>OY288281.1:60087489-61287489 GCA_958450335.1 Hibiscus tridactylites | reverse complement strand
ATTTGATCATATTGTCCTTGTATCGCATCAGTTATAGACTAAAATTTTAACTTTAAATTTTTTTTTTTTGAAATTTCAGAAATTGAAAAGTGACTAAACTTGATCAAATTAGATTTTAGGGACTAAATCTATAATTTACACATAATATATAAACTAATTATAGAATTCGACCCAAGTAAAATTGTAAACTAAATCTACAATTTACACATAATATAGAAACTAATTATAGAATCCGATCATTCCACCTGTCAAGCCATATTAGCTTAGGTGTTAAATTGTAAACACATTTTTACCAATTGTATGGATAATTTGGATTTGACAGGTTAAAAAAATAGCTCTTTTAAAAAATTTCAACAGTGTTAAGTTATTTTTAACCATTCAGATTCAAGCTATCTATACAGTAGGTGTACACGTATTTACAATTTAACCCACATGTTTTAAATATGTTCTATGTTGGCTCTAAATTGTCACTTAACACCTAAATTGACGGCTAGGCTAACAAAAATGACTTGATTGATGCAATATTGATAATTTGATGACTTAATTAGAACATTATGAAGCTTAGGGACCAATTTAGATATTTGATGATAGTTTGGTAAAATTAACCCTTTATGTTAACTAGAATATATTTAATTAACTCGATTGCATTCAAATTTCTTTACATTAAACTCAATTCCGGAAAAAATAGTTGACAAAATATGACTCATAAACTCGACTAGAAAACCTTTTCCCCTATTCTACTTAACTCGATCAAATACTCAAATTTGCTCTTTTTGTGCATCCTGAAGGTTGTTGCAATCAAGAAAATGGATCTTCCGGCGTTCAAAGAAGCCGAAGGAGAACGCGAGTTTCGTGTAGAAGTCGATATCTTAAGCAGACTCGACCACCCGAATCTGGTATCGTTGATAGGTTACTGCGCAGACGGGAAGCACCGGTTTCTCGTCTACGAATACATGCAAAAAGGGAACCTGCAAGATCATTTAAATGGTTAGTTTTTTGGAGTTTGTATTCTGATCAAGTCCTGCATCGATTTATAACATCTATGTATCGGCTTTAAATCGGTTTAAATAGGTATCGGTGAAACGAAAATGGATTGGCCTTCGAGGCTGAAAGTGGCGATCGGTGCAGCTAGGGGGCTTGCTTATCTACATTCAAGCTCTGCTGTTGGAATTCCAATTGTTCATAGAGATTTTAAGTCCACCAATGTTCTTCTCAATGCCAACTTTGAAGCCAAGGTATGAAAATTTAGTTACTTGTGCATGAAGTAATGACAATTTAAGTATTTATAAGTTGTAAATTAGTGATTAAGAAATCGGATCGAATCATGTTGAATCGGGAACTGATGCTTCTCTTCCACAGATATCTGATTTTGGACTAGCCAAATTAATGCCAGAGGGTCATGACATTTATGTAACTGCCAGAGTTCTAGGCACATTTGGCTATTTTGATCCTGAATATACTTCGGTACGCATACTTCATCTCTCCCGATAGTTTCTTTTCGTTACATCTGTGTTCGGGTTATTATTTGATATATTGATGATATGTATCTCGTTTATTTAGGCTTTCTTTCTTAAATAATCTTGATTTTTCATTTGTTTCTTCGACGACAGACAGGGAAACTAACTTTACGAAGTGATGTTTATGCATTCGGAGTGGTTCTTTTAGAGCTTTTGACAGGACGCAGAGCTGTTGACATAAACCAAGGACCAAATGATCAAAACCTTGTCCTCCAAGTAACTAAATATTCCTCCGATTCTTCATTTTTCTTAAAACTATATCGTATCTGACACTCGTTCTCAATGCACATTCGAATATGTTTCAGGTTAGGCACATACTGAACGACCGGAAGAAGTTACGAAAGGTGATCGACCCAGAGATGGCTCAGAGTTCATTCACCATTGAATCTATAGCAATGTTTGCAAACCTGGCATCCCGGTGTGTCCGTGTCGAGAGCGGGGAGCGGCCGTCGATGCTGCAATGCGTGAGGGAACTCCAACTGATTTTCTGCACAAATGCAAAAGGCCTAGGTATGCCTTTTAGGATGCGTTGAAAGAGTTGAGAAATGCAGATTTTTATAGCAGCACTGGAAACTGTATCATATCAACAATAAGGATGCTCTAAATTATGAGCAAAACATTGTTACGATGGCGTTTCGATAAGAGGCGATTGAACGAAATCCGATTAGGATCCGTACAGACCTGATTTTGTCCGAAGTCGTTATCGAAATAATAATATTTCCTAATATGTTTAGTTGTAATCTAGCATCACCTATTTGTTTGCTGATGTTTTTGCTTACTGCAACTAATTCTATGCATTGCACAGTTTGTATAAACGTTGTGAAATAGATTAAATTGTGATAAAATTTGCATATTTAGTCCTTCCAAATGTTGATAATTTAACTTAAGTTCTTTTTAACAGTTTTTTTTTTACTTTAAGCCTTTAACTCCAAAAAATTTACAATTGAAGTTTAATTGATAACACCTCCCAGGAGACTTCCAAAAGTTTTTAGCATACAATATTCATAACACCATCAATATTTAGGAAATTCTTCCATTAGTAATATAATTATGATATTATACATAAGAAATTAAATTATTGATTTGTAAAAATTTATATAATTTAATAATTTAAATATACATAAAATAACACGAACATTATATAAATATATATTTTTTGAATTCAATCAATATTTATGTCAAATTAAAGTTTAGGGACTAAAGCTTAAATTTGAAAATAGTACAGGGAGCTGTGTTAAAAATTACATAAAAATATTAATGGGTAAAAATTTATACTCTTGAACATGTGAAAAATAACACTAACACATGAAACAAAAATAGAAATTCATATAAATTGAGACACAACACTAACATTATACAAATACATATTGTCATATTATACAAATACATATCATTTTTAAACTAAATCATTATGATAAATTATGTAAAATATGGCAGGACATATAAAACAGTAGGAACATAACAAACATATATGAATATGTCGAAATCTATATAAAATTAGAGGGTGAGAATCACGCGGTGTGGAGACGGTTTTACGTTATGTACTTCGTCTTGTACATTTGCATAGACGGTTTTGAAATTTTTCCTTGATATATTTCGGGATTTTTTTTTTGTCTCTATCTTTATACTCATCGAATCTTCATGAGTTTCGAAAAATTTCATCCAAAAAAATAAATAAATTTACTATTTTATTAACTAAAATATATGGTCAATTTCAACTTACAAGTCATATATTGGATAACACGAACGACATGAATTGAGAGATAAATAGATTATATACTTTTAAATTAACAAAAAAGGTAAATTACTAGAGAGGTCATCCAAATTTAATAAGATTTAAATAAAAGGCACAAATATATTGATGAATTGGAATATTGATAATAAAATAGGTAGATATACTTGTAAATGAGAGTTAATTATATACTATAATTTTAAAAATTTTGTAAATATCGGGATACTTGCGGATATTTGTCGGGTATCCCCACTGTTATTTATACGGTTACTGTTCGATTATTCTCACGGTTCGGATATAGCAATCTTCGTCTCCATCCCCATTTGAGTTGTGATAAAACTTTTCCGTCCCCGTGAGTGATGATTTCGGTTATTTCTCTTCCCGATGGTTCAGATCCTTACGATTTTCGGATATTCTCCACCCAATTTTTACCCTTATATAAAACGAATAATTGACTTATATAAAATATTATACACACAAGTTTAGATTGCCCTAAAGACGAAGATCTAAATATGATGTGGAGATGAGAGCCATCGAGGTGGAAGAAAAGGAAGGTGCGAGGCTAAATGCTAAGGGGTTTAAAGGCCGGGTGAGAGTAGAGATATTAAATGTAACAAAATATAAAACAATTGTGTTCATTAGTGTCTGTCGGGTCTTATAAATACTTGGAATCAGATGATACTATTACCATTACTGAGATTTGATGGTCATCCGAGATATTCCATACCTACATTTTTGTTGATCTCTAAAAAATAGAGTATCAGACAAGGAAGGTGAAAAGAAAAACCACAATTGGTGGAGATTTCAGGCGGTTCACCTTAATTGATTTGAGATAAAAAGTCACAGATGATATAGTTGTTGAAGGTCGTGAGTAGAAAAAAGAGTTAAAATTTTTACATCTTCGTTCAGTTTATCTTCTCTCTTTGTTTACATATGTATTTATAGACCTTAATATTGTTGGTGATTAGATAGTGTTAGACCTAGTGAAAGCTTATGAACGAGTTGGTAGAAATAACCTCAATTTTTAAATATCAGACTTTGCATATTCGTGACATGGGTGAAGTTATTGTAGTATCTAACAGTGCATGTCCCAAGGTCGTGTAAGTAGTGGCGTAACACAATGGAGACGGATGGAGGCTACGACCCTTCTAAAATTTGTAAAACTATAATTTTGACCCTCGAAATTTTCAAAAAATTAATTTGGCCCCTATAAAATTTTTAGAAATTTAAATTAATCTTCAAATTTTATGATTTTTTTTAATTTAACACCTCCCATAATTTTTGAAAGTTCTCGTTAAGCCTCTTAAATTTTAAAAAATTAAATTTAAACCTTCAAATATTTTGAAAAATTTTAATTAAACCTCTAAAATTTTTAAAATTTAAAGTTGCCCCCCAAACTCTACCACCGAGTTTCGCCACTAAAAAGACTACCGTAGTGGTATTTTTAGGGTTACCAAATATGAAAACATTAAAGATCATTTTTAAAAAGACTACCGTAGCCTTTTATAACAATTTTCATTAACGAAAATTTATCACTGAATACATAACGATTATGTTTATTGGTGTTTGTCGGATTCCATATATACTTAGAATCAGATTAAGTTATTAGAAGAAATTAGTGAGGCTAAAAAACTATACCATATTAAGATGTTTTCGGTTTGGTAAAGGAGACTGTTGCTTTGTGAGGAAACAAAATGGAACATATGTCGGGTTCCTTATTATGTTTAAATTTAATTTATTTTTAAGTTATACCCGTTTTTCTACATTGATATTTAAATATTTTTTGGTTTACTTTGATATTTTTTTTAAATAGTTTAAAGGTGATTAGAAGGTGGTTGTGTAGATAAAGTAGTTTGAACTTTTGTCTCCTATGATGAACATTGAACATCACCCGTTTTTTCTCTGAGACATTTGTTGAGCTCGATTTACTTTGATACTTAAATTATTATTTTTAAGTTAATCGATAAAAACATAACACTCGATAGATTTGTCATTTATGATATATATATATATAAACACGGGACGAGAAGTATTGTTATTGGCTGGTATTATTAGCAATAAAATGATAGTTTAGGTATCAAAGTGGATAAGAAAATAAATTTAGGTATCAAAGTGAAAAAGAACATGTATAGTTGGATGCTCAATTGAGTATTAAGCTTTTTAAAAGTTTAGTTAGACCCTTTTTATATAAAAAAAATATTAAACTAAACCTTCAAAAAAATTGAAATTTTAATTTAGACTTTCAAAATTTTAAAAGAATTTAGCCAGATGCTAACCTTCTCTAATTGAAAACACTAAGGATGAAATCAGAAAATTTTGAGGGGTCAAAATTGAATTATTTTATTCAGGGAGTTAAAAACATTTTTTAATTTCTTAAGCACTTATTTTTTTATATATATTTTGGACCAAAATATACTTTTTACCATTATAATTTTTTTAATAGACCATTATAATTTTTTTGAATAGACCATTATAATAATTCAAAGCCAATCAAAACATATTTTTATTTAGTTTAGTTTGACTTCTAAAAAATCAAAAATATTTTATATTAACTATATATATTTCACCCTGCATCTCTGAACAATGCAATGCGAGCCCAGAATTTCTTTTGGAATTCCCAAAAAGACAAAAGAAAAAGGAGTGATCAGAACTCTGAAAAACTGCACCCAATTTAATGTTATTAGCAATTACCAAAACCCTTCTCCAATCACCTTCTTTTCTCTCTTCAACCCTCCGCAGCCTCTTCTTCAATTTGCAGACATGGTTAAGAAAATATATTAGTTTTTTTACTATACTTTACACGAAAAAATTCTACTTGAAATTTCATAAATTTAATTCGACTAAAAAAAGAGTTCAAATAAAAATTGAGTTGTAAAATAAAAATTTGAATAATTCTAATTTTTTAGTAATTAATACTCCATATCATTTTTAAGTTCGAGTCGAATACCTCAATTATAAGTGAGATATATATACCACATGGAAAAAATATGAAGAAATAAATAATTACAATTTTTAAAATAATAATAAATAATTACAATTAAATTTGTACTAAAACTCGAAAACTCCACTCGAATTTCATAAATTCAACTAGAATCGAAAAAACTTCAAATAAAGTTCGAGTCATAAAATATGACTCGTAAGCTCAAATAACTATTTTTTTTTTACTTGACTCGACTCGATCGAATGCTTACCTCTAATTACGGACTGTTATTTTCTGCAATAACAGTTTTGAATGGTGCAACTACTTCTATATAACAGCCATTATTACTATAAGAGACCGCTATTTGCTCGGATCACATGAGCTCAACTATATTTAAAGTATTATTTAAATTTCGAACTTAAAATCTTATTTAAAGGAAATTTAACTTTTGCTAGTAATTTTTTTTTATCAAGTATTACTTAAGGTGCAAGAGTCATGTTCCATGGCAAGCTTTTCATTGATGTGAAAAAAAGAAAAGCTTTCATCTTTACTTGGTCAGAAACTCAGAAGAGCCTTTATTCATTTTGATTTCCTCCAAATTTAAAACCATTTCTTCTTTTCTTTTTATATACAATTAGTAGAGTAATTCAAGCTTACTTTGGAAAAGGTGACGGTGGAGATGCTCTTTTCCATGTACTACAAGCCTTTAGCTTTACGTGATTGATGAAAAAAGAGTGTATTTCAGTCTAATTTTCCCATTAAAATAAGTTTAGAAAATCAAAAAAGAAATCAAATCCAAGGGGAGATTCCCCCATTTGGTTCAAACTTCAAACAAGAGGAATTATTTTGCCTTTTGGCTTTTTTCCTCTTCACACTTCACACTCTTTTTTCATTGGTGTAAAAGAACACCAATTTATTATGCCTTAAAGCAGAGTCATTGAATACTTAATTCTACTTATTCCACTGTTGTTGTTTTTCTTCTTTTTTGTATGCCATTTCACTGCATTTTGTCCACCGCCTTGCTTGCTTACTTCCATTGCAAGGGGAATTGTGATAATTTTTCTTGGTTTTGTTGTTGGTTTTCAACTTTGAAATCACTTTTGGCGATCTGAGTTTTGTTTTTAGAGTGTGGGGTTTGATAAAGTTTTGATTTTTATAACGTTTGAAGTTTGGGGGAAAGAAATGGCAGGCGGAGGAGGTGGCGGTGGAGGTGGAGGAGCTGCGCCACCACCAAAACAGGAAGAGTTACAGCCACATCCAGTCAAGGATCAGTTGCCTAACATTGCTTATTGCATTACTAGTCCTCCTCCTTGGCGTGGGTTTCTTTGTATTTGAAAATCTCTTCAAAATTTCTGATACATTGATTCAATGTTTATTTTTGAATCAAATATGTGTTTTCTTTTTTGTTCTTTTCATTACAGCTGAAGCTATATTGTTGGGTTTTCAACATTACTTAGTGATGCTTGGGACCACTGTTCTCATACCAACCTCTCTAGTTCCTCAAATGGGAGGTGGAAATGTATGTTTTTTTTCTCTTACAAATAATCAATTAGTTTTCTACATGTTCTTTTGTTTTACTTTTTGTCTCAAATTGTTTTTTGCATTAGGAAGAGAAAGCCAAGATGATCCAGACATTGCTGTTTGTGGCTGGGGTGAACACATTGTTCCAAACATTTTTCGGTACTCGTCTGCCTGCGGTGATCGGAGGTTCTTATACCTTTGTGCCGACGACCATTTCGATTATATTGGCCGGCCGATATAGTGACATTGTGAATCCTCAGGAGGTTGCTTCAATAAGATCCTAGAGTTTTGTATTATACACATATGTGATGTGATTATGTAAGCTCTGAAATCTGAATTGGATTGTTTTGATCTATTGAAAATGCAGAAATTTGAGAAGATAATGCGTGGGATCCAGGGTCCTCTTATCGTTGCCTCGACTCTTCAGATCGTTCTCGGGTTTAGTGGCCTTTGGCGTAATGTTGCTAGGTAAGTTTAAGCATTGCTATGGTTTAAGCATCTCCTTTCTTTTCTGGTTTGTTGTGCTACTCTTCAATAAAACAATGTTTTGCATGATGATGTTGGTTAAAACAATCTCTTAACGAGTATGTATCATCGTGCGCACCCGTGCTTGAAGCCCGAAAACTCTTTAATTAGCACTCTTTTGTGCTTATCTGGTTAAATGCAAGATACAAGTTGCTACGAGACCGCTTGGAGACTCAATGTAGTTTCATTTGTTTTTATACCTTTCAATGCTTATCCAGGTTCTTAAGTCCATTATCTGCTGTTCCACTGGTTGCTATGTCCGGCTTTGGGCTCTATGAGCTCGGTTTTCCTGTGGTATGTATCAACATTTACTTCTTGTTTTGGGATGGACATGTATGTTGCCATAAATTGCTTTCTCGTTTTTTCTTTTACTAAAGTCTGTCTTTTTCTTTTGTAGCTTGCGAAATGCATTGAGATCGGGCTACCACAGATCATTCTTCTCTTAATTTTCTCACAGGTAGTTTAGATTGTCCATTCACGGATGCCCTTTTACTTTTAATAGTGGCGCTAAATAGAAATGATCACTTCGATGAATTTATTGCAGTATATACCTCATATGGTACGTGGGGAACGGCATGTGTTTGATCGCTTTGCTGTCATATTCTCGGTTGTGATTGTCTGGATATATGCTCACCTGCTCACTGTTGGTGGGGCATATAAGAACACAGGACCGAAAACTCAATTAAGCTGTCGAACTGATCGTGCTGGGATTATAGGTGCTGCTCCTTGGTAAGGCTCTTTGTTTCTTCCTTCACAAGGCAATATGTTCTTATGGTGATACAGGCTCTTACGAAATTGGATTGAGATACTCGAAATTCATTGTTTTGCGGTGTATATAGGAATAGAACGTACATTTAATTGATTATCATTTGTCGTTGATTGCACTACACTTTGTGAATAGGATAAGAGTTCCATATCCTTTTCAATGGGGAGCTCCTTCATTCGATGCCGGAGAATCTTTTGCTATGATGGCAGCTTCATTTGTTGCTCTTGTAGAGGTTTGTTTCTTGTTTCCATAATTCGGATATCCGTTTCATTTCGATAGAAAAAGCAACCTTCAATGTAAATTGTAAATGTTCATTTCTCTGATCTTGTTGTGATTAAACAGTCTACTGGTACCTTCATTGCTGTTTCAAGATATGCAAGTGCCACTCCGCTGCCCCCTTCCATTCTTAGCCGTGGTATCGGTTGGCAGGTAAAATGTTTTACGACCGATTGATATATGCATATCTGGTAATCGATTGATGAAATATCTAATGTGATCAAATTGCCAAAAATTAATTTGCTTGGAGATCTAAACCTGGCGAGTACCGATGATCAAATGCCTTAGTTCTAAGCAACTAATTGTAATTCTCAGGTTCATGGACGCCGGTTTTATATTCTCTTTGCAAATCCGCTTCTAATATGTCTTGTTTTCTTCTGATCATAGGGTGTTGGCATTCTCTTTTCTGGGATATTCGGAACCGGGAATGGATCATCTGTTTCAGCGTAAGATTCTTTGGTGAAACTAGCAGCACACAACTTAACAATATTTCTTTATCAAAATCATTGTGATACATTCATTTAAACCTTCGGCACATTCGATGTAGTGAGAATGCGGGTCTGTTGGCACTGACTCGTGTTGGCAGTCGAAGAGTTGTCCAGATATCTGCTGGGTTCATGATCTTCTTCTCCATCCTTGGTAAGTTTCTAAATGCCAAACTCTAACTCCCTCTTTCTTTCATATGTATTTATAACTTTCACTGCATTCTTGATCAGGGAAATTCGGAGCCGTCTTCGCCTCAATTCCGCCCCCAATTATTGCAGCTTTATATTGTCTTTTCTTTGCATATGTTGGTGAGTCTTGTATGAATCAAAGCTTTATCATTGCTGTTCCATTAAAGAGTTCCATGATTCGAGATTCGTCCTAAATACGTACGTGTTCAGGTTCGGCTGGTCTCGGGTTGCTTCAGTTCTGCAATTTAAACAGTTTCAGAACAAAGTTCATATTAGGTTTCTCTGTATTCATGGGCTTATCAATACCACAGTACTTCAACGAGTACACAGCAGTTAATGCTTATGGTCCGGTTCACACCAGAGCCAGATGGGTAACTATCTCGTTTCCATTCACTACTTTACAATTTCCATGGGATTTTTGAACCTTAATCTGTTGCTTGTTTGCAGTTCAATGACATGATAAACGTGCCTTTCTCGTCGGAAGCATTCGTTGCTGGTTTACTGGCGATGTTTCTCGATGTCACGTTGCACAGGAAAGACAACACAACTAGGAAGGATCGTGGAATGCACTGGTGGGACAAGTTCCGATCATTCAAAACCGATACAAGAAGCGAGGAGTTCTATTCCTTGCCCTTCAATCTCAACAAGTTCTTCCCATCAGTGTGATCTTCGGGCAAAGTTTTCAAATGATACTGTCCATTTTTACCATTATTTTGACACTTAAAAACACATGTTTATCGAGTTCTCTGGCCTTAGTCTATCACCTTAAGTTGTGTTTGATGTCTGTATCCGACACATTAACTAACAGTACTGTTGCTTGGCAATGTTACATGAATATTTTGTTTTTTTAAAATACTCGTATTCAATGTCTCAACACCATTAAATATGGGTACGAGAGTACAATCGGACTCGGGGAAAAAAAGAACATATACTGCATTTGAAGAAAAATGAATTGCTTTGTTGTACATGTCTAGAAACCAGACCTGTGTCTGTTTTGTTACATAAGCAAGCTTGTGTTCTGTCCCACATCAGCACAAGTAAATTAATAGCTAAATCAATGCCAAAATACCACTCAAAGAATGCTCCTTTATCCCCTGCTGCTCACTGTGTGTAACTCCATAAGCAGAGTTATGGACAATGAATCACTCACCTGTTGCGCTTTCATCTAGTTGTACTGCAGCTCAACCAGGTTGTCTCTATCCCTTCTCACGGTTTGCGGTCCCATTTTTTACTTTTTAAGGGTGGCAACTTTGATTCCGCCCAAGTTGGTAAATCGGAAACCCATAGAGCTGTGCCGTTTTCCCTGTGCTTGAAATCGGGGAACTTTTCTTTTACCTTTCCATTTATCTGCAAGCCGCAATAAATCGTAAATATAAAATAAAGATTTAGGTCAAAATGAGGAGTAGAACTCTCATTATACCTTATCCAATCGGTTGTCCCACCACATACTCGGATTTTCCACCAAGTCCTTCCAGGGCTCATCCCCTGAATCAAATAAAATTTTATGACACTATGCATCATGTTCATAATTGATACATCCAAATGCTAGAAGGTGCTTGTGTTGGAATCATTTTGGGTTTGCCAGAGTTCTCTGGGTCATGCCATCTCGTGTTCGGGTCATTTTCAGGCTCTGGTTGGGCATGTTTGAGTTGTTGACTCTTTATGGTCAAATTGGGTTCGGGTTCAAGTTAAACTGAATGTATTTTGGGTTGGGGTCAATATTGATAGGTCTAATTCTTAATTATCCAAGTCCGGTTGAAACTGAGTAACAGGGAGCCAATGTCTACACAATCATTGCAATGAAAGCAACACAATATCTATTTAACTATACATTTATGTTGGTTCAACTTACTTGACTTTTTAATAGGAATTGATTTGTTGCTAGGAATATCGAACTCCACTCCTTCAAGATTGGGTACAACCCACTTCGGTGCATTATCGAGCCAAAGTGCATGAACCCCATCTTTGCATTTAAAATCAGGGTAATTCTGTTTTACCTGTAAATAAAACGATAAGCATCAATTCGAATGAAAAAAAAGACAAAAGATAAATCTAACGAGGAGTACCAATCCATTAAGCTTCGATTGACGGTAATCCCTCCATTCTTTCGGATTATCAAGAAGATCTCTCCATGCATCCGCTGCAATTTCAGTACCTCCCTTGGTTCTAGCTGAAAGGAGTTAGGAAGCCTACTTGGTGAGCACAGTCAAGAACAAAACCAACAACAAAATTACAATAGCAGATGGTGCAGTCAATCAAAATTACATGTAAAACATTAAAGGGTCGGGTGAAATTTACTTTCCGCATTCTACCAATTGTTTTCTGTGTGATTGTCAAATTTCTTCAGTAAAGACAAGTGAAATATAAAATCTAAATCACAATGCAAATAAATTTAAGTCAACCGTAACCTACCACCAATGCCGACATAATAAAAACTTTAGCTTTGATGAAAGACGTACAGGTTTTACCTTGGACAAATTAAAGCACAAAATATATCATCAAAAGAATTTAACTTATATTCTTCCAACCATAGAGACTCACCAGAATAAGTTAAGGTCATTTCTTCTTTAGGGGGAGCGTTGCTTTTCTTCTTGGGAGGTGATTCATCAACAAAGTTGATACCACGCACCATTACCTACCATGTAGAAACTTAGATATTAGGCTCCCCAAACCGTATCTCTCAACAGTTTACACAATATATCTTTTAATAAGAAAAACTATGGACAAGGATGTTAAAAAGAGAACTTATCTTCATCAGATTTACTTGTAAACTAGGTTATGGTTAATCTAATAACAATAACACAAATCTTATAGCTGCTTTATGTTTGAAAGTAATGTTTTAGTCAGGTTGTTTTCCACCACATACTCAATGAACTACACATTTATAGAAGGCCGAAACAGAACCGAGAATTAGGTTCTCAGGTCTCACTATTGTCAGGTCGGTGTGCAGTGCCATTTCGTTAGGTTTTGCCTTAAATGAAACCTCTTTCAACCATACAACATGATTCTTGCAATGCAACGGAGTTGGGACTTTCATCCGGATCCAAATGTAACATTTTTTTCACATAGATAAATCCTTGCCCCACAAGGCAAGAGGGTAGCAAGGAACAAATTCCGTTTCGGTAGGACATGTATTCTAGTTCCTATTACTACGAAATTAACCGCACGGAACTGGAAAAGAGATGCAAATCCAGGTCCTTCGGAAACGCAAGATCTTTCAAACAATAAGGATTGGTACTAGCACTTACAAATTATACATTTCTTTAGAGTAAAGAAAAGAGAAACTTTGGTTCTAAGAACACTCCAGTTTCTTACAAATTATACCCAAAATAAAACGTTTTCCCACAAAAACTGAACATTCTACCTGGACATTGGCTTGATTTTGAGTTGCACCAGAAGAAGGTGGATCAGCACTGAGTTGCCCATCTATATAAACATGATCATTTTCTTTTAGATGAAAAGCAGCCACATGAGCCAAATCCCCCTCAAAAATAATCCGAACACTAATACGAAAACAGTGAAGTTAACATCATTAAACTGTATCAAAACACTAATAATAAGAAGAAGAAAAAACCCTCGAAATCGGGAAGACGAGAGTGTACCAAAGAGGAGGAGCATTAGAGGAAGGGTTCTGGGAAATAACAGTGTCGGCACAGAATTTCCCGTCGGGGGCAGCCTTGAACTGAATCGGCTTATGAATGTAACCGGAGAGGGCGACGGAGTTGGCTACCTTGGACTGGTAGGGTATCGTAGAAGGCTTGAGCCAATCTTGTGGCGGCGGTGGTGGTGCTGCCGGGGGTTTAGAGTCGGAGGGTTTCGCCGATTTGGTCAGCCGACTGGTTGTGGTTGAATAAAAGAAAGATTGTGAAGCGAGCCATCTTCTTGTGGCCTGATGCGATTGAGAAGTTGTCATTTTTACGAGTGAGTTCATCGTTGATCGTCGAAGAGGAGCAGAACCGGAGATTAGTGAGGTTTAAAAAGCTAAAAACCCTAGTTTTTTCTTTTAGGCTCGGGCTCAAGGCTGAACCAGAGTCAGCATGCCGGTTTGAAAGAAGGACTAATTAACGCTTTGGTCCTGAATTATGTTGGGGTAAACTATACTGGTAAATCCCTGGACTTTTAGAGATCTTTTACTTTGGTCATAAAACTTCTACAACTTGCACTACAATCACTAAACATTTAATTCATTTTCATTATGGTCACTATCATTAGATGTTGTTAAGAAATACTGATATTTCATGTTAAAGTCTTCTATCGTAAAAGAATCCTAATTTTTAAATTAACAGATGTCATCAATGTCGAGTTTTCAACGAACAGAGCGGTCGGCGATCAATCACAATAGTGAGAAGGTTCTGTTTGACCAGAAGATTAGCATAGTTCAGTTTAAGTTAATCTAACGGTTGACAGTGACAAATAAAAAAATTAATTTTTAATTTCGATTGAAATTTAAGAAGATTTAAATATTTTTCAACAAAGTTTAGACTAACGGAAAGCACGAGAGAGAAAAAAGTAATTTGATGATTTTTTTTTTACTAAAAAACCACAAAGCACAACAAAAAAATTAGCAGTCTAATCAAAGTTAAAACTCTCCAATTTGTCACTGTTAACCTCTAAATTAGTTTGAAATCTGACCATCTTTTCATTGTTGGGATTGACCAACGACCATTTTGTTCAATAAGAACACGACTTTTATGATGGCTATTAATTTAGAAAATTAGTGTTTTTTACAAAGAGAAAAATACTTTAACATACCATGTCAGCATTTCTTAATACTACAGTATAACTATAGTGAAAACATATTTTAATCAAGGATGACAATTTGATCTAGACTTGACGGATCGCAATATACTCTAGTAAGTTCCTTAGAATAAAAAATAAATTATGTTATTAGTTCTTATATTATATACAAGATATGGATTTAATTTATATTTAATTCGATTAATTTTAATTTTTAACTTAAAATTTTGAAATTTCATGTCGTTAAATTCTAAAACTAAAAATCATCGAATTGAAAATATATATTAAAGTCACAACATATACTTAAAATCTCTTAGTAAGAGCACATTTATTTAACACACAAAGCTTTTAACTTTCTTAAAGAGCATATTTATAATAAAGTCAGGGTTCGATTCTTATCAATAAAAGTGAATTATATTTCGCAACCAGTCGTTTATCTTTCAATGAGAGTATCTACGATAAAGAAATTAGTTAATGCTATCGACGGTAGATACAATAGTTCAAATTATCCGACTCTTTATCAATTAATCAACCAGATAAAATTTTGTTTAAACTATGTAATTATCCGTCCAGACCCTATACGTAGAATATTGTTATCCAGTTATCATTTTCTTAGGTTATTCAAATGCATGCAATATATATAGGTGGTAACGTGAAATAGAATCTTTGCTCTACCCTTGTCTTTTATTCATTCATTTAATTTTTTTCATAAAAAAACAATTTATCGACAATTATTCCGATTAGTTTAATTACGATGTTTTCATTGAAAATCACACATTTTAATTCTTAAAGAACGTATTTGTAATGGAGTTCTTGGTTTTCTCGAACAGACATGATCCAACCTTTTCAAGTCGTTGTTTCGGAATCTCTTGCCGGATTATTACCTCAGCTTTGCCCTTTATTTAATACCCAAAGCTTTTCACTTTCTCTTTTGTCTTTCAATTTCAAACTCCGGTGGAAAATACGATGGGAATCGACGGTGTAACCGAAGAAGGAGGGGCGAGGAAAAGAGGGTGTTCATGCACGAAAGACGACTTTCTCCCGGAGGAATCATTCAAGAGCTGGGGCAATTACGTCCAAGCACTTAAGGAAACTCCGGGTCGGTTCAAGGACCGGCTGTTGACCCGATCGCTTGACTCGACGGAGCTCCACGTAATCAAGGCTCGGAGCCAGCATGAGATGAAGAAGAACCTATCATGGTGGGACCTTATTTGGTTCGGTATCGGTGCCGTCATCGGAGCCGGAATATTCGTTCTTACTGGACTCCAAGCACAACAAATATCCGGCCCCGCCGTCGTTTTGTCGTTCGTGGTGTCGGGTGTGTCGGCCATGCTTTCAGTGTTTTGCTACACAGAGTTCGCCGTTGAAATCCCCGTTGCAGGTGGATCATTTGCCTACCTTAGAGTGGAGTTAGGTGATTTCATGGCCTTCGTTGCCGCCGGTAACATCCTCCTCGAGTACGTTATCGGAGGTGCCGCGGTGGCGCGGTCGTGGACTTCGTACTTCGCCACCCTCTGCAACCATGATTCTGAAGATTTCCTTATCGTAGTCGACAGCATGCCAAAGGACTACAGTAAACTCGACCCCATCGCCGTCGTCGTTGTCTGCGTCATCTGCATCCTCGCTGTCCTTAGCACCAAGGGCTCATCGCGCTTCAATTACGTCGCCTCTGTCATCCACGTTATCGTTATCCTCTTCATAATCATCGCCGGCTTCACAAAAGCCGACACCAAAAACTACAAGGACTTCGCTCCGTTCGGTGTCCGTGGTATTTTCAAGTCGTCGGCCGTTCTTTTCTTCGCATACGTCGGATTTGACGCCGTCTCGACAATGGCGGAGGAAACTAAGAACCCAGCTCGCGACATCCCTATCGGACTCATCGGCTCGATGTTGATAACGACGACTGCATATTGTCTGCTCGCGGTGGTGTTATGTCTAATGCAACCGTACCCTCAGATCGACAAAGATGCGCCGTTTTCGGTGGCGTTTGAAGCTGTAGGGATGTCATGGGCTAAGTACGTCGTGGCTGCCGGTGCGTTGAAAGGCATGACGACGGTTCTACTCGTCGGCGCCGTGGGTCAGGCTCGATACCTAACGCATATTGCTCGAACCCACATGATGCCACCATGGCTAGCACAAGTGCATCCAAAGACAGGAACGCCGATCAACGCCACCATCGTGATGCTTACCGCCACCGCCATCATCGGCTTCTTCACCGATCTCGGTGTTCTTGCAAACCTTCTATCCATCTCAACATTATTCATCTTCTTACTCGTGGCTCTCGCTCTTATAGTGAGGCGGTATTACGTGAGTGGCGAGACGAGTGCAGCGGACCGGAACAAACTAATCGCATGCATCGCGCTTATTCTAGCGTCCTCCACCGCGACGGCTGCTTATTGGGGATTGAGTAAAAACAACGACTGGATCGCATACGTGATCACCCTCCCGATTTGGTTGTTAGCCACGGCGGGGATCGCGGTGTTTGTTCCGCAGGCGAGGAAGCCGAAAGTGTGGGGCGTACCGTTGGTGCCGTGGTTGCCGTCGCTGTCCATAGCGATAAACATATTCCTGCTGGGATCAATCGATGGTGCGTCGTTTAAGAGGTTCGGGATGTGGACTTGTGTTCTGTTGCTCTATTATTTCTTTTTCGGATTACACGCGTCCTATGATACGGCCAAGGAATCCGGAGAAAATAAGATCGGAGAAGGGTGGAAGAAAGTCGAAGAAGGACAAAGTGAGAGTATTTCTGTTGCTACGCCCAACTGACATGTTGCATGCATGTATAATAAGAGTGAAATTATTCCAGAGTTAACTAAATTTTAGAGTTTAAGGGTTAATCTTTAGGGTTTAAGATAGTAATGTTAAGGATTTAGAATATTGTAACCTTAAACCCCTGAACTTAAATCTTAAATTCTAAACTCTAAAATTTCAACCTTACATTCTAAATTCTTAAAACTCTAAATATCTAATCTAACTTTCTAACCGGCTAAATTAAATCGCGTCCAGCAAAAAACGAGTTCTAAACTCGCGTCTAGCAGAAAATGAACTTCATCCAATGTGGTTGAACTTTTTCGATAACGTTATCTTTAAAAATTAAATCGAAACTCGCATCCTACTAAACACGAGTTCCGCGGGAATTTAAAACTCCGATTTATATGAAATTCACTTTCTACTGGATGCGAGTACAAAACTCACTTTCTACAAGACGTGAGTTCAAAACTTACTTTTCGTTGAATGCGAGTTCATCCTATGTGGACTTAAAGGGGGCATTTATCTAAATAATTCTAAAAAGAAATTATTTATTTAATTAAATATTTTAGGGGTATACTCAATTGATTTTGCTTCTCTAATTCCTTAATTTAACTCGCTTTTGAAAAAAAAATATCGACAATGTATTAAATAATAACCATATATGTATGTATGTATAAGCTTGCCTGATCCGGGGAATAGCTAGGGATCTTAATAATTCTGTTTGTAATTCTAGTTTCTCAGTTAAAAGAGTTTTGTATATGATTTAGAAAAATTTAAAATTTTTTATGTATTTTTTATTAAAAACTTATTTTTGCCCCCCTAAACTTTTATAAGTTCGCCCTCTAACCTAAAGTCCTGGGTCCGTCCCTGAATGTGCATATTAAGTCGTTACTGTACTCATTCTATGATAACACTTTGAGCATTTTTAAGAAGAAAAAAAATATCGAGACAATTAAGTTTAGTTTGGTTGGTATCGATATAATATATAGAAATATGCGTTGATTAAACATGCTTAAATCATTTAATATTTTCAGATTTAAGAGCAAGTAGAAGTCTGAGGTAGTCTTAACACATAGTATTTAATAGAGAAAAAAAAACAACCTCAATAATTTAGCAGAAATAATTGATGGTGTTACTTGGATTAATTTATGACATTATGAAAATAAAGATTCAAATTGTATCAAATTAAAGGATAAGAAAGACATCTCAAATCTAAGCATAGTTGAAGGACCACTATCATAATTTGACCTTTAAACATCAAAAAGAAATTATGTTGGATTATATTCTCAAATATCTATTATATTCATTATTTGCAAACAATTTGTTAAACAAGTAAAGAAGTTTTAAGGGAAGAGTCTCAATATGAGAACTCTGTAAAATTGAATTTATTTTTTCTCACTCAGTAGAATTGAATTACAAGAATATTTATAAAAGTTAAGTCTAAGTGTTAGACTAGACATAGGATTTCTAGTAGTTTACTCTAGATTAGATTAGTGTAGTTAAGATAAACCAAACTACCTATTTACGTAGTATATTAAATAAGAATTAATATTTGAATTAAATACTAAAGTCACGCTATTATCCACACTCCCCCTCAAGCTGGGAGTAGATGTTATAGAGTCCCAGCTTGGATGTAATCTCATCGAAGGTAGCTCTTGGAAGTGCCTTAGTGAGTACATCTGCCAGCTGTTCTTTAGTAGGGACATAATTAAGATTGACCATTCCACTGTTGATTTTTTCTATGATAAATTGTCTGTTGATCTCAACATGTTTTGTTCTGTCATGATGGATTGGATTTTTTGCAATCCCTATAGCTGATTGACTGTCAGTTTGTAAGTCAAACTGTGTAAATTCACTGAGTCCCAATTCTGTCAGGAGTCTTTGCAGCCATATTCCCTCACAAATTTCATGTGCTAGAGCCCTATATTCTGCCTCAGCACTGCTTCTAGAAACCAGACTGTTTTTTACTTCTCCAGGTTACTAAATTGCCCCAAACAAAGGAGCAATAGCCGCTTATTGACCTCCTATCAGTTAGCTCCCCAGCCCAGCTAGAATCAGTAAAAATCTTCACTGTTCTATCTTCATTTTTTCTAAAAAATAAGTCATGTCCATGGGTGAACTTTAAATACCTCAAAATCCGGTTCACAGTTTCAAGATGCTCCTCTCTTGGATCACATAGGTGCTGACTAACAATGTTGACTGGAAAGGCTATATCCGGTCTTGTAAGAGATAAGTAGATAAGCTTTCCTACCAATCTTTGGTACTGTTTTTTATTAACAGGACTGCTTACTCCATCCTTGTTCCATTTTAGATTAAACTCTATAGGGGTCTCTGCAGGTTTGCACCCTAGCATTCCTGTTTCAGTCAATAAATCAAGGATGTATTTCCTTTGATTAATGACTAAACCTTCCTTTGTTCTGGCTACCTCCATTCACAGAAAATACCTTAGTTTTCAAGATCCTTTGTTTCGAATTCAAGGGCTAGTAGCTTCTTCAATCTCGTAATCCCATCTATGGCATCCTCTGTGACAATAATGTCATCTACATAAACAACCAAAATAGCTTTCTTTCCGGTAGCGGTTACCTTTATGAACAATGTATGGTCGGTTTGACATTGTTTATAGCCATTGTTGATGATGACCCTTGTAAATCTGTTGAACCAAGCTCTAGGTGACTGTTTTAAGTCGTACAAAGACTTTTCCAGTTTGCAAACCTTCTGATTAACATTGTTGTCCATCCCTGGAGGAATTTGCATATATACCTCCTCCTCGAGAGTTCCATTCAGGAAGGCATTCTTGATGTCTAGTTGGTGAAGAATCCAGTCTTTATTAACAACTAAGGAAAGCAGTACTCTTACTGTGTTTAGCTTCGCAACTGGGGCAAAAATTTCCTGATAGTCTATTCCATAAGATTGAGAGAACCCCTTGGCTACAAGTCTTGCTTTGAACCTTTCAACAGTACCATCTGAATTGTACTTTACAGAGAACACCCATTTACAGCCTACCGATCTTTTTCCTTGTGGTAAATCAACAAGCTTCCAGGTCTCATTTCTTTCTAGTGCACTGATCTCATCTTCAACTGCCTTTTTCCATTTCGGATCTCTCAAGGCTTCCTCCACTGATTTTGGAATGACAATGCTGTCAAGATTGGCAGTGAATGCTTTAAATGAGGGACTTAAATTTCCATATGCAACAAACCGTTGAATGGGATGATTTGTGCACTTTCTTACACCCTTTCTATGAGCAATAGGCAAATCAGAGGTGTCAATAGTAGGAATTTCTTCTTGAAATAATACCTTACCTTGCATTTTTTCTGAGACAGCAGGATTGAAGTCCAGTACTTGGCAATCTCCAGGTTGTGTGGCAGCCTCTTTAGTGAACTTCTTCCTTTTATAGACACTAAGTTGCCTGCTTTCAAGTTGAGTTGGTTGGTCTTTTTGGGGAGAAGTAGGAGTAGAAGATGAAACATGGTCAGGGATTAAAGTCTGGTCTTCAAGGATAGGTTCAGTAGACACTGGAGGTTTTCAAGAACAGGTTCTGTTGTAAGAGGTGCAAACGAGGATGGTGCACTTGCTGGAAATTTCTGAAAACTGTCAAAAATATGGTCATAAAAAACATAGGGTAAATTTAAAGCTGGTAAAAACTGAGATTCTGCAATATTCTCCCCCTAAATTTTAGTTTTGGGGTAAAAAGGTTTATCTTCATAAAAGGTTACATCTATGGAGATATAGGTTCTTTTTGTGGAGGGTGAGTAACATTTGTAGCCCTTCTTAGTAGGAGAATAACCTAAGAAAATACACCTAATGGCTCTAGGGTCTAATTTAGATTTAGTATGGGAATTATTATGGACAAATACAGTGCTGCCAAATATTCTTACAAGAATGCTAGATGAAAGAGGCTGAAAGTTTGGAAAAACTTGAAGAAACAAATTTCTAGGGGATTTGAATTTTATTGATTTACTTGGCAGCCTGTTGATAAAAAATGTGGCGGTTAAAACAACCTCTCTCCAGCAGAAATTAGGAACATTTGTGGAAAATAATAAAGACCTAGCAACCTCTAAAAGATGTATATTTTTGCGCTCAGCAATCCCATTTTGTTGGGGAGAGTCAACACATGAAGTGATATGAATAATCCCTTTGTCTCGAAAAAATGACCCTAGAATTTTGGTAAAGTATTCACTCCCATTATCACTATGTAGTACTTGAACTTTTCGTTGAAACTGAGTTTCCACTAAAGTGTAAAAACGTTTAAAAACTTCTTCTGCTTCAGACTTTTTTCTCATAAGGAATGTCCAAGTTATTTTAGTGTAATTATCTATGAAGGTTATAAACCACCGTGAACCATCAATGTTCTTTACTTTGGAAGGGCCTCAAATGTCACTGTGTACGGTTGCAAAAGATTTAGAGGTTATAGAATGTGAAGGAGGATAACTGCTTTTAGTTTGTTTTGCAAGAGGACAAACAACACAACTGAAATGACCAGGATTTTTATTAGAAAATAAGTTAGGTAACATTTTAGCCAAATAGTGAAAATTGGGATGACCCAATCTGTAATGCCATAATAAAATATTCTTTGAAGAATCTAAACTAACAGGAAAACAACTTGAAACTGCTTGTCTATTCGGAGGAATCTGCCCTTGGAGGATATAGAGGCCACTACACAACCTAGCACTGCCAATCACCTTCCCCGAGTCCATAGCCTCAAACTCACAAACATGTGAAGAGAATTTAGTATTGCATTTCGGTTCATTTGACAATTTGCTAACTGAAATTAGATTGCAAGCCAGTTTAAGAACATATAAAACATTTGGCAATATAATAGTTTCAGATATTCTGACAGAACCAGTTCCCAAGACAGCTAATAAAGATCCATCAGCAGTTTTTATCTGAAAAGAATGTTGGATTTTTAGGGGCTCGATTCGATCAACCAATTTAGCTCACCAAGTGGTGGAGAGGTGGATTTTTGGGTGGAAGGGTTGAGGAAGCTAGAATGTAAAAAGACACAATGAATTATAGTGGTTCAACCTTCTAACCAAGGTCTACATCCACTACCTTAGCTCCCCACTAAGGATTTCTCAATCAATCCACTAATTGATTCGTCCCCTTTTCTAGGATTAGGAGGAAACCCTTACAACCAATCAAGCTTTCTACCCAAAGCCTTGATTGAAACCCTCTTTACAAAGAGACAATATAAAGCAAACTTAAAACCCTCTAATAGGTGTTTGTTTGCACAATTAAGCACTCACCCAAAACCTAAAACACTTGAGCAAATTTGACAATTTTGGCTCACTAGTGTTTGTCTATACAAGAATTGACAATTTAAGCACTAAGACACTTTTTGATCATTTGATGTTTTACAATATGAGCATTAGCCTTCTCTTGATGCTTGGAGGTCCCTTTTATACTCCCAAATGAGTTTGTAGCCGTTACTAGCCGTTGGGATCATATTGGAGCCGTTGAGGACTTTAATTCCCACCATAAATGCAGTTCTGCAGCTCCCCGTTTCGAAACGCTCGAAGCCGTTTCGAAATACTCTTAATGTAGAAAGAGCCGTTGCAGTCTGTCAGGGTACCCGTTTCGGAACACCCCCTTGCTGTTTCGAAACGCGTATCGAAACGCTATAGGCCCGTATCGAAACGCCTGCATTTGAAAGTTGGTTGGGAAAGAGTCGTTGGGGTTTATGACCGTTATGGTCAATGCCACGTAGGCGTATCGAAACGGCATGGCCCGTTTCGAAACGCTGGGCAAAAATCATGTCCAAGGAAGGCTCGTTTCGATACGAGTATCGAAACGATTTTCCACTGGAATCCCCTATTTCGAAACGCCCTAAGGTGTTTCGAAACACCTGGACAGTTTTGTTTAGATTGGCTTTGAAAAACATGAAAAACCCTTTTAAAAACTTCCCTAAACATAATTTCAAGTTGTTTGGACTTTGGAAATGTTTTAAATATTTTTTAAATCAGTCCAAAACATTTTTCAATTATTATATCAAAACATTAGTTCTACAATCTCCCCCTTTTTGATATAATAAAACTCACTTGAAAAATTGTTTGAGATTCTCCCCCTTTAACTTTAAAAATGTGAATAAGAGATTAGAAATTTTAATTCAAATAAAGCTCCCCCTTATTCATTTGAAAATTGAATTTTTCAAACCATTTCTCCCCTTTTTGTTATATCAAAAAGAATTTAAAACATCAAGTTCAAAATAACAATAGAGGTAAATACTTTGACAAAAAAATAAGAATTTGGTTTTAAAATGGCTCCCCCTTACTCAAAGCATCATTAAAAATGTTAGTCCAACATTTATGATCATTTAGTTGAATAAACTAAAAAATAAAACAAATAAATGCAAAAACAACTAGAATTTTTACCAACACTTGAACCCAAGGGAGGATGTGAAGCCTTCCTTCTTCAAGTGCTCTTACTTGTGTGTATGGAGCTCCCCCTCAATGTTTTACTTGTTGAACATCTCCATCACACCTAGCAATAGACAATCAAGTGATTTTTGGTATCCAAATTGCTTTGGATCCATGAACGTTAGTATCACAATTTTAGTCCCCTTAGGAATCCATTTTTCAATGTCATCCTTTTTAATTGAAGTGGTTAGTCCTTTTGGGACCCAAACACTTCTAAAACATTTACCTTTTATAAATCTAGGGGCACTAGATTGTCTAACATAAAAATTTGATTTTCCAAAATTGTTTTTCTTTTCAAGCTCTTTGGAAATCAAATCTTTTTCTTCTTGAACTTTTTGAAGCAATTTTTGTAAATCAAAACATTTTAATTCAAACTCTTCAAGTTTTGCTTCAAGTTCAAGTTTGGTTTTAGAAAGCAAATCATCTTGATATATATGGAGCGGGGGGAGGTGAAGAGGCTTCGGCTATCGGAAGACTATCGGAGAAGAAGGATGATTGCACGGCGTTCGTAGATAACCTGAGCAGACGAATTTCACGGCAGGTTCTTTGGGATTATTTCAATAATCATGGGGAAGTCAAAAGAGTCTATATTCCTCTTTTCAACCAGAAGAAGAAGTACCAGCATACTACATTTGCTTTCGTCACTCTGGCTAACGTTGAAGATCTAGAAAGAGTCATAAAAAAAGTGGATATGGCGAAGATAGATGGGTTCACGGTTCGGGTTTCAAAAGCTAAGTACCCAAGAAATAGTCTGCCTAAGGGAGGTCAACAAAACACAAACAAGGAAAACATGGCGAAGGTTGGATTCAATAGCTTCAAACCAACCTCTAACTTCAGGAAGCCGGTTAGGCTGGTTCAGCAGGGTCTTTCCTTTCGTGATGCTGTTCTTTCCAGCCAAAACAAGAGTTTGGGTAAGGAGGACTCGCGGGATGAGAACAAAAATGAGGGTTTGATGAACTTCTATATCCCTAAAAAGGATACGGAATGGATGAACTGCTGCCTAGTGGGTGTGATCAAGAAATCGTTCGAGATAGAATTTGTTCAAAAGGCACTGTCGTATGACGGTATCAATGTGAAAATGGCTAAATGGGGTGGCGGTTTGAACTCATGCATAATCGAGTTTAACAACACCACAGACATGGAGGAGACCCTGAGGAATAAGAATGAGGACTTTGGTTTCTGGTTTGATCACGTAGGTCCTTTACTGATCGACGGAATTCTTAGCTATTTCGTCTCAATTCTCCTATTTGATGTTCCCCTCTACTGTTGGCACAAAAGTTTTTTCGAAGCTTTAGGGAATAGATGGGGATCAAGCATCTGTGTTGACCCGGTTACTATAAACAAAGATCGCTTAGATGTGGCTAGACTGATAATCAGAACGTTTAGCCCTGGAAGTATTCCTGACAACATCATCGTATGCTCCAAAGGTATTTCGTACAGAATCAGAATCAATGTGGGTGACTTTTCGGACGATTTTTCGAGGGAATCCTCGGATTTGGGTGTCGATAATTTTGCGGACGTCTAGCAAGATGGGGAGGAGGATCAAGTCGATTTTGAGGTCGACGAGGTTGCCGTCAGGGACGTCCCCAAAGATGTTTCTCCGGCCCGGAGTATGGAAGAGCCATAACCAGCTGTAGCCCCTCGTGGATTGGAAGAGTTTGGCTCTTCAAACGAGGTCAACATTGATGTCAATACCGTTTCACCCTCCCAAGATCTTGGTAACGGGAGCCCAAATCATCAGGTGGCAGCGCACGTGGCCCCCATGGAGGTTTTTGAGGACAGTGACGATATAGAAGATTCGGGGAATTCTCCGTACGTGGAACCTTTTCCTCAACCAGCCACTTTTGGGCTTTCCTCTCTTCAGGCCCAGTGGAAGCTAGTCCAAAGGGTTGGGGCTCCTTCAGGAGTTGGGCCCTTGGCTGCGTCGCCTCAGACCCTTGTTGTTAACCATTTTGTGGCAATCTCTGATAGACAAGAAGCAGGATTAAGTGATGGCCTCTACGACTCCATCGAGGTTGTTCCAGATACCTTCGAAAATAGAGAAGTTGACTGGCATGTTCTCAACCCCAGGCCATCCCACAATCCTTTCACTCCTTCGGGCTCTTATATCCCAAAAAATTTCTTCAGATCCAAGCAGCGTCGGCTAATTAGGTGTTTTGTTCGTGACTCCCTGGATGAGGGTTTCGTAGTATCGGGGGTTCCGAGTGTTCAACTTCTTTCTGAAAATGAGGAATCAGTGGTGGGACTTGAAGCTCAATCAGTGTGGGCTATAAGCAATCTTCTGGAAGTTACTTTCAAAGGAGGCAAAGAGATGGTTGTCCGAAGGGTAAGCGATCTTGAACGGGAGCTCCGTCGGGGTTCCTAATTTGGTCTTGCGGGTTTAATTCTAATTCATGACCATGAATACAACTATAATGTCTTGGAATATAAGGGGGGATTCGAAGGTTTGAAAAAAGAAGAGCAGTCAAGAACGCAATTCGGGAGTCGCGCGCTCAAATAACTCTAATCCAAGAAACAAAGTTGGACTCGATCTCTTCTACCTTCATTAGGAGAATTTGGTCCATCCCGGGGGTGGATTTTGTTGTTGCTCCATCTACTGGTTCTTCAGGAGGTCTAGTCAGCATATGGGATTCCAACTTCTTTTAGGTAATTGAGAAACATATTTCAAACAGATTCATCGCGTTAATTGGGAATTTCAGAGGGTGTAATTCACTGTGTGGTGTAGTCAATGTCTATGGTCCTGCGACTGATTCGGAAAAACCAGAGTTTCTCGAAGACCTTCTTAATTTCCTGAAGAATAAACAGATACCCTGGTGTGTGGGTGGGGACTTTAACCTTATCTTAAATACAGAGGAAAAACAGGGTGGTATTGTAAATCGATCCATGATGGCAATATTTAGGAATTTTGTTTTTGAAGCCGGCTTGATAGACTTACCGTTGAATGGGGGTAAATATACTTGGGGAAACCATCGCGACCCGCCCACTTTCGTCAGGCTCGATCGTTTCCTAGTATCTGCAGATTTTTTTTATAGCTTTCCCCAATCTTACACAGAATCTGATGAACAAATCGATATCAGACCATAATGCCATAACTCTATCGGTGGAGAACCAAAATTGGGGTTCAAAACCTTTCAGGTGTTGGAACCACTGGCTGCTAGATAAGGAGTTCGAATCAATGATTGTCAAGACAATTAGTGGGTTAAAAACATAGAATGCCGGAGTAAAGATTGAGAGCATATTGAAAATATCCAAAACAGTGGCTAAAGATTGGAAGAACAAGTCCCCTGCCAATTCCTCTGCTAGCATTAACTCTATCGAAAAAGCCATCCATGCCCTTGAATTACAATTGCAGAATGGTCAGGATAATCAAGGGATTTTCGAAGCTTTGGCAAAGTATAAAGCGGAACTGTGGTCACTTCTCAGAAAAGAAGAAAGCGAATGGGTCCAGAAGTCGCGTGTGAAATGGCTATCCGAAGGGGATCGAAACACTCGGTTTTTCCACTTGGCAGCTTCCGAAAGAAGAAACGTGAATGCTATTTAGAAACCCACAGTAGATGGTCGGGTAATTTCTGATCCCCCTATGCTCAAAGTTCATATCCGAGAACATTTCCACAATCTGTATAATAATTCGCAAGCGTTGGAGGTTCTGGACATTGGCCTCCCTTTCAACAAAATTAATGACATCCAAGCTGAGTTACTTCAAAAGAACTTCTCGGAAGAGGAGATTTGGTTGGCAATCTCTTCTTCGGATAGTAATCGTGCGCCCGACCCCGACGGTTTCAACATGGGCTTCTTTAAGAAATTCTGGAATGTCCTCAAAGTGGATATAATGAACTTCTTCGATGACTTCTTCCATGGCAGAGATTGGGACAGGGGAATAAATCACTCCTTTATAACGCTCATTCCGAAAACTAAAAATCCAGTTTCTCTGGAGGAGTTTAGGCCTATTAGCCTTGTCAGTGGCATCTACAAAATTCTCTCAAAAGTGCTGGCAAGAAGATTAAGGTTGGTCATTGGAGATATTATAAGCGAATCACAATTCGCCTTCATTTCGGGTCGGCAAATTCTAGACTGTGTGCTCGTGGCCAATGAAGCGATCGATTTCATGTCCAAGTCGAAAAGAGTTGGAATAGCATTCAAAATAGACTTTCAGAAAGCTTACGATACGGTAAGCTGGGATTTCCTAATCTGTGTCCTCAAGAAATGCGGTTTCGGCTCGCTTTGGTGTAATTGGATCAAACGATGTATATCTTCTACTTCGATTTCTGTGTTGGTCAATGGTTCGCCGATAGAAGCTTTCAGCATGTCAAGGGGGCTGCGTCAAGGTTGCTCTTTATCCCCCCTCCTCTTTAACATTGTGGGGGAAGCGCTCAACCTCATGATCAATAAAGTAGTGAATTTGGGACTGTTCTCGGATTTCCAGATTGGTCGAAGAAACTGGGCGTTAGGCCTATCCCATCTACAGTTTGCTGATGATCTTCTCATCTTTTGTGGTGGTTCAGAAGCCCAGATACGAAACGTGAAACGTGTGCTGAGAGTTTTTGAACTTGCTTCGGGACTTAAATTAAATATGAAGAAAAGCAAGGTATTCGGCATAAACATTCCTGCGGATTCTATTAAAGATTGGGCAAAGGGGATCGGCTGCTCCATTGGCTCTTTTCCTACTGAGTACTTGGGTCTCCCCCTTGGTGCTTCCCGGAACTCTGAATCATTGTGGGATCCTGTGATCCAAAAATTCACATCTCGCTTGGAAGGTTGGAAATCCAAATCACTATCTATAGGGGGTCGACTCACCTTAATCAAAGTCGTGTTGTCTAGCTTACCAACCTACTTTATGTCCCTCTTTCGCATGCCGCAGAAGGTCGCCAACAAACTAAACAGGTTGATTTTTTCATTTCTTTGGGGTGGTGATTCGGAAAAGTATAAGATTCATTGGGTAAATAGAGACACAGTGTGTGCACCTAAATGCCATGGGGGCCTCGGGATCACGAATATGGTAAATCTGAACCATGCCCTTCTTAGTAAATGGTTTTGGCGTTTCGGTAATGAACATGACAGTTTGTGGAAGAAGTTTCTGGTCGCGAAAGCCAATGGAGTCCAATCGTATATGATTCCTTCCCCCGCATTAGCGAAAAAGAACTCATAGATTTGGGCTGGGATTTCCAAGAACTCCCTTGCGAATGATTCATTCGGTAATTCGATTCGCTCTAACTGTGTTATCCAAGTTGGAGCTGGTGATCAAATTTTTTTCTGGACTGACTTGTAGGTTGGTAGATTCCCCTAATCAATTCAATTCCCACGAATCTTCGCACTAGCCATCAACAAATCTGGCACTATAGCTGAATTCGGATACAAGTCCAATAATGAATGACAATGGGAAATTGCATTGCGTAGGCCTCTTTTTGACTGGGAATTGGAGTAATGGAACTCCATGTTGGCCTCACTACCCTCCGTTAACACAAGTAATTGCAAAGCTGACTGGGTGAAATGGTTGGGGACCAGTGACGGAATTCTTACAACAAAATCTGTTCGAGAGAAGTTGGATGGCAGGTCTCGGCAGGCTTCCCTGTGGAGCAACGCAGTTTGGCTCGGTTTTGCCCCTCCCAAGGTAGAGATTCTAATATGGCAGACGATTCGCGGTAGGCTTCCGGTTAGGCATGAATTACGGAAACGGGGTGTTTGTATTGAATCCGAAGAGTGCCCTCTTTGTAATAGTTCTCCGGAAACTGCTTCACATCTTTTCATCCACTGTTATGGTATTTGGAAAATCTTGATGAAATTCTGTCGACTTCTGGGCATATCGGCAGTTTTCCCCTTCGAAACTTCAGATTTCCTATCATATTGGAACAGCTTGGTCGAGTCTAACAATAAGCACTGGGCGTCAATCATTCCTTTTGCTCTAATTAGGACCATTTGGCTATCACGGAACGGGGTAATCTTTAATCATAAGAATGTTGATATGTTGTTAATCGAGTTTTTGACTAAATATCGTCTGGCCGTGTAGAAAGCAAAATTCCCCGATGAACTGATATCCATTGAATATATCATTGCTGATCCTATGCTTGCGGCAAACTTTTTTGCCGAGAGGTACGCCCCTGGTACGGTGGTAAGTTGGGAGCCCCCCCCCCCCCCCCGTCGGGCTTCCTAAAGCTCAATGTCGATGGGGCTGGAAGTTGATTGACAGGCATGTGTGGCATGGGCGGGTTATTACGCGATGAGAACAGCAAAACGCTGATGAGCTTTTCACAATCAGTGGGTTCTCTGCCGTCTGACTTGGTAGAACTGATGGCCATCAAAACAGGGGTTAATGTCTTTTTAGAGTCCCAGTGGGCTGGTGGTCACCGTTTAGTCGTGGAATCGGACAACAAAAATGCAGTTGAGTGGGTGCTTGGGTCCTCTCTTCCCCCCCCCAGCGGTTCGAGATTTAGTGAAGGAGTTGACTGAAACCTGCAGCAAGAGAAACTTCATTCTTCGCTGGATTCCTCGAGCCAGGAATACGGACGCTGACCTGCTGGCAAAACAGGGTATTGGCTGATGATTAGTGTAAATAAATGATGCATCTGGAGGTTTATTTGAGGCATGACGGATCAAGGTTCCCCAAAGAGGTAATTATGTAAGTACGTCAGACCCGGTGCGATCTTTTTCCCCCATTTAGGATTAGGGTTTTTTTTAATGAGGCTCGGGTTCATGCTTTGGTTGTGTCTACTTTTCCTTATTAATAATACAACCACCTTTCAAAAAAATGTGGCTTTTAAAATCTAAAACCAAATCATCATAGGCATCTTGTAATTCATCAAAGGAATAAGAACATGAAGTAGATGAATTAGAAGTTACCCTTGAATCTTCTTCGATGGCCATAAGGCAAAGGTTGGCTTGTTCATCGTCGGTGGAGTCCTCATCACTCCAAGTAGCCACATATGCCTTCTTCTTATGGCTTGAAGTGCTTGCCCTCTTCTTTCTCTTAGGTTCTCGTTCAAGCCCTCTCAAAGCTTTCTTCATGAACGGGGCACACTTCTTGAAGCGATGAACTATCTTTTCATCTTCATGCTCCTCTTCACTTGAGTAGACATGATGACAAGTGGAGGATTTGAGAGCCATGGCACTTGCATTGATGCCAAGCCCTTTGATTTTCTTCTCTCCCATAGCTCTAATTTCTTCCCTCTTCTTCTCATCCTCTTTGTTCTTCTTCATGATTTGATGAGTAAGGAGAGACCCCATGAGTTCATCAAGCTTCAAGGTCTTCAAATTTTTGGCTTCGATGATGGCGGTCCTCTTTGAGTCCCAAGACTCGGGAAGTGAGTAGATGAGCTTTCAAATAAGCTTTTCCTCCGGGGTGGCTTCTCTATAGCCTTTGAGACCATTGGTGATAGCGGAGAACCTATCAAACATCTTCTCGATGTTCTCTTCCAGATCCATTTTGAAGTTCTCATACTCCAAGGTTAGGAGCCCAATCTTGGTCTCCTTGACTTCATTTGTCCCCTCGTATGTGACTTCAAGCTTGTCTCATACTTCCTTGGCACTCTCACAAGAAGACATCTTCTCATAGATGGATGGACCAAATGCACAAAATAGAATGTACAAGGCTTTGCAATTTAGCTCCATCTTCTTGCGATCGTCGGCACTCCACTCCGCTTTACTTCTTTGAGGCACGAACGAACCATCTTCAACTACATCCCATAGCTTGTAATCTCTTGATTTGATGAAAAACTTCATCTTTTTCTTCCAATAGGCATAGTGAGTTCCGTCAAAGAAAGGCGGTTTGTCGATTGAATGTGCCATTGAGCCGTTTGATGAAAAAGTGATCGAGCTTGCCGGATCTTCTCAATAGGATGTGAATCCCCTTCGATTGAGCCAAGCTCTGATACCAATTGTTGGATTTTTAGGGGCTCGATTCGATCAACCAATTTAGCTCACCAAGTGGTGGAGAGGTGGATTTTTGGGTAGAAGGGTTGAGGAAGCTAGAATGTAAAAAGACACAATGAATTATAGTGGTTCAACCTTCTAACCAAGGTCTACATCCACTACCTTAGCTCCTCACTAAGGATTTCTCAATCAATCCACTAATTGATTCGTCCCCTTTTCTAGGATTAGGAGGAAACCCTTACAACTAATCAAGCTTTCTACCCAAAGTCTTGATTGAAACCCTCTTTACAAAGAGACAATATAAAGCAAACTTAAAACCCTCTAATAGGTGTTTGTTTGCACAATTAAGCACCCACCCAAAACCTAAAACACTTGAGCAAATTTGATAATTTTGGCTCACTGGTGTTTGTCTATACAAGAATTGACAATTTAAGCACTAAGACACTTTTTGATCATTTGATGTTTTACAATATGAGCATTAGCCTTCTCTTGATGCTTGGAGGTTCCTTTTATACTCCCAAATGAGTTTGTAGCCGTTACTAGCCGTTGGGATCATATTGGAGCCATTGAGGACTTTAATTCCCACCATAAATGCAGTTCTGCAGCTCCCCGTTTCGAAACGCTCGAAGCCATTTCAAAACACTCTTAATGTAGAAAGAGCCGTTGCAGTCTGTCAGGGTACCCGTTTCGGAACACCCCCTTGTCGTTTCGAAACGCGTATCGAAACACTATAGGCCCGTATCGAAACGCATGCATTTGAAAATTGATTGGGAAAGAGCCGTTGGGGTTTATGACCGTTATGGTCAATGCCACGTAGGCGTATCGAAACGGCATGGCTGGTTTGGAAACGCTGGGCAAAAATCATGTCCAAGGAAGGCCCGTTTCGATACGAGTATCGAAACGATTTTGCCACAGGAATCCCCTGTTTCGAAACGCCCTAAGGGTTTCGAAACACCTGGACAGTTTTGTTTAGATTGACTTTGAAAAACATGAAAAACCCTTTTAAAAACTTCCCTAAACATAATTTCAAGTTGTTTGGACTTTGGAAATGTTTTAAATATTTTTTAAATCAGTCCAAAACATTTTTCAATTATTATATCAAAACATTAGTTCTACAAAGAAGCATGGAGGGACTGATATGTATGGAATAGGGATTGGTCCCCTGTCATATGGTCTGAAGCCCCTGAATCAACAATCCATTTGGAACCATTAATCTGATCAGATAAACTAACAAAAACTGAACTACCTTCATTGGTTTTGGATGCAAGGTTCGATTCACTAGGAGGTGTAATCTGGCTGAGCAATCTTTGCAAGTCCTCAATTTTTTTACTAAGGTTCTGCCCAGCAATATCTGTAGATGCCATATGAGCAGATCCATCAGGTTGCTGTTTCAGCCTTTGAGGTTTCCAATTTGCTGGTTTACCATGAAGTTTCCAGCAGTTTTCCTTCACATGTCCAACCTTTCGACAATGGTCACACCAGAATTTTTCTCGCCTTGGTTTGTTGGTTGAGTGAGTGACGAGGGCAGCACTTTCAGGCTGAGTATTTTGGGGCAGCATCACAACCCTTCTGCTTTCTTCTTTTCTAACTTCAGAAAAAGCCTCTCGTAGGAAAGGGAGGGGCTTGGTAGCAATAATTCTTCCCTTTACTGCATCAAGGTCACTATTGAGACCATAAAGAAACTAAAAGACTCTTCTTTGAGTTGTGATCTGCTTGTATAGTGCCGCATCAGTAGTGGATGACCAGTTATGAGTTTCAAACAGATCCAACTGTTGCCAGTACCTTATAATTGTGTTGTAGTATTGTGTGACACTCATCTCTTCTTGGCGAAGGCTATTAATCGTGTTCCCTATCTCGAAAAGCTCAGCAACATTATCAGAACTGGAGTAGGTTTCTTTAGCAGCCTCCCAGATTTCTTTTGTTGTATCATAGAGAAGAAAGTCTACACCCACACCAGGGGTCATGGAATTTATGAGCCATGACATAATCATGCTGTTTTCTCGAAGCCATAGGTCATATGTTGGATCAGTAATGTCTGAAATTTTCTGTTTGCCTAAGATGTATTCTACTTTACCCCTGCCGGTGATGTAAAGCTGGACAGTTTAAGGCCACTGGAGATAATTGTGGTCATTGAATTTATGAGAAGTGATTTGTGTGGTGGAGACATCAGAAATCGGCTATGGTAGAGGAAGATGTCTCAACCATGGTAAATAACTAGTCGGATCGAGGGCCTAAACTGATACCAAGTTAAACAAGTAAAGAAGTTTTAAGGGAAGAGTCTCAATATGAAAACTCTGTAAAATTGAATTTATTTTTTCTCACTCAGTAGAATTGAATTACAAGAGTATTTATAAAAGCTAAGTCTAAGTGTTAAACTAAACTTAGGATTTCTAGTAGTTTATTCTAGATTAGATTAGTGTAGTTAAGATAAACCAAACTACCTATTTACGTAATATATTAAATAAAAATTAGTATTTGAATTAAATACTAAAGTCACGCTATTATCCACACAATCACCTGATACTTTTCCCTCTACAAGCTTGTTTTAGGGGTTAAGATATAATTTTACCATTGTATTAATTTATAAATAGTAAAAAAATAGGGGACTAAAGTGCATTTTTACCCTCTGCACTTGCTTACAATTTACAAAGGCTATTAACAGAATTTGACCTTTTCCAATCCCAATAACAAAAGAATTTTAGTATCCAAGACAAAGATAAAAACAAACCCAGTTTTTTTGTTATGAGGTTTAAGAACAGCAAAAGATATTCACATTGTTGGCTGCTCATTTCATCATCTAAAACAAGCTAACAAAAGCATTCAAAAAAAAATCTTAACTCCACTTGCTGCTATTGCTGTGATATTGGGACTGAAAATGGTGATTCTTTTTTACTTACTGTTGAAATTCTGTCGAAAAGCATCAATGAGAAGTAGTGCATCTTCTGGTCTCTGACCCCTCTTGTAAACTTTGAAGTATAACTCGCAACGGCTTGTGCTCGACGCGCTCCATTGTTTAAGCACTTTCATGGAGTAAGGGCCCTTAGTGGTACCGTGTGGACTGATGCAATACCATATGGAACAATCATGATCTGCCGATGCTTGGTGGCTCGCTGCAATAGCTGCATTGTCTATTTCGTCGTCGCTTAAATCAATCACCTCGACTTGGTGGTTTTCCACCTTTACATGCACACCGACGTCACTAGCGGCGTCACCATGTTTACGTTGTTTCAATAACCTTGCATCTTGTCTTTCATCATCACTTAATTCTATCACCTCGGCTTGGTGATTTTCCACCTTTAAATGCTCACTGATGTCGACAACAGGCATAGCTAGCGTTTCCCCAGCACCAGCAGCATCACCACATTTATGTTGCTTTTCCGTATAAACACACCGGGTTTGTCTGTCTGCAGATTCTTCTTCTGGCAATAACTGAAGAACAGATGTCCCGTTACGGCTCTGTTTTACATCTTGAGAATTTGGATTCCTCGGCATTTCATCACCTTCAACTCTGGTAGAAATAAATGACTTCTCCACGTTTTGCTGGTTTCCTTCTGGAACAAGTACACCAAATACATTTTCGTTAGGGACTTAACCATATATGATTTGTATTTTGTTTGATGCATTTTTAATGAAACTCGGGGCAATGGTTTTCCCGAAATCAGTCGTCTCCGGAGGATGGGAATTCGAGTCTTTCCTATCTATTTCATGCAAAGCAGGATCATTCCATCTCCTTGAGACTCCAAATAGTTTAATCTCCATTTGACTATAGAAATTAGATTTCACCTTTACTTATTTCATAAGCATATCATACCTGCAGCATCCATTCTGTCATTCCAGCAACTAGAGACTACATTTTTCTCCAAAATACATTTTCCAATTCTAGAAACTGATCTCGGGGCTGATTCCGACAACGCTTTATGCTCTTCTCTATATTCTCTCAAAGAGTCCTTCGAGACAGGTTCAGGCTCTGCAGCCTCTGCAACCACTTCCGGAACCTCATGAAGTAGGCGTGATTGTTCTGAAGGTGTCAGAAGTAGTTGCATTTTGTCCATGTACTCGGAGAGCGTATAAACAGGTTAAGGGTCACTTTATCTTCTTTCTTGAAATATGTATACTTCTTTCTATACATCAGTGGTGTTACCTATGGAAATAGTGATTAATTGTAGATAGTTTTCTATATATTTTGGAACTATAAACTCATGAAACTGTAGCAAAGGATATTCTCTCCTCCATCCTTTCTCATTGGCCCGGTTGATCTGGCTTTGCAACAAAACCAACTCATTCTTAATCCACTGGCACATTATTCAGGACAATACAGCAAAATTAGAGTGACAAATAAATTAAAAAGACCAAAAACGAGAAGAGTAAGCATAGGAGTGATTTGATGTCCCATTAAGCATTATGCATTCCGAGATTCGTAACTTAAATTTCAAAAAGGGTCCTAACTCCTAACTCCTAATTCTTAAATATTGAATTCAGAATACATACATGTTTTGTTATATCCTCGTGTAGGCTTCTGGCTTTCTGCTGAAGCTGCAGCTGCCCAACATGGGAATCGGGTTAATATTTTTTTAGTTTAAGTCAGTAATTCATTTTTCCATGCAAAGCATGTGGCTCTTTTCTGCTCTTTGTTTTTCGTTTCCCTTCTCTTTGCAAGGGATGGTGTATAATTTTATTCTTCTTGAAGGATTTGTGTCCAACACTCATGTCCGACACGTGAATATAGGGATATGACCTCCAAGGATCTTCGAAATATATGGAAAAACTTAGATAGAACTAGCCATACCTGTGCCGGATACATACCCGTATCGGACACTCACACCGAGTCCGAGTAACATAGTTCTATACCACAGTATATAAAGAAATGTATAGGAAATATACTTGTATTAAAGCATATTTCCAAGAGGCGATCTTGTAAACCAGCTGTGCATGTTCCTAAAATAACTTAATTAAGAACTTACAACTGTTGGCCTTTCAAGCATGCGAGTTCCCATCCGCCGATTTAAATCCTTAATTTCTTCCTAAAAACAGGAGAAGACGGTTAAGTACATTATTTGGCAATATGTAATGGAATGACAAAAAAATTCACCAAGAGAGTTCTACTTCAATCAATTACGGACAACCAATATCCGAGAAACCTGTCATCTGTTTCTAAGAATTTTACTGCATCAAATCACACAACTGATGTGAAATTGCTTTAATTAGAAAAATCAAGGTTTTATATACTTATCACGGGTAAGAAACCTGTTTCACCAGTTGATTCTGGCCTCCGAACTACTAAGACTCGGTAATTCTTGTTTGAACCAAGAAAAAAATATTAACAATAAAATTACCTCAGTGAAGTCATTATCTGACAGCTCGCAGACACGGACATCTTTTAGCCTGTTAGAAACTTGCAAGAGAATCGTAGAATTCGTCTCTTCCTTTATTGAAGTTTCCTTTATACCTACAAGAAGTAATAGAACATCAACCATTGAAGCACTGAGGTTAAACCATATCATTTAAAAGGACATATTGAAATCAAATTAGACAAGAAACTAGCATAAGTTGTGTGCATTGGAGAGGATTTTCTCTATACTTGTTTGATATAAAAGTACAAACAAATAAAAGGTTTTTGCTATTAATACTTGCTAGAAGAGATTAATAGTTGTTTAAACAATTACCTTTGACTTGCACTAGAATGTGAGAATTCTTCTGGAAGTAGTCATTAGTGTCTGATTTTACCCTCACGAAACTTCCAACCATTTTATCGTTAAAGGTATCGAGTTCTTTTGCTAGCTCCAGCACCAAACTCCTCTTCAGATAGACAAGCTTTATGTTTCTAGAAACTATGGCTGCCAAATAGCCTTGCTGCAGATTTGTAGCTATTTCCTTTTCCTCAAACTTCCGATCAGGGCTCGACTTTTGCTGCCTTTTACAAGGCACAGAGGCATTATCATCTTCTTCCAAACTAAATCCAACTGAGTCCTCTGATTTCTCCAAGTTCTCGGAAAAATGAAGTGTCAATAGCTTATAGATACCATTTTTGTTGACTGATTTCCTTCCCAAAAGAGATTGCAACATTTCATCACAAATAACTTTCTTCTTTTTTTCCGGGTGAAACAGTTTGTGCCCATTGCAGTATTCTATAATTATGGTTGCAACATCATACTGAGACAATTCTTGGGTTGCATCTTTACCAATGAACATCAGGAATTCAGCAAGTTGTTTCGATGCCCATCCAAGGTATTCCTTTTTCTTCGGCTTTCCTTTTCTTTTAGTCGAAGAGAGCTTTCCTCTCTTTTTCTTCCTACACTGCACTTGATTATCTCTCCAATCATCACTCTCGGATATACTATCATCTTCAAAGTCCCTGATGTCTTCTTTACAATTGTAGCTTGCTTGAATATCGTAATTTTTCCCTTTCTTCAAAAGACGATCCGTGGAATGCAATTGTTGTGAAGTCAATCCTTCCTTTTCCTTCACAACCTCCCAATAGTATTTGAAAAGGTATTCATATGTTGCTCCATCATTAAAGTCTACCTTCTCCTACAAATCAACAAGAACACAGTCAGTCAAAGAACAACATTTACGAACATGTGCCAATGGTCTTTGGCCAACAACACAGTAGTGATTTGTCAAGAAAGTCCGTTTTAACACCGCATTCAATCCTTCGAAATTGAATGAGAAACATATTCCAAAAGAAAAAAGAAATCACGAAAGCAACTCTATATAAATTTAACACAACTTAGTAGGAAGAAACCCGTACCCCTTTCGAGTTGACATTCTTCTTGTCTTCAATAAGTAGTGCAAGCTCTAAACACATATTGCATAAACCCCTTGCCCCTTTGATTACTGCAAACTCGGTATCACAGAGACAGCGCCCGCATACGGCAATTGGACAACAAAAGCAATGAAATTTTGCCTGTTTATTGCACAGGAAGCAAAAGTGCCAACCTGAAATGTAGATGCACCATGTTAGATAGTATCTTGCATTGTAGACACTATATGTTCCAACAATATAGCATGTTATCTCCAATATAACTTCGAGGCTTGGTTCGATTCAAACATTTAGGCACTACTGCAAACAGCTAAAGATCAAGCAATGTTCAGCTACCACCGAAAACAGGGAATCTATTACTTACCACAAAGCCAGCGGTCTTCAGTTTCCAACAGGGAATCATCCCTTCCGGCACACCGAGGATGAAAACTTTTGAGACAATTACTGTAAACAACCAATTTACAACAATTAGTATTTAAAAGGAATGTTGCCACCATGCACAATGCATTCATTATACCAAAATGTTCTATTTAAAAAAATTCACAAACTTGATTATAAACAGACCAAGGGTGTGTTTTGCATTGCTTTCGGCAGTTAAAAAAACAAATTTTGACAGTAAATGCAATGCTAAACAAAAGCCCTTCAAAAAGCGATGCTATAACCCTCTTTTCAACCACAATAGCAATGTTAAACCAGCACAAAGATTGCTCTAATTAAAATAATATTTGGCTAATAAAAAACATTACTGTTGATAATATTCAATCAAGGTATATATATATATATATATATATATACACACACTTAAACCCTGCTTGGTCTAGGGAAGTGTGAGGAGACAGCAATGGTCCTACCTACTATCTAGGGCCTGAGCAGAATTTCATGTTAAAGGTGCGAATTCTATACTTAATAAAATTATAGTGAAAAAACTAAAAATGTAAAATTAGATTGTTAATAAAAAATACAATAAATTTTTTTACAAATTTTCATACCACACCCCAGCATCTCTAGGTCCACCACCGGTACTATCAGTACCAGATCCCAACCCCACCTTTATAACGAATAAACAATTAATGACCCATTGGTTTTTCTGCCTTGTTTCTTTGTACAGATAAACTTGTAAACTGTTGGGTAAAGAGTTGAGAACACTCACTTATGGTCACAAACCCTGAGCAAGCCGCCATCTTTGCAAAAAAAGCAGTAATCTTCAGCGATTTCTTCCTTCTTTCTTTTATTTTTCCTGGTCATTTTCCTTCAAAATTTCCCAGGAAAAAAGTTAGAAACTTTCAATTCTTAAAGCCAGAAATCAATCAATTTGAGAAACTACCCAGTGATCAGTCCAAAGATGAACATACCTTGGGATCTTAAAACCCCAAAAATTGAATGTAGCTCTATAATCAGAATCTTGTTGGGATTTTTTTTTCAAAGCAAAAAAGAAAAACCAGGGAGTGAAGCAAACTTAGTGGTTTCTGATTAAAATGTTAATAAAAGGGAATGCGAAAAGCCACTACTCTTCAAAATATTTGAGACCAATTTTGTTCCCTTGAAAAACCCAATGTTAGTATTACTTGTTTTGTGCAACATTTTAGTGTATTGAACAGACTATATATATATATGAAAACAAATTATTATTTTTTGAACAATCACCCCAAAAAAATCTTATGTATTGAACAGACTGTATAAGTTATTTTATGTTTGAATTTGTGTGTTTTATTACAAATAAGAATACCATTGGTTTCTGCTTCTGTCTCACTGCCACTATCATGTTGGATGCTTTATAATACGGGTGTATTTAAAGAATTATATATTAGTGATGTGCCCCTCTCTTTCCGGCGTACGATGAGTCTAGATAGGCCTGTTGGTGGCCTTAGGCACCTGTGTTGCCTTGGCAGTCAGGATTGAGACGATGAAGGTAAGTCTGGCGCTAATGGTCAGTGTTACTCGTTTACTCCGCTGTTTTTTCTTTTGCAGGACTGGTCGCGAAGATGTTTCACCATAGAATGGAATGGATTGGAGTTGAGGTTGGGTCTGTTGTGGATGAGTTTTATCAGGGTTAAGGATTTCGATGAGGGTTTCAGAAATGGAGTAGTCTCCGACGAAGGGTTGGAAATGCTGGTTATGGTTACAGATGATGGTTTTTTTATTATTCAATGGTTACACATGAGGTTGGATCTAAGGAGGGTTGTTCCTCGAAATGGATCGGTGGTTTCTGGTCTTCGCCGGAAAGTTTATGGTTCTTCAGTTTGGAAGAAGGTCGACGGTAGGGTGACGGAAGTCAGTTGTATAGCAGTTTGCTGGTTAGGATTGAGCATGGTTTTTAAATGGAACGAGATTTGGGATAGATCGGAGAAAAATGAGTCTCACCGAAATTTTTATGGTTTTTCTGTGCGGAAGGTGTTCGACGTTATGCATATTTTTCATGTGAGAAAGATGATGCATGTCTTTCACGTGCATGGACGGTCTCGTGAGTGCGCGACAGGATGGGACGCACGAGGTAGGGCGCGTCAGGTTTTGCGGCGCCAAACATCAGGGGACACAGAAATTATTGCGTGCAGAGGGAATGTTGGGGAGCATCTCTGCGCTGTCATAGAGGTGGGGCACGTGTCTCTAACGGCTCTCTTAGAGCTCGTGATTTTTTCGATAGTGCAACGCACCGTTTCATTAAAGCTGTGTTTTGTCACTTTTACCCATTTTCGATTAATATTTGCTTCTTCAGAGGGGAGGTTATTTTGGGATTTTCCTGAATTTTACTCCTTGGTCGAGACCAGGGTTTTGTGTTGTTCTCTGAAGGCCTTTTGTAGAAGGGAGATAGATTTTTTTGAGCCGTTTTTTTGGTATTGTGAGGGATTTTTCGAAGAGGGAATCGTAGTCCGTAGTTGGGGTTCGTGTTTACTGAAGCAGATGTCGACTTCAATGGAGGATGAGGTAGCTAGACTTATGAGTGACCTGAAGTTCTATGAGGAAGAAATGCAGGATATGGATGATTCTGAAATGTTGCTAAAAAGGAGGTTCCTGGTTCTGATAAATGGCTAGTTGGACGTTTGGTATCACCTGCTATTGTCGATGAATGTATGCTTATCAGAGTCTTCCTGGCTGTCTGGAAGAGTCAACCATTGGAAGATGCCTCAGAGTTGGGACCAAACCTATTTCTCTTCAAGTTCCAGAAGTTGGAGTACAGAGACTTTGTCCTGGAACGTGTCCCCTGGACCTTCAATGGTGAACTGTTGGCATTACAACCCTTTGACGGTAAGCTCAGCCCCTCAGAGTATAATTTTTCTGTGTTGCCTATTTGGGTTCGTATCTATGACCTACCTCTTGTGGGGATGACTGTGGAAATTGGCAAATCTTTGGGGAGCAAGTTTGGGGAATGTTTAATGGTTGATTTTAGGAAAGGGGAAGGAAGATTGGGTCAGTACATGAGAGTGTGAGTGAGATAGATATTACAAAACCCCTGCGCAGATGTGTGATGTTTGGGAGAAAATGTGATGGCTCTCCTAGGGTATGCTGGGCCAAGTACGAAAGGTTACCAAAATTCTGCTTCTGGTGTGGGATCATTGGCCATGTGCTCGAGCTTTGTCCTAGTTTACCTGAGAATTGGAAGAATGAACAGCTTCAATATGAAGATTGGTTGAGAGTTGTCTTTAAGTCAAGGAGTGTATCTCAAGGGGCCCCAAAGCCTGGTTTAGTTCACTTCTCGAATGGTGGAATGAACATTGGCAGATTTAAAAAAGCAAATGAAGTGGTGGATGAAAATGCAATAGCTGTGAGCAACATCTCTGCCAGAGGAAGGAATGTTATAGTCTCAGCAACAAAAAATAGAAGCTCTAAAAGAGTCTTGCAAGGCAAGTTTGAAGTTAGCAATCCGATAGGACCTAAGAAAACAAGGTCTATGTCTACAGCAGTCTCCAACACTGTGGAAGTTGGTGTTGAGGCTTTTTCACCCCTGAAAACTCCTGAACCAACGGTGGAGGCTGATGCTCAGCCCCGCCGAGAGCCATGAAAATCCTAGTTTGGAACTGTCAAGGGCTTGGGAACCCTGGGACAATTCAATTCCTGAAGCAACTTGTGGCTTCTAAGTCCCCCAGTGTGTGTTTCTTTGTGATACAAGACTCAATAAGAGGAAGGCTGAGGATGTGAGGAGAAGGATTAACATGTCTGGTAATTTGGTAGTTGAAAGAAATGAAAATGGCCTTGGTTTGATGCTACTGTAGACAGAGGATACTCAGGTTTCTTTGCTATCCTACTCAAAATCTCATATTGATGCAGAGGTTTCGAAAGATGGTATTTGTTTTAGGTTTACTGGAATGTATGGAACTTGCCATAGATCAAAAAAGAAAGAAGATTGGGACTTGCTAGATGTGCTTAGATCAAAGTCTGAACTACCGTGGTTACTTGGAGGTGACTTAAATGACATTCTCGACCTATCTGAGAAGGAAGGTGGTAGAAGAAAGCCTAGGGCGGAGATGGAGGATTTTAAGGATGCCTTGCTTAGGAATGGGTTATGGGATATTAAGCATGACACTGGTTGGTTTACATGGCATAGTGGAACCAATGCTAAAACCCTTGTAAAGGAGAGACTGGACAGGTTTGTAGCCAGTATTGCTTAGATCCAGCTTCATGGTCGAGGACAAGTTCAATCTATACACTCCCCTTTCTCTGATCACCATTACTTGCTATTGGATACTGAGCCCTGTACTGGAAGAGGAAAAAGGCTTATGGACCAGTTTAGATTCGAAAACTGTTGGGCAGATGAAGAAGCTTGTCTTGAAACAGTTAAAGATTGTTGGACTGATGCAAATTCCTCTACTGTGAATAAATTAAAGGCCATTGGTGATAAGCTTTATGGATGGCAGAAACACAAAAGAGCTTTAGTAGTTAAAAGAAAGAACTTCCTTCTAGAGAAGATTGAGAAGCTGCTTAATGAAACTATCTCTGAGGAATCAGCTGGGGAATTGACTGCTTCAAAAAAGAATTGAAATTGATGATGGATAGAGAAAAGATCTTCTGGAAACAAAGGTCGAGGGTCCAATGGTTGAAAGAGGGAGATAAGAATACATGTTTCTTCCATGCCAGGGCAAGAGAGAGAAAGAAGAAAAACTGGATAAAAGGCTTGGAGGATGAGCATGGGGTGGTTCAGTCAGATGAAGGAAGGGTGATTGAGCTGCCTAGAAACTTCTTTGTTGATCTTTTCCATTCCAATGGTGAATCATCTTCAGAACCTGTCCTCAATTGTGTGGAGAAATGTGTCACACCAGACATGAATGCTGGCTTATGTTCAGAGTTCACTGCTGAGGAAGTCAGAGCTGCTTCTTTCCATACACCCTCTAAAGTCCCAGGTATTGATGGCTTTCCCTCATCATTTTTTCGAAAACGCTGGAATATTATTGGCCTTGAATTTATTCAATTGTGTCTTGATTTGCTGAATGGGAAAGCTGATATATGTGATATAAATAGAACTGTAATTGTTCTAATATCTAAAGTAGACAACCCTAACCATATTAAACAGTTTAGACCTATTAGTCTTTGCACTGTCGTGTACAAAACTGTTTCTAAGGTCTTGGTGAATAGACTCAAACATGTCATCCCCTTCTGCATCTCTGAGAACCAAAGTGCATTTGTGAAAGATAAGTTAATCTCGGATAATGTCTTTATAGCACATGAGATGTTGCATTTCTTGAAAGGAGCTAGATCTGGTCCAAACAAAGGGCAGCTGTTAAACTTGACATGGAAAAGGCATATGATAGGGTTGAGTGGAGTTTCATTCATGACATTATGTTAAAAATGAGATTTGATAGTAAATGGGTTGACCTGATCATGAGGTGTGTTACCACTGTTAGATTTTATCTTAGAATGAATGAAAAATTCTCAAAAGAGTTTAATTCAGGGAGAGGGCTGAGGCAAGGGGACCCTTTATCCCCCTATTTGTTTTTACTTGCTGCACAAGGTCTGTCTGCCTTGCTTTTGAAGGAACAACCTATAGGCGGAATTAAGGGCTTAAGAATTAGTGTGCATGACCCTCGTGTAAATCACCTTTTGTATGCAGATGATTGCTTGCTCTTCATAAGGAATTCAGAGGATGAGGCCACTAGAGTGAGAGAAATATTAAGGATGTATGAAACTGCTTCTGGGCAAAAAGTCAACCTGAACAAATCCTACATTTACTTCAGTAATGAGATGAAAGATGAACACAAAGCTGTCTTGAAGGGTATTCTTGAAATGAGAGAAGAGATTGACATGGGAGTGTACCTAGGGCTTCTTTTGATTGTGGGGAAAAACAAGACTGATTCCCTATGTTTTTTGTTCAAAAATGTAGATAAAAGGGTTGGTGGTTGGATTAAGAATCTGCTTTTTTTTGGTGGAAGGGAGGTTTTATTAAAGCCTATAGCACAAGCTCTTCCCACTTATGCTATGAGATGTTTCTTCCTACCTGATTGTATTATAGACCCCATCATCTCTTCAATGAGGAATTTCTTGTGGTCAGAAAAGGCAGGCAGTAGAGGCTGGACTCATGTAGCATGGGGCAAACTGTGTAGACCAAAAAGATATGAAGGTATTGGATTCAAAGATTTGAGAGTGTTCAACCTAGCTCTTCTAGGTAAGCAGATCTAGAGATTAATGGTCAATAAGAACTCCGTTTGTTATAAAGTGCTTTTAGCTAAATATTTCTTCGATGGTGATGTTCTCAATGCTAAGCCCCATGACAAACCCTATTTTATATGGAGGTGTGTTTTTAAAGCTAAAGAAGTCCTGAGAGACCAGTTTCACTTGAGGATTGGTGTTGATAGCCAGTGTTTTATGTTTCAAAATAGATGGGGGTAGTGATAAGGTTGTGGAGATGCAGGATTCTTACTTGGATGGTGTAATCCATCCAGTCACTTGTGGAGAGTTTATGGTTTCTAGAGAGCCTAAATGGGATGAGAGAAAAGTCAAAAATGTTTTTCAGATGCTGAAGCAATCCTAAAATTTCCTATCTTCCCTATGCATGAAGATATTTGGCAATGGGACCATCACTCTTCAGGATCTTACTCAACCAGATCTGCCTATGATTGGATTCAGAGAAATAGAAATGTGGAGAGAGACCTTTCACCTCTATGAAAATCCTTGCAGAAGATGAACACACTTTCAAAAATCAAAATTTTCATTTGGAGGTTGTGTTTCAATGCTCTTCCTTCTGGGGAGAAATTGGCTGCAGCTCGAATTGGCCCTGGCCTGTGTCCTCATTGTGGTACTGCTGGAGAGACTCTTTTGCATGCGTGTAGGGATTGCCCTGCAGTCAGGGAGGTTTTTTATCAGTGTGACATTTCTAGAAAGTTGCCTGTTTCCCAGGATCTTGATTGTAGACAGTGGTTAGAGCTATGCTTGAAGAACTTGAGCCCAGATCTTTTCATGTTTATTTGTGTGCTGCTATGGAATATTTGGAATAGGAAAAACACCCTGGTTCACAAGGGGATTCTCATTCTAGCTAGAGTTGTAGTTGATTATGTGCAATTGCTTATTACTGATTTTCTTTCATCATGGGAATTATCTAGAGTTGGAATTGCTTGTAACAGGTCTGAAAGGTGGAAATGTCCTCCGGAAGGTGTCTACAAAATCAATGTTGATGGAGCTTTCTTTGTTGATTCTGGGAAAGCCTCCATTGGAGTGATTGCACGAGATCATTTCAGGTTGATGATCGATGGCCAGACAAATGTTCTCCAGGGTACTTTCAATGCTGAGCTTGTGAAAGTCATGGCACTTGTGGAGGGTTTAAAGATGGCTTCACTTAACGGCTGGACAAATATGCAATTCAAATGCGACTCAATTGGTGTACTCAACAGATTGGCTCCACAGACTGATGACAGATCAATTGCTGGCATCTTTCTTAACAAGACAAAACAGTTCCTACACTGTAATCCTGGCTTCAAGGTTCTTCATGTCAACCGAAAAGCAAACTGTGTTGCTCACATTCTTGCCCATTGAATTTTGAATTGTAATGCTCCTTTTTATTTTATTTATGATATTTCTAGTTGTATTGAGAACGATGTATTGGACGATGTTATTTTTGGCACCTAACTAATATATGTGGTTGTTTTCTTGCAAAAATAAATAAATAAATATATCCATGAAAGAATCATATGCATGCGTCTTAGTTTAGGTAACACTGCCTAATTGTTCCAAAAAAAACCCTATCAATTCATAATTCCATATATATATATAGGATTAATATCCTATACACTGGCGGTGGAAACTGAAAGTTTCCACAAGCGCCTTAGTTTTAGGGTATAGGGTGTTAGTTTAGGGTATAGAGTTTAGGGGTTTAGGTGTAGGGTTTTAGAATTTAGGGATAGTTGTTTCAATTTAAGGTTTAGGGTTATAATTTAGGGTTTATAGGTTAGGGTTTAGTTTTTAGGGTAATATGGTGAGGATTTAGGTTTTAAGCTATAAACCCTAAATTATAACCCTAAACCTTAAATTAAAACAACTATCCCTAAATTCTAACCCCCTACACCTAAACCCCTAAACCTTACACCCTAAACAAAGTCCTTATACCCTAAAATTAAGGCGTTTGTGGAAACTAAAAGTTTCCACCGCCTGTGTATAGAATATTTATCCATATATATATAGGGTAATTATTCTATACATAAGCGCTTGTGGAAACTTTTTTACACAAGCGTCTTAGTTTTAGGGGTTAGGGACTCCGTTTAGGGTTTAAAGTTTAGGGGTATAAGTATAGTAGTTTTAAATTTAAGAATTGTTGATAGAATTTTGGGTTTAGGGTTAAAATTTAGGGTTTATAAGTTAAAACCTAAATCCCTACCCATATTATCCTAAAACTAAACCCTAACCTTAAACCTTAAACTCTAACCCTAAATCCTAAATTCTAAACACAAACCCTAAATTATAAACCTCTACCCCAAAACCCCTAAACTCTAAACCCTAACCCTAAACCCTATAATTGAGGCGTTTGTGGAAACAAAAAAATTTCCACCGCCAGTGTATAAAATAATAATCCATATATATATATATATACTAAACCCCTTTTCCATACATTTTTTTTATATCCAACACTATCTTAATTTAAATTTAAAATTTTAAACCCTAAAAATACACCAAACTCTTAATTCTGTAAACCCTACCTTAAACCCGAACATTAAACTCAACTTTTAGAGTAAAGTACATAAATGGTCACTAAACTATATCCGAAAAAATAAAATGGTAAACAAACTTTAAAAAATGACAATTAAACTTTATGTTTTGTTACAAAATGATAATTGTGTCGTTAAACTCCGTTAAAGAAGTGACATGACTGTTAATTTTTTTGTATATTAGCACATTTAGTCCTTCATATTTACACATTTAATCAATCTAATCATGATTCGAAAAAATTTAATAAATTTAACGCTCAAACTTTACACATTATTATAATTTAGTCCTCTTCACTTCTCTGTCAAATTCCCTTCTTTTTAAATGCATCAGCCGTTGACGAACTGAAAATTTTGGTGAAGGGAGATCTACGTTCGATGCCAACGACTCGATTCCGTCTCTTCTTCCCGTATGAACCTCAATCGTCCTCCTCCACTCTGCACCAAAACAAACAAAACTTATCATCAAACTATATATCAAGTGCTGGAGCTAATTTAGTTTCTGAAATTTTACATTTTTAGGAAGGAATTAAGATGTTACCAATTGCATAGCATCTCTACTAGTAAGGGCGATGATATCAGCACAAGAAATAACTCCTTTACAGGCTTTTTCAAATAATTTCTTTGCTTCATCAATTACATCGTAGCCACCCACACTTCGATTTGCAGTCACATTTTTCTCACTCGAGTCGCCGTCTAACAGAATCGATGCATCACATCCTTTTGAAACAGATAAAATTCAACTGTTTAAAACCCATTTCTTGACAAAACAAACAAAAAATAAGAAAAATTTATGCAGTAAATATATATGCGGTTTGCTTACTTTGACGAAGTAATCATGGAAATGTAAACGAATGAGAGCAGCTCCGATTTCTTTTTTTCTCGTTCATCCTTCGTTCGACAACTGAGAAAACAATACCCTCAACATTACACGTGTTACATTTGCCCTTGTAAAATCCTACCTCGAGAGCAGCGTTGCATTGGCCTGTGAAATTCACAAGAATGACACCGAGTGCTAGATAAAACGCTGCTGCTGCTACTGCCGTTGATATCTTTATTTTTTGGTTGTTTTTTTTAGGAATTTTCAGATAGAGATAGGATGAAAGGTGTAGAGAACATTCACATTTTTTTATATAGGAACCGAAAGTCGAAACTAGCTTCTAATTGTGTGGCCAGCATGACCAGCCTTGAAGCAACGACCAGCTAATCTTAAATACAAAAAATGTAAAATTTGAGAGTTAAATTTATTGAATTTTTTCGAACTATGACTAGATTGATTGAATGTGTAACTATGAAGGACTAAATGTACTAATACATAAAAAAAAATTAACAGCAATGTCACTTCTTTAATGGAGATTAACGACACAATTATCATTTTATAACAAAATATAAAGTTTAATTGTTATTATGTTATTTTTGAAAGTGTTATTACCATTTTATTTTTCGAGTATAATTTAATGACCAATTATGCATTTTACCCTAACTTTTAATGTGACAACATAAAAAAGACAAAAAAAAATAGATAATTTCTATTCATATCTATCAACTAGTACAATAATAAGATATTTTGTTTAAATTTGTGTCCGAATATTGAACTTAATATTTGGCTTACTAACAACAAGAGTTCACTGATCTAGAAATTTAAGAAAGGAATCAATTTTTTCTTTCTCAAATATGCATACAAAAGTAAAAATTTTCTTTACATACCAGACAAAATTAAAAAATCCTTCTAGTTAGTTCTCAACCAGTAAATAGTATATCCATAATAATATTTAGGGGAAACTATATTAATGATCACCGAACTATGGGGTTGGTGTCGATTTGACAACTATATTTTCAATTGTGTTAAATATACCACATAACTATTTAATTGGTTCTAATGTAGCCACCTGCCGTTAAAAAACGAAAAAGTTAACGGAACTGTTAAAATAATTGGTATAATTACACATTTAGTCCCCTTTATTTATACAATCATTAAATTTAGTCTAAATTTTAATCTAATAAAATAAATTAATTATTCAATTAGGTGGTGACACGTCTCACCACCACCTAATTGAATAATTAATTTATTTTATTAAATTAAAATTTAGATTAAATTTAATGATTGTATAAATAAAGGAAACTAAATATGTAATTATACCAATTATTTTAACAGTCCCGTTAACTTTTTCGTTTTTTTAACGGCATGTAACTACATTGGAACCAATTAAATAGTTATGTGGTATATTTAACACAATAGAAAATATAATGGTTAAATCAACACCAACCCCATAGTTCGGTGGTTATTAGTATAATTACCCTAATATTTACTACAATATAAAATGATAATTTTAGTTATTCGTGTCATCCAAATCTTTGACCACCGCATAAGAATCAAGATAACAAAACAAAGTTAACAGACACAGCCCATAAATAAAATCATCAAATGCTTCATCCTCAGAAGATTGGTCTTTACACAAAAAAATCATTTTCACTAGTTTTGCTTCAACTCCAAGACCTAATTTATATCTTGGAGCTGGTTTTAAGGTTTACTTTATTTTAAGAATGCCATAGTTCTTTTTATCATCGATCAAAATTCAATCATTTCGTTTCTGTTCAGAAATAGTCAATACTAAAAAACGGAGATGAATCAGGCAGTCGATTCCTTCAGATAAGCAATGAGGTCAGCACGATCCTGCGGCTTCTTCAATCCAGGGAAAACCATCTTCGTCCCGGGAATATACTGTGAAAAACAAAAATTACCAATGAGATTTCGTTCTCAAGGAGAGAGATATTTGTAGAGAGAGTGAGATTAACTAAGCTAAGATAGTATAGATATATCCACTTGCTTCGTACGAATCTAAACGCCGCCAAAATGCAAACATAGTAATACTAATGGCAGATGTAATGCAATAATCAATAATCAGATAAAATGACACGGAACATCAAGAACACATGGCTATAGCAGGAGAAATCAACAATGAACTACTGTACCACGTGAGAATGATCTTGTAAGAAATCAACTTCTTTGCTGAACAAACGGAGATGTTTACAAATAATGTTATGCTGACGACAAGCAATATCAACCATTCCATGTAAACATGTCCTCATGCTAGCAGCTTCACCCAGTAAGGCTAATAACAATATTTCAAACCCCGGAAAGCACACGTGTTGGGGGAAACTTTACTTTAAAGTGCTCTCAATTCGACACGGATTAGTCTCAAGTCCAATGTGAGTTTGGATATACTAGGTATGGACCCCAAAAAATAACTAATTGTTTTCATGTTACGAAATGGACAATCAGTTCATAAGACAAGTGAATAGGAGAGCCCCTTCAACTAGATCACATCATAAAAACAAGCTCATTGTAATATTTAAAAACCATGACACAAAGTGTCACAGAATTCATCCTCCATTACAAACATACAATAGCAGGCAAAGCTCATAACATTAAACTGAAAACGACACAAGACTTGCACATACCTTCTTAGGATTAAGCAAGTAGTCATATAATGTCTTCTCTTCCCAAATCACAGCCATGTTTTTGTTAGCAGCAGAGTAGGAATATCCCGGGGTTGTGCCAGACTGCCTCCCAAAAAGTCCATTCAAATTCGGCCCTGCATATTTCGAGAATCCATTCCCAAATCTTTAAAACAACAATGAAAAATTAAAACTTAATCGTTTCAGTTAGAAAAATGTTGTAGATTAGAACAATCAATTGGGCAGGTTAATTTTGTTCCGAGTCAGATCAATTCGAATTGGATTGATTTGTGCAGGTTATCTTGATATCGCAAAGCTCGAGTTTTCAAGTCAGTTCAGAACAGGTTCGAACTATTTCGGATTCAAGCCAGGATTGGATCATCTTGTTTCGATGCAAATCCTAGTATTCATTCGAGGAACTTACACATGAAAAGAGACGCTATACAAACAAACAGATAGAAGTGAAAATTTATTTGCATAAAACAAATCAGATCTGAGAGAGGCTGACCTTGCTTGTGACCGGCGCCTTTATCGACGGTATGGCACTGAGCGCACTTGGTCTTGAAGATCTTCTCCCCAGCTTTCGAATTTCCAGGCGGCGCTTGTTCGAATGTGGCCATTGCTTTTGGATTTCAAAGCTTTTTTGTTTGTTCGTCTATGGCGTGCTTTGTTTGGTGTACCCAAAAGGTTGAAAGAACGGTGAAGCTTTTGCTAATTGCTAGGGTTTTGGCGTTCTACTCTAATATATTCATTATTCAATGACTATGCATAGAAACCACACGTTATGACAGCTAGACAATTGAATCTAGGGGCTAAATTAAATCAATATTCCCTTTTAGGGAAATATTTAGAAAAACAACTCCGATTATGTAGAAAAAATATATCTTTCAACCCGTAAATTTGCATATAGCTAAAAACGAGTGTTGTGTAAAAAATAAACTTGGTAAATAAACTTTTTTATTTCTTATTTACTCACTTAATATTAGGGCTGCTCAAAAGTAACTGATCCGACTATCCGACTCGGCTACCAGAATATAAAAAACTGGGTATTTACCCGAAACATTTTTTTATTCGGGTCGGGTACTTGGCCCGCCATTTCTCAAGTCGGGCCCGAGTCACAATATTTTAATTTTTTGAGTACCCGGGTACCTGAATATATTTGAAACTAATATTTTTTATATTCAATATATTTATATATATATATTAAACTAATAAAAAAATTTACTTTTAAATTTAATAAAGACATTTTATATTAAACTAATAAACACATATTTTTATATTTTTATATTAAACTAATAAAATACTATTTAATTTAAAAAATACATATTTTTTATATTTGGGTACCAAGTACCCAATTTTCGGGGTACCCGCAACAGCCGGGCCATGACACGGGCCGATTATATGACTATCTGTTGATTTGGGCCTATTTTCCAAGGATTCGACAATGGTAAGAGAATTGTATGTGTTATCCAAGCCTCGAAAAATCCATGAAAAATGAGTACTATATTCCAACAGTCAGTGATGGGGCTATTAAGTAGGGATGAAAAAAAACCATGTATCTGATGGGTCCCAATCGGCCCCGGACGGCCGGACCTATAGGGGCAATTTAAAAAAAATGGGTTCGGGGATATAACACCCTAAACTTGGATGTCACATTTGGGACTCAAACCTAGACTACTACCATAAAATTTCAACCTAGTTTAGCTCAAACTACAATCTATTTTCATAAATTCTATTAAGTTTAAAACATTTCAAACATAGTTATTTAAAACGTTTACAAGGGAGCTCCATTTAAATTATACATATAAAAGCATTCGACTCACGATTTAAATCTAAAATATGAGTTACAATACAAGACATAGTGTATTACGAATACATAGCCCAAATAAATCTAGGTACTGAACTCCGGACAAATTGATACTGAAATCCTACTCCAATGATGCTCTATAATGACCCAGATTTTCGAGTCAACGGGTTATCGTAGACCCAAGTCTTGGGCTTCCGAATTTGAGTTGTAAGGAAACACAAATGAGCATAACACGGGGTTTGGCTTGGTCTTGACCTATTGGGTTGGTGTAGTGTGTAATATAAGAATTATTAGAAGGGTAAAGTGGGGCTTTCAACCAATTTAAAAAGTGGACTGCACCTGCTTGCTCCCATTAGTTGGGAAGAGCAAGATAAGGGGATAACCTTTTTTTTTTGCTTATATCACCCCCTTTAACATCATCTTCTATCTCCCCTTCTCTTCTTCATCCTCTATGAAAATTGCTAGAGCAAAGATGGTAGCTTTATTTTATTAATTTATCATCTCGAAATTTAAAGGTAAGATTCAAGATAAGCTTGAGAGGATCTATATTTTGAGGTAAAGATCTTAATAAAAGGTGGTTGGGAGGAAAAATAGGAATTTAAGAAAAGTTGGGTTTGGGGGAGATGTTAGACTAATTTTTATGTTTAGTGGTTCATTTGTAGTTCCTTTTAATCATCTAGAGGTGTAAATATGTTTTTATTACACTTGTGATTATCTAAGGAGGTGGGGGAAGCTTCCAACACCAAGGAAAATGGGAGAAAGTGAGGAGCTTGCTTGCTAGTGGTGACTTTTGAGTTTGTTGTTAAGGTTCGTACTTCTGTAACCTATGTTATTTGTTATCTTTCATAAATGTTGATGCTTGGGTAAAATTGCTTTTGGGGCAAGGGTTAGAGAAAACATGTTATAATGGGGCTTTGGTCTTGATTGTGAGTTTGGTGATATTTTGGTGTTATGTACTTGTTTTGGGAGGCTCTTGAGTGGCCAAAATTGCTATGGAAACTCCTAAGTGAGTTGGGGTTCGAATATGAGTGACAAAGGGATGTGTGGAAGTAAATTCGTGGCTAAAAATCTATTTTCTAGGTTCGAGTATCAGTATGGGTCAAACTCGTACTAATACCGGTGGGATTTCAAGCATAACCAGGCGATTGGAGCTTGCGTACTGGTACTGCCTTCAAGCATTATCGACACGTGTCCTCGTGTACCGGTACGGTTGGTCTAGTACTGACATTAAGCCTTTTATGTAAATTCTAATATCTACGTTGGTACCGGTACAGTCGAGCTAGTATCGGTACTTAAACACGAGTACCGATACCTAGTAGGCCATACCGGTACTCATTGGAGCTACTGCCCAAAACTTGTTATTTTTGAATGTGGACCCCGTTGAGGGTTCTAGTAGGGCCCTAATGGTATGGATGAATTGTAATAAGTATGTATTGCAGTACTTGGCTGACATGAGTACCCGATGCTTTGTGATCCCGGGTGTACTTTTATGAGTGGGTTCCCGATGCTTCGTGATCCAAGGGATAACCGTGTATATAAGTATTCGATGCTAGGTGATCCCAAATATGATTGTGAGTACTTGATGCTTTGTGATCTCGAGTACTATGTGTTAACCCGATATTTTGTGATACTGAGCTAAGATAAATGTGAATCGGTTTGGCTTGCTTTATATCATTGCCTAATTGTTTATTTATATTTGCACATATTTATGAAATGCATGAAATAGTGTATAATAGAAATGTATCACTGAGCTTTGTTAGCTCATCGTGCGTATTTGTCGTTTTCATGAGTAGGTTGACAGGTAGCTTGTTTGAGGGAGCACGTCAGCAAGGATTATCAGCACTGATTTGAAGAATAGAGTATAATACTTAAATTCTTGTAGTGGGCTATGTATTCGTAGAACCTTAGCTCTTTGAGTCTGTAAACTCTTAATTTCATCTTGTAAAATACGATGATTTAAACTTGTATAAAGCTCATTATTTTTAAATTTGAACTTCTTTATGGAAAAAATTATCATTATTTAATTGGTTTTGATTTGTGGCTAAACTTGAAGTTTTAATTCAAATGAAAATTTAAATGGTCGGGTTAGAGGTAGCTCGAATGTAGCATCTTGGATTCATTGGGATTGAGGTGTTACATTTAGTGATATCAGAGCCTAGGTTTAGCCAGTTCTAAAAAATTCTCGGGGTATATGGGAGTTTTCGTTAGGTGTCTAGCGAATAGAAGCCCCTAAGAATTTGTTGTACTTTTCCAAGACTGAGAATCTTATGTGTATCTTACCTTTTCTTGTGGTTACATGATTTGACCATGCCAAGTGGAGCTAACTGTGGCCAGGATGACCGTGATGAGAGTCGAACACCCTTTGGGGACGACTACGAGCACAAGTATGTCCCCGAGACGAAAGGAGAGGATGCTAGGGATGAAGATGTGACCTACTTTCGAAATCTAAATGGCTTCCTTCATCGACTCATTAGGGCTTTACCAAGACCCTCGGATACACCACGAGAAACCCTCATGGAGAGAATATGTTGCTATAGGGTTAAGGATTTCTGTGGTGACGATGATTGTGAACTTGCCACGGATCAGTGCTTGCGAGATTTTCAATGGGCTTTCATATATATTTAATGCAATCTAGAAGACAAGCTTGATTGCATTACCTCCTTGTTGAAGGTTAATGCCAGAGAATGGTGGGAGACTGTGTAGATAGGGTTGCACCCTGCACTATCCACATATGAGTATTTTTTTAGAGAATTCAAGAGCAAGTATTTTGGAAAAGCTCAGATAGATGTCCTGAGGGACCAGTTCTCCCACTTAGTGCAAGGGAACTAATCGGTATTCGAGTACGAACATGAGTTCTTATGTTTGAATAGATATGCTCCAGAGTTGGTTGCAACTACAATAAATGAGGTGTAAGAAGTTATGTCGGGGTTTGAAACCCAAGCTTCAAATGTATGTGACCACTGACTCGTACAAGACCTTTGCGAAGCTAGCTAACAATGCCATATCCCTCGAATAGGTTGGGAGTTTGATTCAGGGATATGCTAGAGGCTCCCAAAGTCAGTACAAGACCTATGAGGCTGAGGGGTTCATCACAGAGTTTGAGCAAGAGGCCTAGGGATTCGAGGAGAATCTAAGATCTAAAAAATTAAAAAAATTACCCATCAAATATATAGAAATTAAGAAATCAAACAGAGAAAAAGCAAGATTTCATTCGAAACTGTTTAAAACCATATATTCAACAACCCATTACTTTCGGAAACAATAAATCCATTCGCATATATATGAGGAACAAAGAAAAAATAGATCTAGAACAAAAAAACACAACTCAAACATTTATGAAGCTCCATTCTTTCATATCTAAGTTACATGAACACTACAAGAACATTAAACCCAAATAATTTGATTAGTGTTCTTTTCTTTCCCACATGGAATCTATTTTACTGTGTTTTGATAAAACAATGCAAGAGGAAATGAAAATAATGGAAAAGTAGGGGGAAAGGAGGGGAAATGGCAGATTGAAAAAATTGAAAAGAGGGAAGGAATGAGGATGCAACGTGGCAGAGTAAGGAAAGGGAGATGAGTGTACTTTAACCTAAGTTAAATATATGAGTTAGGATCAACTTACACAATGTAAAACTCTCTAAGTTTTACACGTTTTCTGGATCGTTAGATGGGAGGAATGAATGGCTCAGATTAACTCCTTACTCTTTTTTTTCAAGTGATAATCTTCACATATTTACTCTTAATCTCATCCATTCGTTTCACTCATCCAACTGTCCAAAAAACGTGTAAAACTTAAAGAGTTTTACATTGTGTAAACGGATCCTCTCTCTCTCTATATATATATATATCGAGTAATTTATATAAATATTTCGGGTCGGATATTTTGAATCTTAACCTGAACCCGACTCGAACCCATTTTTTTAAAACATAAACCCGCCCCGCCACAATACCTGATTTTAATAATAAAAAACTCACCTCAATTGGATCGAATCAAGTCAGAACTTTTTGGGGACGAGTATCATTGCCATCCATAGTTAAACGAGAGACAGATTGTGGGCTCCGACATGATCAGACAGACTGGGGAAAAAGTTGAGATAATCAAAGATAAGTTGCAAGCAACTTTCAACCGACAAAAGGCTTATGCAGATTCACGTCGTAAGCATATTGAGTACGAGGTTGGTGACAAGGTATTCCTTAAAGTGTCACCGTAGAAACGGGTCATACGCTTAGGGCACAAAGGAAAGTCGAGTCCGTGATTCATTAGACCATGTGAGATTATTGAGAGAGTTGGGCCAGTGGCTTATTGATTAGCTTTACCACCCGAATTGGAGCGAATTCATAATGTGTTTCAAGTTTCGATGCTTCACCGATATCACTCCAACTAGGGGTGTGCATTATCGGATACAGATAATATCCGATCCGAATATTTCGGATATCCGAATGTTTCGGATAGTTATAATAGTGATCCGTATCCGATCCGAAAAAATCGGATATCCGAAAAACCGGATATCCGAAATTTCGGATCGGATATCCGGATATCCGAATCCGAATTTATTACTTAATTTAACAAAATTTTCAGATTTAAAATTTATAATTTTACACATATTTTTAGACTAAAAATTACATATTTTCATATTACACAGTACTATATATATAATTAAAATCAAAAGAAATAAATTAATTAAAAAATTCATATAATGCCACACAAATCACAATAACATTGCAGTGAGTAATATTATGACAGTGAGCAAATAATATTATAATAACATTGTGAAATCGAGATTCACCTTTGTATTAGAATGAATTAATATTATGACAGTGAGTAATATTATTGCAGCGAGTAATATTATAATAACATTGCAGTGAGCAAATTTTGAGTTCTTCTAAACTCAAAGCATTCAAGGACGTAAAGGGCATCAACTTCTCACCTTTGTACTAGAATGAAAGAAGGTTTGGGATATCAATGTCAGCCTTCATTAGCTGCTTGCATTCTCTCAAGACAAGTTTCTTAAGCTGATAGTTTGATATTGCAATCTTTTTCAAGGCATTACACTTGCTCAATACACAATCACAAATCACAAATCACAATCACTTAGTCATCAAACACAACAAGTCAACCATAACAATACATAAATCCCAACAACAACAAGTCATTAAAGTTCTTCAACCATAGATCATTAGGTACTCAAAAATCAAAATAAAGTTCAATACTCAAAGGCTAAAAATAAAATACTACAAGAATCCCAACAAGTCAACAAACATTGTAAAATTAGAAATCATCCAAACTATTATTTGTTTCATCAATTATGATGTCCGGTTGCTCCAAAGTTAGACCCTTCATGTCTACAACATATGAAATAAAATAAAAACAAGGTTAAAATATGTATTTATATTTAAATATCGAATAAACAATAAAAGTAAACTAACTAACCTTCCTCCAATTTTTCCAAGGCAAGCAAATTTTCTTCAATTATAAGAGGTGATCGAGAGGTGCGTAACCAATCTTGAGTGCAAACAAGTGCTTCAACCATTTTCGGAGTCAATGAAGTACGAAAAGAATCAAGGACACGACCTCCGGTGCTAAAAGCCGACTCAGAAGCTACAGTCGAAATGGGTATAGCAAGCACATCTTTAGCCATCTTATGAAGAATTGGATATTTTTTTTGTTGATCTTTCCACCATTGTAAGATTTCAAAGTTCGGAGCATGAGACTCACAAGCATCTTCTAAATACTTTTCCAACTCACTTTTGCTAGCAGTAATTAGCGAACAACCCGTATCTCTTTGATATTTTGAAGTCATGAGTTGTTGAAGATCAACCTTACCCACACTTTGAATCCCACTTTGAGTGAAAGGGGAGATAGTGGAAGAAGTAGAAGAAGATGTATCATTTGTCTTTGATTGAGGCATTGAAGAAGCATAGAAGTCAAACAAAGATTGTAAAACCATTTTAATCTTGAGGCATAAAAGATTAGCTTTGGTTTCATCATAAGCATCCCGCACAATCCATTCAACATAACTCAACTTGTGCTTAGGGTCAAGGATTACAGCCACAAACACCAAAACATTGATATTATCAATGTTTCCATAATATTTGTCATACTTAGACATCATTTGAGCGGCCATTTTTCTAACACTGTCATCATCATCACCCATGTTGTTCGAAATCATTAATCTAGTTCCATAAATTTCATGTGCATAAGAGTTGCAAGTCACATAGTGAGAACCAGATAACCTCAATGTTGCATCATAAAAAACACTCAAGAAAGGTAAAAAACTGCCCACCCTTTTCCAATCATCTTCCATGGGACCACCACCAAACTTTCTAAGTTCCTTGAAACAAGAAGAATCTTTCATGTATAAACTAGCAAATGCCTTTTTAAACTTGATAGCAGATTCAAGTATTAAAAAGGTCGAATTCCATCTTGTTTCAACATCTAAAGTAACAAGGCTTTTACTGTCTTCTTTTTCTTCTTCTATGCAAGTTTTAAACTTTTGAAGCCTCGCAGGAGAAGACCTAACATACCTCACAAGAGCTCGAACTTTCATAATTGACAAATCAAGTTCTTTCAAACCCTCTCTTACAATCAAATTCAAAATATGAGACGCACATCTCATATGTAAATATTTACCCTCCAACAAACTAGACTCCCAAATGTTAAGTCTTCTCCTTAAGTAATCAATTGCTAAATCGTTTGAGCTAGCATTGTCTACGGTCATAGTCATAATGTTTTTCAAACACCATTCAATCAAACATTTTTCAACTGCTCTACCAATAAGTTGTCCAGAATGACCAGCAATAGGACAAAAATTAATTATCCTCTTATGTAAATTCCAATCATCATCAATAAAATGGGCAGTCAAACACATGTAGCTTAAATTTTGACCTGATGTCCAAGTGTCGGTGGTTAAACAAACCCTAGAATGCAAGTTCTTAAAAGAAACTTTCAGCTTATTTCTTTGTTCAATAAAGAGAGCATAACAATCTCTAGTGACAGTAGTACGAGAAGGAAGCCTAAAGAGAAGATTTAAAGCCTTACAAAAGTCAACAAAGCCTTCACGTTCAACAAAAGCAAAAGACAATTCATCCACAACAAGCATTTTAGCAAGCTTCTCCCTACACAAATCATTATCAAATTCCCACAATTTTGGAACATTAACGATTTCAGTAGTTCCATCTTCATTTACTAGTGTTTTAGTCTCAAAATTGATCAACTTTTGGTTCTTATCCAAATTTGGGGATACTTTTTGCACCTATTAATGTGATTTGCTAATGGAGTGGTACCATTTTTAGTTGAACAACCAATACGGTGTTGGCAATACTTACAAGAAGCATAAGAGGCATCTTCCTAATCAACTGAAAAATGAGCCCACTACTTGGACGTTTTCTTCCTCTTCCCTAAAGTAGTATCACTTGTTGTTGGACCTTTTTTCTCATTTTTCTTTTTTTTGGTGGTTGCCTTTCCTCCTCATCAAATTCGTCCCTCATCGAATCAGTAAATACAGAGTCATCATCTTCATTCTCATCAAAAGATGATGGAATATTCTGCAACCAAATAATAACAAGACATCAAATGATAATTCTCATGTTTAAAGCATCAAATGATAATTCTTATGTTTAAGGCATCTAATCTCAACAAGTTACCAAACGTCAAGAAGGAAATTAGAAGTTCCTATAATCTTTCTACTTCAACATATTTACAGAAACATGACAAAAAATATTTTGTTGCTCAAGAAAGTTAAGACTTCAAATTTTTAAGATAAGAATTACATATGTCGAGCGAGCCCCAAAAAAATCAGCCTTAATATACCTTTAAAATTATAGGATATAAACTCTTATAATAGCTAAAGACCAATAGTAAGTGCATCGAATCTAGTGCTACTAAAAACCAGCCTGGTAATTCTCATTAAAAATATAAGTGTAGATTGAGATTTCACACAAAAAAGGCAAAGTCAAATTTTTTTCTATTTATTTATTAGTTTATTATCTTCTCGCTAGAGACATTGCTATTCGCTACCACTGGTAAACTTTCAAATCTAAGCATTAAGATTTATTACTACTATAATTTATTGTTGGCAGAATATAAATTTATTGTTCCATAGCAAACTTGTATTTATTTATTTATTTGGAGAATACAAATCTTTCAAATCTAATTGTCGACTCACAATAATAAAACCAGCCTGGTAAACATTCAAATCTAAGCATTAAAATTTGTATTTTCCAAACTTGTAAAACATCATATCCATGCATTTGTTTTTTCTTTATGTAAGCAATTATAATTTATTATATAAGAAGCTGGTTAGCAAACTTCATACACTCATATACCAAAAATTTATATTCTAATTGTTTTCCAGCATATGCAACTTATTAAACTCAATTCAATAATCAAATTCAAAATGATGATAAGCTGAAAACATGGGTAGTCATAAACACAATAACCTAAAAAGTGGATTGTCTATCAACACCAAGAAGAGTTCATATTTTATTCGCAAAAGACATCTCACAAGTCAAAGGCAGTGCAAACGCTTATTTGATCGAATTTAAGTCGTTAACACGACGTCGGATTCGAACGAATTCAATTGCTTTGCATTGTTACACAAAAATAAAATTACATCAGAAAATCACACTCTTATTTTTCTACCCTGGAAAGCCTTCTGAAACAAATTTACTCGATCCTAGTTTCTAATTCTCGCTCTGATATATCGGATCCTATAATTAGAGTTATCTTTATATCACACATATAAGAACATTGATTTAGGTATTATATAACAACATACAATAAATTTTGGACTGCTTTCTATCACTGCAGTTAAGCTTAGTTCCTAAATGACTATACATTTCATTTGACCTCTTAATTTATCATCAAAAAAGTGACAGTAGCATTTTCCATTGGTGGGAAACTATTCTACTGTGTTGATTTGCCACAATAGTTTTGTCCCGAGTAAATTTTACTTGATCCCCATTCAATCAATTTATACTATAAACAACAGGACCTTGAGGCTTGAGCAAATACACCTATTCCATTAAAAAATGAAATGACAAAGTATCCTAATCAGCATCTTCAGCCATTGTTTTCCTTTGTATTTTAGAGTTTCTTTGAAACCGAGCTGGCTCACTTCCCTACACCTCCAGCTTTGACTTCCCAGTTCTGGTATATTCAAACTCAATTAGTTTAATAAATTTTGTTTTTGTTTAAGCTTTAAGAGATTAAGATTATAATATAAGTAATTCTGAAATTAACAACTTTTGTTTTTTATTAAACGAGCAGGTTGTGGCTGGTATTATGGCACCTTGGACTGTTCATCACTCTTACTTTTGGACAAATTGGGTTCAAAGGAAGGACCGAGGATTACTTTAAATTTTAGACCTTGTTTGTAATTTCCCCTTTAAATAATACATTTATTCAAAAATTTAGTACTTAAAAGTTGAAAAAATAGACCCCACCATGGAAGAATCTTGTACAGACGATGAAGAACAAACTAAGACCCTCAACATTTCTACTTTTTATCAAACTTTTTTTAAAGAACTGTAAAAAATAAAAATCTTACCCCGGATTGAGATGGAGGTTCAAGTCCTTGAGGAGGGTTTCGGCTCGTCATTGATCGAGAGTTGAGACTTGGGAGGAGACAAAGTCGTTACTCATGGCACGTGAGAGAAGATGACCAGCCGCCGGTCACCGGTGGAGTGAGGCGTGAGCAACGACGGCGAGCAGTTACGACGCCGATGAGGGGCAACGGTGAGTTGGTGAGTGAGTGTAGGCTACTGAAGGTAGAGATTTGGAAGTTTGATTTGGGAATTGGGGGAAATTTCGACAGAGGGAGATTTCAATTTTTAATTGGGCTGGCTTACAATTAGATAATTTTGGGTCTTGGGCTAGCCGGCTATGGCTAAAAAAACGTAAAATTTTAATCGGGTTTTCGGATAATCCGAATCCAATTTTAGGCCGATCCGTATCCGATCCGATTATCCGACATTTTTACCGGATATCCGATCCAAATTATCTGAAAATTTAAAAACAGATCGGATATCCATATGTTCGGATCGGATCATCGGACAAACAGATCGGGTTACTCGGGTCGGATTTTTTTGCACACCCCTAACTCCAACCCCTCTTATGTACTTTCTTTTAAGGGAAATGAGGTTAATGTTGATTTGTCATGTGAAGAATAACCGATTAGGGTCCTTGACGTGAGAGTCAAGGAGTTGCGTAACAAGAGCATATTGTTAGTGAAGATGTTGTGGTGGAATCACGGCGTGGAAAAGACCACTTGGGAAACTAGAGACGACATTGAACCATTGTACCAGCATCTCTTCAGAACAGATAAATTTTAAGGGCGAAATTTTCTTTAAGGAGGTAAGAGTTGTAATGACCCAGATTTTCGAGTCAACAGTTTATCGTTGACCCGAGTCATGGTGATGAGAGTGGCAATCGATAGAGTAAAACCAAGAGGGGTGAATTGGATTTTTAAAGATTGGTGGACACTAATTGCAAAGGTAGAAATTGCAAGGTGATTTAGAGTGGTTCAACTCCCTTAATGAAGTCTACATCCACTACCTTAGTGACCACACTAAGGATTTTTCACAAATCCACTAATTTGTCTTTTCTTTAAGGATAATGAGTAATCTTACACAATTCAATAGACTTATACCCCAAAGTCTATCGAATCCTTTCCCTAAAACAAATACAAAGACGCAAACTAGGAAATCCTCACAAGGAAGGTGTTTGCAAAGTTTAATCTCTCTCTCACACCCAAGAAACACTAAAAAATTAATTACAATGAAGAACCACAATAGTGTTTACAAGAAAGATGGAAAAATTGAGTACAAGATGGAATTTGATTGCTTGAAAATTTAGACAGGCTTTCTTGTTGCTTCATTACTGTTTGGAGATCTCTTTTATTTGCTCTTGATCTTTTCTAACCGTTGGAGACGTTGGGGGACTTTGGAGCCGTTGGAAGCCATTAAAATCGAGCATTAAATGCTCACCTATACAGAGGTTTCGAAATCATTGAAGAGGTTTCGAAACCCAGGGGTTTTCAAACTGAAAAGCAATTGTTATAGGTCATGGTTTCGAAACCATTATGAAGGTTTCGAAACCTGTAACCAAAAAACAAGTTTCCAGGCCTTACTACCATGGTGGTTTCGAAACCACCTATGAGGTTTCGGAATCTTCTTTTGGAAACACATAAAAAATAACTTTTTGTTGACTTAAAAAGGGTTTATCAAATATGTATCAAGTCAAACAATTTAGAAAATGTTTGATCAAGTTAAAATTGTATTTTTGACAAATTTGAATCGAATATATTAAGTTTACAATTTTTTTACAAATAAATCCTTTTGGTTATATCAAAATCAAAATAAGTCTAACATATGGACTTCCGAATTTGGGTTGTAAGGAAACCCAAGTGGGCCTAGTATAGGTTTTGGCTTCATCTTAGCCTATTAGGTTGGTGGGGAGTGTAATAAAAGAATTATTAGAAGAGTAAAGTGGGGCTTTCACCCAATTTAAAAAGTGGGCTGCACCACCTTGCTCCTATTCCTGGGGAAGATCAAGACAAGTGGACAACCACTTTTTGCTTATATCACCCCCTTTAACATCATTTTCCATTTCTCTCTCTTCTTCATCCTACATGGAAATTGCTATAGCAAAGATGGAAGCTTTATTTCATTAGTTCATCATCTTGAAATTTAAAGATAAGATTCGAGATAAATTTGAGAGGATCTACATTTTCAGGTAAAGATCTTGAGAAATGGTGGTTGAAGGGAAAATGAGAATGTAAGAAAAGTTAGATTCGAGGGAGATGTTAGACTGATTTTTATGTTTAGTAATACATTTTTACTTCCTTCTAATCATCTAGAGGTGTAACTATGCTGTTAGTTATTACACTTGTGATTAGCTAAGGAGATGGGGAGAAGCTTCCAACACTAAAAAAAGGAGAGAAAGGAGAGAAAGAGAGGGTCTACATTTTGTTAAGGTTAGTACATCTCTTACCTATCTTATTTGCTATCTTTATTAGGGCTCTGTTTGGTACAACAGAAAAGTGCAAAGAAAGAAGTGAATTAAGGAAAAGTGAAAAATAAAAATAAGTGGTGCTTGATAGTGCAGAAAACCAAAAGTAAAAAAAAAATAGAAGGAACTATCTTTGCTTAGCTTGTGTGTAAAATAAAATTTGTCCAAAATTAGACGGATCAAAGGAAAGAAAAAGAAAGAAGTCTAGTTTCTAAAGTGAATAGATGAACTTATTCTTAATATAAATTTAAAAAATCAAACTGAGAAATTTAAAATCTTTGATCTCTTCGTCGTGCTTCGCCACATTTGGCTCCCCATTTAAACTCCGACAATCAGATTAAGATCTCAACCCGATAGAGTATTCTCAGATTATCTCATCGTACGACAATCACGTTACTAAAGAAGAAGTGATCAACGGAGTCCTCAACATTGTCAAAAGCTTCACCAAAGTCGACCCTTCAATGGTTACATCTTTTTCCTCACTTTAATTTCATATTCTTTATCTCTTTGATTCCGACTCATTCCTTGAATTTTATGTTTCATTTGTTACGCACCGTTTTAACATTGGTTTTTTATTTCTTTAATACTATGTCGTTTTGGTTTGTAAAGGGTTAAAACCCTGATTACTCTAGGGTTGGAAATATGCTGAATATTGTGAATGAAAATCCATTTTCTTGGCTGCTGCCGTTTTCTTTCCTTCTATCTATAAGCTAGAGTTGCCTTCAATCCAATTTTCTTCTTTTGTTCTTGGCTTCTTGCTATTTGCTTTCCATTTCTAGTTTAATTTGTTACAAGGGCATCAGAAACTAACGATTCTCTCTTTATTCTTCCTTTCGCTGCATTCTATACTTACTTCTTCGTTCAATATGGCGAGTCAAACTCAACAAGATCTTCGAAAGGTTCAATCGGATGTTCAACAGTTACAATCTGACCTTCACCAAGTGGAAACGACGATGGCCGATCGTTGTTCACAAGTGGAACGCACCATTGAAGGAACCCTTTCGTCTGTTCGAGTATAGATTCAGGATGAGCTTGCAATCTTCAAGAATGATATGCAACATCAGATTTCTGGTCTTGAATCCACGATTAAGAAATTTTTGAGGAACCTAGGGTTCCAACGGGAGTTACGAATGAATCTCTCTCATCTCCTGCCATTATCGCTGCTATTCCTCGACCAGTGGTGACTGTGGATATGCTACCAAAAATTCCTCCACTACCGTTGTTGGATGAGGGTGACATTCCTGCATCGTTAGAGATGGAAATCTAGAAATCCACTACTCTTTCCTTGCATGATGTTTACCCCACCATGGGGCTGGAAACGGGTCTTCGTGACCCAGTTTGGGGCAAAGCTCCAATGTTTCTTGTGGGTTCAAGTTCAGGGTTTGAAGTAGGGCACGGAACAGATTTGAGTGATTCGACTCGAGGATTGTTGGATCCTTGACCAAGCATCGGGAATAAGTTGTTTCCAAGAAGGTGTAGCAGTAAATCGACTCAAGGGAGTGAACCCATTCAAACTCTTGGCAATAAACTGATTCATGACAGAATGGGTTACCTGGTTTAGACAGGTTCGGTTAGACCAGGTCAAGGTAATTTTTTCAACCGAATCAGTTTCATAATCTTCATTGTGTTATGCTCGGAACATGAATGTGAATCAAGATAGAAATTTCAATGATTTTCGTAGAGTTAATGCTAGGTTAAACTCGAATGTCACTGAAAATATTGCCTACAAACTGAAATGTCTGAAATTTGATGGTACTACGTTTCGAGATTGGTAGTATAAACTGAAGTAGTTTTTTGAGGTAGAACCAACTCCTGAACATGTTAAGATTGGATTAGCCATGCTAGACATAGGAAAGCATTGAAATGGCATCATTTAGTAATTCGTAACTCTGGGGGCATGGATCATTTGTCTTGGCCTCAATATTTGAAATTAATAAGAGATAGATTTGTGCCATATGGGTTTGAGATTCAATGGCTGAATTAGTGGATCTTCTGCAAGTCAATGTTCAACCCTAGTGATCTGTTGGAAGCCTTTCACCTGGCTAAGCATTGGGAAAAAAAATTGTATCCTCCTTCGGAATATCCACAGTTACCATCTTTACATCCGCAACAACACCCAACTTATCGGACTAGAATTTGAATTATAGTAAGCCAACCTTGATTCCATCAACCGATAAAACATCAGTGGAGTTTGTTAATAACATTACCAGGTGTAAGGTACATGAGTCCAATATGGGAAACATTGTCTCGCCGAGAACAAAGAATCCACCAGGATCCAAAAATTTGGGTAAGTTGCTTTCGTTATATGAGATATGATTATGTATTTGGTGTGCTGCTAAATATTCCCCATGTCATCATTGTAACAAATCTCAGCTGTATTAGATAAGGATTGAAGGTCAAGATGGCGATAAGGAACACGAAGAGTTTATGGATTGTGAGGATACTAGAAAGGGTGAAAAATCGAGTATCGAAAAAGTTGTTGCACAACCCAATTCAAGTTTATTAGGGAGGGAGTTTTTTTACGCACCGTTTTAACATAAGTTTTTTATTTCTATAATACTATGCTGTTTTGGTTTGTAAATGGTTAAAACCCTGATTACTCTAGGGTTGGAAATATGCTGAATGTTGTGAATGAAAATCCATTTTCTTGGCTGTTGTCGATTTCTTTCCTTCTATCTAAGCTAGAGTTGCCTTCAATCCAATTTCTTCTTATGTTCTTGTTATTTTGCTTTCCATTTCTAGTTTAATCTGTTACATCATTAGTATGCTTTTTTATTCGGAAGAACTTCAAGATGCTATTTTGTGGGATTAATTAAGTATAAACCTTAATGTGATTATTGAACTAAAAGTACATTGTTGTCCCTCGAATTTTATCTTTCATTAGTATATTTTTTATTCGGAAGAACTTCAAGATGTTATTTTGTGTTTAACTTTGAAATTTGATGACCATGTTGATAATTAGTATTGCTTGATTGGTTGAGAAGTATTGTAAATCTATTTTCTTTCAAGCCAAGAGACTCAAATTTGTCTCTATAATGTTGACGGGGCCTGAAAGTTTGAGCAGGGGAGGGCAAGGGCTGGTGGGGTGCTTAGGGACTGCTATGGTCTGATAAGAGGCTTGCTCTCGGGTCTTATTACTGTAGCATTGCTTGTTGAATCTGAATTAAGGGCTATACTTGTTGCTATTCAGCTATTTTGCAAGTCCAGTTGTTTTGACAAGTCTCCCTTAATTATTGAGTCTGACGCTGTGAATGATCTCTTAGATTATTAAACCTGAATTAAGACATTGGAGAGTTCATGTTGGTTAAGGATTTTGGTGATGTTAAGTTCATGTATGTGAAGCCGAAAGCGAACTGTTTTGTTAATGGCTTGGCAGAGATGGGTGCAGCTAGATCTAACTTGTTTTATGCTTGGTTTTAAGTTTTCTTCTCATGTTTTCTCTAAGCAAAATTGAGATGGTGCTTTATGCTTTTATCCATTCTACTTTTGTCTAGCTACTGGTGTCATGTTGATCAAGACCTTTCTTAGTTTCTAGAATCCACGTATGTTCTTCTTCTTTCTTCTATGTATTAATTTGATTGTGTCAAATTGCTAGTTATAGTACAAAAATTTCCATGAATTGCTCTATATTGTCATTATTAGGATTATGAACATCTGTTACTTCTGCTGCTTGTATATCTGGTTTCTCAATTAATTTTGTTGTTAAAATTAATTATAGTCGCAGTGTTCCCACTTTCCTCCATAAGTAGAGTTGGAAAATGAAATGTTTACTTATTGCTTGGGTTTACAAGATTTCACTACTTTTTCAGTTCAAGAATTTCAAATTTTATGGCGTTGAGTAAGAAAGAACACGATACAATTACCTTGTTCATGTACAAGGATGACAATGATGAAGATATGAGTTAAGACCATGATAAAGTTTGTAGTCTCGCCAGAGCACGAAGTTGTATTGTCATCTTAATTATTTTTCTCTACAAATAGTTCTATCGACATCTTTCTATTAGTTACTTCACATTTATTTTGAATAGTCTTAAGGTGATTACAAGGTAGTATGTGTGCATACTTTTCTTAGCCATTTGATGTACAACACACTTTGCAGATATAGCGGATTGAACCCGAGTTTCCTAAGATGAATAACCTCCTCTTTTTCATTAAGACCACTTGTTGAGTTCTCATATGTTACATTAATACATTTATTGGTTATTATAAATATGTATTTTGATATTTCCCTTGAATTTGATAACATATTGTTTTATCTTTAATTGTATTGTTATTTTTTAAATTTATTTTATGTATACTATTTTTTGTTTATTTTTTCATTTTCATTCATAAAATTTGTTTATTTTTTGTCATAAATATGTTTTTTGTTTATTATATATATATATGTTAGTTTCAAATTATGTTCCCTAAATAAATTGACCAAAAATAAAATAAATACAAGTATAAGGTTATAATGGTAAAGTAAAAAAATCCCTCACCTTTTTTCTATTATACCAAGCAATGTAGAGGAAATAAAACATGTTTTCTTTCTAGTTTTTCATTCTCCCAACTAAGCATAACGATGAAAAAAGAAAAAAAAAATTCTATCCCTATAATTTTCTACCGCTCTAATTGTACATCCTTCTAATTTTTTTCCTCTTTACCAAGCAAAGCTTAAATGTTAATGCTTGACTAAATTTGCATTTGGGGAAAGGGTTTAGAGAAAACATGTTGTAATGGGGCTGTGATCTTGATTGTGAGTTTGGTGATTTTTTGGTGTTATGTAGTTATTTTGGGAGGCCCTTTAATGGCCAAAATCGCTACGGAAACTCCCACAAAAGTTGGGGTTCTAATATGAGTGTTTAAGGGTTGAGTGGAAGCAAACCAATGGCTGAAAAGTCATTTTTTGGGTTTGAGTATCGGTATGGGTTGAACTTGTATCGATACCGGTTAGATTTCAAGCATAACCAGGTGATCTGGCGCTTGAGTACCGGTACTGCCTTCAAGCAGTGTCAATACAGGTCCTTGTGTATCGGTTCGGTCAATCCAATACTGGTACTGAGCCTTTTATGCAAATTCCAGTAGCTACTTTTAGTATCGGTACAGTCGAGCATGTACCGGTACTCGACACAAGTATCGATACCCAATGGGGCGTATTGGTACCAACTGGAGCTACTGCCCAACACTTGCTGCTTTTGAATGTGGACCCCATTGAGGGTTCTAGTAGGGCCCAAATGGTCCCCTAATAGTATGCATGAATTGTAATAAGTATTTACTACAGTATTTGGCCGAAATGAGTACTTGATGCTTTGTGATCCCGGGTGTACTTTTATGACTGGGTTCTCGATGCTTCGTGATCTCGAGGATAATCGTGTATATGAGTATTCGATGCTAGGTGGTCCAGAATATGATTGTGAGTACTTGATGCTTTGTGATCCCGAGTACTATGTGTTGACCCGATGCTTTGTGATCTCGGGCTAAGATAAAAGTGAATCGGCTTGGCTTGCTTTATATCATTGCCTAATTGTTTATTTATGATTGCTCATATTTATGAAATGCATGAAATATTGTATAGTATAAATGTACCACTGAACTTTGTTAGCTCAGCGTGCGGATTTGTTGTTTCTGTGCGTAGGTTGACAAGTAGTTTGTTCGAGGGAGCACATCATCAATGATTCCCAGTATCGATTTAAAGAATATTGTACATTACTTAAATTCTTGTTGCGGGTTATGTATTCGTAGAACCTTAACTCTTTTGGGTCTATAACCTCTTAATTTCAACTTTTGAAATACGTTGATTTAAACTTGTATAGAGCTCCTTATTTTGAATTTTGAACTTATTTATGGAAACATTTTATCATGATTTAATTGGTTTTGATTTGTAGCTAAACTTGAGGTTTTAATTCAAATGAAATTTTAAATGGTCAGGTTAGAGGTGGCCCGAATGTAGCATCTTGGATCCGTTGGGATTGGGCGTTACATGCTCAACCAATACACATGCCAACCTACTAACTTGTGAACGGAAACAACAATTCTAAATGTTGAGCTAACAAAGCTCAGTGGATGCAATTCAACTATGTTATGCTTCATGCAAATCATAAATATAAGCATGTAGTTAAAGATGATATCATGACAATATACTAACATGTAGCGCTACCTCTAGCCGCCTAAACACATTGCAAGCAACAATAGATGCATTAATCTCACAAAGAAAACATATGCATCATACCACACAAACCTGGAGTGAGGCTCGATGTCACACAGCCTCGGGAACATACACCCATACTTAGAATCTCTCATCGAGTATTTTCGGATGAGACCCGATATCACATAGTCTCAAGAACATACATCTGGTTTCTTATCTCATGGTGTCGCAACACGCTCTTTAGTATCTGGATCCCAACACACAAGGGTGACTCAATCAAACAAGTGCCCTTACTTGGCACACAATATACATGATCCACCAAGGATCCCCTACTATATCTATTACAACAAGGCACCCAAAGCTTACCAACTTATTACTCATTATGCTCTCATATGTAAGTGATTTCACGATTTTTCAGTTTTATAATTCATTTTACCATATTAGAAATCCTTTGGACCATAGTCCTCAAATTATTAGCCCTTCGAACTCTAAAACCAAATTTATGGGTAGATTGCTCAGTGGGTATCGGTACTGGCACTCGCGTACTAGTATGGTACCCTTGGGTATCGATACTCATAACGTACCGATACCAAAATAGCTCACTGAAATTTTCCAAGCCTTAGCGTATCGATATTGCTTTACATGGCGTACCACTACATGATAAACACCGTATCGATACCCCCTCTCATAGTTTATCTTAATTGAACGATGTTCTTCAACCCTGAACACTAAGGTACCGGTACAGATTCTTCGTGTACCTGTACCAAAGCCCATAAATGGCTTCCTAGGCTTGGAAAATCGTCCCTAAAGCCCCAAAATCTTACACCACAACCTCATATATCAATCTTACATCTTATGGGGGTTGTTTAGGGCGATTTACTACCATTTTTACATGTTATTAACATCAATTCTGAATTTTTCCATTAAAGAGAGTCTCTAACCCTTAACACCCAAAAACAATCATACACATCAAATTAAGCACACAAAACATTATCCTTAGGATGTGCATGAAACAAAGAGTTAGTAGTGTACTAACCTTGATCTCACTACTAGAAAAGGAAGCTTCTAGCCAAACTCCTCAAGCTTTCTTCTTCTCAAGTTCTCTTCTTCTCAAGCTCTTTGAAAGATTCCCCTTTATTTCACTATAACCAAATGCTCTAAAACGAATTACAACTAATAAAAGATGTAAAAGGTAATCAAAACACCCATATAGGGTTAAAAAATGAGATTCATTCAACCTTAAACCCATTTAATCTAAAACCTCCACAAAACCCATAAACTTGCCTCCCCTCCATTTAAGATGGTTTTTACCTTAAAATGTATATTCTTGGATGTTGATATTAACACTCTACCCTAAATTTGAGATTTCAACACAAAGGAACAAAGATTGAACTTTTCCTTTGATTTCTTAGGTCAAGCTGGAAAAGAGAGATTGAAGGAGAAAAGAGACAATAGTGAGGTCACTTTTCTTTTCTCTTTTGCAGAAAAATAAATGGAAAATAACATTTCTTTTGAAAATGAAGTATTTTACCCAAATGTCCTTCCATATTCTCTCCATCCCAATCACTAATCTTACATACAAGCCCAACAACAACTAAGAAACCCACAAAGGTTCTTATAAACACTTAGTGGCCCAAAATCTCGACCCAAAACACAAGGCCTATGGTTCGGCTAAATCGACTCATGGATTCTAAAATTCAAATCGTTATAGGGCGGGGCGAGTTTTAGGAATGATATAGTCGGTGTCGGGTCGAATTTAAAATTAAAAAATCCCAACTTGATCTGGCCCGAAATATATTAATTTTTCACCATTTTCATTTTTTCTACTATATGTCGCCTCTCAACTTTCTTTCTTTTTTCCTTTTGTTCTCCATTATCTCTTATTTTCTTCCTTTTGCTTCTAGTTTTCATTTATAATTTTCCATCATTACAAGTTCTTCGTTAATCATTCAAGCTTGAACACAATATCCTTCCTTTATTATTTCGTTGGTTTTAAAAGTACTATTTAGGTATTTATTGCATGCTATTATTCTTATTATTTTGTGGGTAATTTTTTATTTTTTATTCTAGTATTGAGTGTTTTTTCATGGGAAAAAGAAATATTTTTCAACAATAATAAACATGAGAAAATAGTACTATGTTTTTATGTTGGGCTGTGTGGGGCTCGATTCGATCAACCAATTTAGCTCACCAAGTGGTGGAGAGGTGGATATTTGGGTGGAAGGGTTTAGGAAGCTAGAAAGAATAAAGACACAAAGATTTATAGTGGTTCGGCCTTCTAACAAGCACCTACATCCACTACCTTAGCTTCCCACTAAGGATTTCACAATCAATCCACTAATTGATTCGTCCCCTTTTCTAGGATTAGGAGGAAACCCTTACAACCGATCAAGCTTCTACCCAAGCCTTGATCAAAACCCCCTTTTTCAAAGAGATAAATAAAAGCAAACTTAAACCCTCTAATAGGTGTTTGTTTGCACAATTAAGCACTCACCCAAAACCTAAAACACTTGAGCAAATTTGACAATTTTGGCTCACTAGTGTTTGTCTATACAAGAAATGACACTTTAAGCACTAAGACAATTTCTTGATCATTTGTTGATTGACAATTGAAGCATTAGTCTTCTCTTGATGCTTGGAGGTCCCTTTTATACTCCCAATTGAGTTTATAGCCGTTTAGGACCGTTGGGGTTGAAATAGAGTCGTTGGAGCCTTTAATTCCCTCCATAAATGCAGTTCTGCAGCTCCCCGTTTCGAAACGCTCGAAGTCGTTTCGGAACACCCTCAATATAGAAAGAGCCGTTGCAGTCTGTCAGGGTACCCGTTTCGGAACACCCCCTTGCCGTTTCGGAACGCGTATCGGAACACTATAAGCCCGTATCGAAACGACCTGCATTTAAAAGTTAGTTGGGAAAGAGCCGTTGGGGTTTATGACCGTTGTGGTCAGTGCCACGTGGGCGTATCGGAACGGCCTAGCCGTTTCGAAACGCTATGGCCCGTTTCGATACGAGTATCGAAACGTTTTGGCCACTGGAGGCACCTGTTTCGAAACGCCCTAAGGTGTTTCGAAACACTTGGTCAGTTTTGTGAAAATTGGCCTTTGAAAACATGAAAAACCTTTATGAAAAATTCCTTAAATATTATTTCAAGTTGTTTGGACTTTGGAAATGTTTTAAATACTTTTTAAATCAGTCCAAAACATTTTTCAATTATTATATCAAAACATTAGTTCTACAATTTATAGTTATTTTATTTCATGTTATTGTTCTTTTAGAGATATCCTAGATTTCTCATCTAGTTTGGTTGGTAAGAAAATATGGAATTGATGGGAAAAGACAAAAAACATTAAAAATTTGGGCCGAGTCAGGAACAAGTTTGCATTTCAAAACTTAGGTTGGGTTTGGGTCGAGTAAACATATATTATTTCCTTAGGCCGGTTGTGGGCGGGTGGAGACTATTATATTTTAGGTCGGGGTCAGGGTCGGGTCGTGTGAGAGGCTAGAAGTAGGTGTGAATGTTACTAGTTCTTTTGGTGAGACTGTGGTAGCTATGAAAATGTACATGATGTGTCCTCTAATAATTCAGGGTCATGTGTTTCCGGTCGATGTGATGGAATTCCTGTTTTGTGGTTTCAATGTGATTTTGGGCATGGATTAGCTCGTAGAGCATAGAGCTAGGGTAGACTTTGAGATCAAGAGAGTTTCCTTGAGACTTACGGATGATTACGAGGTAGTAGTAGTTGGCGAGAACATTAAGTTCTTGTCTAATATTGTTTCAGCTTTAGAGGCTCAGAGAATGATGGATTTGGGTTGTCAAGCTTACTTAGCCTATGTCATGAATCTGAATATGAGTGAAGTTAGACCGCAAGACATCAGAATAGTTTGTGATTTTCCGAGTGTCTTTCCAGAAGAGTTGTCGAATCTGCCTCCAGATAGAGATGTTGAGTTTGTTATTGAGACTTATTCAGATTCTGCTCTCGTATCTATTGCTCCGTAAAGAATGGCACCTAAAGAGTTGAAGACACAACTTCGAGAACTGTCAGATAGAGGTTTCATTAGGCCTAGTATTTCTCCGTGGGGTGCTTCGGTCTTGTTTGTGAAGAAAAAGGGTGGCAGTATGAGGATGTGCATAAACTATAGGCAGTTGAACAAGGTAATAGTAAAGAACAAGTATCCTTTGCCGCGGATCGACGATTTGCTTGACCAGTTGAGAGGTGCTACAGTATTTTCGAAGATTGATTTGAGATCTTGCTATAATTAGATGAAGTTAAAAGATGTGGATATATCGAAGATAACTTTCCGTACACGATATGGACACTACGAGTTCTTGGTAATGCCTTTCGGTTTGACTAATGCCCAACTGCATTTATAGACATGATGAACGGGGTGTTTCACGAGTATTTAGATATATTTGTAGTAGTGTTCGTAGATGACATTTTAGTGTACTCCAGGACCGAGGAAAAACATGATGAGCATTTGCGATTAGTACTACAGGCTTTGCTTGAAAATCAGTTGTATGCCAAGTTGAGTAAATGTGAGTTTTGGATTATAAAAGTAGTCTTTCTAGGTCATGTGATCTCAGCCGATGGGATTAGTGTGGATCCCAAGAAGATAGAAGAAATAGTGAGTTGGAAACAATCAAAGTTAGTGACTGAAATATGTAGTTTTCTAGGTTTGGTCGGGTATTATCGAAGGTTTGTTGAGGGATTCTCGAAGATTGCTGCACATTTGACTAAATTGCTTCAGAAAGAGGTTCGGTATGAGTGGACAGATGCAAGGCAACAAGCATTTGAAAAGATGAAAGCATTGACAGAAGCTCCTATTTTGATTCAGCCTGAACTAGGGAAAGAGTTCGTGATCTTCAATGATGCATCATATGTAGGTTTAGGTTTTGTGCTTATACAAGAAGGAAGAGTTGTAGCTTATTCTTAGAGACAGTTGAAGGTTCACGACTAGAATTACCCCACCCATGACATAGAGTTAACGATTGTGGTTTTTGCCTTGAAGGTTTGGAGACACTACCTTTATGGTTAGAAATGCACAGTCCACACCGACCACAAGAGTTTGAAATATTTGATGACTGAGAAAGAGTTGAATCTTAGACATCGTAGGTGGTTAGAGCTTCTTAAAGACTATGACCTCACAATAGAGTACCATCAGGGTAAGGCAAATGTAGTGGCTGATGCTTTGAGTAGGAAGGTGGCAGTTGAGCTACGAGCTATGTTTTCGAGATTGAGTGTGTCACAAAATGGCGGTTTGATAGCTGAGCTATAGGTTAAACCTTCGTTAGTTTAGTTGATTCGAGAGAAACAGTTGCAAGACAGGTCTTTGGCACCTCACGTGCAAGATATAGACAAGGGTAAACCCATAGACTTTTGCTTTAGTTAGGATGGGATCTTATGTTTCAATAATAGTGTATTTGTTTTCCAGAAGATGTCGAGTTGAGACGTACTATCTTGACTAAAGCTCATAACAGTCCTTTTGCTATGCATCTGGGTAGTACGAAGATGTAACGTGGGTTGAAAGATGAGTACTTTTGGATTGGGACAAAGAAAGATGTGGTTGAGCATGTGAGTAGATGTATGGTTTGCCAGCGTGTTAAGGCTGAGCATCAGTTTCTTTCAGGCTTGTTACAGCCATTGAAGATTCCGGAATGGAAGTAGGAATAAAATTACTATGGATTTTGTGTCAGGTTTTCCGTTGACTCATTCGAAGAAGAATTCAGTATGGGTAATAGCTGACAGATTCGCTAAGTGTGCCCATTTCATACATGTTCATACTACTTACACCTTAGACAGGTTGGCTGAGTTGTGTATCAGTGAGATTGTGAGGCTGCATGGTCTACCAAAGTCTATTGTGTCAGACAGAGATTCGAGATTTATAGCTAGATTTTGGGAGTGTTTGCATCGTGCCTTAGGAACTTGGTTGAACTTCAGTACTTCGTATCACCCACAGTCAGATGGCCAGTCAGAGAGAGTTATTCAGGTGTTAGAGGACATGTGAGGTGTTGCATTATCGACTTTTAGGGTTAATGGGAAAAACATCTACCGCTAGTAGAGTTTGCGTACAATAATAGTTATCAGGCTTGTATTCAGATGGCACCGTATGAAGCTCTGTATGGGAGGAAATGTAGAACACCTGTTTTTTGGGCCGAAGCTAGAAAAAAGCTTGTACCTATGCCAGACTTGCTTAAGGGCACTACCAAGAAGGTAAAACTGATTTGTGATCGCTTGAAGGCAGCTTCAGACAGACAAAAATCATATACATATTTGAAGAGAAGAGAGATTGAGTATGTTGTTGGCGACAAAGTGTTCTTGAAGGTCTCCTCGTGGAAGAAGGTAATGAGGTTTGGTAAAAAGGGGAAGTTAAGTCCAAGATTCATTTGCCCTTACGAGGTAGCTGAAAGGATTGGTCATGTTATATATAGGTTGAGATTGCCATCCGAGCTTGAGAAGATTCATGACGTGTTCCATGTTTCGGTACTTCAAAAATATAGATTAGATCCGTCTCATGTTATGCCGGTGGAAGAGATTGAATTGAATCCGGATCTGTCATATGATGAAGAACTAGTTGAGATTCTTGCTACGAATAGTAAAGTTTTGCGTGGGAGGATCATTGAGTTAGTCAAGGTTTTATGGAGACATCAGGGTGTGAAAGAAGCTACTTGGGAGAGGAAGGATGACATGGAGAATCGGTTTTCATACCTATTTCCATCATGTAAATTTTGAGGACGAAATTCCTTAAGTAGGGGAGAGTTGTAACGCCCCGAGTTTAGGGCCCGGAAGGTAATCAGACCCGGTTCGAGTTCGGTTCGGGTTTGTTTATTTGTTAGGTCTATTTTTAGGGACCCCTTTCTAATAAATGGTTTTTAAAATACATTTGAGCAAAAAGGAAACTTTGAGTGGCAAAAGAGGAATTTTCCCCAAAAGAAATTAAAAAGGGTATTTTGAAATCAAAAAGGGCATTTTCACTAAAAAAAAGTTATCATCTTCACTTTTGAGCAAAAGGAATTTCACGTTGGTTCTTCCCTTCAATCCAAAAACCCTTCCTTTATCAAGAATTTGCAAGTAACTTCATTTTTTCTTTGGTTTTTACTTATTTGACTTGTATTCAATGAAACCATTCTTTTAAACCCATCATATTGCATTTTGGTTTTGAATCGGAAAATGGGTATTTTCACTTGATTTTTATGGGTTTGATTATCCATGGTTTTACATGTGCTTTAAGCTAAGTTTTGAGTGGTTAGACATGTTGGGATGTTGGCTTAATAATGGAAAACCCAAAATGGGTCAAAAAATGGGATTTGGGGTTGAAAATATAAAGTTTTTGGCTTGGCTTTAGATTGATTTTGTGGTTGTTGGTTCCTTAGTGGTTTGGGGATGTTTCTAGATGATATTTGATGTGTTTTGATGGTTGAAATAAATGGTTTTAGTATGGGGTTTGTTTAGAACGAAATTGATGAGGTTTTGGGTGAAATTTGGGTTTGAATCAATGTGTTTTAGTTGCAAGAAGTTGGATTTCCGGGTTGTTTCTTGTTTACAAGTATATTAGCATCCTAATGTTCTGTTTTGGGTTGCCTTAAAGCAGAGGAGATTGATTGGGGTACTTCGGACGTGATACTCGGTGTCATGGAGGCTTGAAATCAATGTTTCGACTATCGTTCGGGTTGTGCTAGTGAGTGGTAATGTTTTAAAGCTTTGAAATGTTTCAAAGAGGTTTCCTTGGGTTTGGGTTGAGGTTTAAGGCCGACCTAAGCTCAAGTTTAAGTTTAACTAATATCGCCTTATGTTGTTAAGTGTTGATAAATGAGATTATATGTGTTGTTGGGTGAAATACCCTTTGCTTTTACATTCTTTTGAATGTTATTATGTTGTTGTTGTTTTCAAAGCCTCGTGTGATGGTTAATGGGAAGGGTGTTATTGAACACGGTGATGTGTAGTCCCACCGGAAGTTGACTAGTAAATGAGTACGATGATGTGTAGTCCTACCGTAAATATGCTAGTTGTTTGTGAATGGTGATGTGTAGTCCCACCAGGTGTGGTTGTGCATGTGCACACCATGAATTCATCTTATGTTTTTAGTTTAGTATTTTCCCTCTCCTCATGGTTTTGTCTTTAAAATGGATATATGTTTTGAAACTGCATTGTTGTTGTTGTGATTTTGAGCTCCGCTCACTAAGCTTTCAAGCTTACGCTCTCCTTTCCAATGATGCAGATCGTTAGTGGCTTCGAGAGGCAAGTGGGGCAAAAGAAGAACCCTAGAGTCCATTTGCTAGCTCAAGTACGGTTTTTATGGTTGTGATAATACTTAGGCAATGAGAATGCTAGACTTTTGTGTTGGGGAGTTGGTGTCTAAACTCTCGTATGGTTGTTTTTGTTGCTAACGTGTTTTAAATGTTGAGACCGTGTTATGTGGAAGGTTGCTATGTCTTATGTTGAAATGTTTCCTTTAGCCTTTTGGCCATGTACCCAATTTGTGTAAGTATGTATGTTTGATGCTTGTATTAGGGTGGTTTGCCTCTAGATTCCTTTTAACGTATGATTGCTATGTTTTGATGATGCTCACATGTTACGTAGATGATGTTTGATCTTTAATCATGTTGTGGTTATGTTTGAAGTTTGTTAGAGTTTTGGGGTAGTTTCGGTTATGTTTAGGAAGGTTCTAAAGTGTGTCGAATGTGAATTTTCTGCAAATCCGCAGGTAAGTTTCGAAACTAGTTGAAAAGGTTTCAAAACCTTTTAAAGCTGGTTCCGAAACCATCCTTAAGGTTTCGAAACTTGTTGAATTTTCTGGAAATCTGCAGGTAAGTTTCGAAACCTTTGTGAAGGTTTCGAAACCGTTGTTTGGTAAAGTTGAAAATTTGTTTAAAAAGTTATGTTTTGGTCCATGATTATTTAACATGCCTTTGGGTGAGTTTGAATGATCTTTTAGAGCTGAAATTTAACATGAGAGCATGAAACCTGACTAATTGCATATTGGTAACTTTAATTTCTTAAAAGTCCCTATTCTTATCTGTTTTTACATTTTAGTCCCTAATCGTTAAAAGGGCTAATTGGACTTCGAATCGATGTCTGATTGAGATGAGGTTTTAACCGCTGCTTGCATGAACATATATGATAATAATAAAGCCTTTAGAAACATAAAAAGAATATATATATATATATATATACCTTGGGTTGTTAATTGGTTGGAAATCATTGGGTTTCTCTCCAGTTATCCCCGTGTAACTCTCCCGATTCGATCTTGCAACTAGACTAGGTCGAGGGGGTTACATTTGGTGGTATTAGAGCCTCAGTTTCGAGGTCTCCCGGGAAGGTAAGTCACGTAAGTTGGTTTGTTTGGTTTGTTTGCTTTTACACGTTGTGTGAAAGCATGATTTCTCGTTCTTGTTATTGGTTGAAGAGTAGTCGAGCGTCCCCATTGCTAATTATCATTATTGGAAAATGGTTTTGGTTAAAAGAGCTTGAGCACTTAGATCCTTGCCCTTGTTAACCCAATGTTTCTTGCATGATTGTGTTTGTTGTTTTAGATTGTATCTTCGTTATGGTGAGACCGAGGGGAAGGCATAGAGCGGGTGACCAGGCACCCGGGGATGTGCCTCATTCTGCACCCAATGGTAATGGGGAGAATGTCGGAGGTAATGTACCTCAGGCTGGGGCGGATGTTGGAGGTAATGGAGCTCAAGTTGGCCAGAGTCAGGGTGGTGCAGACATGACTCATTTGATTTAGACCATAGACGGGGATTTTCAGACAGCTTTAGCCGGCATACATGCTGCAACACCACCTCAGGGTGCGGGGACTGGTTTACCCCTTGAGAGACTTCGTAGTTTGGGTGGAGTCGAGTTTTGTAGTTTGACTCCCGAGGGTTTTAAGGCTTGGCTCGAGAGCATTACATGAATCTTAAGTCAGATGGAGTGCTCAAGCACTCGTAAGTTGGGTTGTGTTGTCTCCTTACTTCAGGGAGATGCGTATGCTTGGTGGACTATAGTTATTTCGGGTGTTCTAGAGGCGAATGTCACTTGGGAATTCTTCAGAACAACCTTTAGAAAGAAGTACCTTGGAGCCCGATAACAAGATGAAAAGAAGAGGGAATTTATGGCTTTGGTTCAGGGTGGTAAAACGGTGTCAGAGTATGAGGTACAGTTTGTGAGGTTGAACCAATATGCTCCCGAGTTGGTTCCCAACGAGAGAGAACGATGTGAGCGCTTTCGTTATGGTTTGACTAGGGATGTGAAGACATATATGCTTGCTTCTGATTACACCGAGTTTGATGTTTTGGTCTCTAGGGCTAAGGATATTGAGTAGAGTTTAGGCTCGAAAACTCGTGCTAGTGGGTCCGATTCAATGAAATGACATGCAGAATGGGATAGAGAGCATGCCAAGAGGCACAACGATAGGATATATCAGCCTGACTTAAGGCATAGAGGCGGTAACCATGGACGTGGCCATCATGGCCAATGAGTTGTTGTTCACACTCCCGAGTGCACTAGGTGTGGAAGACGCCATCCGGGCGAGTGTATGGCTACCTTTGGGGTATATTGGAATTGTGGGTCCCGAGATCATTTGAGGTGTAACTGTCCTCACCTGGCTAGGGATGGACAGGCCTTGGTTCAAGGTTTTGAGCATCGAAGAGGTCGTGGGCGTGGTCGAGGCAGCTTTCATCCAAGGAATAATGATCAAAGAAATGTAGCTCATGTGGTAGCAGTTTAGTCCGAGGGTGGAGGACCGGCTAGGTTGTATGCACAACGAGAAAATGGGAATGCCATAGATGTCATCGCAGGTAATTTCTTGTTACGGTCTTTATCCTTGCTTTCGTTGATCTATTCGGGGTCGATACATTCATGCATTTTAGGTGAACACGCAAGATCTTTAGATTTACCGTATGAGTGGCTAGAGGTAGGTGTGAATGTTACTAGTTCTTTTGGTGAGACTGTCGTAGCTAGGAAAATGTACAAGAGGTGTTTTCTAATGATTCAGGGTCATGTGCTTCCGGTCGATATGATGGAATTGTCGTTCTATGGTTTCGATGTGATTTTGGGCATGGATTGACTCGTAGAGCATAGAGCTAGGGTAGACTTTGAGACCGAGAGAGTTTCCTTGAGACTTGCGGATGATTACGAGGTAGTAGTGATTGGCGAAAACATTAAGTTCTTGTCTAATGTTGTTTCAGCTTTAGAGGCTCAGAGGATGATGGATTTGGGTTGGCAAGCTTACTTAGCTTGTGTGATGAATCCTAATATGAGTAAAGTTAGACCGCGAGACATCAGAATAATTTGTGATTTTCCGAGTGTCTTTCTAGAAGAGTTATCGGGCCTGCCTCCAGATAGAGATGTTGAGTTTGCTATTGAGACGTATTTAAATTCTGCTCTCGTGTCTATTGCTCTGTATAGAATGACACCTAAAGAGTTTTAAGAGTTGAACACACAGCTTCAGGAACTGACGGATAGAGGTTTCATTAGGCCTGGTATTTCTCCGTGGGGTGCTCCGGTCTTGTTTGTGAAGAATAAGGATGACAATATGAGGATGTGCATAGACTATAGGCAGTTGAACAAGGTAACAGTAAAGAGCAAGTATCCTTTGCCGCAGATCGACGATTTTCTTGACCAGTTGAGAGGTGCTACAGTATTTTCAAAGATTTATTTGAGATCCGGCTATTATCAGTTGAAGGTAAAAGATGTGGATATACCGAAAACAACGTTCCGTACACGATATGGACACTACAAGTTCTTGGTAATGCCTTTCGGTTTGACTAATGCCACGGCTGCATTCATGGACATGATAAACATGGTGTTTCACGAGTATTTGGATAGATTTTTAGTAGTGTTCATAGATGACATTTTAGTGTATTCCAAGGCTAAGAAAGAACATGATGAGCATTTGCGTTTAGTACTATAGACTTTGCTTGAAAATAAGTTGTATGCCAAGTTGAGTAAATGTGAGTTTTGGATTGTGTAAGTAGTCTTTCTAGGTCATGTGATCTCAGCCGATGGGATTAGTGTGGATCCCAAGAAGATAGAAGCAATAGTGAGTTGGAAACAACCGAAGACAGTGACCGAAATCCGTAGATTTCTAGGTTTGGCCGAGTATTATCGAAGGTTTGTTGAGGGATTCTCGAAGATTGCTGCACCTTTGACTAATTTTCTTCAGAAAGAGGTTCGATATTAGTGGACAAATGCAAGGCAACAAGCTTTTGAAAAGTTGAAGAAAACATTGGCAAAAGCTCATATTTTGATTCTGCTTGAACCAGGGAAAGAGTTCGTGATCTTCAGTGATACATCATTTGTAGGTTTAGGTTGTGTGCTTATGCAAGAAGTAAGAGTTGTAGCTTATGCTTCGAGACAGTTGAAGGTTCACGAGAAGAATTACCTCACCCATGACATATAGTTAGCGTATGTGGTTTTTTCCTTGCAGGTTTGGAGACACTACCTTTATAGTGAGAAATGCACAGTTTACATCGACCACAAGAGTTTGAAAGATTTGATGGCTCAGAAAGAGTTGAATCTTAGACAACGTAGGTGGTTAGAGCTTTTTAAATACTATGACCTCACGAAAGAGTACCATCCGGGTAAGGCAAATGTAGTGGCCGATGCTTTAGGTAAGAAGATGGCAGTTGAGCTGCAAGCTATGTTTGTGAGATTGAGTGTGTCACAGGATGGCAGTTTGATAGCCGAGCTACAGGTTAAACCCTCGTTAGTTCAGTTGATTCGAGAGAAACGGTTCCAAAACAGGTCTTTGGCACCTTACGTGCAAGATATAGCCGAGGGTAAACCCACAGACTTTTGCTTTAGTGAGGATGGGATCTTATGTTTCAAGAATAGATTAGTTGTTCCAAAAGATGCCGAGATAAGACGTACTATCTTGAATGAAGCTCATAGCAGTCCTTTTGCTATGCATCCGGGTAGTACGAAGATGTATCGTGGGTTAAAAGATAAGTACTTCTGGATTGGGTTAAAGAAAGATGTGGCCGAGTATGTGAGTAGGTGTATGGTTTGCCAGCATGTTAAGGCCGAGCATTAGTTTCCTTCAGGCTTGTTACAGTCGTTGAAGATTCCAGAATGGAAGTGGGAACAAATTACTATGGATTTTGTGTCAGGTTTGTCGTTGACTCCTTTCGAAGAAGAAATCAATATGGGTAATAGTTGACAGATTCACTAATTGTGCCCATTTCATACCTATTCAAACTACTTACACCTTAGACATGTTGGTCGAGTTGTGTATCAGTGAGATTGTGAGGCTGCATGGTGTACCGAAGTCTATTGTGTCAGACAAAGATATGATATTTACAACTAGATTTTGGGAGTGTTTTCATCGTGCCTTGGGAACTTGGTTGAACTTTAGTACTTCGTATCACCTACAGTCAGATAGTCAGTTAGAGAGAGAGAGTTATTCAGGTGTTAGAGGACATGTTGAGGTGTTGCATCATCGACTTTCAAGGTTTATAGGAAAAACATCTACCGCTAGTAGAGTTTGTATACAATAATAATTATCAGGCTAGTATTCATATGGCACCGTATGAAGCTCTGTGTGGGAGGAAATGTAGAACACCTGTTTGTTGGGCCGAAGTCGGACAGAAGTTTGTACCTATGCCAGACTTGCTTAAGGGTACTACCGAGAAGGTTAAACTGATTTGTGATCGCTTGAAGGCAGTTCAGACAGACAGAAATCATATGCAGATTTGAAGAGAAGAGAGATTGAGTATGTTGTTGGCGACAAAGTGTTCTTGAAGGTATCCTCGTGGAAGAAGGTAATGAAGTTTGGTAAAAATGGGAAGTTAAGTCCGAGATTCATTGGCCCTTACGAGGTAGTTGAGAGGATTGGTCATGTTGCATATAGGTTGAGATTGCCATCCGAACTTGAGAAGATTCATGATGTGTTCCATGTTTCGATGCTTCAAAAGTATAGATCAGATTCGTCTCATGTTATGCCAGTGGAAGAGATTGAATTGAATATGGATTTGTCATATGATGAAGAACCAGTTAAGATTCTTGCTACATATAGTAAAGTTTTGTGTGGGAGGACCATTGAGTTAGTCAAGGTTTTATGGAGACATCAGGGTGTGAAAGAAACTACTTGGGAGAGGAAGGATGACATGGAGAAGCAGTTTCCGTACCTATTTCCATTAGGTAAATTTCGAGGACGAAATTCCTTAAGTGGGGGAGTGTTGTAACGCCCTGAGTTTAGGGTCCGGAAGGTAATCGAACGCGATTCGAGTTCGGTTCGGGTTAGTTTGTTTGTTAGGTCTAATTTCGGGGATCCCTTTCTAATAAATGGTTTTTAAAATACATTTGAGCAAAAAGGAAACTTTGAGTGGCAAAAGAGGATTTTTTTTCCAAAAGAAATTAAAAAAGGATATTTTGAAATCAAAAAGGGCATTTTCACTAAAAAAGCTATCATCTTCACTTTTGAGCAAAAGGAATTTCACGTTGGTTCTTCCCTTCAATCCAAAAACCTTTCCTTTATCAAGAATTTGCAAGATAACTTCACTTTTGCTTTGGTTTTTACTTATTTGACTTGTATTCAATGAAACCTTTCTTTTAAACCCATCATATTGCATTTTGGTTTTGAATTAGAAAAATGGGTATTTTCACTTGATTTTCGTGGGTTTGATTATCCATGGTTTTACATGTGCTTTAAGCTAAGTTTTGAGTGGTTAGACATGTTGGGATGTTGGCTTAATAATGGGAAACTCGAAATGGGTCAAAAAAATGGGATTTTTGGGTTGAAAATATGAAGTTTTTGGCTTGACTTTGGGTTGATTTCGTGGATGTTGGTTCCTTAGTGGTTGGGGGTATTTCTAGATGATATTTGATGTGTTTTGATGATTGAAATCAATGGATTCAGTTTGGGGTTTGTTTAGAACAAAAGAGGTGAAGTTTTGGGTGAAATTTGGGTTTGAATAAATGTGTTCTAGTTTCATGAAGTTGGATTTCTGGGTTGTTGCTTGTTTACAAGTATATTAGCATCCTAATGTTCTGTTTTGGGTTGCCTTAAAACAGAGGAGATTGATTTAGGTACTTCGGACGCGATACTCGGTATTACGGAAGCTTGAAATCGGTGTTTCAGCTATCGTTCAGGTTTTATTGGTGAGTGGTAATGTTTTAAAGCTTTGAACTGTTTCAAAGAGGTTTCCTTGGGGTTTGAGTTGAGGTTTAAGGGCCGACCTAAGCTCAAGTGTAAGTTTAACTAATATCGCCTTATTTTGTTAAGTTTTGATGAATGAGATTATATGTGTTGTTGAGTGAAATACTCTTTGCTTTTACATCCTTTTAAATGTTATTATGTTGTTGTTGTTGCTGCCAAAGCCTCACGTGATGGTTAATGGGAAGGGTGTTGTTGAACACGATGATGTGTAGTCCTACTGAAAGTTGACTAGTAAATGAGTACGGTGATGTGTAGTCCCACTGAAAGTTGACTAGTAAATGAGTACGGTGATGTGTAGTCCCACCGGAAATATGCTAGTTGTTTGTGAATGATGATGTGTGGTCCCACCGGGTGTGGTTCTGCATGTGCACACCATGAATTCGTCTTATGTTTTCGGTTTAGTATTTTCCACTCCTTATGGTTTTGTCTTTAAAATGGATATATGTTTTGAAACTGCATTGTTGTTGTTGTGATTTTGAGCTCCGCTCACTAAGCTTTCAAGCTTACGCTCTCCTTTCCAATGATGCAGATCGTTAGTTGCTTCGAGAGGCAAGTGGGGCAAAGGAAGAACCCTATAGTTCATTTGCTAGCTCAAGTACAATTTTTATGGTTGTAATAATACTTAGGCAATGGGAATGCTAGACTTTTGTGTTGGGGAGTTGGTGTCTAAACTCTCGTATGGTTGTTTTTGTTGCTAACGTGTTTTAAATGTTGAGACTATGTTATGTGGAAGGTTGCTATGTCTTATGTTGAAATGTTTCCTTTATCCTTTTGGCCATGTACCCAATTTGTGTAAGTATGTATGTTTGATGCTTGTATTAGGGTGGTTCGCCTCTAGATTCCTTTTAACGCATGATTGCTATGTTTTGATGATGCTCACGTGTTACGTAGATGATGTTTGATCTTTAATCATGTTGTGGTTATGTTTGAAGTTTGTTAGAGTTTTGGGGTAGTTTCGGTTATGTTTAGGAAGGTTCTAAAGTGTGTCTAATGTGAATTTTCTGCAAATCCGCAGGTAAGTTTCGAAACTAGTTAAAAAGGTTTCGAAAGCTTTTAAAGTTGGTTCCGAAACCATCCTTAAGGTTTCGAAACTTGTTGAATTTTTTGGAAATCTACATGTAAGTTTCGAAACCGTTGAGAAGGTTTCGAAACCTTTGTTTGGTAAAGTTGAAAATTTGTTTGAAAAGTTATGTTTTGGTCCTTAATTGTTTAACAAGCCTTTGGGTGAGTTTGAATGATCTTTTAGAGCGGAAATTTAACATGAGAGCATGAAACCTAACTAATTGCATATTGGTAACTTTAATTTCTTAAAAGTCTCTATTTTTATCTGTTTTTACGTTTTAGTCCCTAATCGCTAAAAGAGCCAATTGGACTTCGAATCGATGTCCGATTGAGGTGAGGTTTTAACCGCTGCTTGCATGAACATATAGGATAATAATGAAGCCTTTAGAAAAGATAAAAATAAAAAAATATATACCTTGGGTTGTTAATCGGTGGGAAATCCTTGGGTTTCTCTCCGATTATCCGCGTGTAAATCTCTCGATTCGGGCTTGCGACTAGACCGGGTCGAGGGGGTTACATTCTAGTAGCCAAAATTAGTATCGGTACGCTTGGGATCGTATCAGTACACGACCCCGTGTATTGGTACGGGGTTTTGAGTTAACGCCTTCTAAAGGCAAGTCGAGTATCGATACGCGTAAGTGAGTATCGGTACCCACTGGAGCGTATTGATACTCTTAAGTGGGTATCTCTACTCACAAGGCAATTTTCTTGAAATTTTCATTTTGAATTCGATGGACTTATAATTCGAGGACTATGGCCCAATGAGCCTCTAAAGTGGTAAAATGAATAGTTAAATCGAGAAACTAAGAAATTAACCTCATATACGAGCATAATGAGTAATAACTCGGTAAATTTTTGGTGGACTTGTTTATAATAGCAACCATAGGGATCCTCGGTGGATGGTGTATGGTTATATGCCAAGTAAGGGCACTTGTGTGGTCAGGTTACTTTGATTTGGTGGGATCCGGATACCTAATGAGAGTGTTGCAACACTAAGATATGAGCTAACGGATGTACATTCATGAGGTTGTGTGACACCGGGTCTCATCTGATGGTACTTGATGAGAGATTTCGAGTATGAGTGTATGTTCCTGAGGCTGTGGGACATCGGGCCTCACTTCAGGTTTATTGGTATGGTGCATATGTTCTGTGTGAGATTATTGCATCCTTTGCTTGCTAAGTGTTTAGGCGGCTAGAGGTCGCGCCATATGTATTATTTTTCCATGTATCATTATTTAGCTATATGCTCTTATTTATGATTTACATGAAGCATGGTTGAATGGAAGTGTATCCGTTGAGTTTCTTTAGCTCAGCGTTCGAAATTGTTGTTTCCATTAGGGGTAAGAATTCGGTCGAGTCGAGTCAAAAGAATTCGAGTTATTTGAGTTGACGCATCATATTTTACAACTTAAACTTTATTTGATATTTTTTAGATTCGAGCCAAGTTTATAAATTTTTAGTCGAGTTCGAGTTGAGTCGAGTCTTCGAGTTCTTATACAAATTTAATTGTAATTATTTATCTTTTTATAGTACAATTCGATTCCAATTTAAACGACTTTCTATAATCATATAAGATATGCATATATATATTTCTTTATATGTGGCATATATTTCTTCATATTTTTTATACCAGTATATATATACCGGGAAAAAGTGAGGGACTTGAATCAAACTTAAAAATCAATCCACGAATTTCTAAAAATTTCGAGTTATTCGAATTTCTATTTTACAATTCAAAGTTTATTTGAAATTTTTTTGAGTCGAGTCGAGTCAAAATGAGTCAAGTTTTTTGCCTCGAGTCGAGTCAAAAATTTTAGTTTTTTTGAGTCGAGTTTTGCTCACCCCTAGTTTCTGTTCCCAAGTTAGTAGGTTGGCGTGCATTATCGGAGCACCATCGGAGTAGGACCTCAGCATCGACTTGTTGTTCGCGTACAATACTTAGATTGTTTGGGCTATGTATTCGTAGGACCCTATGTTTGTATTGTAACTCTTATTTTGAATTTTAAATTATGATTTGAATGATTTTAATTATGTATTTTAAAAGGAGCTCACATGTAACGTTTTAACTATTTCGTTTATGTCAAATATTTGAACTTAATGGATTTTTTGAAATGAATGTGTTGGGCTAAATCTAGTTGCGAAATTTTATGGTTTTGGGTTTAAGCTTAAGGCCTAATTTATGATATTCGGGTCGAAGGTGTTACAATAGTGGTATCAAAGCCTAGGTTTAGCCAGTTCTAGGAAGCCTCGGGGGTGTTTAGAGTGTTATATAGGTTTCTAGCGAATATGTTGCCCATAAGTCGTAGTCGTACTTGTTTACGCTGAATATTCGATGGTGTAACCCTACTTGTTTGCTTGTGTAGAAAGTGATTATGCCAAGGAGAGCACGTAATCGTGAGTAGAGTTGGAGCTCTCAAGAAGAAAGCTATGATGAGGAATATATCTCCGATTCGGAGGAGATGTCGGAGAATGATAGGGGTCGAGGGGCTAATTATTTCTCCCATATGCACCATGCCTTTCATTGGATTGTGAGGGACACACCTAGGCCTTCGGCTACCCCTCGCGAGGCACCGATTGAGACGGTATGTAGCCATAGAGCTACGGACTTTCTCAGATCGGGACAAGACAATCCAGTTAAGGCGAATCAATGGTTGAGGGACACTCGTTGGATCATGCGACAGATGAGGCTGAAACCCGAGGACAAGTTGACATGTGTTCTTTCCCTATTGAAGAAGAATGCCCGAGAGTGGTGAGAGACCGTAAAGTTGGGATGGTATCTTAAACAACCTTCGTAGGATGACTTCTTGGATGATTTTGAGAAGAAGTATGTGAGAGAGGCCCACATTGATAGTTTGAGGGACTGATTCAACCATTTGGTCAAAGGGAATCAATCAGTCTTTGAGTATGAACAAGAATTTCTACAGTTGAGTAGGTATGTCCTTGAATTCATTACTACCGAGAAAATGAGATACAAGAGGTTCCTAAAGGGATTGAGGAAGGAAATTCAGACTTACTTGATTGTTGCCCCAACGAAAGTGTTTTTAGAGTTGACTGCTAGTGCCAAGTCGCTTAAGCAAGTGTAAGGTTTGACCTATGGCCCATCTGGTGGGCAAGGGAGCTCAATTGAGAGAACTCAGAATTTTCTAACAACTCACAGTCTTATTCTGGGAGGAATAGGAACCATTGGAACCAAAGTAGAGGAGCTTCAAACCAGAATTCGAGATCAGACCGTAGGTTAGAGTCTGCTAGCCGTATGAGTCCTTTGTCGTCTTCAGCCCTGATAAGTCCGAGGGGCTCACAGAGAAGTGTGGGTGCACTAGCTTGTGAATAGTGTGGGCATATGCATAGAGGCGAATGCTGAGGAACATCCAGAGTTTGCTTTGAGTATGGATCACAAGACCATTTTGTGAGGGATTGCCCGTCAGTTGCTAGCACCACCCCGGTTCAGACTCATAAGACCTCTTATCCAGCTTAGAGAGGTTGAGGCTTTGCTAGAGAAGGAGCGAGCCACATGTCCGAACATTAGAGTGGGGGCACGATTTAGTCCACTACTAAGGCACCAACGAGACAGTACGTAGTCAATGCCCAAGAGGACTATGAGACTATCGACGTTATCTCAGGTATGTTTACCTTGTTTTCAGTTCTTATAATTGCCCTTGTGGATTAAGGGTCTACCCACTCCTACATTCGTGGTAAAATATACCAATAATGGGGTATTCTTGATGAGGATCTTGAGATTGGGGCCTGTGTAACTAGTCCTTTGGGGTATGATGTTTTGGGAGATAAGGTGTATCGTAGGTGTCCTATTGAGGTTTAGTGTTCGATCTTTTTGGCCGATTTAATGGTTTTACCGTTCTAAGAGTTTTATGTTATCTTAGGGATGGATTGGTTGTTTGAGCATGATACACATTTGGATTGTAGAGCGAAGAGTCTTAAGCTTCATGGTTTGGATGTGGCGAAGTTGGTAGTGAAGGGTGAGAAGAACCCTTTCCTTTCCAATGTAGTGTCGACCTTGGCGGCACATAGGATGATCCAACAAGGTTGCAAGGCCTTCTTGGCTTACGTTGTTGACACAAGTGTTGAGAGCCTAATGCTTGAGAGTCTGTGGATTGTTAAAGAGTTTACCGATGTGTTTTTGGAAGAGTTACTTGGGCTACCTCCAAATCGTGAGCTAGAGTTTCAGATATATGTGATGCATGGCATGGCACCAGTATCTATTGCACTGTATCACATGGCACTGACAAAATTGAAGAAGTTCAAGAATCAGATCCAAGAGTTGTTAGACAAAGGTTTCATCCGACCAAGCATCTCACCTCGAGGTGCACTGGTCTTGTTTGTTAAGAAGAAGGATGGGTCGATGAGGATGCATATTGATTACCGTTAGCTCAACAAGGTAGCGGTGAAGAACCATTACCCCTTACCAAGGATAGATGACATGTTTGACTAGTTGAGAGGTGCTCGTGTGTTCTCGATGATCAACATGAGGTCGGGTTACTACCAGTTGAAGGTAGTAGAAGAGGATGTTAAGAAAAGCGCTTTCAGGATGCAGTATGGACATTTGAGTTTTTGGTAATGCCTTTTGGGCTTACCAACGCACCTGCAGCTTTAAGGGATTTGATGAACCAGATCTTTCAGCCTTACCTAGATCAGTTTGTGGTGGTTTTCATTGATGACATCTTGGTTTATTCGAGATTGAAAGAGGAGCACGACTATCACCTTTGTGTTGTCCTTTAGACCTTGAAGGAAAGACAACTCTTTTCCAAGTTCAGTAAATGTTATATCTACACGATCACAAGAATTTAAAGTATATGCTCACTCAAAATGACTTGAATTTGAGGCAAAGACGATGGATTGAGTTGTTAAAAGACTATGACTGCATCATAGAGAATCATCTCGGTAAAGCTAACTTGGTGGTTGATGCCTTGAGGTGAAAGTCCATGTTAGATTTGAAGGCAATGTTTGCCAGTTTAAGGATGACTGAGGACGGTGGGTTGTTAGCTAAGCTTCGTGTAGAGCCTACCTTAGTGCAAGAGATCAAAAGGACTCAAGTGTTATATGAGGATTTGATGGTAAAGATTGAGATGGTTCATAGAGGCTAGGCATCCGATTTTGAAGTGTGAGATAGTGGGATTTTGTACTTCAAAGATTAGTTATGTGTTCTAGCTTTGGAGGATTTGCGTGACCGTATCCTGCAGGAGATGCACTGTTATATGTTTGTTATACATTCGGGGAGTAACAAGATGTATCAAGACCTTCGTTCTTTTTATTGGTGGTCTAATATGAAAAGAGACGTATCTAAGTTTGTGACAAGATGCTTAGCTTGTCAGCAAGTTAAGGTTGGGCACTAGGTTCCTTCGGGCTTGCTTCAGGTCATTTAGATTCTGCAATAGAAGTGGTATCGAGTGACTATGGACTTTGTAACGGGGTTTCCATTGACACAAAAGAAGCATGATGCCATATGGGTGATAGTAGATCGTTTGACCAAGTCTGATCATTTCTTATCTGTACGTATGAATTTTACGCTTGAGAGGTTGACGCAGTTCTACATCCAAGAGATAGTAAGGTTGCATGGAGTGCCATCATCGATCATATAGGATTGCATAGAGTGTCATCATCGATCATCCAAGAGATCTGTGTTTCACAGCAAGATTATGGAAGAAGATACACGAGGCTTTGGATACCAACTTGTACTTCAGAACAACTTTCCACCCTCAAACCGATGGTTAGTTTAAGTGACTTATCCAGATCTTGGAGCATATGCTCTGGTATTGTATCATTGACTTCGAGAAAAGTTGAGAAGATCGGCTACTGCTTGTTGAGTTTGCCTACAACAACAATTTCCAATCGAACATCAAGATGGCTCCTTTTGAGGCATTGTATGGGCATAAGTGTAGGACACCCTTGTGTTAGACCGAGCTTAATGAGAAAAAGATTGTGGGGTCAAATTTGATCAGACAAAATGAGGAGAAAGTTTAGATAATCAAAGAAATATTGCAAGTGGCCTTTGATCATCAGAAAGCTTATGTGGACCGGAAGCAAAAGCACATCGAGTATGATGTTGGTGACAAAGTTTTCCTCAAGGTATCACCATGGAAAAGAGTGATTCGCTTTGGGCGGAAGGGCAAGTTGAGCCCGAGGTTTATTGGGCCTTGTGATATCCTTGAGAGGATTGGACTCGTGGCATACCGGCTAGCTTTTCCTCTGGAGATGACACACATCCATAATGTGTTCCTTGTGTCCATGTTGAGGCGTTATCGTTTCGACCCTTCACATGTTATCATGTTAAAGGAAACTGAGATTAACACCAACTTGACCTATGAGGAAGAAAAATAAAAGTTTTGGACAAAAGAGTTGTGCAACAAGTGTATAGCTTTAGTTAAGATGTTGTGGAGAAACCAATGAGTTGAAGAGGCTATATGGGAAGACGAGAAGGACATGAAGTTGCTTTATTTGCATTTGTTTCCAAAAGGTAAATTTCGAGGACGAAATTTCTTTAAGGGGAGAGTTGTAACGACTTGGATTTCAAAATCCATGTGTTGTTTTAACCCGAGTTTATAGGCTTGGTGTAGTGGGCCTTGTGAGAGTCATCTCGATGGAGCCTTAGTGGACCCTTTTAAGTAGATGTGTTTTTGTTTGGGTTGGTTATGCATGGGAAGGTGAGGAAAGGGTAGGGAAGTAAATTCCCTCACTTTTGAAGGAAGAGAGAAGGGTGACTCTTTAATTTCTACAGAAAAAACTAAGGGGATGAGCTCACCCTTGTCTCTCAACCACTTCTCATCATTTCCACCATTTTCCTTTGAAGATTCAAAATAAAGGTCCAATCTTTGCCCTTCTGAGTTGAAATTTCGTAGTACAAGTGAAGGGAAAGGTTATCATCATCAAGTGATCTATCTAGCAAGGTAAATTTCATCAAGTTTGGTGGGGTTGAGAAATTCGGGTTTTGTTGGGGGCTTAGAGAAGATGAACGTGAATGGGAGATTCAATCACGCTTTTGTTGTTAAAATCTCCCTTAGCCATCCTTATTTTCTTTTAAGAGTGTTGTAACTCGTTTTACAACATTTGATTGTAGTTAAGAAGGTTGGAGAGCACACCAAGGACCAAGGGAAGAAGAAGGCTTGAGCTAGAGGAAGGGGCTTGTTTTTCTAGCTTTGGAAGGAAGGTTAGTACACTACTAACTCTCATGTATTCATGGAAATCATCAATATGATTGCCTTGTTGCTAGATTGATAAATTGGTTGTTTGTTATGCTTGAGTCTTCATTAATGACTAATCTTAAATTGGGTGTTAATATGGCTTAAAATAGTAGGAAACCACTTAAATTACCTTCCATAAATTGTAGGATTTATTTGGGGTCTTGTCTTTGGGTTTTGATGGCTTGGGGGATGATTCCCAAACTCCAGAAAGCAAGTATTGGGTTCGAGTACCAATACGGTCGGTTGAATGCGTATCGATACCCCATGTTAAATTGGCCGAAATCAAGCCAAATTAGAAGGGCGTATCGGTGCGCCTAAGTGGGGTATCTGTACCCACTGTTCCATTAAATTCCAGTAGCCAAAATGGGTATCGGTACGCTTAGAAGCGTATCGGTACACCTGGGGTATCGGTACACGACCCCGTGTATCAGTATGGGGTTTTGAGTTAACCTCTTCTAAAGGCAAACAGAGTATCGATACGCGTAAGTGAGTATCGGTACCCACTGGAACGTATCTGAAGATGGTGTATGGTTATGTACCAAGTAAGAGCACTTGTGTGGTCGGATTACTTTGATTTGTTGGGATCTGGATACCTAGTGAGAGTGTTGCAACACTAAGAGATGAGCTCCGGATGTACGTTCTCGAGGTTGTGTGACACCAGGTGTCATATGATGATACTCGATGAGAGATTTCGAGTATGAGTGTACGTTCCGAGGCTGTGTGACACTGAGCCTCACTCTGAGTGTACGTTCCCTAGGTTGTGTGACATCGGGTCTCATCTGATGATACTCGATGAGAGATTTCGAGTATGAGTGTACGTTCCGAGGCTGTGTGACACTGAGCCTCACTCTGAGTGTACGTTCCCGAGGCTGTGTGACACTGGGCCTCACTCCCGCTTTGTTGGTATGGTGCATATGTTTTGTGTGAGATTATTGCATCCTTTGCTTGTTATGTGTTTAGGTGGCTAGAGGTAGCGTCATATGTATTATTTTTTCATGCATCATTCTTGAGCTATATGCTCTTATTTATGATTTACATGAAGCATGGTTGAGTGGAAGTGTATCCGCTGAGCTTCGTTAGCTCAACATTTAGAACTGTTGGTGTTGTTTGCATGTTAGTAGGTTGGCGTGCATTGTTGGAGCACAATCGGAGTAGGACCTTAGCATCGACTTGTTGTCCGAGTACAATACTTAGATTATTTGAGCTATGTATTCATAGAACCCTATGTTTGTATTGTAACTCTTATTTTGAATTTTAAATTATGAGTCGAATGCTTTTATTTATGTATTTTAAATGGAACTCCCATGTAACGTTTAAACTATTTTGTTTATGTCAAATATTTGAACTTAATGGATTTTATGGAATGAACGTGTTGGGCTAAATCTAGTTGCGAAATTTTATGGTTTTGAGTTTGGGCTTGTGGCCTAATTTGTGACATTCAGGTTGAGTGTGTTACATCAATTCCTAGTTCTCATCACATGTTGCACACACACACGGACCAATCCCGCCTACAAAGATGAAAATATGTCTTTAAAACGACCTTCTTAAAGCCCATATCCCATGCAAGCGATAAACTGAACCACACTCCCCATAACTCGGCATTCAATATGGAGCACATCCCAAGAATTTACGGAATCTCATCTTCTAAATTCCCTACAAATCTCGAATAACACCACCACACGATGCATGACTATTAATCAAGTTACATGCATCATCTGTGTTTACTTTCATCCAGTCCACCGCCGGGCACTCTCATCTCGAGGGTTCAACTTGCATTATGTCAACAACCTGATATTGTTGTGCCGATACAAGTACAATATTGCACTGTGTCAGCAACACTGAACCTGAATCCTCCATCGGACTCTCAAAAAATAATGACATTACGATCCAACCATAGATTCCACAGAATAGAACCAAAAAACAAATCACAATCTTGTACAGTCACAACAAACATGTTCGGATTCAACAAATTCACATAGATCGAATCTTTAATATCCATTGATAAAAATTCAGGCAATTTATCACTTTTAACCACCTCTTTTCAAACCATCAAGGCTGTTGGGCACCACCAAATAACATGATTATCATCTTCCGGCAAGTGAGCATATTACAAACACCTATCATCTCAAGAAAAGTGTCACTTCATATGTTCTACATTAGTCATAATTTTGTCACAACAAAACAGCTACATGGATATTTTAATTATTTGCAAGCCTTTATGCTTATGGATAGGCTTCCAAAAGACCCTAGAATCACCACTTGGCTTTCCAGCATGCACAACATAGGCGAATTTTACAATAGATATTTATATATTAAATGAGACTTTAATGTACTTTATTATTATGGTTTAATACTAGTTGAAATTGGAGTTTTCATCTTATGTATATAAATATAGAGTTTGGAAGAAAATATTGTACACTATCACATAAATCGAGAATATAATGCAAGTCTCTTTCTTTATCTTCCATCTTTCTTTTATTCATGTTCTTCTTTACTTTATTTATAACATTAAGTATATTTTTAAAAAACAATAAAAGGGTAATTGCCACTAAACTTTAACCTTTGTATCGGACATACCACTGAACTATAAAATGATGCTATTATACTACTGAACTTTGTTTTTTTTTTCAATCCAAGCACTCGACCATCAAATTGTAACAAACCGTTAAATTCAAAACGGCGTCGTTTTGGTATAGTTGTTTTGATGCATAAGATAGACCAAAACAATGTCGCTTTGTTAGAATTTTTTAAGAAAACACTACATTTGAGGAGGATTGAACAAATGACCTCTAAGATGAAAGATTTACACCAAGCCAACTTAAAGACTTAATATAATTCTAACGAAAATAATATATAAATAATACTGCAGTTGAACATAATTTCATTTATCTCATAATATAATTTTATAATATTTATAATATAACTTTATAAATATAATAACTTTATAAATAAATATTATTTATAATTTATATTATAAAATTAAAATATTATTTATAATATATATATTTTTAATAGATATAATATATAATTAAACTTTAAACCCCACAACCCAAACCCTAAACCATATATGTAACTAAACCTCAAACTCTAAATCATATATAAAAATAAATCCTAAATCATAAACTCTAAATTATATATGTATCTAAACCTTAACCCTAAACCTAAACCAAAACCTTATATATAACCAAATCCTAAATCATAAACCCTAAAACTAAAATATTATTTATAATTTATATTAAAATCCTAATATATATTATAAATAATATTTTAATTTTATGATTTTGGGTTTGGGATTTATGATTTAATTATATATATTTAGGGTTTGTGGTTTGGAATATTAGATTTAATTATATATATTTACGGTTTAAGGTTTGTAGCTTAGTTAGTTGCATGTATGGTTTAGGGTTTAGTTGTATATATTATAAATAATATTTATTTATAAAGTTAATGTATTTATAAAATTATATTATAAATATTATAAAATTATATCATGAGATAAATGAAATTAAGTTCAATTGCAATATTATTTATATATTATTTTCATTAGTATTATATTAAGTCTTTAAGTTGGCTTGGTGGTTTGGTGTAAGTCTTTTATTTTAGAGGTCCTCGGTTCAATATTCCCCAAATGCAGTGATTTCTTAAATTTTTTCTAACAAAATGATGTCGCTTTGGATTTAACGGTCCATTACAATTTAATAGTCGAGTGCTTGGATTGAACAAAAAACAAAATTCAGTGGTATAATAGTACCATTTTATAGTTCAGTGGTATGTTTTTTTTATAATACCCACTGAATTTTTATTAAAATTATAGAAAATATCACAATTACAACGCATCTAAGAAGGAGAATAATGAGACTAATCCACCAATATCTCTTACAACCCAAAAACAAAGAAAAATGAATACTTCCATAGAGATAAACATACCATCAAAATCTAGAAGCTTTCTTGAATCTCCTTATCTCTATCCAATCGAGACGCATAACAGGTGAAAAATAAGTGGTGAGCGACCCAAACTATTAGGGAAAATGTTTTGTTACCCAAGACTGATTACATCGACAAACAACCATCAACCGAGTGAAGATCTAACTTTCCATGAACAACGACAAAATCATAATTAGAGTTTTTTATTGAAATATGAAAAAGTAAAAACAAGAAAAATAATAAATTTAATAATCGATAACCAATACTAAAATTTGTTGTCGACCACCAATCAAAGGAGAAAAATAAAAGTGGTAGTCAACAATGAAAAAAGATGAGCGGCAATAAAGGATTTGAAAATTAGGGATGATATGCGGCGGTTAAACCTAGTTTAATAGGATGTTCGATACAAATATTAAAGTTTAGTGGCATTTCGTGTAATTTACCCTAAAAACATGGGTTAATATCCGTACCCGTTTGAACTCAGATCGGATCTAAATTGATTCGTAACGTATATACCCTTTCACCCTACAAAAACCCTACTAACCCTCACTTATATTCCTCTTTTTTCCACACTCTCCTCCTTGCAGCGGCTACAAGGTTCTCTCTCATTTCTTTTCCTCTCACGCTTTCTTTTTATAAGATCGCTACTCAAGGCCTTTAATTCTTTTTCCGTTTTATGTTTTCAGATCTGAACTTTGAGTTTCATTGTTGTCAATCAAGCTATGGCTTTGGTGAGTTCCGTTTTCCCCTTAATTCATTGATTTTGGTACTTTAGCTGTTAAAAATCATATAAAACTAAGTGATTACGGAGAAATGGGTGAATTGATTTTCAACTGGAATTCAAAGCGTCGAAGTGAAAATTTTGTAGTAGCATTTTGGATATAAATGAAGTAGAAAATGAATATGATGCTATATTCTTATGCTCGTAACTTAATGAAATAGTTGACGGATTTTTGCAAATAATATCGTTCACAAATGGATTTTAACCCCTGCACTTCTGGTTTCAATTGTGATCGAGTAAAAAAGAAAAGAATCTTACTGCAGAGAGTTGTTTTAAGATTTAAGGTGATAGATTAAGTGTGTATAATAGATGGAGATGCTAAGTATTATCAAATTTAGAATGTGACAATGAGTGATCATTTTTGTGAAAATACTAAGATCTGAGTTCAGATTTGATATGATTTATGTATTTGAAAGATTTACAAAAATCTTTAAGAATGTCAAATCTACTGTTAAATGGGCATCTAGTAAATCCATAAATGTCTCATTTACATTACATTTTGTTTTATTTTGCACTTTATGGTATTTATGATCCAATTCCATTTTTTGGAATCCGAGTTCAAAAACACAACCTAAAAGAATTCCTGCAAAAGCAGTGTATTTTCCCTTTTTATTTATAGGATTTGATTGTGGTGTTTGTTGTTGGAATTACCTTTTTAAAAAATTGTGGATGTTTGATTTAATGCAGGTCTTGCATGCTGGAAACACAAACAAAAATGCCTTTAAGGCACTCATTGCCGCAGAATACAGTGGCGTGGAGGTCAAATTGGTTCAGAACTTTGAGATGGGTGTCTCGAATAAAACTCCTGAGTTCCTCAAGATGAATCCCATTGGAAAGGTAACCATGCTTAGTAATAGATTAAATTTTGAGAGAATACTTATGTATTTGTAAGTTGTATTTTTTCTTCTTTGAATTCTCTGAAAAGAATATCTGTGACTTTTATATAGGTTCCTGTGCTGGAAACACCCGAGGGTCCCATTTTCGAGAGCAATGCTATTGCACGTTATGGTTAGAGGCGACAAATTGATATCTTACATTTCCATCTGGTGATGGTTGTTTACTTATTGATATCCTTACTTTCATTTGCAGTTACTCGTTCAAAGGCTGACAACCCTCTATTTGGTTCTACATTGATTGATTCTGTAAGATTTTCTTACTACCAATACCATGATCTTCTGGCATCGGTTAAGTTCATTTCAATTCATTATACTTACTGTTTGTATATATATTTGCTTGATTTTTCTCAGGCTCATATTGAACAGTGGATTGATTTTGCATCCATGGAAGTTGATGCTAATATTTCAAAATGGCTCTATCCAAGATTTGGTTTTTCTGTTTACCTTCCTCCAGTAAGTTATATATACAGTAGCTCTTGAGTTTTTTTATTCCTCAGATTTGTTTATCATTTTTATTTGTTTTGTTTGCTAAGATTGTGTCCAGTATTTTTTTTGAAAAGAGGGATTGTGTCCAGTATCGCTTCTATGATTCATGTTCTATGCATTTAATTTAAAGAGGATCAAAACATTGTAGGACAACTTCTGTAGGCACTTCATTCAACAGTTTTTGTGTTCTTAATTTCTTCAAATTAATGGATATAAGAACTCTAAATCCAAGTAATTTTGGTACAAAAGCACGCCTGTTGGACTGAGTAGGTTGGCGTTGTCTTTTTCTTATTTATTTTGAAGAGATTCTGCTGTTTGCTCTTTGATTCCTTTAAATTTGTCAATTTTCCCATTAGTTTTAATTGATTTTTCAATTTATTTGGGTAATGTAGGCTGAGGAAGCTGCTATTGCTTCATTAAAGAGAGCACTGGGTGCATTAAGTATTCACCTTGCTTCCAATACCTACCTGGTCGGGCACTCAATCACCCTTGCTGATATTATCTTGACATGCAACCTATATTCGGGTTTCTCCAGGATCTTGACCAAGAGTTTTACCTCGGAATTTCCTCATGTTGAGAGGTACTTCTGGACCATGGTTAATCAACCAAATTTCAAGAAGATTCTTGGTGAAGTAAAGCAGGCAGAGACCGTGCCGCCTGTTGCATCAAAGAAGCCTGCTACCCAGCCGAAAGAGACTAAACCAAAGGCCAAGGCTGAACCAAAGAAAGAAGCCAAAAAGGAGGTTGAGAAACAGCCAGCAAAGGCAGAAGCTGCTGAGGAGGAAGAGGCACCAAAGCCCAAACCGAAGAATCCTCTTGATTTGCTGCCTCCCAGTAAGATGGTACTAGATGATTGGAAGAGGTTGTACTCTAATACAAAGACAAATTTCCGCGAGGTTGCAATTAAAGGTATCCCTGTTGATGTCATTTCTTAATTGTTTCGGACTGTGATTTCCAAATTCTGATTGATTTTCTCATGTTTTTTTATTACAGGATTCTGGGACATGTATGATCCCGAGGGATACTCACTCTGGTTTTGCGACTACAAGTACAACGAGGAGAACACGGTCTCATTCGTCACCATGAACAAAGTAGGAGGATTCTTGCAGAGAATGGATTTGGCACGTAAGTATGCTTTCGGCAAGATGTTGGTGATTGGAGCCGAGCCTCCATTCAAGGTCAAGGGATTATGGCTTTTCCGTGGGCAACAAATTCCTCAATTCGTCCTTGATGAGTGCTACGACATGGAACTCTACGAGTGGAAGAAGGTTGACATCACTGACGAAGCCCAGAAGGAACGTGTGAGTCAGATGATCGAAGACTGTGAACCTTTTGAGGGAGAGCCTCTGTTGGATGCCAAGTGCTTTAAGTGATAAGTTTGAACTATGTCTCTGCCTTGAAGCTTTTCTATTTTCTATGCTATAATATTTCAGTTCTGTTCGGTAGACTTGTGTGTCATTATTTGGGAATTCAAATACTGTTTTCCTGATAGTAACCCTATGATTTTTGTTATTTTCTCAGTTCTCAAGTCATCATTACAACCAAGTTTTCCTTGTCAGATGTATGAACTAGGATTGGTTTAGTGCTGTTTTTGTTTCACAGTTGATTATGAAGACTACTTTTTGTTTTTGTTTTTTGGTTTCTGTTCATGTCTCCAAACAATTGTTAATCGTGTTTAAATTTATCCAATAGGTCAAATTATGTTGTTAGTCCCTGGATTTTGTCGAAGCTTGAGATTTGGTCTTCGTACTTAAAAAATTGAAAAATAAGTTTTAAGTACATCAGTAGATTTAACCTGATATTTAAAAAAACAAAACTAACATTTTTCTTTGTTTTGAGTTATATTAAAATTTAATTATCAAAATTTGATTATTGATAAATATGAAATTAAAAATGATTAAAAGTTTAAAAGAAATATTGAAATTTGATTAAAATATTAAAATTTTAAAACAATAAACTACTAAAAATTGAGAAAAAAGGAAAATTTTAAAATGATTAAATATTTATTTAGTATTAAATGTAGTCAGAGATTATATTTGATATAGATCAATAGCATTTTAATTAGGGGCAGGCAAAATTCAATCTGACTTGAAAAAAAATTAAACTATAGATTTTACTCAAAATTTTTTTGAATAGAGTTTGAGTTATAAAATAAAATTTTGAGAATATAATTTTTTTAGTAATTAGTGGATAACTTTTAAGTTCAAGTCAAATTTATCAATTATACATGATAAAAATATATATGTGTATTGTATATGGTTATAGGAAAATGTTTAAAGTAGAACTAATTACTATTATACCATTAAAAATAGGGTAAACTACATAAATGACCACTATACTATTGGTAAAGTCGTGATTTAACCACCTTACTTTTTTTCTAAGCAATTAAACCACCAAATTATTTAATTGGTTGCAATGTGACCACCAGCCATTAGTTTAGTGACAGTTAAAAAAATTAGTATAATTACACATTTAGTTCTCGCTATTTGTACATTTTATCAATTTTGTCCTAATTTTAATAAATAAAATAATTTTATTATTTAATTAGGCTACGACACGTGCCACCGTATTATTGGAGGACTTTATTTATGAGCAAAATCAAAGAAGAAGCAACATGCCGCCAGCAAGATTCAAACCCAAGTTGAATGGGTTGTGAGTGAGCATGCATACCACTAAGCCAAAGCTATTATTGTGATGGATTGTACAAATTTTAATATATATTTTAATTTGTTACTCATGCCAGGAAAAAAACAAGAAACATATTACCACTGGCAAGATTTGAACCCAAGTCTCTTGGGCTAAAAGTGGACATGCCTACCACTTAACCAATGTTATTCTTATAATATAATGTACAAAATCTATTATATAACTTAATTTGTTGCTTATGCCAGTAAAAAGGAAATAAATATAGATTAAAGAAACTCGAATATGACACTTTTAATATACATAAAAATATTTAAACCACTAAAATATATCTAATAATTAAATTATTCACCATTTTATTTTTTTATTAAATTATTATATTAAAAAATTATATTAAAATTTTAATTTATTAATTTTATATTCGTTAAATAAAATTTTAAGATAATTTTTTATTTTTTAATATAATAATTTAATTAAAATTTAATAAAAAATAAAATAGTTAATAATTTAATTATTAGATATATTTTTGTGGTTTAAATATTTTTATGCATCCAAAAGTGTCATATTCGAGTTTTTTTAATCTATATTTATTTCCTTTTTCCTGGCATGAGCAACAAACTAAGTTATATAATAAATTTTGTATGTTGTAGCGTAAGAATAACATTTGTTTAGTGGTAGGCATGCTTACTTTTAACCCAAGCTGGGTTTAAATCCTGCCAGTGGTAATATGTTTCTTATTTTTTTTCTGACATGAGTAACAAATTAAAATATATATTATCATTTGTACAATGCATCACAATGATAGCTTTGGCCTAGTGGTAGGCATGCTCACTCACAACCCATTCAACTTGGGTTTGATTCTTGCTGGAGGCATGTTGCTTTTTCTTTGATTTTGCTCCTTCAATCTGGTGACACGTGTCGTCGCTTGATTGGAGGAGCAAAATAAAAATTATTAAATTAAAAATATATAAATAAAGTTCTCCAATAATACGGTGACACGTGTCCTGGCCTAATTAAATAATAAATTATTTTATTTATTAAAATTAAGACCAAATTGATAAAATGTACAAATAGCATGGACCAAATGTGTAATTATACCAATTTTATTAACTGCCACGTCACTCCTTCCGTTAGTTTTTAACGGCGGATGGTCACATTGCAACCAATTAAATAATTTGGTGGTTTAATTGCTTAGAAAAAAGTAAAGTGGTCAAATCGCGACTTTACCAATAGTATGGTGGTCATTTATGTAGTTTACCCTTAAAATATTTACAATAAATTTGAACTAAAAATCGAACAATTTGACTCGACTCAAATTTCATAATTTCAACTTGAAAAAGTTTAAATAAAATTTAAGTTATAAAATATGACTCTTCAACTCGACTAACTCGAAATTTTTCTACTTAACTTGATTGAATGTTCACCCCTAATTTTAATTCTTTAGAATTTAATGACGTGGCATAAGCTTAATACAAATTGTTCTATATTAATTCATTAAAAAATTGTTCTCTATTAATAATAGTCAATAATGTTGAGAGAACTATATTATGTTTTTTTTTGCTCGAATCAAATTATGTTAAATCAAAAGTAATTAGGAGCAAACACATTTGGTCGGTTGCCTAAACTTTTTATCTTTGTTCTCTCATTTTTCTTTAAGTCATGAGTTCTAAACTCACTAGGAACACACTCCTTCTTTCCCTCTAGATAGGATTAGGATTGAAATTAAGATTTGTAAAAAAAAAAAATTGAAGTAATTAGATCATCGAATTTATTATTATATAGAGATAAAAATCACATTAAATAATAATAAGACAAATACAAAAGGTTCAAATTCAAATATATTTTTTAAAAATAAAGATGTTGATTTAGTTTTAATTAGTTTGACACCACTATTGTTACAATATTATAGAATACGTAAGAAGTGTAATATTTTGTCAACGACCTTTAGAGTAAGTGGTTAAAAACCCTCAATTAAGATATTTTTTTTCTTGGATTGTGAGTTTTAGACACAGTAAAAGTAAATTTCTCTTTTCCTCTCCTTCTTAATAAAAATTGTTTAAAAAGTATAATATTTTTATAATAAAATGAATAAAGAGTAATTGTCGAAGATCGAATGCTAATTAAAATTAAAGTAATATCCCTTGCTAATACATTATAGGGTTGATAAGTATTTAATCAGACGATTGCCGGCACAACACTATTGACCATAATTAATTATGTTTGTCTAATATAAAAATAAATAAATGTATATATTTCTTTTATTATTATGTACTAAATTATAAATTGATAAAAGTTCATAGGTGAATTTGATATTTAACCTTTTCTATATTTATCACATTGTAAAACCCACCTTTTTTTTGCAAGTATATGCTGCAGAAGACCGATTCCTCTTTCTCTGAGATGACTGAAATTCCAAGGAGTAGATCGCAGCGTTTTCTACTGTTCTTCGCTTCCGTTTCTCTGCAATTCATTTCAGGTATCCTTTCTAAAACTGCTCTCTACTCAATAATTTTTGTTATTTTTCTTAAGGAACTTTATTTTCTAAAATTGGAATATCGAATAGTTTTGGCTGAAATTTGAATCATTAATCGCATGAAAATCAAGTTATTTTTTAAAATTTTCACTTCTTCATCGAGATCAGGCAATTTTATGTGTTGATATTGTTTCGAATTTCACCTTTACTTGTTAGGTTTTACTAGGACTTAAATTTCTCACGTTTGGCTGGTGAGAAAGAAAAATAAGCATAGAAAGGACTGCTTAGTCTGCTTTTGAGGAATTGCGATTCTGTGAAACTTTAGCTGTGAAGTTAGAATTTTTTACTTTGAAGAATGAACCGAAAGCTATATGTATAATATCTAGTTTGCTTTTGAGAATCTTGAAGTTTGTAATAAGTAGGCAACAAAGATTTCATCCTACTTGATCCGGTTTCCATGAAACTTTGGGCAATAATGATTTTGATAAAATGGATTTCACATGAAATTGTGCTGTTCTGCATATCTAATCTAGATCCATGAACTTTTGTTGCATGCATCAATATTTCGAACCTTCTTCAGCTGAATTCGTTAGAACAATTGTTTAAGTTACTGTGATGGACTTTAAAGTAGAATTTGTTCTTGTTACTTCGTGGCAAATTATTGAAAATGTTAACACAATTTGCTCCGATTTGTTTCCAGTTTTTTCTGATGACTCTACGAATTCAAAAACCAGCTCCAAAAAAAGTCGAATGGAAATAGTAACCTAGGGACCATGGTAGGTATCATATTGATCGGGCTGGCTGTTGTGGGGTTGTTTTCGTTTTTCCTTTTCAAGGTATGGCAGAAAAGGAAACGAGACGAGCAACATGCCCGTCTTTTGAAGTTGTTCGAAGAAGATGGTGACCTCGAGGCTGAACTCGGTCTTCACGACTGAAGGCATCATTGAGAACTGAGTTCATCCTCTTTGAGGTGTGTAGATAAACCGTCTTTGTGTCCTCAATCGCCTAGATTCAGCTACATTGTTTAGTTTATAAGGTGAAAAAAACTTTTCAGTATTGGTGTTCGTATTTTAGTAGTTGCGTATAGACGAAAAACTTTGTAATCATATCCAATTATGTAGATCTTTAGGGTTCACCACAAAGGGCACTCTCCCCATGCATGTTAAAGCTTGAAAATAAAGCCTATAATACTAATATCAATCACGTGCATCTGTGTCAATCTTTCTCCTTTCTGCATATCCATGCATGCATCTTTGTGTTTAAGTTGTTTTACTCTTTGATGATCATTAAGACTGCTTCATGTTGATTCTGTGACTTTTGGTGTTCTATTCTTTTATAGCTCTTGGCACACTTTGTTTCTTTCCCTTGATATCAATGCCTTGTTTTGTTTAGAAAACCCATTTATCTGATTCTTAACACCAGGATTTGTTGCTTAGATGATTTTTCAACCATAAGTCGTAGCATTTGTGATATGTGAAACCGAAATTTGGGGATATGACCTCCAAAGATTCCCAAAGTTTAATTATGTTTGCCCCGGATACATAGCGTATCTGACACTCACATCTAAATCTGAATAACATAGAATTTAAGCTTTGTATATTCTTAGGGTTCAAAATCATTGAAACCTTGGAATAGTAGCATAAGGAAAGTGAAATTAGATAGTGCTATGTGAACCAAAAGGTAGAGTTAGAACCAGAACATTAAAAGCATATGTGATTGCCCTTTTTTGCATGAATATAAATAAGCTTAACGAGTCAAGATAGAAAAAAACCATACTCGATGGGTTCCGAACCGATCCAATCTGTTAGGGTCAGTTTTTTATTTTATGAAATTCGAGTTTCAAGTCGGGTAAAATCTTAAAATGGGTCGTGTCATGTCAGTTTTTTTTATGAAATAGGTTTCGTTGATTAGTACATCCATCTAAACCAGTTCGATTACACGCAGAGACTTGACTTGAAAAAGTAAACAAGAGAGCAATACTTACCTTATTAGTAAGTCAAAATACAATACAATGGCTGATTTTATCCTATAACTGATAGTAAGAAGAATAATCATCATCAAGGGCATGCTGCATATGTAAGATTGTCTGTACAAAGAATTAATGGTATAGCTAAAATAATTAGGGAATGGGTTATTCTCAACTCATTATACGGAGAAGTCATCTAGATAGGGGGACTGATCAATGGAGAAGACGATCTAGATGTGAACCGTCATTGCCCGAAACCGACAGTAGGAGTTTAAGTGGCTCCCAGATTCAACCACACCATCCCCAAAACCACCAGCAAGAAAAAAAAAGATTTAACATCAATGCATAAGGGATCATCTTCCTGGCTCAGTTCATTTCATCCCTGTATTGTTAAAGGGCGACATACCCGAACTCATACTCGGGCTCAATCTCGGGCTCTCTTCCCTTAATGTACCATTTAGTAAAGCCAACTCCCTAAGTTGTTGTTTCTTATAGTTATCCAAGGTTTCATCCTGAAGATTGGTAGAAAGGGAGGAATTGAAACATATAGAAAAAAAAAAGGAAAGGTTAACTTTTTAAAGAAAGAAACAACTTGCTTTTGTTCATACCACAGGCTTCAGAATGTTTTCTAGTATGGAAACGGCAAAGTCCAAACGAGAACTTATCACATGCTCGGGAAGTTCGGCCTCTACCAACACATGTAGAGGCTCGTTAAGGTGTCCGTATCCTGGTTTATCTTTTAGTTTCTCTTCCTATAAACAAGTGAAGCAACATCACATAAGAACCTGATCTTCATGTATATCCGGGTTTATATCGAACTTAAATTGTGTGAACCAAAATATGCATGTCAAAAAATAAAAGAGTTTGTGATCGACGTTTACCTTAACAGAATCCTTGACAGAACCCTTGCCTCTTATGTACATCCTACACCCTGTTACAGCTTCAACTCTCTTCAGGGAGTTCCCTCGTGGTCCCAAAATCCGGCCGACAAAATTATACTGTGAATGGTTAGAGTCAGAAATATTATCTTAAAAAGAAGATAAAAACTTTGCTCGAGATTTCGGTGTTACGTACACTAGGATATTGATCCACAGGTACATCAAGTCTAACAACTCGCTTTACAGTTGGTGTTGTTGGGGCTATTGGTGAACCAGGCCAACCCATCGACGCATCATGAATTGGAGTTAGATGCCCATTTTCCTGAAACAGATAATTACATCAAAAGAAATTTCCATTTTCCTTTCACTCAACATTGATGATAAGCAATTTTTCAATCTTGAACACATCATATTGGTGGCCAATAACAAGGCACTCGGATTCATTACAAACTGTTTTTGGCCATTAATTAGAAGGGGAGGGGGTAGTCCGGGGCCGGGAACCCCTTGACCTGACATCAACCGTAGACGTGAAATGTCGGCATTCTACTAGTGGCTTAGCTGACAGCAACTACAAACACTAACAAAACAATAGTGATGTTTTATAAGCACTATACATCATCACCTCTGTTCGCATTACAGGCCATCCCTCCAAATTCATCTGTCTTCCATTGGTATGATGACCAAAAGACCTAAAAGGACTATCATGCTCTAATCTCTCGTGATCCTCAATACTAGGACTAAGACCTGATACCCTTCTGATCTCTGCAGTCCATCAGGGAAAAATGGAAGAAGTTAGTCTATATGTTCTCCGAATTACCTGGATTCACAATCGATTACATTCTATAGTATAACTCTCATGTGCAACATTCTTACGCAAGGCTTTGCTTGGTACGAAAGAGAGAAAGTAGTGCATGAAAAGAATGTTAATGGTCAAGTTACAAGAGTATAAATCTTAATCATTTGATATCAAAATTTCCATCCCAACTCCTTTCCATCCTTCACACCGAGCAAAGCCTAAAAGCACATAGAAGCATTCAAGCATCTAGTTTATGAAATCCACTAATTTGAATGTTTAAAGAGCTTGCATTCAATTAAAACCTTGCTAATCTAGAACTAAGTATGTCGAATTGTCGATTATAGCTCGGTGGGCAGTCAATACTCGGCTGCCATTAACGAATACTTCATCCTTGTATTCATGTGATGAATCTTTACATTGCAGAAAAAGAAGGAAAACAGAAGATTCAAGTAACCTTGATTAAGAAGCATGGTGGATAGAGGCAGAACTTGTGCAAAAGGTTCCAATTTCTGTTTCTCTGCCATTAATTCAGCTAAGTACCTGCCATTGTTACTCAAATTGTAAGACCAATCAATGGAACGCAAAAAAACCCATCTATAAAAACATGAATTTGGATTGATTAAAGTAATTAAAAAGATGAAGAAAAAGAAAACCTTTGATGATCAGTGGGAAGTGAAGAAGCTGTAGGGAAACCAGAAGGCGGGTACTGAAAGAAACTCATTGGTGTGATATTCTCTCCCATCATCATATAATCAGCTTCAACCATTCAGACAATTCAACAATGAAAACAAAAACCATTAGTAAACCCAGATTTTATAAACAGATATATGAACAGAGAGGGTACTAAAAAGAACAAAAGAAGACTTACTTTGATGAAGAGAAAAGGGTTGAATCTGCTGCTCTCTTTATGCGTGGAAGAGTGAGTGAATTGAGGGGATAGAGATAGAGAAAAACCAAAGAGCCCTACTGCTCTCTCCGTCCAAGACCGAGAGGACTCTATTGAATTTGTTTTGGGTTTTTATTCTTCTTGTTACTTGTGTGAAAAAAAAAAAATTAATCATCTAAACTTATAATAACCCATTAATTATCTCAATTATACGATATAAAACTCAATTACTTTTATAAATTTTTTAAACGTTAGATGATGATAATAAATGTTAAAAAATATTTCTTTTATTTTTTTCAGGCTATAATCTTTAAATTTTTTATTGTTAATCTCAATCACTTATCTACCTTCATCTATTGGTCCAAATAATATGTAAAACTCTTTAAGTTTTACACGTTTTTTGGATCGTTGGATGAGGGAAATGGATGGTTGAGATTAACTCCGTGTTTTTAATTCCCAAGTGATAATCTTCACATATTTTACTGTTAATCTCATCCATCCGTTTTACTCATCCAACGATCCAAAAAACATGTAAAACTTAGAGAGTTTTACACAGTGTAATTTGATCTTTTATATATATATATATATATATATATGGATAAATTTTCTATACACAGGCGGTGGAAACTGAAAGTTTCCACAAGCGCCTTAATTTTAGGGTATAGGGAGTTAGTTTAGGGTATAGGGTTTAGGGGTTTAGGTGTGGAGGGTTAAAATTTAGGGATAGTTGTTTCAATTTAAGGTTTAGGATTATAATTTAGGGTTTATAGGTTAAAACCTAAATCCTCACCATATTACCCTAAAAAGTAAACCCTAACCTATAAACCCTAAATTATAACCCTAAACCTTAAATTGAAACAACTATCCCTAAATTCTAAACTTCTACACCTAAACCCCTAAACCCTATACCCTAAACTAACTCCCTAAACACTAAAAGTAAGGCGCTTGTGGAAACTTTAAGTTTCCACCGCCAGTGTATAGGATATTAATCCTATATATATATATACTTGGCTTGGGACGTTGAGTTGGGACTTTGCCACGTCAGCAAAAATATTTTTTAAAAAAATAGTTTTTTTATTTTTCTACAAAATTAATAATAATTTGTTTAATTTATCATTTTTATTTTTAAAATAATAAAAATAATAACTTATTTGATTTATTTTTTATAAAATAATTCTTATTTTTTAAACATAATAAATTAAATGAATTGTTTTTATTTTTAGAAAATAATAAATTAAATAATTTATTACTTATTGTTTACAAAAAAAATTATATAAAATAATAATTTATTCAATTTTTTAAAAAATAAAAACAATAAATTAAATTAAACATTATTTATTATTTTTTAAAAATTAAAAATAATAAGTTCAATAAATTATTATTTATTATTTTTTAAAAGAACTATTTTTTAAAAATGATGTTATGGCACTTTGCCACATCATCGCCCCAAGCCTAGTTAACATGCCCCATCATCTCGCGTTGAACGTTAGTCAATGAACACTTTTCATCTACAAGAGTCATTTTGACTCAAAATAAAATGTTAAGGTGAAAGTAGAGTAAAAAAAATAGAGGTCAAAACGACTATAAGAACATTTTTTTTGACACTATGCCTATATTATATATTATAAGGAAAATTCTACAACATTCGACGAGCACCGATGAGTACCACTAACGACGAGCACAGATGATCATTATTAATTTAATTTATAAAAATTTAAAATCTAAAGCACTTAACGTATAATTATAAATTATTTAAAAATAAAAAAGGTAAATTAATTAAATATTTTATTTTTAATTTTCTTTTAAACATAGATTAAAATACTTATCTACCCTTAAATTACAAAACCCTAATTTTTGTTTATTTAAAATCTAAACTTCCACGACCGTCGTCATCGCCGCCTTCTACCGTCCCCGTCGCAATTGTGAATCTAAACATTTGAATTGAAAAGCCAAATTTAAATTCTAGCGATTGTATTATCTGGATATCTCTTTGCAATCTCTATTGCAAAGGAGGAAACCATAAAATTGGGGGGTGGCCTGTCACTAGAATTGATTTTGGTACAACTTACTTTTTGTGGGTGTTTATAAGAACAGTCATATTGAAATTATAGCCAATAACTAAGGTAATCGTATTACACCATCATGGGTGATTTTCACTCATAGTGAGAGGCTGATCCGCGAGGCTGTTAAGAATCAAGCAGCTGTAAACTTAGAGAGGACCATCTCTAATGTCAAGAATAGCATTTGAAACAGCAGCAGGACTGTGGCGGTGATGACGGCGACGACAGCAACATCGACAGCGGTAGCTTAAATTTTAAATAAATAAAAAATAGCGTTTTGTAAATTAGAGGTAGATAGGTATTTTGATTTATTTTAAAAAAAATTAAAATTAAAATAAAATATTTTAATTAATTTACTTTCTAATTTTTAAATAATTTATAATTATACGGTGAGTCTTTTAAATTTTTAATATTTATAAATTGAATTAATGGTGTTCATCGGTGCTCTTTGTTAGTGGTGCTCATCGGTACTCGTCAAACGTGGCAGACTCATACTATTGATAATTATACTAACAAATTTATCATAATTTTAATTGGTATTTATAGATAAATAAATGTGTCAATTTTTTCCAAAAAAGACTTCACCAAAGGAGGACTGTAGAGCCAAACATGTGATTTTATATGTTTTTGTTTAGAAGATTTGATTAATAAGACACAAACGTGGCTCTTTTATGTGTAGTCAGCTTGGATGAGGACTGGTTTTCAATGATTCAAATCACGGCTTGAAAATGGTAAAATGAAAGGGTCAAAACGTGTCTTCAACTCACGAAGTACTATTAGAGTTGTGCAAAAAAATCCGATAAGTCGAAATTGAATATGAAACTTAAAAAAATTTATCTGAAAGTATAGTTAATCAAACCAAAAAAATTAGTTTTGGTAGATTTTTTTAGAAAAATATTATTTTAGTTCGGATATTATATGCAGTTTTGAACAAAAGCGAGTAACCGAACAAACTGATTATATAATATATACTATATAAAGTATACATATTTATATAATTATATTGGCAAAATTTTAGCGTTATTGTTAATTTATTATTTCCCTAAATATTTTTCAATGTTTTTATTGTCTTAAAAATTGAAAAATTAGCAGTAATTTTTAATATATTTCTCTTCCAAATATTAGCGGATTTATATTAGTTTGAGAGCAAAAAAATCAACCTTAATTATCAATTATTTCTTATTCTTAGTTTTCATACAATAATATTTTTTCTTCAAATATTTCAAAATTCAAGCTTTAGCTTATTTTTCTGTGTTATTAGATTTAATTTTTTTTCATAAAGAAAGTAAGCAAAATATTATCCAAACCAAACTGAACTGAATATTTTAGTTAATCGATTTAATAGTTAAAGTTTAAGGTCGAAAATTAAATAACTTAAATTTACTGATTATTTAAAATAATTTTTTAACGGTTAACCACATCCTTAAATCCAAATAGCCAAAAACAGTGAGGTGACGCCGATTGCGGCTGCCAGATTGACGGCTGAAACAGAGGGGGTTTATGATGGACTTATATTACATCACCAATCAAGATTGTGTTTTGGTGCCCACCATTTCTGGTATCTGGTACGTGGTAGTACAAGCTCTTTTATTATTGAATTCCAAACCACAACTTTATTTAATTCCAACCCAGCACTATATCTATATCATATTGTAAGATACAACTTTATTTAATGCCAACCCACAATAAACGTGTTTATTTAATTATAATATTTTGTTATATTGTGTTGACTACATAAATGTAAAATGTGCACACTTAAGTCTAATTTTAACACACTCTTATTTTTTTTAACGTTCTCTTACTCACGAAACAGAGATATCAAGACAACATGATTTTGTTTAATAAACGGAAATTAAAAGAAATTGGTCTTTTGATTTTAATTTTGTTGATTCTTGTTTGGAAAAGAGATAAAGTAAATCCGTTAAAACAATATGAATTAAATTTCCCAAAACAAATTTATTTACTAAACCTCGGTTTCCAAAAAAAATCAAGATTTCGTCTGGATGTCATGTTCGTCTTTATAAAATTTCTCAAAAGAAATTATTAAAAAAATAATAAATCGCACCATTTCCAAAACACAATAAAAATTTGTTAGAAGTTAGAGATTAGTTAAAATCCGTTTGTAATTAGCAGTTTTTCTGTTACTCTATTAGTTAGGCTGATTAATTTTGTATATATAGCCTAGTGTATCTGATGTAAATTAAAATTATTCATTCAATATAGCAAAGTATTTTTCATATTCTTTTACTTTTAACATGGCATCGCGAGCCAAGTTCTGAAGCCTAGAAATTCTTTGGTTTGGGCTTTATTCTTGCTGAATCAAGCCTGTTTTTTCCCTATTGTTGACCTTTTGGTCAAAATTCTTATTCCCAGAATCTCGTCATTCTTGTTTTTTCGATTGCCTCATGATGGCGATCATTATCGGTTTCAATCATCCCTTTTTCCTGCATCCATTGGACACGCCAAGTGTGCATTTGGTATCACATAAGCTTGTTGGGCTTGAGAATTACAATATTTGGAGTAGATTTATGCGAATTGCGTTGTTGGGGAAGAACAAAGCTGGGCTTCGTTGATGGCGATTGCCGGAAAGAGAATTATGAGCCGGCACTACATTCGCAATGAGAGAGGTGCAATGCTATTGTACTCTCACGGATTCTTAATACGACGAGTCAGGATCTCTCGGCTGACATAGTTTTTGCATCCAGTGTGTCGGCTGTTTGAAAAGATTTAAAAGAAAAATTTGACAAATCGACGAATCTAGGGTTTTCTTTCTTCATCGCTCAATCGCGACTCTGGTTCAAGGTGATTCATTTGTATATATTTACTTTACTCGGCTTAAGCTTTTATGGGATGAATATAGTGCATTAGTCCCTTTTTCAACACGCGAGTGTGAAGTTGCTCAACAGAATTCAACTCATCATGTTCAATAAAGGTTATTTCAGTTTTCGATGGGTTTTAATGAGACCTATTCTGCCATACAGAGTCAAATCTTGCTCATAAAGCCTCTGCATATAGTCAATCAAGCCTACTTTATGATTGTCCAAGAAAAATCACACCATATACAGCTTTACGGTGGTTCGTTTGGAGAAGTCTCGGCCCTATTTTCCAATGCGTCTAGAGGAGCTGATATGCATCCTTATTCTAGGATTTGTGATTACTGTAAGAAAAAGGGCATCGTCGCAACAATTGCTATCGTCTGAGAGGTTCTCCTTCGAATTTTAAGTTTACTAAGAAAAAGCCTCCTCATGCAACTTTAGCAGTAAGCACTGAGATTGTCGACACTACGAATGTTGACTCTGGTTCCTCGTCTCCGTCACTTGCCTCTAGTGTTCCAGTGTTTACGACTAAGCAATACTATCAGATCTCGGGCTTGTTAAATAGGACTCCTACAACAAATTCTAGTGTGAATCTTGTAGGTACAATAGCTTGTAGTTTACCTACTAGTAATTTTTCAACTCAATGGATTTTGGATACAAGTGTTACTGACCATATCACATTTGTTTTTGAGAACTTGATATTTCATGTATCATGTCCTGCTTAGCACTTTGTTCACATGCCTAATGGTAAAACCGAGTTAATTACCCATACTGGTTCCCTTCAATTATCCAATAATTTTTCCATTTCTAATGTCCTGTATGTACCAAAATTTTCTCATAACTTGTTATATGTTTCAAAACTAGCTAAAGAGCATTATTGTGTCATTTTCTTTTATTATGACATTTGCATCTTGCAGGATCTCTCTACTGGCACGATCAAGGGGATTGGTAGAGAATCCAAAGCATTGTACTTCTTTAAGTTTGCTAAAGGAGCTACTGGTTTGTCTTATACGGTTCAAAGTAGGGGTGGGCAAGACCGGGTACCCGACCAATTTGTCTAGAATTAGTCCCGGTCCGGTAACCACCAGTTCCTGAAAATAGGAACCAATCCCGGTCTTGGTTAGACCGGGTCTCAAATTATAAGAATTGGTCCCGGTACCAGTGGGAACCGGTACCAATACCGGGCACCCAGTCAATTGGTCTACTATTAAAAAAACTGAGCGAAAATTTTTTAACCACCAATAATAATATTAAATAACAAAATATTATAACGAGTCATCCTCATAGTATTTATACATAAAGAGAAAGTTTGATAAAAAGAAATAAACAAAAGAACATTATCTATTACAAGCAAGGTCACGAAAAAGTTTGATAAAAAAAAGAGCGTCTTTAATTTTTTTTCAACATCTTCAACACTACTCGATCCATTGTCTTCCAGTTCTGAAATGAAAAAAAAAACATTATAACAAGTCATAAAAAGATGACATATAAAAGATTAAAAATAATATAATGTAATGTATTACCTTCTTCATATCTCTGAACATCTTCAAGAAATTGTTCCATGTCAACACTTATATTTGATGCCCTTAACCAATCTTGAGCACAAACCAAAGCTTCCACTGTTTTTGGCCCCAAACTACTACGAAATTGATCAAGTACACGCCCTGATGTACTAAATGCATATTCACTAGAAACTGTTGAAACTGGTATGGCTAAAATGTCCTTAGCCATTTCTGCCAAGATCTTGTATTTCTCACTTTTTATCTTTCACCAATGTAAAATTTGAAAATCATTAGCTTCTCTTTTTTCCCTCGATTCCTCGAGATAAGTGTCTAATTCACATTTGACCACAACACCTTCAGCATCTTTCTCGTCAAATTCATTATAAAGATTGTTCAAGTTATCATTTTGTGAGGGCATTACATTCTCACTGAAATCAGCATCCATCCTATCTAATTTAGAATTATGAGCAAAATTCTTTGAAAAGGAAGAAACTTTAGCACCATAAAAATCATACAATTTTTGAAGCACATCATATAAATGATCACACATGGCATCCACCTTAGTAAACTCAAGTGGGAAAAGCTTCCTAAGAGAAAATCTCACAAACCTCAACTTATATCGAGGATCAAGAACCACTGCAACTAACATCATGATATTTATCTTGCTAAAATCTCCATAATACTTATCAAATTTTCTCTCATTTGGCTACCCATATTTTTAAGATCTGAATCACTAGAACTTTCTCACTCCAAAAGAGAAGTAAGCACACCCAATATCTCATGAAAATGTATGTTGGCAGTGACATACAAACTACCAGACAACCTCTTAGTAGCCTCATAAAATTGTTTCAAACAAACATCCAATACTCTAGCATTTGCCCAATCTATTCTTGTAGGAACTCCATCTTTAAGCTCCTTACTAAAATCAGGGTCATTTTCCTTATACCTATTAAAAGCCTTTTCAAATTTTAATGCAGTTTCAAGCATAAGATATGTAGAATTCCACCTTGTAGACACATCAAGACATACAGAACCTTTACAAGATACTTTCACAAGCATAGAAGAGCGAGCAAACACTTTAGCTCTAGAAGAAGAACTTCTCACATATCTAACGACACTACGAATTCTAGTTATTGCATCCTTCACTATATGTAAACCATCTTTCACAATCAAATTTAGCACATGGCAAGCACACCTCATATGAAAATAGCTACCATCAAGAATAAATTTATCATGAAAATTTGCTTTTAAATACCCCACAACCACATTATTCGAGCTTGCGTTATCAACAGTTAAGCATGATATTTTATCTTCAATTTCCCATTGAAGAATGCAAGTTTCAACAACTTTTCCAATCTCTTTACCTTTATGATTATCCATTAACTGAAAATTTGGAATTCGCTTGTACAACTTCTAATTATCATCAATAAAATGAGCAGTCAAGCACAAGTAATTAAAATTCTGAATTGAAGACCAACAATTAGTTGTTAAAGCAACTCTTGATTTCACACCTTTCAGAATTTCTTTTTTCAATTTTTCCCTCTCACATGTGAACAAGTTCTTTACATCTCTCGCTACTGTATAACGAGAAGAAATGTGAAATTGAGGGACAACCGCATTACAAAAAATCTAAATTCTTCACGCTCTACTATAGAAAAAGATTGCTCATCAACAATTATCATTTTCGCAAGAGCAAGTCTACATACATTCTGATCAAATTCTCAATTACTAATAGTGGGAGTATCAGTTGGAGTCGCCCTAAAAACAGAAATCACATTTTACTTTTTATCTATGTTTAGAGGGTACTTAGGACATGAGCCAAGATGCTTCTTTAAATTTGAAGTACCATTATCAGTATTATCAATAAAAAACTTACTGCAATATTTGTATTTGGCTTTCACAACTTTATCAGTTATTGGATCTTTGACGTCCCAATAATGACTCCAATACTCTGACTTTCTCTTATCTCCCTTTTGTAGTTGTGTGTTTGCTTGTGGTTTCGGTTCTAGTTGTTCCTTATTTGCATTACTCTGATTATCATTTAAAATAACTTGATTTAAGTTTAAATCTTTCACCACTGTTAAAAAGAAAAACAAAATTAGCATACAAATAATAAAGAAAATAAATCAAAACACGTATGTGAAAAAGAGAGACTTACCTTTGAATCAAATTTGAGATGATGATATACCAAGCGTCAGTATCCTCTGTGAGAGCAAATAGCATTCAAGAAAAAGAAAATAGAATAGAAAGCAATGAAACGGTGAGAATATTGGACATGTGTAAAATTGAGAATTAATAAAAGGATTTGGGGCTTTAATTTTAGGCTAGAGTGATCTTAATAGACCAGCACTGGGTACCCACTGGGTACCGAGTCTAAAAAAATAGGATCCAGTCCCGGTCCCGATCGTAATCGGAACCTAAATTTTGGATCCAGTCTCGGTCCCGCCGAAACTAATTCCGGGTAAAAATCCACGGGGTTCGACCGGGACCAGATAACCGGGTTTTTTGCCCACCTCTAGTTCAAAGTACCAATTTTTTGTCTTCATGTTCTGCATCCTTTGATTCTTTGTTATCTTCGCAAAGCTTGCTTTCTATGTCTAATAAAACTAGTCTTTGGCATGCTCGATTGGAACATGTTGCTATTTCCACGATGCATAAATTGCCCTTGTATGTTTCTAATAATTTTGATACGGATGTTGTTCATAATTGTGTTGTCTGCCCTTTAGCAAAACAGACTAGGTTGTCTTTTTTCACTAGTAACTCTAGATCTCACATTCCTTTTGAGCTCATACATGTAGACTTGTGGGTCCCTATAGAGTGTCTACTCATAGTGGATATAGGTATTTCCTAACTATTGTTGATGACTGCTCCCGTATGACTTGGATTTTTTACTAAGGGTGAAAAATGATGCTATACTCTTCCTTAAACAGTTCCTTACTTTTGCTGTAATTCAATTTTCATCTGTCACTAAAATAATTCGCAATGGCAATGACACTGAATTTTTTAATTTAGATTGTGCTTCCTTTTTACCTTTCTAGGCATCTTGCACCAAAGTTCTTGTGTTCACACTCCACAACAGAATAGAGTGGCTGAACGAAAACATAGACATCTTTTAGAAGTAGCTCGAGCCTTAAGATTTCATTATAAAGTGCCTGTTAAATTTTGGGGGTGAATGCATTCAAATATCTTGCTATATAATAAACAGATTACCCTCTTCAGTTTTGAAATGGAAAACTCCATTTGAATGATTGTATAAAAAACCTCCTGATATATCTTACCTTAAGGTCTTTGGATGTCTTTGCTATGCCACTACCCCTCATCCTAGTGACAAGTTTGCTCCTAAAGCTGTGCCATCTGTTTTCATGGGATATTCTCATACTCAAAAGGGTTATCTTCTATTTAATCTTGACACTCATAATTTTTTTGTTAATAGAAATGTAGTATTTCATGAACATGTCTCCTCTTTCAATTTTCCAATTCAAAAAATTCTTCCATTTTCCCTTTTGCACTTCACATTAATGATTCAGATTTTTTAATTGCTTCCTCTCCACCTTTCTCTATTGTACCTTCTCCACCTTTAGAACCTTCTGTTCCTCCTATTAATCATGTTTCTTCCTCTCCAGATGTTTCACATATTATTTCTCATGTTGTTCTTCCTTCTCAGCCTACTTCTATACTACATGTTTCTTCTCATAAAACTTTACGTTCATCTGGTTACTTGGTGCAATTATCACCGACACCACAATCTTCTATACCAGTAGCTCTAGCCCAACTTCGAAGGTCTTCTCGAATTTCTAAACAACCACATTGGTTAACTGATTATGGTTGTCCTAACCAACCTCATTATTTTACTTCCACTATTTACCCTATTTCAAATTACATTTTTTATGCTCATTTGCCTTTTTCCACACAAACCTTTTTGTCTTCTACTAGTAACCTTTCTGAACCTACAACCTACCATGAGGCTGTTTAGGATCCAAAGTGGGTAAAGGCTACGAAAGAGAAAATACAAGCTCTTGAATCAAATGGGACTTGGACAATAGTTACCTTACCTCCTGGAAAAGTGCCTATCGGTTGCATGTGGGTATACAAGATTAAGTATATTGCATCTGGTGAAGTGGAAAGGTTCAAGGCACATCTTGTGGCCAAGGGTTACAGCCAACAAGAGGGAGTGGATTATGTTGACACTTTCTCACCTGTTGTGAAGTCGGTTACTGTCATATCCTTGCTTGGTTTAGCTTATATTTTCATTGACATTTATTTCAACTTGATGTTTGCAATGCCTTTCTCCAAGACGATCTTTTGGCAGAGGTTTATATGGACTTGCATGCTGGTTTTTTGCAGTCAAGGGGAGCATCAAATATGTAGACTACAAAAGTCGCTTTATAAGATGAAACAAGCTTCCAAGAAATGAAATTTAAAATTAACAGAAGCTCTTTTGATTGCTGGTTATGAATAGAGTAAACATGATTACTCTTTATTCACAATGAAGAAAGATGCTAATATATGTTAATGATCTCTTGATCACTGGCAATGACAAAAGTTTGATTGAAGATTTGAAAAATATGCTGCATCAGAATTTCAGAATGAAAAATCTGAGAAAATTAAAGTTTTTCTTAGGTCTTGAGATTATGAGATCAAGAGAGGGAATATTAATTAATCAGCGTAAATATGCCATTGAGTTAATTGAAGAATCAGGGGTAGGGGAGCAAAACCAGTTATGACTCCACTTGAGCAAAACCTCAAACTCACTTCTGTAGAGTGTGATGGTATTTTCCACAATGGTGATGAAGATGAAATATTGTTAGACAAAGGTGTCTTTCAGAGACTAATTGGTAGACTCATATACCTCACGCATGCTGGACCCGACATAACTTTTGATGTGCACCATTTGAGTCAGTTCATTCAACAACCTAAAAAGTCTCATTTAAACCCGGCTTTAAGGATAGTAAGGTATATTAAAAGAAATCTAGGGCAAGAAATTTTACTGGATGCCAACAATAGCTGCGAGCTTGAGGCATATTGTGATTCAAATTGGGCATCTTGCCCAGTAACAAGGAAGTCTGTCTCGAGTTTTTGCATCAAATTAGGAAATTTATTGATTTCATGAAAACCAGAGAAACATAGCACAGTAGCAAGATCTTCTGCCAAAGCAGAGTATAGAAGCATGGCAGTGGTTACAGCTGAATTGGTTTTGTTGAATGGATTGTTACAAGAACTGAGATATGAAAGGAAACAATCAATTAAGTTGTATTGTGACAGTAAAGCTGCCTTGCAGATTGCAGCTAATTCTGTTTTCCATGAGTGAACAAAACACATAGAGATTGATTGCTATTTTGTGAGAGAGAAGATTCAAGAATGTCTCATCAGTACCAAATTTATGTCTTCATCGGTGCCAAATTTGTGTCTTCATCAGAACAATTGGCATGCATTTTCATAAAAGCCTTGGGTTCACAGCAACATGATTATCTCATATCTAAGTTGGAGGTTCGAGATGTTTTTCACCCTCCAACTTGAGGGGTGACACGCGTCGTTTAGTGTCAAAATAAATCCTTAAACTCAAATAAATAAGAATAAAAATAGTATAGCGAGAGTAAGGGTCGATCCACAGGGAATAAGAATTCTAACACCCTTTCGTTCTGACTTAGACCAAGAAACCTGTAAAAATAAAAAGGGGGTTTTAGAGAAGTGATTTGAGTAATAAAGAAAAATAATAAGAACGAAAAATAAATATTGAAAATGGATTATGGATTGAATTAGCCTCAAACTACGCTTTGCCGCGACATCTTCGATCACTGAAATTGATTTTTCTTCAACTTCCTTGCCGATTACAGTCTACAATGCCCAACCCTTGCAACTCACTTCTCTTGGGTAAATTCGACTCACAGGGCAATCCTTGAAGTCAAGCTTTAGTTGGTTAGCTACGACAATCGATGCTAACTCAAGTCTGAGTTAGTGCTGGAGAAGCCCGTGCTCGGATAATCGTCTCGATGAGAATTATTTTCGATTTTGATTCCCCTTAGTGGACCGCCACTAAGTTTATTCTTAGGGAGTTGAATTGGCTACAAGCTTTTCCCCGTCCCCAACGATGGATCTAAACCACTTCAACCCAATGCGCGCTCTCGGAATGAAACAATTGAGATGCCTAAAGATTAGGTCGATTGCCTAATCAATTTTACAGAGAATCTAAAAAAGAGTTGTTGAATGATTGAAGTATTTTTCTAATCTCACGAGTTTAGTCGGGTTTGGCGTTGCTTTTGGCTAAAGGGGATTTAGTTAAGCATGGTTGGTGAAGAAACCATACTTAATTAAATAATGAAAGAAATGGAGAAAATGGAAATGGAGAAAATAGAGAACTTTATTAAACTCAAGGTAGAAGAGAACAATGAGCAACTGATGATCTAACTCTCCCCCAAAGTGGGGTATTTATAGTAGCTGAAAACCCTAAAAAACTAAAATGATAAATCCCAAATTTAATTTAAATTACATAAGATAATTATCCCAAGTTTAAATTTTAAAAATTAAAATCCGGATGATAAGCTATCTGATAAGCGGCTTGATAAGCTATCACTGTTGCTGACGTCAGCTTCTAGAAGACGCTGATGTGGCGCCCAGTCAGCATTCATGCCCTGGTTCATGCCCATGAATCTGCCCACGACTCTAGTATTTTCTGCAGCATTCCAGCTTATTTCTAGTATCACGTAACATGCATGAAAACATCATAAAACAATCCAGTTAAGTCCTTCAAACTTATATTTAAATCAAAATAAAAACCAAAAACATAACCAAAACAAATACTTATTAGGGGTGTTAGAAGTTAGAGATTAATTAGAGTCAGTTTGTAATTAGTAGTTTTTCTTTTACTCTGTTAGTTAGGCTGATTAGTTTTGTATATATAACTTAGTGTATCTGATGTAAATTAAGATTATTCTTTCAATACAGCAAAGCATTTTTCATATTCTTTTACTTTTAACAAAATTATTATCACATTTAATAGCAATGATAAAAGGCCAAAAATTATGACAAGATATTTCAAATTAAAGGCCAAACTTTTGAAATATGTATAATATACAATGTTTACATCATATTCCACATTCAAGGCCAAAAAGATATAACCATAATTTATGATTTTAATATTACCATAATGCATGTTTTTATTTTCCCGAGAATTGGCATAAATGATTTTAATCTTACCATAATCACAGAAAGGTACGTGCCTTGAATATTCCATCACCACAAACTTTAGCTGGGAGACAAAGTAGAATCATGCGTCTCTCTTTTTTAAACCACGTTAATGTCCCACAGCTCGTGTTATAAGCTCACGTTATTGATCCACAGGACCACAATGAGCTCCGGAAAAAGTCGCTTAGGGATTGAGAGCTAAACTTGTTTTGTTCCTCTTTCATGTGAATTAAAAAATAATAATTATTAGGATAAAGTATGTCAGGTACCACCGAATAACAGGGTGTAACCTGTTTTTACCATCAACCTTTCAATTGGTCCAAACTTACCACCATATTTTATTTTTCGACTCGTTTATACCACCCTGCCGTTAAATCGTTAACTCCGTGATGACATGGACGGTGCACCAAAACGACGTCGTTTTAGTGCCGTTATTTTGATAATAAATGACCCAAAACGACATAGTTTTACTAGAGAAAATATGTGAAGTTGTGCACTCAATAAGATTCGAACCTAAGACCTTAAGCATCAAAGACAACCTCCTAACCACCAAGCCAACCTAATATCTTTGAATCATTTTTAGCACAAATAATATATATTCCAAACTGTAGTTTGTCATATAAATATATTATTTCTAATATAAAATATTCAAATATTGGTATACATATATTAATACATAAATAATAAATTAAATGAAAATATATAAATATTTTTATATTATTAATAATATTAAATATATAAATAGATAAATATATTATTATAAAAACTAAAAGACTAATTTTCAAAACAAAATTTGTTTAAAAAATTTAAAATTCGACAAAATCGTAATACCTAAACACATAAACCCTAACCCTAAACTATAAACTTTAAACCCTAAAATTTTATTCATAAACAAATAATATTAAAATATATAAACAAATAATATATTATTATAAAAACTAAAAAACTGATTTAAAAAATATAAAATTTTCAAAATTTACGAAAAGACCCAAAAATTCACCAAAATCTTAAAGCTTTGGGGTTTAGGGTTTAAGATTTTGGTGAATTTTTGGGTCTTTTCGTAAATTTCGTAAATTTTATATTTTTAAATCAGTTTTTTAGTTTTTATAGTAATATATTATTTGTTTATATATTTTAATATTATTTGTTTATGAATAAAATTTTAGGGATTAAAGTTTATAGTTTAGGGTTAGGGTTTATGAGTTTAGGGATTAAGTTTTGTCGAATTTTAAATTTTTTAAACATTTTTTTTTTGAAAATTAGTCTTTTAGTTTTTATAATAATATATTTATCTATTTATATATTTAATATTATTAATAATATAAAAATATTTATATATTTTCATTTAATTTATTATTTATGTATTAATATATGTATACCAATATTTGAATATTTTTATATTAGAAATAATATATTTATATGACAAACTACAGTTTGGAATATATATTATTTGTGCTAAAAATGATTCAAAGATATTAGGTTGGCTTGGTGGTTAGGAGGTTGTCTTTGATGCTTAAGGTCTTAGGTTTGAATCCCATTGAGTGCACAATTTCACATATTTTCTCTTTCTAGCAAAACTACGTCGTTTTGGGTCATTTATTATCAAAATAGCGGCACCAAAACGACGTCGTTTTGGTGCAGCATCCATGTCATCACGAAGTTAACGATTTAACGGCAGGGTGATATAAACGAGTCGAGAAATAAAGTTTGGTGGTAAGTTTGGACCAATTGAAAGGTTGATGGTAAAAACAGGTCACACCCTATTGTTCGGTGGTACCTGGCATACTTTACCCTAATTATTATGAGGCGTTTATTCCTTCAGCACTCATCTAATAAAATAAAGTGTATATATATTAACAATGATAACCTAAAGATTTAAAGATTCATGTATAATTTATTAAAATGTGGCTCTCAATTCTAAAAAAAATAAATATTTGTTGATTTATAGTGTGCGTTAATAGTGTTCATAATTTGATACCCATGATTTTGAGTATTCGATTCTCTAAGTAGTAGAAAAAAAACAGCATGTGTCCCGGCCCGGCCATCAAATTCGGCCTACAAAATCTAAATCTTGTAAGCATTTTTTATATTCTATTGATCATTTTTGAGGTTAAAGATAGTTGCTTTCTTTGATCTTAACTGGTTTTGCTTAGTTGCAGCCTTACGGGGGTATGCAAAATAAACCGTAACCGTTAATCGATATAACCGTTCATTTTATAGGTTAATTAACCTAATTGTTTAGGTTAAACGGTTTCGATTAACTGAACAGCTAAAAAAGACGATTAATGGTTAGCCTATAAGTTAACCTATAGGTACTTTATTTTAACTAACTGTAAAGTTTGTGTTTGAAAGTTCTCTATTTAAGTTATATTTTTTAAAAAAATCAATATAATATTTATCGAAGAGATATATTTATTATTCTAAAAAAGAAATAATGAACATTTGAAAAGAAAATCGTAATAGGTTACAAGTTAACCTGTAACCGATCCGTTCCTTAACGGTTACCCACTATAATGGTTAACCATTTAAAAAATTAATAGTTAACCGTTTCTTAACGGTTAAGTTACGAATAATAACCGCTACAACGGTTAACCAACCGTTTAAGCTAAACGGTTCGATTAACCTACCATGAACACCTCTAGCCTCATATAGTACTACAATTACCAGCATAATATTAAATTACGGTTGTAGTGTTTGTCGCGGTTGCGGGTTGGGATTGTGGACGCTACGAACGTTACGTAACGGTTGATGCGGTCATGATTGTTTATAAAAAATCACAACTTTTTTAAAATATTATGGCCATGTTTGATAAAAAGAGGTTTGAGCTAAAATTAGAGGTTTGACGGTCAAATTCATTAATTTGAGTGTTTGGTAAAGAGCGGATTGAAATAGCGGATTGGGTGAAACCTTTAATTTTGAAAAGGGTACTAATAGGAGCTTTTTGAAATTAGAGGTTTTGATATAAGAGTTATAAAGAACCTTTTACCCTTAACAATTATTAAAAATTTCCAAATAACCTAAATATAATCATTTCTATTTTTATTCTTCAACCACACTTATTTACGTTGTGATATTTGTAAACTAAAAGTTTTTGTATTTTTCATTTTATTCTCACACAATAATATTTGTATTTAAATTTAATAATTAATTAAATTGCATTAAAAATAATTATATAAATAATAAATTAATATATAGGTCCTTCAAATATGCTTAGTAATGTTATATTAAAAATTATTTTTTATAATCTAATTAATATTAATAGATACAAAATATTGATAACTAGTAAACTATCCAAATAAGTATCAAATATAATCATGTCCTTATATGTCATTTTGCTTGTTTAAATAATCAAGCAACTATCAGCTATCAGTTAATTTTACCCAACACTTTTATACAACCAACTAATACAATCCGCTAATAAAATCATCTAATGCAATCAACTATCAGCTAATGTAATCCGCTATCAACTATCAGCTAATTGCCAAACATGACCTATATATATTGCAACTTTATTTTAATGTTCTAATATTAATACATTATTTTATTTTATGTAATTTATTTAATTTATAAAAATAAAATTTTAATTTATAGATAAAAAGTAATAAAAAAATATAAATTATACAAGCATTATAAGGTGAAATAATGGATAATAACAACCATATTCTAATGAATAACATATGAAATGTTATATTAGAAAATAGATAATAACCGATTTTTGGTTTGATAATTGGGTTCCGAATATTGGGATTTTGTCGACACATGTTTTTCCTTCGGTTCGACTGCAACTTTCCCATATCCCGGTTGTACGCATGGTGGATAGTTTTGGGGAATGGCGTTGGGATGCTTTGCAGCACTTGCTACCGCTGAATGTCATGCTGCGGTTGGCAGCGATGAAGCCTCCGTGTTTGACTTATCCAGGTGATGTAATTGGGTGGGGTCTCACTATGGATCGTCGTTTCTCTATCAAGTCAGCGTATGCGCTGCGGCTCGGCACCATCACGGGTATTCAGGAGCGTGTTTGGGCATTAATCCACAAGTTCCGCAGTATGCAAAAGGTCAAGCTTTTCATGTGGCTTGCATGTCGGAGAAACTAATGACCAACGTCGAATGTGGTCGTCGTCATTTTACGAACGACTTGCGATGTCTTATTTGCCACGGGCAGGACGAGTCTGTTGAACACCTGTTGCGCTCTTGCCCAACTATCCAACCGGTCTGGTTTTGGCTGATTCGGGCGTCCAAGATTACTGAGTTCTTTGATCTCTCACTGCTGCAATGGTTTGAGGCCAATTTACAAGAGAATGCTTCGTTTGGCGCAAGGGAAGAGGACTGGAATCTGTTATTTACTGCGGTAGTTTGGAACATTTGGCGTAGAAGAAATGCCATTGTCTTTGGTGTCGAGACTGATGATTGTGATTCTATCATTGAACGAAGTTGTTGGCTTGTGAACGCAACTCGTCTATCGCTCGAAGCCAAATGTAGAAGACAAGTTGAGCCTTCAAAGGTGACGCTTGCAGCTCGTTGGTTGCCGCCATCTATAGATTGGGTGAAGCTAAATGTCGACGCCTCGTGCTCGATTCATGATAGGAAAGCTTGGTGTGGTGGGGTGATTAGGGATCATTCTGGTTCCTGGCTGTATGTTTTACTAAATTCATTGGCTGTTGTTCAGTCGTGAAAGTCGAGTTATAGAGTATTTACCTGGGTCTTGTTATTGCGTGGGATCTAGGCTTTCGGAGCTTAGAGGTGGAATCCGATAATGCTCAAGCTATCAAGCTTATTCATCAGGTAGAGCGTAATGGTTTTGCTCTCGCTATCACTTGTGCTATCCAGGATGTGGTCCAGAGAGATTGGCGGATCTCGATTCGTGCTATCCCTAGGAAGTGGAACTAAGTTGCAGATGCTTTGACAAAACGTGCAAGTCTCTCAAATCTCGACTTAGTTCTTTTGGATTCTATCACGACTTTTGTTGTTGATCTATTATGCGAGGACTTAGTTCCTCCTAAGATGTAATTCTCATATGTTTTGTAACCCCTCGTCCCGGTCTGGCCGGATGACCGGTACGAGTGAGCCACACGGGGAAAACCGAAGTGAAACCCCTTAAGGTTCCCCCTCGGTTAGCAACCCTATTTTTTCATTTTAATCTTGTCTAGAGGAGTATTAAATCCTAAGTGATCAAACAACGGAATAACATACACGAGACAATCGAACGAACCCAAAACGAAGTTTAACAGCCCAATTTTAAACTTAAACTGCAGGCGGTATCGATACTCCTAAGGAGTGTATCGATACGCCTTGACCAGGTCAACTGGTCAGAGTCAACCCGTGGAGACCGTATCGATACACCCAAAGAGTGTATCGATACTCTCCCTAACGGTCAACTTCTCGCGGTCAACGCTAAGACGACCGTATCGATACGCCAGAGGCCCGTTTCGATACCCAAACCTCCAGTGACTTCAGAGACAAAAAAGGTATCGATACGCCCCCTCGCGTATCGAAACGCGTGGCCTGAAACAAGAAGGCCGTATCGATACGGGTCCAATCGTATCGATACCCCTGCTACGAACTTACAAGTTTTAGCTGATTTAAGGCACAAGGATGTCCATAAATCCCTCTAAAACCTCAACCAACACACTAACATCATTCCTAAGGCAAACCAACATAACAAACATGCTTGAAACTTAAAGCTAAAAGGCAAAATTCAACACAAGGTGGTGCTCAAACCATACAAGCAACTTAGGCATTCAAACATAAAACAAGGCATCCATACATGGCATTCCAACAAAGGCAATTTAGCATTTAAGGTCATACATGAAAGCTCAAAGGCCCGAATGGCACAAGATAACACATAAGAGGTTTGTACCCACAACAAGGCAACCTAAACGTCTAAGGACATGTCACCACACACAAACGTTCATCAAGGTATATCATGCTTTACAAACCATAGTCAAATCATGATCAAACCAAAACATCAACATATGTAAATGAGTCATACAAGCTCATACAAAAACCCTTGCCACATTGCTAACTAATACAAAATTAACCACCGTACTTGAGCCACAAACTTGGAAAGCCCTTCTTGCCTTGCTCCGAGCTAACACCACGCTAATGATCTGCATTGTTGAACATTGAGAGCGTAAGCTATAAGCTTAGTGAGGGTGCTCTAAAACGAAAAACATCAACAATGCAGGGTTCAAGCATGTAATCCCTAGACCTCATATCGAACATGCATAGGCAATTTCACAAGTAGACCTAGCTAGTCTTTCAAGTGGCATAATATGGCATCTTACATCATACTAAGCATCAAGCATCAATATCAACAATCATATATCAACATCATATATCACAATATATGAACAAGTTAATTGGCCACTTTCAATTACCTGGATGTGCAGATTTAAATCTCAACAACACTTTACCTCGGTGGGATTACACTCATCACCGGACCTTGCATGTGCGGGATTCCACTCATCGCCACATGCCCTACGGATGGGATTCCACTCATCATCCCGTAGAAATATATAAAAGCTTCCGGTGGAATATTACATCACCGTACTCCTTCTTGATGACTTAACGCCATCAAGGCCACGTTCGTTTTGACTCAATTTGTGTGCACACTAATCCTAATGATCGATCATTTACAACCGATAATTTATTTAGTGCCAATTTTCATAACCACATCACATATCATCAACCACATTCCATGCTCATCACATATATACATTTCATGATATACATGCACCAATTTAACCACATTTCACAAGAGCATAGATAGGCAAACATAGAAGCATTCAACGAAATCAATGGCTAAAATTAACAACTTGAAATAAGGAAATGGCCTACCAAGCACATTCCATACACACACTCTACACACACTCGAACCAAACTATAAAACAAGTTTGAAACCACTCACCGCCCTTCCTTAGCAACCAAGCGAAACTCCTACGAACCCGGATTCGGTCCCAATGCTCCTTTGACGACTCCTCTTGCTTCTAGCCATCCAAAAACACAACCAACAACCACAATCAATGCTAACATTCAATCAATACCCAACTTTAGAGCTTAAACTAACTTCATCCACATTTTCCAATCAAATAAATCCCCAAATGTATCAAATCCGTACTCCCTCAAACCTTGGCTGAAAACTCCACTTTCAAACATCCAAAAGACTCCCAAATGATCCCAAAACACCCTCCTAACTTATATAAACCAACAGCCCTTCGATTTCAACCTTAAACCTCCCAAAAAACCCAAGTTTTGACATCCTAGAAATAGCTCTAAGAACCCACTTCGGGTTTTCAATAAAACCCACTCATTTTGACATATATTGTGTATCTTGATGTGATTAAAACAAAACCTAACTTACCATTTCAAAACAAAGTGAAAATCACCTTAAAAACCCAAACTTTAAATCAAACCCTAAATTTCAAAATCTCATATTTTTAAGATTTTGGTGAATTTTTGGGTCTTTTCGTAAATTTCGTAAATTTTATATTTTTAAATCAGTTTTTTAGTTTTTATAGTAATATATTATTTGTTTATATATTTTAATATTATTTGTTTATGAATAAAATTTTAGGGATTAAAGTTTATAGTTTAGGGTTAGGGTTTATGAGTTTAGGGATTAAGTTTTGTCGAATTTTAAATTTTTTAAACAATTTTTTTTGAAAATTAGTCTTTTAGTTTTTATAATAACATATTTATCTATTTATATATTTAATATTATTAATAATATAAAAATATTTATATATTTTCATTTAATTTATTATTTATGTATTAATATATGTATACCAATATTTGAATATTTTTATATTAGAAATAATATATTTATATGACAAACTACAGTTTGGAATATATATTATTTGTGCTAAAAATGATTCAAAGATATTAGGTTGGCTTGGTGCTTAGGAGGTTGTCTTTGATGCTTAAGGTCTTAGGTTTGAATCCCATTGAGTGCACAATTTCACATATTTTCTCTTTCTAGCAAAACTATGTCGTTTTGGGTCATTTATTATCAAAATAGCGGCACCAAAACGACGTCGTTTTGGTGCAGCGTCCATGTCATCACGGAGTTAACGATTTAACGGCAGGGTGATATAAACGAGTCGAAAAATAAAGTTTGGTGGTAAGTTTGGACCAATTGAAAGGTTGATGGTAAAAACAGGTCACACCCTATTGTTCGGTGGTACCTGGCATACTTTACCCTAATTATTATGAGGCGTTTATTCCTTCAGCACTCATCTAATAAAATAAAGCGTATATATATTAACAATGATAACCTAAAGATTTAAAGATTCATGTATAATTTATTAAAATGTGGCTCTCAATTCTAAAAAAAATAAATATTTGTTGATTTATAGTGTGCGTTAATAGTGTTCATAATTTGATACCCGTGATTTTGAGTATTCGATTCTCTAAGTAGTAGAAAAAAAACAGCATGTGTCCCGGCCCGGCCATCAAATTCGGCCTACAAAATCTAAATCTTGTAAGCATTTTTTATATTCTATTGATCATTTTTGAGGTTAAAGATAGTTGCTTTCTTTGATCTTAACTGGTTTTGCTTAGTTGCAGCCTTACAGGGGTATGCAAAATAAACCGTAACCGTTAATCGATATAACCGTTCATTTTATAGGTTAATTAACCTAATTGTTTAGGTTAAACGGTTTCGATTAACTGAACAGCTAAAAAAGACGATTAATGGTTAGCCTATAGGTTAACCTATAGGTACTTTATTTTAACTAACTGTAAAGTTTGTGTTTGAAAGTTCTCTATTTAAGTTATTTTTTAAAAAAAAATTAATATAATATTTATCGAAGAGATATATTTATTATTCTAAAAAAGAAATAATGAACATTTGAAAAGAAAATCGTAATAGGTTACAAGTTAACCTGTAACCGATCCGTTCCTTAACGGTTACCCACTATAATGGTTAACCATTTAAAAAATTAATAGTTAACCGTTTCTTAACGGTTAAGTTACGAATAATAACCGCTATAACGGTTAACCAACCGTTTAAGCTAAATGGTTCGATTAACCTACCATGAACACCTCTAGCCTCATATAGTACTACAATTACCAGCATAATATTAAATTACGGTTGTAGTGTTTGTCGCGGTTGCGGGTTGGGATTGTGGACGCTACGAACGTTACGTAACGGTTGATGCGGTCATGATTGTTTATAAAAAATCACAACTTTTTTAAAATATTATGGCCATGTTTGATAAAAAGAGGTTTGAGCTAAAATTAGAGGTTTGACGGTCAAATTCATTAATTTGAGTGTTTGGTAAAGAGCGGATTGAAATAGCGGATTGGGTGAAACCTTTAATTTTGAAAAGGGTACTAATAGGAGCTTTTTGAAATTAGAGGTTTTGATATAAGAGTTATAAAGAACCTTTTACCCTTAACAATTATTAAAAATTTCCAAATAACCTAAATTTAATCATTTCTATTTTTATTCTTCAACCACACTTATTTACATTGTGATATTTGTAAACTAATAGTTTTTGTATTTTTCATTTTATTCTCACACAATAATATTTGTATTTAAATTTAATAATTAATTAAATTGCATTAAAAATAATTATATAAATAATAAATTAATATATAGGTCCTTCAAATATGCTTAGTAATGTTATATTAAAAATTATTTTTTATAATCTAATTAATATTAATAGATACAAAATATTGATAACTAGTAAACTATTCAAATAAGTATCAAATATAATCATGTCCTTATATGTCATTTTGCTTGTTTAAATAATCAAGCAACTATCAGCTATCAGTTAATTTTACCCAACACTTTTATACAACCAACTAATACAATCCGCTAATAAAATCATCTAATGCAATCAACTATCAGCTAATGTAATCCGCTATCAACTATCAGCTAATTGCCAAACATGACTTATATATATATTGCAACTTTATTTTAATGTTCTAATATTAATACATTATTTTATGTAATTTATTTAATTTATAAAAATAAAATTTTAATTTATAGATAAAAAGTAATAAAAAAATATAAATTATACAAGCATTATAAGGTGAAATAATGGATAATAACAACCACATTCTAATGAATAACATATGAAATGTTATATTAGAAAATAGATAATAACCGATTTTTGGTTTGATAATTGGGTTCCGAATATTGGGATTTTGTCGACACATGTTTTTCCTTCGGTTCGACTGCAACTTTCCCATATCCCGGTTGTACGCATGGTGGATAGTTTTGGGGAATGGCGTTGGGATGCTTTGCAGCACTTGCTACCGCTGAATGTCATGCTGCGGTTGGCAGCGATGAAGCCTCCGTGTTTGACTTATCCAGGTGATGTAATTGGGTGGGGTCTCACTATGGATCGTCGTTTCTCTATCAAGTCAGCGTATGCGCTGCGGCTCGGCACCATCACGGGTATTCAGGAGCGTGTTTGGGCATTAATCCACAAGTTCCGCGGTATGCAAAAGGTCAAGCTTTTCATGTGGCTTGCATGTCGGAGAAACTAATGACCAACGTCGAATGTGGTCGTCGTCATTTTACGAACGACTTGCGATGTCTTATTTGCCACGGGCAGGACGAGTCTGTTGAACACCTGTTGCGCTCTTGCCCAACTATCCAACCGGTCTGGTTTTGGCTGATTCGGGCGTCCAAGATTACCGAGTTCTTTGATCTCTCACTGCTGCAATGGTTTGAGGCCAATTTACAAGAGAATGCTTCGTTTGGCGCAAGGGAAGAGGACTGGAATCTGTTATTTACTGCGGTAGTTTGGAACATTTGGCGTAGAAGAAATGCCATTGTCTTTGGTGTCGAGACTGATGATTGTGATTCTATCATTGAACGAAGTTGTTGGCTTGTGAACGCAACTCGTCTATCGCTCGAAGCCAAATGTAGAAGACAAGTTGAGCCTTCAAAGGTGACGCTTGCAGCTCGTTGGTTGCCGCCATCTATAGATTGGGTGAAGCTAAATGTCGACGCCTCGTGCTCGATTCATGATAGGAAAGCTTGGTGTGGTGGGGTGATTAGGGATCATTCTGGTTCCTGGCTGTATGTTTTACTAAATTCATTGGCTGTTGTTCAGTCGTGAAAGCCGAGTTATAGAGTATTTACCTGGGTCTTGTTATTGCGTGGGATCTAGGCTTTCGGAGCTTAGAGGTGGAATCCGATAATGCTCAAGCTATCAAGCTTATTCATCAGGTAGAGCGTAATGGTTTTGCTCTCGCTATCACTTGTGCTATCCAGGATGTGGTCCAGAGAGATTGGCGGATCTCGATTCGTGCTATCCCTAGGAAGTGGAACTAAGTTGCAGATGCTTTGACAAAACGTGCAAGTCTCTCGAATCTCGACTTAGTTCTTTTGGATTCTATCACGACTTTTGTTGTTGATCTATTACGCGAGGACTTAGTTCCTCCTAAGATGTAATTCTCATATGTTTTGTAACCCCTCGTCCCGGTCTGGCCGGATGACCGGTACGAGTGAGCCACACGGGGAAAACCGAAGTGAAACCCCTTAAGGTTCCCCCTCGGTTAGCAACCCTATTTTTTCATTTTAATCTTGTCTAGAGGAGTATTAAATCCTAAGTGATCAAACAGCGGAATAACATACACGAGACAATCGAACGAACCCAAAACGACGTTTAACAGCCCAATTTTAAACTTAAACTGCAGGCGGTATCGATACTCCTAAGGAGTGTATCGATACGCCTTGACCAGGTCAACTGGTCAGAGTCAACCCGTGGAGACCGTATCGATACACCCAAAGAGTGTATCGATACTCTCCCTAACGGTCAACTTCTCGCGGTCAACGTTAAGACGACCGTATCGATACGCCAGAGGCCCGTTTCGATACCCAAACCTCCAGTGACTTCAGAGACAAAAAAGGTATCGATACGCCCCCTCGCGTATCGAAACGCGTGGCCTGAAACAAGAAGGCCGTATCGATACGGGTCCAATCGTATCAATACCCCTGCTACAAACTTACAAGTTTTAGCTGATTTAAGGCACAAGGATGTCCCTAAATCCCTCTAAAACCTCAACCAACACACTAACATCATTCCTAAGGCAAACCAACATAACAAACATGCTTGAAACTTAAAGCTAAAAGGCAAAATTCAACACAAGGTGGTGCTCAAACCATACAAGCAACTTAGGCATTCAAACATGAAACAAGGCATCCATACATGGCATTCCAACAAAGGCAATTTAGCATTTAAGGTCATACATGAAAGCTCAAAGGCCCGAATGGCACAAGATAACACATAAGAGGTTTGCACCCACAACAAGGCAACCTAAACGTCTAAGGACATGTCACCACACACAAACGTTCATCAAGGCATATCATGCTTTACAAACCATAGTCAAATCATAATCAAACCAAAACATCAACATATGTAAATGAGTCATACAAGCTCATACAAAAACCCTTGCCACATTGCTAACTAATACAAAATTAACCACCGTACTTGAGCCACAAACTTGGAAAGCCCTTCTTGCCTTGCTCCGAGCTAACACCACGCTAATGATCTGCATTGTTGAACATTGAGAGCGTAAGCTATAAGCTTAGTGAGGGTGCTCTAAAACGAAAAACATCAACAATGCAGGGTTCAAGCATGTAATCCCTAGACCTCATATCGAACATGCATAGGCAATTTCACAAGTAGACCTAGCTAGTCTTTCAAGTGGCATAATATGGCATCTTACATCATGCTAAGCATCAAGCATCAATATCAACAATCATATATCAACATCATATATCACAATATATGAACAAGTTAATTGGCCACTTTCAATTACCTGGATGTGCAGATTTAAATCTCAACAACACTTTACCTCGGTGGGATTACACTCATCACCGGACCTTGCATGTGCGGGATTCCACTCATCGCCACATGCCCTACGGATGGGATTCCACTCATCATCCCGTAGAAATATATAAAAGCTTCCGGTGGAATATTACATCACCGTACTCCTTCTTGATGACTTAACGCCATCAAGGCCACGTTCGTTTTGACTCAATTTGTGTGCACACTAATCCTAATGATCGATCATTTACAACCGGTAATTTATTTAGTGCCAATTTTCATAACCACATCACATATCATCAACCACATTCCATGCTCATCACATATATACATTTCATGATATACATGCACCAATTTAACCACATTTCACAAGAGCATAGATAGGCAAACATAGAAGCATTCAACGAAATCAATGGCTAAAATTAACAACTTGAAATAAGGAAATTGCCTACCAAGCACATTCCATACACACACTCTACACACACTCGAACCAAACTTTAAAACAAGTTTGAAACCACTCACCGCCCTTCCTTAGCAACCAAGCGAAACTCCTACGAACCCGGATTCGGTCCCAATGCTCCTTTGACGACTCCTCTTGCTTCTAGCCATCCAAAAACACAACCAACAACCACAATCAATGCTAACATTCAATCAATACCCAACTTTAGAGCTTAAACTAACTTCATCCACATTTTCCAATCAAATAAATCCCCAAATGTATCAAATCCGTACTCCCTCAAACCTTGGCTGAAAACTCCACTTTCAAACATCCAAAAGACTCCCAAATGATCCCAAAACACCCTCCTAACTTATATAAACCAACAGCCCTTCGATTTCAACCTTAAACCTCCCAAAAAGCCCAAGTTTTGACATCCTAGAAATAGCTCTAAGAACCCACTTCGGGTTTTCAATAAAACCCACTCATTTTGACATATATTGTGTATCTTGATGTGATTAAAACAAAACCTAACTTACCATTTCAAAACAAAGTGAAAATCACCTTAAAAACCCAAACTTTAAATCAAACCCTAAATTTCAAAATCTCATATTTTTAAAATCTACAACTATAGATAGATAAAGGATGAAGAGGAGAGTGGGAAAATGATTTTACCTTTCAAAAACACCTTGAAATGAAGTTGAAAGCCAATGGAATAGTGTTTTCAAGTTTGGGAGAGTTTTGAAGATGGTTTGGGCATTTCTAACGTTAGAAAGGGGTTAAGGGGGAGAAGATGACAACTTTTGTTTTAAAGTTGTCTTGCTTTTAAAGACTTTTGGGTCAAATTACAACATTGGTCCCTCCCCTTTTTACCAAAGCTTAATTAGATCCAATTTAAGGTTGAATTGATTTTAATTAATTTTGTTGACTCGGACTATAAACCCGACTAACTCCTAACCCCAAAACACGGGTGTTACATGTTTTGTATATTTTATCATGTGCACTCTTTTTCTCCATTAGGTTTAGGGAAGTTTTTTAACGAGACACATGATAATAAACCCCTTTCTTATAAAAAAATAAACATTTTAGTGCTAATGTTGTGGCCGATAGACTAGATGCTGCGTTGCGTGGCCATGAACCTGGGGAAATTTACCATGTGTGTGAACCAGCTGGATTGCATGTTCTGCTAATGGGGGATTTGCACCACGCCACTGGAGTGGGTTGATTTTCCTTGGCTTGGTTTCACTTGGTTATATACTCGGGGTTTTTACCTTAGTATTTGCTGGGTTCGATGATTTGTTTGTGCTCCTTTGATGCCAGGCTTTTTCCGTTGGGTTGAATTTGTAATGGCTGCCATCACTACAGCAAAATAGGTCTTTAGCGGCACTTTTAGCGGCGTTTTTCGAGTAAACGCCACTAATTTTGTACATCTCGCGGCATTTACATAATAAACGCCACAAATGATAAAATGCATATACCTTTAGTGGCGTTTTTCGTAAAAATGCCGCAATAAACTGATATGCCACAAATACTTGCTCTTTAGTGACGTTTCTTTAGACAAACGCCGCAAGAGATGTACAATTCTTGGCGTTTTTTATAATAAACACCGCAATAAGAAACTCATCGTTTTATTTTGAATATATCCCCACTCACTCTAAGTCACGACAAATACCCATATCCCCTATCAAACCCACAATCCCTAATTTCCTCCATCGTCGACCTCAATCACTCTCCACTGTCACACTCTCAATCGTTTCTCACTCCTTCATCTCAACTACTCAGACGACCCCATCGTCGGTGAGATTATGTTGCCCTTGCACGCCTTCACCTTTTTTCTCATCTCTCTCATATCAGGTAAGATTTTTTTGCCCTTGCTCGCCTTCACTTCCCCCTAAGTTTAGCTGTAAAATTTCATCATCCATTTATATTAATTAATGATTTATTTCTCTTTAATTTTCAAAATTCCTTAATTATTTTCTCTAAATTTTTCACCCTCGGCCAATCTTTTAGTTTCTGGAAATCTGAGTACGTTCCTTTCCTTTCTCTTTTTAGTTAATTTCTCAACTTCATCGTTTTGATCTCATTTTCTCTGCTTTCAGATCTCAAACGAGGTAGGTTAAGTCTTGTTTTCTTTCTCTTTAATTTTTATTTTCTAATTTCTAGAAGATTTTTTTATATGAATTTGTTCTACATTTTGTTTTTATATTTGTTATTGATATAGTTTTTTATCAGATTTGCGTCATGTTTAAAGATATAGACTTAATATATGACTGTTGTAGTTTCGGAATGCCGATGGTAATATGTTTTTAGTTCGATCAATTGCTTGATTTCTGATTTTTTTGGTGATATGATTCCTTGACCTTTGGCTTTTCTTGGAAAAGTATGATTTCAATGCAAAAGCAAATTGTTTGTTTGTGATGAAGAAAATTGCATGATTTAAATTTATTGAAATTACAGTAGCTTTTAATTCGTTAGATGTGAATTTAAAAATCTCTGAAGGCCCGACTATCCGTTTGGCTATCCTAAGATGGGTATTAGACGAGGCGTTTAGCAATTCCATTAGTGAATTGTTATTTTTGGTAATTAAAAAGTACAAAAATGTTATATAAAACTCATTGTTGTGTATTTTTTTTCTTTTAGAAACTTAAGAAAACAAAAAGCAATTGTAGCCACAATGAAATAGAGCATTATCATGTCAAGTGCATATATGAATTTTTTTCAAATGTCGAATTGTAGCCACAATGAAATAGAGCATTATCATGTCAATTGTTAATTTTCTCTGGATTCAATCTGCTTAGAAACAAAAATTGAGTCTTTAGTTTTTTTCATGTCTTTTCTTAATCCAATCTTCATTTTGAACTGGTTTTTAATCACCTCCCCTGGATTGATGTTGTGTTTTGCTGTTATTTCTAAGGTTAAGCACAAATAGAATCAATTGTTCTGTTTTTGAACTTTTTGACTGATTTCTATTAACAAAATTGACCGACTTAGCAAGAAAAAAAGGTTAGGATCAATATTGACACGTGATGGTTTTGCATTTGTTTTTAATTCCCTTCCGTTACATTTGGTTGACGGTTATAGTTGTATTTTTCAGAGAAGAAATAACTTCAACCAAGGTAGGAGAAGGCTTAATGGTAAAGCTTTTCGAGCTCATCGAGATGATATTATTAGGCAAACAACATATGTTTCTGATATTGATCAGAATGTAAGTTTAACCAGTGGCACTATTTAGTAATTTCCTTTTTTGGGTTTCATTTTGATTTGGAGAACTCATTTTTGAAAATCATTTCTTTCAGGTTACTGAAGAGCAACTTGTTGGCTTATTTAGTAATTGTGGACAAGTGAGTTAAAATGTTGCCTTTAAAGCTTTTGTTATAATTATGTTTGTTTCTCGGTGATGTTGCTTCTTGCACAGTTTCATTCCTTCTTTATCTTCAATTGCATTTGCATTCCTTCCATTAAGTTATTAAGTTTCGTTATTCCTAACCAATCTGGACAACTCTTGTGTTTGATTTAACGGCATTAATCTTCCACTTCATAGTTGGCTGTGGTTTTAAAAATTGGTTGCAAGTTGCAAATGAAGAGTCAAGGTAACATGATGTTTGTTTTGAGTTGCAGGTTTAAGGCTGCAGGGATTAGGTGTCCAACTCCTCTATTTTTGAGACTTCATGTGTTGGTCATGGAATTCATAGGTATGTGAAATTTTATCATAATTACTTAACTTCTGTCTGATAATCAGCACATAGTTTTACCATTTATGCTGATTTTCAAAGGGAAATACACCATTGGACTTGGACAAGATTGCATGGCCTTTTGAACGGAAGTGGAAGATGTTATCTCAATGAGGTTAACAATTCTGTATTTTTTTTGTATCTACTCTTCTCATATGCTATTTGTTTTGAACCTAATTTTCCTTCTTCATTTCCCTTATCGTTAAACGCCTTGTTAATTTTGTCTTTTCCGTTAATTGTTCAAATGAGTGAAAGAAGATTATTAGTTGTTGATAACTGGTTGAGTGTATATAATTGCCCTTGTATTACAAACCAAGTAACCAACTGTTGTACTCCCTTCATTTGTATTTGCATGTAAGGAACCATGTTGTACTCCCTTCATTTTTTGATGTTCAAATAAATTGGTGCGACATTTGTTAATTTAACAGCACTAATCGATTATTATATAATAAAAGTATTATTTTTATTTGAGTTTTTTTTTCAAAGCATGGTGTTATTCGCGGCGTTTGTGAATACAAACGCCACTATAGAACAATTTCACAAACGCCACTATAGAACAATTTCACAAACGCCACTATAGAACAGTTTTTCGCGGCGTTTTTAAATACAAACGCCACTAAAGAACATTGACTGTTGCGGCGTTTGTATATACAAACGCCGCGATAGATCAAAACCTTTAGCGGCGTTTATGCGATATAAACGCCGCTACCTATTGCGACGCTACTTCTTGCGGCGTTTTTGGCGGCGTTTTTCTTAATGCCGGGAGTGTTTTTAGCGGCGCTAAAAACGCCGCTATAGGGTTATAAAAACGCCGCGAAAAGCTTGTTTTGCTGTAGTGCATATGCACTCTTTTTTTCTATTTAAATTTAGAAAGATTTTTAAAATAAAAAAACTAAATATTTTTTAATTCTTTTATTTATGTTTTATAGATTAATAAGTTTTCTAAACCGATAAGATAATTGATCTAACAATCAAATAAAAATAATTTATTACACATTAAATTAAATATTAATTAGTCTATGTTAGATAAATTAATAAATAATATATTCTTACTAACAACCATACATGCATGACTTTAGGTTACCCCATGAATATATAAATATATTTTTAAGTTTATATCGGGGCTTGTAGAAATGTTAATCGTTGTTTAATTACATTTTAAGCAATTAATATAATTTTAAAACTAATGTAATCAAGTTATTGTTCCTCCTAAAATCATGTAATTAAGTCCTTGTGACTTTCAAAAATCTGGTTTAATTTATTTTTAGGATCTTGTTAGTTTTAAAATTGATGAAATTAACTCTCATTTTTTTACATCTTAAGTCTGTTAATTTCAAAATTAAAAAATAAAACCATAACTCTCTTAGTTTTATAGTTTAATTATTTTTGAAGACCTTATTCATTACAAAGTTAAGCAATTTTCTCCTTCATGGGTGAATCTTAGTTTCGTCCCTGCTCACCTAACATTATTTCTCTACCCATTCAAATTATTCTTTTGAATTGTTTGATGTGATTAAAAAATAGTAATATTTTTTTGTCATTAATCTTAACACTTTAACAATACACATTGTGTAGACAAACAATTCGAACCAGATCACCTAAAATAAATCTAACCATCAAATTAATTAAAGGTTCTAGTAATCAACAAGGTATTGGTACACCAAACGTACGTAAATATAGTATTGATCTAATCTCTTTTCTTTCTTTTAGACAATTCCTTTTTGTTTTAATTAATTAAGGGTTATAGTAATCATTTTATTTCACATGTTTATTCTATTCTCGACTAATCAAAACTTATCACATTTCGACGAAATAGATAATTTATTGTTAGACTAATCCATTATAAAAAACTGAATGAGGTAAAAGCTAAAGTTATATGTATTTATAGTTTCATGCTAGCATGGCTGGCACAAAGGCGCTTGTTTGGTGGGGACTCCATGCAGGTTCTTGAAAAATGCTTACTTTTGAAATAACAGGTTGAATGGCAAGTCTAGAGACCTTTTTCCTATCCTTTAGTTGATAATGTGACCCTTCACTTTATAGTTTTTTGGGAATTTAGTGAAACTATGATAAAACAGTTGAGTAAAATCTTTATAGAGGTTTAACATCTTTATTGGATTGTTCATGTTTGTGAGTATGCAAGCATGTAAAAGAGAAATGGTATTATCCTTGAGGTATAATTTATATCTAGTTAAATGAGGTATAATTTTTGAAGAAAATCTATGATTTAATCTAGAATATTAATTGATCCTTAACGTATGCCCTAAGACACAAGTTAGACATACATAGTCTTACAGACAAATTATTTGAATTTGAGTATCTTAGAAATAACAATAATGGAGTATAATTAATTAGAGGATTCAGAGTAGATATAAAGGGAAATTGCACCAAATAGATCTAAACTATTATTCATATTCTAAATTTGTTCCTAACCTTCAAAACATTCTAATTGAATCCTAAATTATAAATATTATATTAATCAAGCCCTTTTGTCAAGCCATTAGGTTTCATATGCCAATTTAGATTCGACTTAGAGCATGAAAACATGGGCGCTTTCTTGGGTGTAGTAGGGATACGGTAGGACTAAAGGTACAACACCAACTGAAATATTATAAAACAAGGAACCTAAAATGTTACCTTTCTTGGTAATATTTTAAGTTGGCGATAATATCGAAACTTGACTCCTAAGTATCGAAACTTGTCACTTCTGATAACATTTTAAATTGATGTTAAGTACCAAAATTTGTCTTTAATTATCGATACTTGTCGTGAGCTCACCAACCTAAAATGTTATCAAAATGTGTAATATTTTAAGTTGGTGAGTAACATTTTAAATTTTGTATTTTGTAACATTTCAATTGTACCGCACCGTAGCCTTGTGGTCACCCTGCTATATACACCAAATTATAAAAGAAGTGCACATATTTCATGGGAATCAGGCACGACCCTGGGTAGGGGCAACAAGGGCGCCCGCCCAGGGCCTACCGCTCAAGGAAGTTACATGTTTCTAGTTTTATTCGAAATTTATTTATTTTTAATGATTTAATTTTTTTAATATTTGTTATTAGGGGCCCTGTTTTTTCAATATTTGTTAATAGAGGTTTATTTTTTTTCTAATATTTATTATTTGGGGCCTACTCTTAAAATTTAACTTTTTCTAATAGGGGCCCGATTTTTTTTATATTTGTTATTTTGAGCATACTTTTAAATTCTAATTTTTTTTTTCAATTTTTGTTATTAGGGGCCAAGTTTTTCAATACTTATTACTATGGACCTAATTTGGACCACCCTTCATATTTAAAAAAAATATATCAATTTGTGTATTAGATTAATTAATGATTTCAAATGAAATACTCTAATGTTAACGAGGGTATACAAGTGATTTGGAAGAAAAAATTGACTAAATTGATGTATTTTTTAAATATGAAGGGTGACCCAAACGTAACCTTACCTATAATTGGATGACCGAAATGTAACCTTTAATAAATGAATGACCCAAATGTAACCTTACCCATAATTGAATGACTCAAATATAATTTTTAATAATTGGGTGACCCAAATATTACATTTCTCATAATTAAGTGGCATTTAATGTGGAAACTAATAGTTAGACCGACTAAAGCGTTTAATTGAGATATTTCGTAAAAAAAAAAAGAAGCGTTTAATTGAGATGATATTGATATTTTAAGCATTGGATAGAACATTTTGAAGTTAAAAAAGCCCAAGCTAATAACTCCAACAAAATTGGGCCTATATGGTTATGATCCAAAACATTAAACAGGGTTCGGGTCGTCCCTTTAGGTTTCAGCCGCCAGCACTCAGTCAAACACCTTAACCCTAGCCCAAACACAAACTCTTTGAAAAACAAAAACCGTAATTCAGCCATCATTCACGCTATATATTCTCCTTCGAACCTCCCATTTCCAACAATTGTCTCAGCTCTAATATCCTCCTCCTCGGCGATTTAGATCTCATCTGAAAAGTTTTCCGATTTTTTCAATTTCTCTTTATGTTTTCATTTTTCATCTGAAGATTGCAGTGATGAAGCAATATTTTATGGACTAGAGTTTCTGATCTGGGCTTCTTCTCCCAGAAGTTGAAGACAAACCCTTGGCTGTCTGAGTAATCTTCTTTATTTTCTTTTCTCGGAAATTCTGAGGCTAATGATGATAATTTCAAATTATCTTAGCGGATTTCAGTGAGATTTTACCCTCAATGATCTGATTGTTACACACACTGAGGCCTTACCTTACTTTGTTTTCAAAATTTCTGTATTTTTAAATCGATTTTGAATCTGGAAAGGGGATTTGGTTTTTGCTATGATGAGATAAAAGCACTTAATGTTGATGGGCAGTGGATTTTGGTCTTTCATTTTGAAAGATCTGCCGTGAGCCTCTCTAAATCTCCAATTTTCTTCATTAAAATTCAGCAAACTTCTTAATCTTAATTGTAATCATGAAATGCGTCTATTACCAATTCTGGGGGATGATTTGTTCCTCTTGGTATAATGGCACAGACGCTATAACAATACATGTGGTTATCCTGATTATTGGCATTTTTTCATGTCATTTGATCCTGGAAACGCCACAAATATTTGAATTCAAATGAATAAATGTAGTTAACAATCAAGGGGTGAAAAATGAATAAATAGTTAATTAAATGGCATAAATTAAAAATGCAAGAAATTTAATACATAAAAATGTTGATTAATTTGTATTAACTAAATGACTGCCTTGTTGTCGGAGTTAGCGGGAAGTGATGTTCAAATTGTGAATTGCAGCAAGGGCAAGGCAAGCTTCATGACGGGTTTTGCAACAGCGGTTGGAACCGGAGGGAGCTTCAGCTGCTGTGATACATTTCCCGAGTTGGTTGCACTTGCACCAAGAGACTGGTGTTGGTTTCTGGGCCTGGGCTTCTCCACTTCGACCCTATAGCGTTTTGAGCCTACTTCGTACAAGCTGAGTTCATCACCATGGGGAGAAACAAAGTTGGACCACCCCGAGGTGAAAGATGGCCTCTTGTTAGAGCCGTTTTTGCTGATAGTGTACTGAATACTGAATAGGCCAGGTCAATTCCGACTCTGTGCCATAAAAGAGCTCAATTTCGATGGCATGGCTTCCATTGAATCTTGGCAAGGAACCCATGCTGCGTGTCGGAACCGCTAGCCTCTTCTTCGCATCTGTTTTGCTGAGTGTTTTTGTGAATACTTTGGTTTTCGGAGAAGCCATTGTTTTTTAGGCAATAGTTCGAGAGTGTTCTTACTTCTTATGCTCTAAGCTCAAGATCATTTTGGGTTAGTTTTGAAAAAGTGATGAATTTTTTCAAAGCCTCATCTTTAGTACTTAAAAATAGAACCCAAGTAAATCTAGAAAAATCATCAACAAGTACAAATGCATAAGACTTACCATCCAAGCCTATAGTCTTAATTGGCCCAAATAAATCTATATGGATTAGTTGTAAACATCTACTTGTAGAAACATCATTAATGGATTTAAAGGAAGACTTATGTTGTTTACCCTTAAAGCATGCATCACAAATTTTATCGTTTGAAAATTTAATCTTGGGTAAACCTCTAACTAGATCAAGGGAAATTAGTTTTTCTAAAACACTAATGCTAGCATGTCCTAGTTTCCTATGCCACAACCATGCATCATTTTCATTTTGTGCTACTAAGCATGCATGAGATGTATGAATGTCATCTAGATGCACCATGTATATGTTTCCTATGCGATGACCTATGAGCATAATATTATTAGATTTAATGTCTACAATTTTGCATCCATTTTTATCAAATAAAACATTAAATCCTTTATCACACAATTGACTTATGCTCAATAAGTTATGTTTAAGACCATCAACATACAAGACATTTTCAATGAGAATAGTAGAGTGATTACCTATGGAGCCAATACATTTAATGTGGCCTTTGGAGTTGTCACAAAATGTCACCACTCCTCCACTTTTTGGCTTTAGATCCATGAATCTACTCTTGTCTCTGGTCATATGCCTTGAGCATCCACTATCAAGGTACCATGAGTTTTGACTTTGTGTTTTGGCCTTGTAGCAATGTTCCCCCTACAAACAAAGATATTAAGCTTTTATTTTTGGTACCCAAATCATTTTGGGTCCATGAGTGTTAGCTCCTAAAACCTTGGTTCTCTTAGGAATCCAAGATGACATAGCAATAATGTTATTAGATTTTATAAGTTCCTTAGGAACCCATACACTTCTAATTCTTTTAGCTCTACTATGTCTAGGAAAACTACCTTTTTTGTAGTAGTTAGTCTTTTTCTTAGGTTGGTTTGTTCTTGAAGATTCACCTATTTCATGTTTGACACTACCAACATTTTTAAAAGACTCTTTGAGCTTATTTAGCTCATCCAACACTTTTTGGTGTTCACTATTACATTGAGATAAAAAATTATTAAGGTCAACATTTTCATCTTGAAAAAATTTAAGTTCATCTTTCAACCCTAATATCTTTTTCTCAATTTTTGAATTAGCTTGAGAGAGTGAGTCATTTTTCTCATTTAGTTCCAAAATAATTTTCTTATTCCTAATGACCGACTCTTTGTATTTCTCAACTAATTCATCATAGACCTCTTGTAATTCATCATATGCATCATTCAATTCATCATATGTAAAATCTAAAGTTGATGAGTTAGAGGTTACCATGGAGGAATCTTCCTCAAGTGCCATGAGGCAAAGGTTGGCCATTTCTTGTTCGTCATCCTCCGATGACTCCTCATCACTCCAAGTAGCAAGCTTGGCTTTGAGCCTCTTCTTCTTCTCAAAGCCCTTCTTCTTGAGTTGAGGGCACTCCGAACGTATGTGGCCGGGTTGTTTGCACTCGAAGCAAATGATTTGATCCCTTGCTTCTTCTTTGTTCTTGCCTTTGAAGTCCATTTTTCTTTGGATTTTTCTTCCCCGGTTGGACCTCATAAAGCGTGAGAATCGTTTGGCTATCATAGCCAATTCTTCTAGCTCATCCTCCTCACTAGAAGAGCCCTCTTCAAGTAGTGAAGCTTTGAGAGCTATTCCCATCTTCTTCTTCTTTTCAACCTCTAGCTTTTCTACTCTTTTCTCTTCTTTCTTCTTCTCTTCTTCCCTTCCTTGCTTCATAATCTCATGTGTAAGGAGAGAACCCACTAGCTCATCAAGCTTTAAAGTCTTCAAATTTTTAGCTTCTATGATGGCGGTTCTCTTCCCATCCCAAGATTCGGGAAGTGAATAGAGTAGCTTCCGGACAAGCTTGTCTTACGGTATTGTCTCTCCAAATCCTTTGAGGCCATTGACTATGGTGGAGAACCGATCAAACATCTTGGACACCGTCTCATCGGGCTCCAATCTTAGTTTCTTTGACATCATTTGTTCCCTCATAGGTAGTCTCAAGAGTGTCCCACACTTCTTTGGCACTCTCAATGGATGACACTTTGGAATAGATGTCTGGACCAAATGAACAAAAGAGCATGTGGAGAGCTTTGTCATTTATTTGAATCTTTCACCTTTCTTCTTCACTCATCTCCACCTTCTTCTTCAAAACCATCTTGCTTTCACTATCTTGCTTCAATGGAATGTAGGGGCCATCTTCAATGACATCCCAAACTAAGTAGTCATTGGACTTGATGAAGAGACGCATTCTATTCTTCCAAAAAAGATAGTTGTCACCATTGAAGAAGGGAGGTTTTGTGGTGGGTTGAGACTCATACATGCCCGAACCGGAGGTTGAAGCCATCTCTTGATTTTTAATGATCACACTCTTCCTAGGAACTCCTCTTGTGGTTGTTAACCCTCAAAGAGGTAGGCTCTGATACCAATTGTTGAATGGATTGAATGATCGAAATGAGCCAAGAGGGGGGTGAATTGGATTTTTAAAGGTTTAGGTGGTGGAAATTGCAAATTAAAAAGATAGACAATGAATTTTAGAGTGGTTCAAGTTCCAAATGAACTCTACATCCACTACCTTAGCTTCACTAAGGATTTGCAACAATTCCACTAATTGCTCTTCCCCTTTTCTAGGCTAAGGAGGCAACCCTTACAATTTTCGGTTAAATTTTCTACCCAAAATTTAACCCAATCCTCACACTAATAGAACAAAGATTTTGATGGCTAAGAAAGTATCTCTCAATACAAATTGTAGCCCAATTACAAGCACTCAACCCAATTTGAGAAAGATAAGAATTAAAATTCCAATTGGGGTTTTTAGACAATATTGGGATTTAGGCACAAATGCTTGGATTTGATGTTTGGATGTTTGCTTTTTGGATCAATAGTTTGTTGAGTGGATCGAAAGATCGATATTTACCAAGAGGGGGGGTGAATTGGAAATTTGAAGGATAGTAGTGGAAATTGGCAAAATAAAATTGAAGAACAAGGAATTTAGAGTGGTTCAAGTTCCAAATGAACTCTACATCCACTACCTTAGTCTCACTAAGGATTTGCAACAATTTCACTAAATTGATCTTCCCCTTTTCTAGGACAAGGAGGCAACCCTTTACAATATCGGTTGATTTTTCTACCCAAAAATCAACCCAACCCTCACACAAGAGAACAAAGGAATTTGTAGGCTAATTAGGTATCTCTCAATACAAATGATAACCCCAAAACAAGCACTCAACCCAATTTTACAAAATATGAATGAAGAACACAAATTGGGATTTTACACAAATTTGGGATTTTTGCTCTAATGCTTGAATTTGATGTTTGGATGTTTGCTTGAAGTTCAATAGTTGTTGCTGATGCTTTTTGGATGTCCCTTTTATACCTTCTCATTGATTTCTAGCCGTTTGAGTGGTTGGAGAAGTAAATGGAGCCGTTGGAACCCTCTCTTACCACCATAAATGCACCTCTCCAGCTACGAGTATCGGTACTCGGGAATGGGTATCGATACCTGTCTCAGAAAAGAAAGAGCCGTTGTATGCAATTAATAGGGCGTATCGATACGCACGTAAGCGTATCGGTACGGGGTATCGAAACGACAAAGGCCGTATCGATACCTTTTTCTGAACTTAGCTCACTGTCAAAACGCGTATCGATACGGGGGTTAGGCGTATCGATACCTGTCAACGGCCTTTTAAAATTTGGTTACCAACCAACTGACACCAACGGTCATATTTTTAAACCGACTTAAATGCTTTAAAATTTTTTAAACCAGTATCGATACTGGTGTTACCGTATCGATACACTCTTTCAAACTCTTTGAAATTTAACACAGGGCGTATCGATACGAGGCTTTTCCGTATCGATATGTGTTCCGACAGTAGCCAATTTTGGCAAAAAGGTATCGATACTCCTCAATGGGTATCGATACTCTATGACGATTTTCTATAAATTTGGCTTGGAACACTTAGAAAATATTTTGAGTTTGAGTTTTACAAATCAGTTTTAAAGTGTTGGTGTTTCAAAACTTGTTAAGAGACTTGTAAAAACAATTTTAAGTTTTTCAAATTGATCCTTAAAGATCTAGTTATATCAAAATCAAACATAGGTTTTACAATCTCCCCCTTTTTGATATAACAAAACCAAAACTTAAAATTTTGACACTTTTGAATAACCTTTACAAAGTAACTCCCCCTTAATATAAGCTTGGTAACCTTTGAGTTAAAATCAAAATATTTTAAAGATGTGAGCAAGTTTCTTCTCCCCCTTTTTGTTAGATCAAAAATGCATGGAGACAATAAAGTGCATAATGAAATCAAAGGTATAATAATAATAAGCAACATAATTTTATTCATTATAGCATGAGAAAATCCAAACGAAAACAAACAAGAAATCAAAGCATAGGTTTTTAATCCTAAAACAAACTTAGTCCTAAAAATAGAAACATAGGTGCATAAAAATAGAAAATCCTAGATGATTATGAATGATATGCAAGAAGAGATGTCTAGGCATTGTCTTCGTCGTCTTCATCATCTTCATCATCATCGACCATAGGCTCATTGCTCCGCATGCTATTACGCCATTCATCATGGAAAGCGGCAACGGAGATATTCAAGGAATTGTGCTCGCTTTCAAGGGATGTAAGGCGATTTTCCATACCCGTCATCCTTGTATCGAAGGTGGTTTCCATGGAGGTTAGACGAGTGTTCATGTCCGTGCGTAGCCCGGTAAATTGCTCATTGAGATATGTCATGAGAGCATCCAAATTGGGCTGTGGGACTTGAGGAGCCGGAGGAGCTTGGGGAGCTTGTGGTTGTTCCAATGCGGCTGCGGCCTCGGGTGGAAGTTCGGAAAGACGTAACCAACTTCCATTAAAGTAATGGAACTTTCCCCGAGCAAGGGATCGCTCATCAATAGGATCGGTAAGAGTAGATGCAAGATCAAATGAGCAATCAATATCCTTTTTCATAAAATAGTAACTTAAAGCCGTACCGTAAATAAAGGATGTGATGAGAGGGGTTTGGCGATTTTGAACATGATAGGCGATCTCATCGAACATGATTCGAGCTAGGTTTGGGCGCTTTCGTTGACGGAAACAACGGATCCAAAAATCATCCACTTGACGGATGGTAGAGTATTTGCCACCGGAGGGACGTAACCACCAAGATACCATCAAATGTAGGATTCGATCGTGAGCATTGAGGACGGTTACGGAACCACTGAGAACATGGCCCAAGGCATTCTCATCATTTAAGCCTACATCCTCTAACTTAAAAACCTCACAAATCCCTTTGACATCGAGAACGATTTGCTTCCCCATGAGATAAGAGCGGATGGCAACAATTTCCCCATTGCGAGAAATAATTTTGGCATTAGAATAGAAAATTAAAACCAAAAGACGATAGTAAATACCGGGGATAGAAAGAAACTCCATGAATTTCCAAGTGCGAAGCAATGGAAGATATTCAAACTTGAAGCGCTCGGAGTCGAGAAAAGGAATGGAGACGACCCTTTCCGCACGAATTTTGTAGTTCTCAAATTGGCGAAAATAGGGAAGACCCGCGGAAGTTTCAAAGGATTGGTTATAAATTGTAACATAATCCGGGCGTGCAACCATTCCGGGAGTTGAAGATTCACCGGCATGAGTAACCCTCGGTCGCTTCCTCGAATGTTCTTTAGGTGCCATAATCTAAAAGAAAATTAAAGAAGGTTTCTTCAATTTGAGTAAAAATCAAGGTAAAAAGATTTAAAATTTTTTTTTGAAAAGCAAAGAGATTTAAGAAAAACAAAGGGTAAAAGAAAACAAAAGAGAATTAAAAAGAAGAGATTACCTTGAAGGAAACTTTGAAGATTGAAGAAAAACTTGAGAGAGAGCACAAAACTTTTCTTGATGCAAGAATTCTTTTAGAATTGAGTTGTAGTGTGGAAAATATGAAGGAGGAAGGGCCTTTTTATAGCCAAAAACGGCTAGGGTTTGTTAGGGTTAAAGAGTTTTAATTTTGGTAAAATTAGATCTCATTTAAGACTGATTTAATGCCATCTGCGCGATAGGGTATCGATACTCCTGAGGGGGTATCGATACGGGGATAGAATTGTCTTTTCTCAAAAATGCCCGTTGGAAAGTCGTATCGAAACGGTGGGGCCCGTATCGAAACGACTTGTATCGATACGATTTTAAGCGTATCGATACCTGTGAAGCGAGGAAAAAAAATCTGGAAAACAAGATGAAGAACACGTATCGATACGCGTATATCCGTATCGATACCATATGAAGCGAGGAGAATTCTGGGAAACAAAATGAAGAACACGTATCGATACGCGTATAGCCGTATCGATACCATATGCCCAGAATGACCTATTTGGTTCTAAGAACAACCAAAGGCTCGAACTTAACACCTCCTAAAAGTATGCAAATGATGAATGAACAGTTCTAAGCATATTTTAACAGAAACATACTCCCCCTAACTATAAGCATGGATAAGATTATGAGTTTAAACACATAAACATGGCAATTTCACAGAATCAAGCATTTTAAGCACAAAAGAGGTCCTAAAAGGTCAAGATAGGCTAGCTAGACCTAACTCTCTCCTAAGGGACCAAAAACGCTCTTTGTCTAAGGGTTTTGTAAAAATGTCCGCTAATTGATTCAAGGTGTCTACATACTCTATAACCACATCTTCCTTAAGGACATGATCTCTAATGAAATGATGCCTTATTTCTATATGTTTGGTTCTAGAGTGTTGGATGGGATTTTTAGTTAGGCATATTGCACTAGTGTTGTCACATTTTAGGGGTATGGTTCCAACTTTAATTCCATAATCTAAGAGTTGTTGCTTCATCCAAAGGACTTGAGCACAACAACTCCCTAAGGATATGTACTCGGCTTCGGTGGTAGATAAGGCTACACTATTTTGTTTCTTAGAGAACCAAGATATGAGCATACTACCTAAGAATTGGCAAGTTCCCGAAGTACTTTTCCTATCAATTTTGCAACCCCCATAATCCGCATCCGAAAAAGCATGTAGGTTGAAGGTAGAGTCTCTAGGATACCAAAGGCCTAAACAAGGAGTGTCTCTAAGGTATCTAAAGATTCTCTTAACGGCTATAAGGTGAGACTCTCTAGGACTAGCTTGAAACCTAGCACACAAGCAAACACTAAACAAGATATCCGGTCTACTTGCGGTAAGGTAAAGCAAAGATCCAATCATAGAACGATAAAGCTTAGAGTCAACACACTTACCTCCTTCATCTTTGTCAAGCTTTGTAGATGAGCTCATAGGAGTGGCTTGAGGCTTTGCATTCTCCAAGCCAAACTTCTTGAGCATATCCTTTATGTATTTTGCTTGGTTGATGAAGGTGTCATCCTTCTTTTGCTTGATTTGGAGTCCCAAAAAGAATGAGAGCTCCCCCATCATGCTCATCTCAAATTCACCTTGCATTAGCTTAGCAAACTCTTGACAATGACATTCATTAGTAGAACCAAAAATTATATCATCAACATAAATTTGAACTACTAAAATGTTATTTTTATACATTTTTATGAAAAGTGTAGTGTCCACCTTACCTTTTTCAAAACCTTTTTCAATTAAAAAGTTTGAAAGCCTTTCATACCAAGCTCTAGGAGCTTGTTTTAAACCATAAAGAGCTTTGGTAAGTTTGAAAACATGATTTGGAAATTTTGAATCTTCAAAACCCGGTGGTTGTTCCACATACACTTCTTCATTTATAAAACCATTTAAAAATGCGCTTTTAACATCCATTTGAAAAAGCTTGAAATTATGATAACATGCATATGCAAGCAACATCCTAATGGCTTCCATTCTAGCTACGGGTGCATAGGTTTCATCAAAATCTATTCCCTCTTCTTGAGTGTAACCTTGTGCTACAAGTCTAGCTATATTTCTCACAATGTTACCACTCTCATCTAGTTTGTTCCTAAAGACCCATTTAGTTCCTATTGTAGATTGATTACTAGGCCTATCAACTAATGTCCATACATTACTTCTCTCAAATTGATTTAACTCTTCTTGCATAGCCATAATCCAAAAGTCATCTTTCAATGCTTCTTTTATGTTTTTAGGCTCTATGCATGAGATAAATGCAACATGGTTCATTAATTTAAGAGAAGAACGAGTGGTTACCCCCTTGGATGGATCACCCAAGATTTCACCATCTTTGACATAGTTCAACTCCCTTGGGTAGCTCACTTCCTTTTCCTCAATAGCCAAGTCCTTCAAGGCTTCAAGAGGTGGATCTTGTGTGTCTTCTTCTTTTGGTTGAATCTCATCCTCCTTTGAAGTTTGACCTCCATCAAAGGCATTTATGATTCCTACATCATCATCATCACAAGAATCCTTCCTAGGAAGGAGGTTATCATCGAATACAACATGAATGGATTCTTCTACTACTAAAGTTCTTTTGTTAAATACTCGATAGGCTTTAGAGGTTAAAGAGTAACCTATAAAAATAGCTTCATCACTTTTTGCATCAAATTTACCTAAGTTATCTTTTCCATTATTTAAAACAAAACACTTACACCCAAAAGGGTGAAAATAGCTAATGTTAGGCTTTTTAGATTTTAAAATCTCATAAGGTGTTTTCTTTAAAATTGGCCTAATCATTACTCGATTTACAATATAACAAGCGGTGTTTGTGGCTTCCGCCCAAAAATATTTAGGTAAATTATTTTCACAAAGCATAGTTCTAGCCATTTCTTGTAAAGTTCTATTTTTCCTCTCAACTACCCCATTTTGTTGAGGAGTTCGAGGAGCCGAAAAATTATGGCTAATACCATTTTCATTCAAAAATTCTTCAAACCCTAAATTTTGAAACTCGGTTCCATGATCACTTCTAATGTGTGAAATTCTAAGTTCAAGATCATTTTGGGTTAATTTTGAAAATGTGATGAATTTTTCCAAAGCCTCATCTTTAGTACTTAAAAAGAGAACCCAAGTAAATCTAGAAAAATCATCAACTAACACAAATGCATAAGATTTACCACCCAAGCTCATAGTCCTAATTGGCCCAAATAAATCCATGTGAATTAATTGTAAGCATCTACTAGTAGAGACATCATTAATGTATTTAAAGGAAGACTTATGTTGTTTACCCTTAGAGCATGCATCACAAATTTTGTCATTTGAAAATTTAATTTTGGGCAAACCTCTAACTAGATTTAGAGAGACTAGTTTTTCCAAAACACTAATGCTAGCATGTCCTAGCTTCCTATGCCACAACCATGCATCATTTTCATTTTGAGCAACTAAACATGCATGGGATGTATGAATGTCATCTAAATGCACCATGTATATATTTCCTATGCGATGACCTATGAGCATAACACTATTTGATTTAATGTCTATAATTTTACATCCATTTTTATCAAAAAGAACATTAAATCCTTTATCACACAATTGACTTATGCTCAATAAATTATGTTTAAGACCATCGACATACAAGACATTTTCAATGAGAATGGTAGAGTGATTACCTATGGAGCCAATACATTTAATGTGGCCTTTGGAGTTGTCACCAAATGTTACTACTCCTCCACCTTTTGGCTTTAAATCCATGAATCGACTCTTGTCTCCGGTCATGTGTCTCGAGCATCCACTATCAAGGTACCATGAGTTTTGACTTTGTGCTTTGGCCTTGTAGCAATGCTCCCCCTACAAACAAAGATATTAAACCTTGGTTTTTGGTACCCAAATCATTTTCGGTCCATGAGTGTTAGCTCCCAAAACCTTGGTTCCCTTAGGAATCCAAGATGACATAGCAATAATATTATTAGATTTTACAAGTTCCTTAGGAACCCATACACTTCTAATTCTTTTAGCTTTACTATGTCTAGGGTAGCTACCTTGTTTGTAGTAATTAGTCCTTTTCTTAGGTTGGTGTGTTCTAGATGATTCTCCTATTTCATGTTTGACACTTTCAACATTTTTTAAGGACTTTTTGAGCTCATTTAGCTCACCTAACACCTTTTGGTGTTCACTATTGCATTGAGATAAAAGATTATTAAGATCAACATTTTCATCTTGAAAGAATTTAAGTTCATCTTTTAATCCTAAAATCTTTTTCTCAAATTTAGAATTAGCTAGAGTGAGTGAGTCATTTTTCTCATTTAGCTCTAAAATGATTTTCTTGTTTTTAATGACCGACTCCTTAAACTTCTCAACTAATTCATCATATACCTCTTGTAACTCATCATATGCATCATTTAACTCTTCATATGAAAAATCTAAAGTAGATGAGTTAGAGGTTACCAAGAAGGAATCTTCCTCAAGTGCCATGAGACAAAGGTTAGCCACTTCTTGTTCGTCATCCTCCGATGATTCCTCATCACTCCAAGTAGCAAGTTTGGCTTTGAGTTTCTTCTTCTTCTCAAAGCTCTTCTTCTTGAGTTGAGGGCACTCCGAACGGATGTGGCCGGGTTGTTTGCACTCATAGCAAATGATGGGATCCTTTCCTTCTTCTTTGCTCTTGCTCTTGAAGTCCATTTTTCTTTGGATTTTTCTACCCCGGTTGGACCTCATGAATCGTGAGAACCGTTTGGCTATCATAGCCAATTCTTCAAGTTCGTCCTCATCACTAGATGAGCTCTCATCAAGTTGTGAAGCTTTAGCCTTGAGAGCTATTCTCATCTTCTTTTTCTTTTCAACTTCAAGTTTCTCTACTCTTTTCTCTTCTTTCTTTTTCTCATCTTCCCTTCCTTGCTTCATGATCTCATGAGTGAGGAGAGAACCCACAAGCTCATCAAGCTTTAATGTCTTCAAGTTCTTTGCTTCGATGATGGCGGTTCTCTTCCCATCCCAAGCTTCGGGAAGTGAATAGAGTAGCTTCCGGACAAGCTTGTCTTCCGGTATGATCTCTCCATAGCCCTTTAGCCCGTTGACAATTGTGGAGAATCGATCAAACATCTTTGACACCGTCTCATCGGGCTCCATCTTGAAATTTTCATAACTAAGATTGAGAAGTCCAATCTTAGTTTCTTTGACATCATTGGTGCCTTCATAAGTGGTCTCAAGTGTGTCCCACACTTCTTTGGCATTTTCAATGGAAGAGACCTTTGAATAGATGTCCGGACCGAAAGCACAAAAAAGCATGTGGAGAGCTTTATCGTTGACTTGAATCTTCTTCCTCTCCTCTTCACTCATTTCGGCTTTCTTCTTCAACACCATCTTGCCTTCACCATCTTGCTTCAATGGAATGTATGGCCCATCCTCAATGACATCCCATACAAGGTAGTCACTTGACTTGATGAATAGCCTCATTTTGTTCTTCCAAAAGGAGTAGTTGTCACCATTGAAGAAAGGAGGCTTGGTGGTTGATTGTGACTCGTACATGCCGGAACCGGAGGTTGAAGCCATCTCTTGATATATTGATGATCACACTCTTCCAAGGATCTCCTCTTGTGGTTGTTAATCCTCAAAGAGTTAAGCTCTGATACCAATTGTTGAGTGGATCGAAAGATCGATATTTACCAAGAGGGGGGGTGAATTGGAAATTTGAAGGATAGTAGTGGAAATTGGCAAAATAAAATTGAAGAACAAGGAATTTAGAGTGGTTCAAGTTCCAAATGAACTCTACATCCACTACCTTAGTCTCACTAAGGATTTGCAACAATTTCACTAAATTGATCTTCCCCTTTTCTAGGACAATGAGGCAACCCTTTACAATATCGGTTGATTTTTCTACCCAAAAATCAACCCAACCCTCACACAAGAGAACAAAGGAATTTGTAGGCTAATTAGGTATCTCTCAATACAAATGATAACCCCAAAACAAGCACTCAACCCAATTTTACAAAATATGAATGAAGAACACAAATTGGGATTTTACACAAATTTGGGATTTTTGCTCTAATGCTTGAATTTGATGTTTGGATGTTTGCTTGAAGTTCAATAGTTGTTGCTGATGCTTTTTGGATGTCCCTTTTATACCTTCTCATTGATTTCTAGCCGTTTGAGTGGTTGGAGAAGTAAATGGAGCCGTTGGAACCCTCTCTTACCACCATAAATGCACCTCTCCAGCTACGAGTATCGGTACTCGGGAATGGGTATCGATACCTGTCTCAGAAAAGAAAGAGCCGTTGTATGCAATTAATAGGGCGTATCGATACGCACGTAAGCGTATCGGTACGGGGTATCGAAACGACAAAGGCCGTATCGATACCTTTTTCTGAACTTAGCTCACTGTCAAAACGCGTATCGATACGGGGGTTAGGCGTATCGATACCTGTCAACGGCCTTTTAAAATTTGGTTACCAACCAACTGACACCAACGGTCATATTTTTAAACCGACTTAAATGCTTTAAAATTCTTTAAACCAGTATCGATACTGGTGTTACCGTATCGATACACTCTTTCAAACTCTTTGAAATTTAACACAGGGCGTATCGATACGAGGGTTTTCCGTATCGATACGTGTTCCGACAATAGCCAATTTTGGTAAAAAGGTATCGATACTCCTCAATGGGTATCGATACTCTATGACGATTTTCTATAAATTTGGCTTGGAACACTTAGAAAATATTTTGAGTTTGAGTTTTACAAATCAGTTTTAAAGTGTTGGTGTTTCAAAACTTGTTAAGAGACTTGTAAAAACAATTTTAAGTTTTTCAAATTGATCCTTAAAGATCTAGTTATATCAAAATCAAACATAGGTTTTACATAGTTGTTGTTGGAGCTTTTAGAGGTCCCTTTTATACCTTCTCATTGATTTCTAGTCGTTGTGGTTGTTGCATTCATCAATAGAGCCGTTGGGGGTGTTATCTCACCTCCATAAATGCAGTCTGCAACCACCCGTTTTGGAACGCGAGAACCTGTTTCGAAACGGGCCAAAATAGAAAGAGCCATTGGGGTGCATTTAAGAGCCCGTATTGAAACGATATTTATCCGTTTCGAAACACTTTTTCCACTGTCAAGGGTCGTTTCGAAACGGCTTGAACTCGTTTCGTAACGCCTTAACAGTTTTCTGAAAATTAGTTAAAAACTTGCAACGGTCATATTTTTCAAATTAAATGAAGAACCGTTTCGAAACACTTGATGTCGTTTCAATACGGGTTCTCTATGTTCTAAAGTCGTTTCGATACTTGTTTCGAAACATGGGTTGGCAGTGATGAAAACGTTTCGATACACGTTTCGAAACATGGGTTGACAGTTTCAAAACCGTTTCGAAACGCCTTAGGCCGTTTCGAAACAGGGACTCGAAAAACACTGTTTCAGATTTAAGAACACTTAGAACATATTTGGAAAGCTTAGTTTTTAACTTAGGCATATTCTTTAAATCATATGGGGATGTTTGAGGACTTAAAAATTCGTTTTGACATTTTTAATTTAGTCCTTAGATTCTTTAGTTATATCAAAATTAAAATATCGGTTTCACAAAGAGTAAAATCTGATTTTGGGAACTAAACCATGCTTTACAAGTGGGTGGGGGAAGAAAAGGGGGGAAAAGTTGGATATGGGGTCCAATTTTTAGTTTAATTATTTTTAATTTCTTTAATCTTAAAATAAAAAAATTAAAATCATTACACCCTTAATTTTATAATTTAATTATTTTTAAGACCTTACTCGTTATAAAGTTAAGTTAAACAACTTACGACCCTGCCCACAAATCATTATTTCTCAACCCAATCAAATTATTTTTTTAAACTGTATAGTATGATTAAAAGATAGTATTTATTTATTAATTATAACCCTTTAACAATATATACAATACAAACAATCTATTTGAATTCGAATCACCTAAATTAAACCTAATCAAATTAATTAATGGTTCGTCTGGTAATCAACGAGGTATTAGTACACCAAACGTATGTAAAATATATAGTATTTATTTAACTCCATTGATGATGCTTTATGCGTGCCCTTTGACCAGTTCTGAATTTAACTACAACACCTTGACTTTCCTGTCCTACATTTCTTTTACTTTTTCTTTCTTCTGGATATTCGTCTTTTTAATTAAGGGTTAACTATACCATTGACCACCGAATTAATTGAGAATTTTTATTTTGGCCATCGAACTAACGAATCCGTCAATCAGACCACCAAACTTATAAAATCAACCTATTTTGACCACACCGTTAAAAACTTAACATATGCCCTAAGGCACAAGTTAGACATAGTTTTACAGATAAATTATTTGAATTTGAGTATCTTAGAAATAACGATAATGGAGTATAATTAATTAGAGGATTCAGAGTAGATATAAAGGGAAATTGCACCAAATAGATCTATACTATTTTTCATATTCTAAATTTGTTCCTAACCTTCAAAACATTCTAATTGAATCCTAAAATATAAATATTATATTAATCAAGCCCTTTTGTCAAGCCATTAGGTTTCATATGCCAATTTGGATTCGACTTAGAGCATGAAAACATGGGCGCTTCTTGTGTTTAGTAGGGATTCGGTACGACTAAAGGTGCAACACCAACTGAAATGTTACAAAACAAGGAACCTAAAATGTTATTTTTTTTTGGTAATATTTTAAGTTGGCAATAATATCAAAATTTGACTCCAAAGTATCGATACTTGTCACTTCTGATAACATTTTAAATAGATGTTAAGTACCAAAATTTGTTTCTAATTATCGATACTTGTCGTGAGCTCACCAACCTAAAATGTTATCAAAAGGTGTAATATTTTAAGTTAATGAATAACATTTTAAATTTCGTATTTTGTAACATTTCAATTGTACCGCACTGTAGCCTTGTGGTCACCCTGCTGTATACACCAAATTATAAAAGAAGTGCACATATTTCATGGGAATCAGGCACGGCCCTGGGCAGGGGCAACAAGAGCGGCTACCCAGGGCCCACCGCTCAAGGAAGTTACACATTTTAATTTTATTCGAAATTTATTTATTTTTAATGATTTAATTTTTTAATATTTGTTATTAGGGGCCCTGTTTTTTTCAATATTTGTTAATAGATGTTTAATTTTTTTTCTAATATTTATTATTTGGGGCCTACTCTTAAAATTTAACTTTTTCTAATATGGGCCTGATTTTTTTTAATATTTGTTATTTTGAGCATACTTTTAAATTCTAATATTTTTCAATTTTTGTTATTAGGGGCCAAATTTTTCAATACTTATTAATATGGACATACTCTTAAAATTAGTTTTTCCTTTACTTGCTATTAGGACAGAGATTTAAATAACACCATATATCAACATCATATATCACCAACATATGAACAAGTTTAATTGGCCACTTTTAATTACCCGGATGTACGGATTTAACCTCAACAATCACTTTACCTCGGTGGGATTACACTCATCACCGGACCTTGCATGTGCGGGATTCCACTCATCGCCACATGCCCTACGGATGGGATTCCACTCATCATCCCGTAGAAATATATAAAAGCTTCCGGTGGAATATTACATCACCGTACTCCTCCTTGATGACTTAACGCCATCAAGGCCACGTACGTTTTGACTCAATTTGTGTGCACACAAATCCTAATGATCGATCATTTACAACCGGTAATTTATTTAGTGCCAATTTTCATAACCACATCACATATCATCAACCACATCCCATGCTCATTACATATATACATTTCATGATATACATGCACCAATTTAACCACATTTCACAAGAGCATAGATAGGCAAACATAGTAGCATTTAATGGAATCAATGGCTAAAATTAACAACTTGAAATAAAGAAATGGCCTACCAAGCGCATTCCACACACACACTCTACACACACTCGAACCAACTTTAAAACAAGTTTGAAACCACTCACCGCCCTTCCTTAGCAACCGAAACAAATCTCCTACGAGCCCAGATTCGGTCTCAATGCTCCTTCGACGACTCCTCTTGCTTCTAGCCAACCAAAAACACAACCAACAACCACAATCAATGCTAACATTCAATCAACACATAACCTTTGAGTTCAAACCAACTTCACCCAAATTCCCAAATCCAACTAATCCCCAAATATTTCAATTTTTGTGCTCCCTACAACACTAGCTGAAAACTACACTTCCAATCATCCAAATGACACCCAAAAGACCCCAAATCACCTTCCTAACATACCTAAACCATCAGCCCTTCAATTTTCACTTAAAACCCACCCAAAAATCAAGTTTTGACATCCTAAAAATAGCTCTAAGAACCCACTTCGAGTTTTCAATGAAATTCAACCAAATTAACATATGTTGTACCTTTTAATATGAATAAACAAAGACCCAACTTCATTTTTCAAAACAAGGTGAAAATCACCATAAAAACCCAAACTTTAAATCAAACCCTAATTTTCAAAATCTCATAATTTTAAAATCTAAGACTATGTATGGATAGGGAATGAAGAGGAGAGTTAGAAAGCATTTTTACCTTTGAAAGACACCTTGGATTGAAGAAGATACTCAATGGAATAGTGTTTTCAAGTTTGGGAGGGTTTTTGAAAGGGGTTTGGGTATTTGGCGTTGGAAAGGGGAGATGGGAAAGGGAAGACAACTTTTATTTTAAAGTTGTCTTGCTTTTAAAAACTTTTGGGTCAAATTACAACATTGGTCCCTCCCCTTTTTACTAAAGCTCAATTAGATCTAATTTAAGGTTGAATTGATTTTAATTAAATTTTACCGACTCGAACCGTAACCTCACTAACTCCTAACCCCAAAACACATGCGTTACACAAATCACCTAAAATAAATCTAACCATCAAATTAATTAAGGGTTCTAGTAATCAACAAGGTATTAGTACGCCAAACGTACGTAAATATAGTATTTATCTAATCTCTTTTCTTTCTTTTAGACAATTCCTTTTTCATTTAATTAATTAAGGGTTGTAGTAATCATTTTATTTCACATGTTTACTCTATTTTCGACTAATCAAAACTGATTACATTCCGACCAAATAGATAATTTATTGTTAGACTAATCCATTATAAAAAACCTACAAACAGAAGTCATCAATCATAGATAAAGTTATATTTGAGTCGCTTAATTATTAAAAATTATATTTAGGTCACTAATTTATAGGTAATGTTACATTTGTGTCACCTATTTATTAAAGGTTACATTTGGATCACTCAATTATGGGTAAAGTTACATTTGTACCACCCTTCATATTTTAAAAAAAGTATATCAATTTGTGTATTAGATTAATTAATGATTTCAAATGAAATACTCTAATGTTAATGAGGGTATACAAGTGATTTGGAAGAAAAAATGACTAAATTGATGTACTTTTTTAAATATAAAGGGTGACCCAAACGTAACATTACCTATAATTGGGTGACCGAAATGTAACCTTTAATAAATGAATGACCCAAATGTAACTTTATCCATAATTAAGTGACTCAAATATAACTTTTAATAATTGGATGACCCAAATATAACTTTTCTCATAATTAAGTGAGATTTAATGTCGAAACTAATAGTTAGACCGACTAAAGCGTTTAATTGAGATATTTCGTAAAAAAAAAAGAAGCGTTTAATTGAGATGATATTGATATTTTAAGCATTGGATAGAACATTTTGAAGTTAAAAAAGCCCAAGCTAATAACTCCAACAAAATTGGGCCTATATGGTTATGATCCAAAACATTAAACAGGGCTCGGGTCGTCCCTTTAGGTTTCAGCCGCCAGCACTCAGTCAAACACCTTAACCCTAGCCCAAACACAAACTCTGAAAAACAAAAACCCTAATTCAGCCATCATTCACGCTATATATTCTCCTTCGAACCTCCCATTTCCAACAATTGTCTCAGCTCTAAATTATCCTCCTCCTCGGCGATTTAGGTCTCATCTGAAAAGTTTTCCGATTTTTTCAATTTCTCTTTATGTTTTCATTTTTCATCTGAAGATTGCAGTGATGAAGCAATATTTTATGGACTAGAGTTTCTGATCTGGGCTTCTTCTCCCAGAAGTTGAAGACAAACCCTTGGCTGTCTGAGTAATCTTCTTTATTTTCTTTTCTCGGAAATTCTGACGCTAATGATGATAATTTCAAATTATCTTAGCGGATTTCAGTGAGATTTTACCTTCAATGATCTGATTGTTACACACACTGAGGCCTTACCTTACTTTGTTTTCAAAATTTCTGTATTTTTAAATCGATTTTGAATCTGGAAAGGGGATTTGGTTTTTGCTATGATGAGATAAAAGCACTTAATGTTGATGGGCAGTGGATTTTGGTCTTTCATTTTGAAAGATCTGCCGTGAGCCTCTCTAAATCTCCAATTTTCTTCATTAAAATTCTGCAAACTTCTTAATCTTAATTGTTATTATGAAATGCGTCTATTACCAATTCTGGGGGATGATTTGTTCCTCTTGGTATAATGGCACAGACGCTATAACAATACATGTGGTTATCCTGATTATTGGCATTTTTTCATGTCATTTGATCCTGGAAACGCCACAAATATTTGAATTCAAATGAATAAATGTAGTTAACAATCAAGGGGTGAAAATAAATAAATAGTTAATTAAATGGCATAAATTAAAAATGCAAGAAATTTAATACATAAAAATGTGGATAAATTTGTACTAACTAAATGACTGCCTTGTTGTCGGAGTTAGCGGGAAGTGATGTTCAAATTGTGAATTGCAGCAAGGGCAAGGCAAGCTTCATGAGAGGTGATGCAACAGCAATTGGAACCGGAGGGAGCTTCAGCTGCTGTGATACATTTCCCGAGTTGGTTGCACTTGCACCAAGAGACTGCTCTTGGTTTATGGGACTTGTTTCTCCACTTAAACACTAATTTCACATATATAACCTTAAACTTTAAATATTTCAAATTAGTATTTAGCGTTTGAGCTTATAAGCAAGAGATATATATTAAACATGGTGATATATATATTAAACATGGTGATTTAAAGCATAAAGTTGTTCTTGGTACAGTGGTTAAACTACTACCTTTACCCAAGCATTGCTTAGGTTTGATTCACCCTAATGCATGTTGAGGGATTTTATTTTCTTCCTCTAAATAGTGTCACCACCTGATTGGAGGAAGAAAATAAATTAATAAAATTAAATATAAATAATTAAAGTCCTTCAATAAGGTGTTGACATGTATCACTATCTAATTAAATAATTTATTAACTTTTTTAATTTAAAATTAGGAATAAATTGAAAGAATATGTAAATAACAAGGACCAAATATGTAATTTTAAAATTTTCTCGTTAATTGCCACGTGGCAGTTTTGTCACTCCACCGTTAGATTTTTAACGGCGGTGGTAAAATTAGGTTGATTTTATAACTTCGGTGGTCTTATTGACGAGTTCGTTAGTTTAGTGGTCAAAATAGAAATTTTTAATTAGTTTGATGATCTATAGTATAATTAACCCTTTAATTAATTATGATGAACATGTTGAATGGTAATTATATACTATTCATTCAATTTTATGTATTGTATTTGAATATCATTATCATAGACGAAGTCATGTATTGGTTGAGTGGGGATGTTGTCCCTCCTAAAATAAAGAATACACATTATAATAATTATTCGTTAGAAAAAAAAATAATTAAAAAATATATATAAAGAGAGGTACATTATATATATATATATATATATATTATTCAAACTCGCCGTGTATGGTGCTAGTATGAGGAATATAGATTTTTGGGGTGCTATTTTAGAGAATTTTAACTAAAACAATGCTAGATTCTTAGGGCTAGTTTGACATAGCTTTTGAAAAATACGGTGAGAAATTGATTTTGAATTACTTGGTTTAACTAAGGATGTCTAATATTGTTGTCAAAAAATATTTTAAGTAGATAAAATATTTATTTTAAACATTATTTTTAAAAATATAAAAATATTGGAAGGTTGATATGTAGAAAAAAATCAACATAAACTTATCTTATTACTATCATTTAATGTTATATTTTTTATACGTCGTTTTATTTAATTAATTTGATATTATTGATGATAATGTTTCAAATTGACAAGGTGGAAATAAGATTATTTTGTTTATTAATTGAGTGGTCTTCACGTGGCCCTTCGGTAATTGGTCTTCAGAAGCATTTTGCCATAGCACATATAGAAACGTGCTGCAACTTCCATCCGAAATGTCCATTTTAGGAGAAAATTTCATTTCACTTTTAATTTAAAGATTATTATAAAAATTATTCCTTTGTTGTGAATAAAATAAAGAAAAACAAGAATAAGAACAAGAAGAATAAAGAGATGAGACAAAAAGGGAAATTTGTATTATTTTCAAATATTGAATTGTATATACAATGCCTTCAGTAAATATTCTATTTATAGGCATAAGAAGTACATAATACATTAAACTCTAATTAATGTAGATAATATTCATAATGATAAAGTAAGTCAAATCTCCATGATAAGGTTCTTATCATGATAGAGTGAAGGAAAAAGAGTACACATCTTTGATACGCATAACATGTTGCCTCATTAAAAACCTTACCAGGAAAATCCAATGGGACAAAACCTCGGTTAAGGGAAAAAGAGTGCAACGCATATTTACTCCCTTCATAAAAACACCACAGAAGATCTTTGAATCTTCATAATTCAATATTGAATACTATTTTCTAAAGATCGTGTGGATAAAACTTTGGAGTAATGTAACATCCTAAAAATTAGCCTAGAAGTTTTATGAATTAATTTAATAATTAGTGATTCAATTAGATTAGAAACATTAAATAATTAAATTAGAGTAGCTACATTAGGGACTCAATGAAAATTCAAAGAGAACTAAGGAAGTGACTAAACCGAATAATAGAGAAAATTGGAAGGATCTCATGCAACATTTAGGGGATTACCAAATCTGCCCATATTGTTGGAGTTAATTAATGTGTTAGATAAATGTGAATTAGACAAATGTGATGATAGTTAGGTGACTATCATGTCGCCATTATGACTCCCTTGGTCGGCTCCCTTAGTGGGAAAGGAAGTCTCAAAACTTAAACTAGAAAAATAAAATAAAGTGGAGAGGGAAGAAGCAATCCGGCCATTGTTGTGAAGAGAGGAAGAAAAGAGCTTTGCATGTTCAACCTATTGGCTTAAGATCACCAATTAAAAATTAAAAGTAAGTTGAAATTCTCATTTCCTATTCGAGCATGTAAGAATTTTTGAGAATGAGTATTGTTTTTGTACATTCGATAATTCATGGAAATTGATTAGTTAAACATGTAGTGTTGCTGGAAAATGTAGAGACAAAGGTAATGAGTTGGGATGAGAAAAATTTGGAAGATGATGAGTGTAATGAAACTCCTAAACTAAGAAATTCAAAGCTGGCCAAAAATGTGCTAGTCTAAACACTCAACTTTGAAAATTGTACAAAATAGAATATTAGGAAATTGAATCTGAAATTTTAACACCATCTACCTTAGCATGTATATTTTAATAGGAAATTTACAAAATCAAATTTAGAGCTTTATAGAAAAATTTGGAGCGAAATTAGAGATGATACTCGAATATGTCCAGTGGTATCTTAATATGGACAATGAACTTTGAAAATTCATAAGAAATGGTACACCAAGCAATTCGGTATGAAATTTAATAGGTAACAATTGAAGATGTTAATTGAGCTTGGAAACAAACGTAATTTAATTCCGAGTTATATAGTGAAAATGGGAGCTAAATTAAGATAGATGGTCAAAACTGTCTAATTTAGGAAATGTCGAACCTTGAATGACAATCTAAATTGAATCGATAAAATTGATAAGGAAAAATTTATTTACATGAATGAGAGACATGTTATTACTAAATTGACATAAGAAATTAAGTAAATCGAATAGTGGATTAAGGAATATAAGAAAATTTACTAGTGTAATTCGACTCTATTCTAAGTTGAAATTAGTTTAGGGACCAAAACTGAATTGTGAAAACCTAATAGCTAAATTGAATTAATAGATTCTGAAAATTTTGTCTGTATGATTGTATATAATGTAATAGAGCCTAGAGGAGAAGGAATTGACGAGGAGCCGATAGCTGGATTGGCAAAGGAACGTGGGATGAACCTCCGAATTCAGAATCAGCTCGACGATAGTGAGTGAAACAAATTTTAGAGTTGAGAATAGTGTCTCAACTAAATTGATTTAATTTTTATCTTAGAATTGCATGAAAGTGGACTTAATAATAGTTTGGTAATTTAATAAGGGAAGAAGAATTATAAAGGAACTTGGTATTGTGAATTCTTGTTGTGTTCGAATGGTGTATGATTTGATTGAAATTGGGTGATTTTCATGTTTGATTTGAATAGAATTGGAACCATGTGGATCTAAATTATGCTGATTTTCACATAAATTGGTTGCTAAAATTGCATAAGGATCAAGATATGATCTTGTTATTCGAGTTATATGATGAACAATGTATAATACATGATCAATGGTTAAATTTATATGTCATGTGTTTGAAAATTTTGTTGTAATTGGAATTATGTGATATGTAATTGAAATTATATGCTTGGAATTGAGGATATGCGATTTGTGGTGTATATATGATATACTGTGCTATTGGAATCGAAATTTACATGTGAAATTAATCGAAAGAATTGATTGATATATTCTGGAATTTGATTGCCGAATTATATGAATTAAATTTAAAAGGTAATTGACAAAGCCCTTGGTATGTATAGTCAGTCCAGGTAGTACGACATGCCTACAGTCTAGAGCTCGATAAGAATCGGTACGTTAGTGTACTCGATTGCTATGATACATAAGTGTACCTATTCGCTTAGTGTAAACTGGCACTAAGATGACATGTAATACGATAATATGAAGTGGTACTTGGGTACCTATTATATGGTGAATTGATTCACATCTCTGTAACACGTGACTCGAATACCTAGCTAACTATATGAACCAAGGCTTCATAATCAAATTGATAATTAAATAAATTTGTAAACATTGATGTTAATCTCCTTGATTTTGATGTGTTGCTATTTGGAATTGTAATGAAGTATGCAATTTATGAATTATAAATTAAATTGTTGTTCTGCTACAGTTTGCTACTGCTTGTAATTAAATTGTAATATTTGCATTTTTGATTAGATTAAAAGCCTGATTCTTGTTGCAAGTACTTGTTAAATTATTTGTGAATTTTACATGTTGGCTATTGGTCGATTCGAATGGTATGGTATATAAATGCTAAATTAAAGATTTGAATTATTGTGTGATAACTTAAACAAGAAAATTAAAATGGATAGACTAAGATTTCCTCACTAAGTACTATAAGTACTTATCACTCGTATTTTCCTTTCTTCCCAGAACTACAAGAAGTAGAGTGATCGGTCTACCCTATAATTTTTGCTAGCTCGAAGATAGAAGTATGCCTTTCATTGTCTTTGGTGTGCTTATGATGGGTGGCCTAATTGTCAGCATGCTAGTTCAATTTGCACTAATGGTTATGTTCATGAATTATTATCTTAAGAATGTTTAAACTTTGAAGTCTAGTTTCCATCATTTTGTTATGTATGTAAGGGGTAAATATGAGGTATAGCTTAGCCCTTGTTATATGTTTTGGGGCTGTTTCTTTTTGTTCACCTTTTTGTATAGGCAACCGATAGGTTTTAGCCAATGGTAGCTACCCCGAGGTATCTTTTGTATAAGGGAAACAAACGTTATGGATGATGATGCATATATATATATATATGTTAAAAATTAAAATGTTGATCTTATATTTGGAATCCTCTAGTTGATCATGATTGGAATCAATTTTTATCTATTAAAATGAATCTTTCGAAATTAACAATTAAGAATTAGAATGTACATATGTTTGTATGTCGAATGTGGGATAACTAAGATTAAGAATTTAATGTTAGATCATAAGTAAATTAAATGAATCAAATTTTAAGTAGGCCCACCTAACTAGCATTCAAATAAAAAATATTACACGTTTTCCGCTGCTTAATTGTATCAAGTTAATACGAATCTGTTTAACGCCCCTTCCTCCTAACCGGGGTTGGGGTGTTATATAAAGTGGTATCAGAGCTTTTTAGGTTATTTCCTAAAGCTTAATCGAGTCTGCATGCATTTGTATTGCTTTTAAGTATGCCACCCATGAATTGTGCACTGAGATAATTGCAATGAGCTTTTCTAATCTTCTTGTTTAAATTTATGATAGAAAATGACAGGCCAAAAGAATGGAAGTTCACACGAATCTTTGAGTGAAGGTGAAAGTATGAGATTAGGTGATAATCCACCAGCACGAACTGAACTTCCAGAAAAGGAGAAAAATAAAGGGCCTGTTCAGATTACCGAGCCTGCTCAAATCACTGAGCGATTCAATAAAGAGCCTGTTCAGACCACGGAGCGTGAACAACTTCCACCTGAAAATCCTATGGTCCAATCGGCTCAAAGGGAATGTCTCCTCAGTATGAAGGAGATGTTCAACCAACTTCTGTCAAATTTGAAACAAGAGCAACCTGCTGCTTCTGCTACTATTGTACCCAATAGAGCACCTATAGATAAACTCGCTCAACACCGAGCCTACACTTTTGTTGGTACAAATGATGAAAGACCAGAAGATGCAGAGTATTGGCTTGAAAACACCACCAAGGTGGTAACCAAACAATTATAGTGCTCCGATGAACATAAACTGGAGTGCGCTGTGGCTTTGTTGGCAGATGAAGCTATGAATTGGTGGGGAACCACTACCCTAATTGTTCCAACTGAATCGGTGACATGGGAATTCTTCATCGAGGAATTTAAAAAGAAGTATATAAGTGAGAAATACTTGGCTGAAAGAAGGAAGAGATTCCTGCATCTTAAACAGGCCAACAGACCTATTGAGCAATATGTTGCAGACTTTTGCAAATATTGCAAATACGATTCAGAGTACATTAAAACTGAAGCTGATAAATGCAAGATGTTCATTGATGGTCTGAATGATGAACTGAGTCCAATCTTTACTGCTCTGGGAATCAATGATTTTCAGAGCCTTGTTAATTGGGCCATCGCAACAGAAGCTAGGATGAAAGCTGCTGAAAGAAGAAAAGGGGGCAATCGATCTGACAAAAAGTAGAAACGGGACGACAAGTCTCAGTGGTAGTTTAAGAAGACTAAATTTCAGAAAGAGGGGTCTTCTAATTTCACTTATACTCTGAGGAGTAATTATACTTCGAAATCGTTCACAATGATCAAATCCTCAGTACCGGCTATATTAGTCAATATCACAGGAAATTCAGAAAAGATTCCTCCTTGTAAGTTTAATCAGAAACTACATCGTGGTCAGTGCAGATTTCAGTCGAATCTATGTTATGCTTGTGGTGGTGATGATCACTACATCAAAGACTGTCCTCAAAAGCCTGAATCAATGCCAGCTCGGAACACTGCGATTCCTAGTCCGACGTCATCTAATCGGAACAGGAATGCTAAGTCAACTCAACCAAGTTATCAAAAGAGAGGCAAGGGTACTCACTCAAATGCTTCTACTCACCAGGAATCCCGAGCTCTTGCTAGAGTTTACCACATTCGTGGTAGGGATGACGAAGAATCTCCTGAAGTAATTGCAGACACTGTTGAGCTAAATTCACATCCTGTTTATGCCTTAATAGATTCGAGATCCACTCATTCATTCACATGTATATCTGTAGTTAAAAAGTTGAAATTAGAACCTGAAATTGTGAAAACCAGTCTAATAGTCTCGAACCTTTTAGGAGGAAATTCAAACATTAACCTAATATGTAGAAATTGTTCCTTGTATATTGGCAATTTTCCATTCTCTATTGATCTCTACATATTACCATCCTGTGAATTTGATTTAATTTTGGGGCTAGATTGGTTAAGTAAACATGAGGCTTGGGTAGATTGTCAAAATAAAAGATTATACCTTCAGGGTTTAGGAAAAGAATCCATACTCCTGATTGATAAAAAGCCCACTTCCATTTTTGCATCTATGGTCTTGCGAGATCAAATTGAATTTGAATTACCTGAGATGCCTGTTGTTTCTGAATTTATTGATGTGTTTCCCGAGGAACTACCTGGTCTCCCTCCGATTAGAGAAGTTGATTTTGGGATTGAAATACAACCTAGCTCAAGTCCGGTGTCTATCACTCCGTACCGGATGACACCTCTTGAGTTAAAAGAATTGCAAAAGCAACTTCAAGAGCTTCAGGACAAGGGTTTCATTCGACCTAGCACTTCTCCTTGGGGTGCATCTGTTCTGTTTGTAAAGAAGAAGGATGGAGCGATGCGCCTTTGCATTGACTACCGTCAATTGAACAAGATCACAATTAAGAATCAATATCCACTCCCCAAAATAGAAGATTTGTTCGATCAACTTAGGGATGTTTCGGTGTTCTCAAAGATCAATATGCGATCTGGATACTATCGAATGAGAGTCAAAGAGGAGGATGTGTCAAAAACAGCCTTCAGAACTCGTTATGGTCACTATGAATTTCTGGTAATGCCATTCGGATTAAAAAAATGCTCCGGCGGCATTCATGGATCTCATGAATAGAGTATTCAAGCCCTATCTCGATAAATTTTTAGTCGTCTTCATTGATGACATTCTAATCTATTCTCGCAATCGAGAAGAACATGCTGAACACCTTCGCATTGTCTTGCAAACTCTCCGGGAACGTTAGTTATTCACAAAATTCTCCAAGTGCGAGTTCTGGTTAACGGAAGTTTCTTTTCTTGGTCATGTAATTTCAGCAGAAGAGATTAAAGTAGATCCAAAGAAAATCCATTCAATCATGGATTGGCGACTTCCCAGAAATGTCAGTGAAATACGAAGTTTTCTTGGTTTGGCTAGTTATTACAGAAGCTTTGTCAAAGGGTTTTCCACTATAGCCTTACCTTTGACTAAACTTCTTCGTAAAGATCAACCATTTGAATGGTCTGAAAAGCAACATAAAAGCTTTGACCAACTCAATGCAGCCTTGACTCATGCCCCAGTCTTGATTCAACCAGAACCTGGTAAAGATTATACCGTATACAGCGATGCTTCGCATGCAGGTCTTGGATGTGTCTTAATGCAGGGTGACAATGTAATCACTTATGCTTCTCACCAATTAAAACCTCATGAATTGAACTATCCGACGCATGATCTAGAACTTGCTTCTATCGTATTTGCTCTCAAAATATGGAGACATTACTTGTATTGAGAAATGTTACCTATTCACCGATCACAAGAGCTTAAAGTATCTCCCGACTCAGAAATATCTGAATTTGAGACAACGCACATGGATGGAGTTGTTGAAAGACTATGATTTAGTTATTGACTGTCACCCCGGAAAGGCCAATGTGGTTGCGAACGCCTTGAGTCGTAAACCGACATTGGGTGATTTTCAAATCCTTGATCTTTAAGAATAAATAAATATACCTTCAATAATGTCTTCGTCTAAATTGTTTAATTTATACTTGTAGCTCCAACTGTTATCAACGATCATCTACGAGTGTATCAAAAACAAGGATTTTTATCCGAACTTCAAATCCAATCCAGTCTAATCTCAAGGATTGGAAGTCTTCAGCAAGCTGACCCAGAACTTCAGGATATTATTTCCAAACTCGATACTGTAACACCCACATTTCCGTCCTAGAATTTAAAGCCGTTAAATCTAATTTATTTATTTATTCTTAGAAGCAATTGAGTTTGCAATTAAGTAAATTATTCAATTTAGTCCTTGAATTTCTTAATTGGGCAATTATTGCACCAATTCGAATTAAAAAGTAATTAAGCCTTTGAATTAAGGAATTTAGCCAAATGATAAATTAGTAGATTCAAATTAGTAATAACAAGATCCAAAGTGTGAAATTAGAAGAATTAAAAGAAATTAAGAAGTGGTACATTTCCTTGTGGAAATCGGACCAAATTGGGAAATTAAAGAAACCATGACAAAGGAAAATTGATGACCAATTTAAAATAATTATAATGTTTGAAAATTGCATGTTAAAAATGAAAAGTCCTTAGGGCTACCCTTAGTAAAATGATAATAAAAGAGAAAGGTTAAAAGACACTTAAGTAATTTTAGAGTCTATCAAATCCCCCAAATTAGGGAGGATGTCTTCTCTCCATCATTTCTCCTCCTTGTTGCCGCGAGGTTTGAGAGAAAATGGAGAGAAAAGAAGATCAAAGGTCTGAAAGTTTTGAAGCTCAAATGGTGAAGGTTTAGCTTGCATGTTTGAAGGATTAAGCTAGGAATTGAGAAGGGTAGCTAGTGATAACAAGAAAATCAAGAAGTAAGTTCTATTCTCCTTGTAACTATTCGGTTATGTAACACACCATGCATGCAAACTTAAAATTTGTATAAACATAAAAATATGAGAGTATTGATGAATATAATAAGTTGATCTAATGAAATCTTTGAAAAACTACTTGAGAAATTATAAATAGATTCATAAAGGGACTGTTTTGAGAGAAGTGTAAAGTCATGGATGATTGGAAAATTGGTATGATTAGAGATTAAATTAGAAAATTCTTACTAGGAGAAAGTGGTGAAGAACTAAGAATGTTATGAGAAATTATTTTTGGTTGGCTGGAAAAACGAATTAAAAAGAGGAAAAATCGACTAGAACTAAAATTGGACATGTATTCGGAAATAATGGAATTTAGGGACCGAACTGGAAAATTAGTAAAATTGAGTACTTGATCGCTGAAATTAAAAGTTAATGTGGATTGTAAAATGTCATGGAATAATAGTATAAGTCATGCCATAAGTGAATTTGGACTTTAAATGATGTAATTAGGTGAATTTTAAGCTAAAGGTGATAAATAAGTAAGCTGTCCAGTGGAATACAAATCATAAGCAGTAACTTTAGAAATTCACCAAAAATTGGATTTAAGGTATTTCGAATTGACTTTTTTACTGTATAAACATTGGTATGTCTAGGATCATTGAGATAAAACGGAACTCAATTCCAGTATGTAAATTAGGAGATATGAATTTTTAAAGTTGGACAGTACAAGCTGTCCAGATTTATCGAAAAAGGGTATATTTAAGTAATAAACTGTATTTACTCGAATAAGATAAAAATATGAGGTTTGCATGAGTAGAAAAATGAGTTTAATACCTTTCTAATGGTATATGATAAGTTAATTTTGGATTAGTAATTAAAAGGATATGATTAAAATACTAACTAGTCCCCCAACTAGTTTAATAGAAAATCAGATTTGAAAGTTTATGTTCATGCTTAAAATTGAGGAGTAATTATGATTGAATGGCTTCCTAATATAGTGTGTATTCGTTTTATGTTGAGAATTAGTAATTAAAAAGATCGGAATTGTGAAGAGACTTTGGAGGAAGCTAGGATCGATCAATCGAGAGGAAGAAGCAAGGGCATCTTAATTCAAGATCAAACTTAAGGAGTTGTGAGTGTAATTTTGTATTAGGGTTGGGACTAGTGTCCAAACCACCTTATTATTGTGTAATTTATAATTTCTATGCATGAAATTGGACCTAATTGATATTCGGTAATGTGTTTAGTAAGGGATGGAGATCAAATGAAAAATGGATGCATGATTTGAGATTTTGGCTAATTTTTGAATATGTGAGAATGCGGGCTGCTTTATGTGATTTTAAATGCCATGATTTATATGCTTGATTTGGATTTTAATAATGCTTGATTATATGAGTATGTGGACTGCCCTATGGTACTTTTGCTATGTTTAATATGCATGTGACTATTTGTGAAGTTGCTGCCCATATGTTAATGTGATCGAATGAGTATGCAAATCGAATTATGAAAAAATGTACATGCTAAATAAAGTAATGAATAATAAATTAACAAGAATAATATGCCCTCGGTCGATTAGAAGTCTTAGATAGTACAATATGCCTAGAGTCTGAGCTCTCTTGTTTGTTGCTTCGTGCAACCATTGCTTGTTGCCTTGTGCAACCATTGTTAGTACCTTGGGTACTCTTCGACTATGTTAAGGTGTTCTTGATTGCTGTTCAAGACACATGATGCTATTGGGCATCCACTATTTGTTGCTTTGTGCAACCATTGCTTGTTGCTTCGTGCAACCATTGTTCAGTACTTAGTACCCTCTTGATGGCTTGAATATCTGATACGTCTACTCTACCTAGGGCAATGAAATAAAATGCAATGTAAACTAATTAAATTAAATAGAATTGCTTAATTATGTAAAGCTCATAAATTGGATACATGGATTGTTATGACTTGGTATGACATGATGTGAAATTTATGATTGTATTTTGTGGACATTGGTTCTTCCGATTATGATATAACGCATATGAAATGCTTACAAGTCCGAATATATGTAAAATGGCAATGACCCTGTTCGAATACATGGAAATTGAGATGAGATAAGTTTGATAATTTCTGATTTTGGCTAATGATTTGAGACCTATTCGAATGATATGCTTAAGGAAATTTGTGATTTCGTTATGATAAATTAATGATGCTATGTATTGATTGGCATGAATTTCGGTTAATTCAATTGTTAAGCATGAGATTGAGTATGCTGGAAATTGAATTGAATTATGGTATTGATCGAATCAAATGGAAGCATGTGATGAATTAATGTTGTTTGTTATGTATTCGAGCATATGCCATGAATGTTGATTATGTTATGCATGATGCTACGTGTATTTGATTTTTCATAAGCTGAGTTGGGTAAAACTCGGATGTTAATAAACCTAGCTAAGTAAACTCAATGCTTGATCACATTAAAAGCTCAAGAATGAATTAGATTTAGCATTACCTCGCTAAGTACTATTTGTACTTATCGCTCCATTGTTTTCTTCTTCCCAACCTTAGCAGGATCGCTTGGACCTTAAAGCTAGCATTCGATTGGATCAAGTTACAAGTTCAGAAATATGTATGATCTTAGTCTTATCTTTAGACTCCTAGATGGTGGCTTTGAAGTTTGTCTAAAGGCTCGTTTTGTTGTGTTTGGTCGTAGCCTAAGTCTACGTTGGTGTTTAAGATTATATGCTCCATGATGCTTGGTTAGGAGGCTATAATTATGTTTTGTATTTAAGTAGATAGCCTCATTATTTTGTTGTAGATAAATGTAAGTCGAGCTAGTGGTCTTGCCAATTATTTTTGTTGTTCATAGTCTATAGCTTGACATGGTTTAGGGGCATATAAAACTTGATATTTTGTAATGATCTAATTAAAGGAAATCAAATGTTATGGTGTATGAATTCTTTATGCCTTGTTTGTAAAATTGATATAATTAATTATTGGTAATTGGTTTAATTCGAAAATCACCTAGACCACTTAGTCAAAGTTTCGAATGGCATGTTATTGAATAGTTTAAGTTTCGGCATGGTTTATTCAATCGTATTCGGGATAGTAATCTTGGTAATATGCTAGATAATGATTAGAATTAATTGGCTATATAGAAGCATAATGACCGAATGGTTGAGTTATAGTTGTGAAATTGGAACTTGATAAAGATAATAAGAAAGTTTTAAATTGACTTGTAATTTGGTAACAAGATTAAAAGAAATTGTGTTCAATATATGAATGTTTAGAAGAAAATTTTTGTTAGCCCACTTTCCGCGTGTGCATTATTATGAATAACTTAATTAAGAATGGTTTCTTGTTTCTGATTTTCTATTTTCCGGTTCCGGTAACGCTCCTAACTCCCGACCCGGGTTAAGGGTGTTACATTTTGTGGCATCAAAGCTTTTTAGGTAACAGGTCCTAAAGACCTTGAATGTGTTCTGTATGCATTATTAGTTGAGTCAAGCCACCTAGGGATCATACATTGAATTTCTTGTAATTATGTTCCTAACTCTGATTTTGTTTGATCTGAATTAGAATGAAAGAGACACGTTTAGCTCGAGACGATGAAAGTCCTCGAGGATCCTCAAGTTAAGGGGATAGTGTCCATATGAAAGAAAATCCTCTTGTACAAGATAGTGTCCGTATGAAAGAAAATCCTCTTGTACAAGATAGTGTCCATATGAAAGAAAACCCTCTGATACTAGAGGTTATCCATGCGAAAGAAAACCCTCTGGTACAAGAGAACCCTTATGTACCAGATAGTACTCGACCACAACCTCCTGTGCAAGATAGCACTCGACAGCAACCTCCTGTTCAGCCTCGGACGAACACTGATAATCCGACTATTCAGAATGCTCAAAGAGATTGCCTTCTGAGTATGAAAGAAATGTTCGATCAGCTTTTGACGAACATGAGACATGAACAACCTGCTCCGGTAGCTGCTGCCCCTAACAGAGCTCCTATTGAAAAGCTTGCTCAGCATCGAGCCTATACATTTGCAGGCTCTAGAGAAGAGAAACATGAAGAAGCTGAGTATTGGTTAGAAAGAACTACTCAGATACTAACTAAACAACTTCAGTGCTCGGATGAGCATAAGCTCGAATGCGTAGTTGCTTTACTTGCTGATGAAGCTTTGAACTGGTGGGAGACTACAACACTAACCGCTCCAGCTAAATCTGTGAACTGGAAATTCTTTGTAGAGGAATTCAAGAAGAAATACATTAGTGAATAGTACTTGGCTGATCGAAGAAAGCGTTTCTTGCATCTGAAGCAAGCGGGTCGACCAATAGAGCAATACGTGGCTGATTTCTGTAAGTACTGCAAGTATGGTTCTGAGTACATCAAGACAGAGAAAGAAAAGTGTCGTATGTTCATTGACGGTCTGAATGATGAGCTGAGTTCGATGTTTACTACCCTGGACATCACGGACTTCCAAACTCTTGTAAATCGAGCAATTGCTACAAAATCCAAATTTCGGGCCGTAGAAAAACGGAAAAGCGGTTACCGTCATGATAAGAAGTGCAAGAGTGATGACAAGTCTCACTGGAAATTGAAGAAGTCCAAAATCTAGAAAGAAGGTTCTTCTTCGTATAATCCAGTTCCTCGTAGTAATTTCACACCGAAGCCTCAGTCAGTGAATAGACTTGCTATCCCGATTATATCTGTTAATAGTCCGGGAAATTCAGAAAGGGCTACAGTCTGTCAGCATTGTCAGAAACCACATTTCGGTCAGTGCCGAAAGTAGGCCAACTTATGTTTTGCTTGTGGCGGAAGTGATCACTATATTAGAGACTGTCCAGCGATGAGAGATCAAGCTCCTGCTCAAAACATTGCTAATCTGAGTCATGTACAATCCAATCGGAACAAGAATACTAGACAAGCACAATCAGGGAATCAGGGCAGAGGCAAAAGCAATCAGTCGAAAGCCACCACACATCAGGAATCACGAGCTCCAGCTCGAGTCTATCATATCCGTGGCAAGAATGAGGAAGAATCTCCGGATGTTATTGCGGGTACGGTTGAACTAAACCTTACTCCTGTTTATGCTTTAATAGATTCGAGATCAACTCATTCTTTCGTGTGTTCTCACCTGATCGACAAGTTAAAACTAAAACCTGAATTTGTTAAAACCGGGTTAATTGTTTCAAACCCTATAGGGGATGACTTACCTATCAACCTGATCTGTAGGAATAGTCTTGTATCTATTCGAAATGTACCTTTTCCCTGTGACCTATATGTTCTACCTAAATGTGAGTTTGACCCAGTATTAGGTTTAGACTGGTTGGGTAGACATGAAGCCTGGATTGACTGTCAGAATAAAAGACTATACTTAAGGGGATTAGGAAAAGAATCAATTCTGTTAATTGACAAGAAACCAACATCTCTTTTTGCTGCTATGGTTTTGCAAGATGAATTAGATTTTGGCTTAACTGAAATGCCTATTGTATCTGAATTTGTTAATGTGTTTCCTGAGGAACTCCCTGGACTCCCTCCAATTCGAGAAGTTGAGTTCAAAATTGAAGTTCAGCCTAGAACTAATCCGGTGTCCATTACGCCCTATCGTATGACACTTATTGAATTGCAAGAATTAAATAAGAATATTCAAGAGTTAGATGATAAGGGTTTTATTCGACCTAGCACTTCTCCCTAGGTGCTTCAGTTCTCTTTGTGAAAAAGAAAGACGGAACGATGCGACTTTGCATTGATTACCGGCAACTGAACAGAGTCACTATCAAGAACAAGTATCCATTGCCCCAAATTGAAGATCTGTTTGATCAGTTGAAGGATGCTGGTGTATTCTCTAAAATTGACCTTCGTTCCGGTTATTATCTGTTGAGTTGATCACACAATTGCAAATGGCCAAGAGGGGGTGAATTGGAAATTAAAATTTTGGTAGGAGATAAAGGTGAAAAATAAAATGTGACACAAGAATTTAGAGTGGTTCAAGTTCACCAAATGAACTCTACATCCACTACCTTAGTTCCCACTAAGGATTTTCAACCAATTCACTACTTGAATTCTTCCTCTTTTCTTGGATGAGGAGGTAACCTTACAATTTGATTAAGCTTTCTACCCAAAGCTTAATCCACTCACTTTTACAAAGAGATGAATTTGGTAAACTCCAAAAGTTCCTCTCAAAGGATGAATGTTTACCCAAATACAATTTCACACTCCCCAAACTCACAATACAAGATTACAATAATAAAACAAGAGTTGGGTACAAGAATTTGAATATGAAAGGCACTAGGGTTTGGATTTGATGCTTTGATGTTGCTTGTGGGTTCAATAGTTGTTGCTTGTTCAATTGAGACTTGTTTTTATACCCTTGCATTGAATTCTAGCCGTTTGGGTAGTTGGGATCATCAATAGAGCCGTTGAGAGCATTTTTCCCGCAATAAATGCAGCTCTGCTACCTACCATATCGGTACTCGTAGGGAGCGTATCGATACCTGCATCAAAGAGGAAAGAGCCGTTGTGACTAAAAACAGAGCATATCGATACGCATAGAAGGCGTACCGGTACAGTTTTAAGGGGCGTATCGCTACGAAGGGTCGTATCGATACGGTGTTTGCTCACTGGAATCCCAAGTTTGGTTTTCTTAAAGATCGTATCGATACGCATACTTAGCGTATCGGTACGGTATAACGGTCTTTTAAAAATTGGGAAACTAACCAACTTACAAGTTAACGTTCGAAAATTAAATGCAAAAGATTTTGCAAAGACAAGCTTATCGTATCGATACAGTTGCAAAGCGTATCGGTACGGTATCATTGAAAGAGTTGCCCAGATGAATGTCGTATCGATACAGGGTAGTACCGTATCGGTACGCTAAGTCCATTAAAATTCCAGTGGCTAAAACCTGTATCGATACGCCTGGGCATTTTTGTATAGTTTGGCTTGAAAACTTATAGGAATGACTTAGAAAAATTTATCCTTTTAAGAATTTGTCTTGAGATATTAATTTTGTTTAAAATACTTGTCAATAGTGAGACTTTAAAGAGTATTTAAAAATTTATTGTTTTGCAAATTGGTCCATAAGTTTAGATGTTATATCAAAATCAATTTTGGTTTCACAATCTCCCCCTTTTTGATATAACAAAACCACATATAAATTTTTAAGTTTTTGAAACTTTTGAAAAGCTTTCTGCCCCTTAATTTAAGAAGGATTTTCAAAAAAAATTGACTCTATAATTCTTTCTCTTCTTTTTGTTAGATCAAATATAAACACAAGGATAATAGCAACAATTAATTTATAAAATTCAAAGTAAACATAATAGTTCAAATGAAACTTCAAGGAAAAGCAATATAATAATCCAAACTTAGATCCTAAGACATAGATAATAGGCATATGGTATGCAAAAACTACTCGTCCGCCCCATCATCATCATCTTCCTCGTCCTCTTCATCTTCATAGTCTCGAGTGGGTTTATTTCTCCGATTTTGGTTAAGCCAAGCACCATGGAAGGCGGTGAGAGAGATATCCATAGAGTTTTGGCGAAGAGCCATGGCTTCCATTTTATTCTCCATACCTTTGACGCGATCTTCCAAGGAGGTGAATCTAGTGTCCATAGCGGTAAACCCGGCTTCCATGGTAGTGAACTTCTCATTGAGGAATGTCATTAGGGTGCCCATGGAAGAGGATTCAATCAGAGCTCGTTGAGAGCTTGAAGAAGCATGAGAAGCATCAACCGGAGCATCTTGTGGAAGAGCTTGAGTGACACGAACCCATTCATTGTCAACATAAGAGAAACCGGCACGAGATAGAGAACGCTCATCTATGGGTAGGCCAAGGAGTTTGGGATAGTCATGGGAACAATCAATATCAAGGGAATGGAAAAGGTAACTCAAAGCCGTAGAGTAGTAAAAAGATTTGACTTGTTCGGTGTGACAGTGTTGGACTAGATAGACAAGGCCGGCAAACATAATTTGACTAATGTTTGGACGTTGACCTTCCCTAAAGCACCTAAGCCAAAAATCATCGACTTGATGAATAGTAGAAAATTTTCCTCCCGATGGACGCAAAAACCAAGAAACAAGAAGATGAAGGATTCGACCCTGAGCATTTAAGACTTTCACTAAGCCTAAAGGACCCGTACCTAAGGACTTCTCATCATCAATACCAATGTTTTCAAAACCAAAAGCCATACATAAAAAATTTTGATCAATTTTAATGGTTTTGCCCATAACAAATGACTAAATAGCAATGACATTTTCTCTAGGTTCATCATGAACACATAAAGCATTTGAAAAGAATATGATGACCAAATTCCTATATAGAATAGGGGCAATGCTTAAAAAATTTAGAAATTTCCATTGCTTAATTAAAGGGAGGTATTAAAATTTAAAACGGGCAGAGCTTAAAAACGGGGCTGACACAATACGTTCTTCCCTAAGGGTCATGCCTTGAAATAGTTTGTAATGAGACATATCGGAATTGTCGGGAAAACTACATTGGATAATATAAGGGATATTAGGTTTAGGGTTACCCTCGGCATCCTCACTAGGATCGAAAGTAGCAAGATAACGTTTAGCTCTCTTTTTTGTCGGTGCCATAACCCTAAAAACACATCAAAACGATTCGAATATGTATGCAATTAATCATCTTATTCAAACCAATAGATTCTAATAATTCAAGGTAATTGTAAGGGAAAAAAATTATTTGAAAAAGATATATAAAAATTTGAGAAAGAGTATAAAAAACAGATTAAAAAAGTACGAATAGAAAATATATTCGAATGAAAAAATTTTGATTTTTGAAAAATTTTGATGAAAAAGTTGAAACCCATAAAATGAAAGTATGTTTTGTATAAAAATTAAGTTGAAACAATTATAAAAATCAAACGAAAATAAAAGTGAAAAGTTTTATACCTTGAACTTTAGATTGGATGAATGTGTTGATGTGAATGCACAAGATTGTTGACAAAGCTTAGCTTTGATGTGGAGATCAAAAACCCTCAAAGAATTTTTAAGTTTGATGGAAAAAATTGAAGGATTGAGGGGTTTTTTTATAGAGGGCTGCGACTAGGGTTTTGAAGAGAAAAGAGGGGTTTTTAATTTTAAAGTGTTTTTAAAGATGCAGCCCTAAATAACCTCTCCGTCGAGACCGTATCGGTACGCGTGTATAGCGTATCGATACCCTTTAACCCTAATTTTTTTATTTGTCGTTAAAACCGTATCGATACGCGTGACCGTATCGGTACGACTTGACCTTGATTAACTCCTTTGACTTAACCGTATCGATACGCGGGGTCATATCGATACTCGTTGAACTTTAAAGATTTCCCAGTTATGAACCCGTATCGATACGCTTCAGCCATATCGATACGCCTTTACCAGATAAGGCATTTATGACAGATTTAAGTGCAAAAATCCAACTTTAAACGTATCTAAATGCATGTAAATGTTCTATGAACAAGTTTTAATGGCTAAACTTAATGCATACTCCTCCTAGCAACATGCATAGAAGCAAAAGGAGTCAAATTAACACAAGCATGAATCACAAACAATTTCAAGCAAATTTTTGACATTTTGGGACCTAGAAGAGGTCAAGAAAGGCTAGTTAAACCTAAATCTCTCCTAAGGGTCCAAAAACGCTTTTTATCTAAAGGCTTTGTGAATATATCCGCTAATTGGTTCAAGGTGTCAACATACTCTATAACAACATCATTTTTCAACACATGATCTCTAATGAAATGATGTCTAATTTCTATGTGTTTGGTTCTAGAGTGTTGGATGAGATTCTTAGTGAGACAAATGGCACTAGTGTTGTCACACCTAAGGGGTATAGTTTCTACTTCAACACCATAATCTAAGAGTTGTTGCTTCATCCAAAGGACTTGAGCACAACAACTCCCTAAGGATATGTACTCCGCTTCGGTGGTAGATAAGGCTACGCTATTTTGTTTCTTAGAGAACTAAGATACGAGCATACTACCTAAGAATTGGCATGTCCCGGAAGTACTTTTTCTATCTATCTTACACCCCCATAATCCGCATCCGAATAAGCATGAAGGCTAAAGGAGGAATCTTTAGGATACCAAAGGCCTAAGTTAGGTGTGTCTCTAAGGTATCTAAAAATTCTTTTAATGGCAACTAAGTGTGATTCTCTAGGACTAGCTTGAAACCTAGCACACAAGCAAACACTAAACATGATATCCGGTCTACTTGCGGTAAGGTAAAGCAAAGAACCTATCATGGATCTATAAAGCTTAGAATCAATACACTTACCTCCTTCATCTTTGTCAAGCTTTATGGAAGAGCTCGTAGGTGTGGCTTGAGGTTTTGCATTCTCCAAGCCGAACTTTTTGAGCATATCGTTCACGTACTTAGCTTGATTTATGAAGGCACCGTCTTTCCTTTGTTTGATTTAGAGTCCCAAAAAGAATGAGAGCTCCCCCATCATGCTCATCTCGAACTCACCTTGCATTAGCTTAGAAAATTCTTTGCAATGACATTCGTTAGTAGAACCAAAAATGATATCATCAACATAGATTTGTACTACTAAGATGTCATTATTATATCTTTTTATGAAAAGTGTAGTGTCCACCTTACCTTTTTCAAAACCCTTTTTAATTAAAAAATTTGAAAGTCTCTAATACCAAGCTCTAGGAGCTTGTTTTAAACCATAAAGAGCTTTAGTTAGTTTGAACACATGGTTTGGAAATTTTGAATCCTCAAAACCCGGTGGTTGTTCAACATACACTTCTTCATTTATAAAACCGTTTAAAAAGGCACTTTTCACACCCATTTGAAAAAGCTTGAAATCATTATAACATACAAATGCTAAAAGCATCCTAATGGCTTCCATCCTAGCTACGGGTGCATATGTCTCATCAAAATCAATTCCCTCTTCTTGGGTATAGCCTTGAGCAACAAGCCTAGCCTTGTTTCTCACTATATTACCACTTTCATCTAGTTTATTCCTAAACACCCATTTAGTTCCTATAGTAGATTGATTACTAGGCCTTTCAACTAATGTCCAAACTTTACTTCTCTCAAATTGATTTAATTCCTCTTGCATGGCCAAAATCCAAAAATCATCTTTTAAAGCTTCTTTAATATTTTTAGGCTCAACGCATGAAAGAAATGCAACATGGTTCATTAATTTGAGAGAGGATCTAGTAGTTACCCCCTTGGATGGATCACCCAAGATTTCACCACCTTTGACATAGTTGAATTCCCTTGGGTAAGATACCTCCTTTTCCTCAAGAGCCAAGTCCTTCAAGGCTTCAAGAGGTGGATCTTGTGCATCTTCATCTTTAGTTGGAATCTCATCCATTTTTGGCATTTGTCCTCCATCAATGGCATCAAGAATTCCTACATCATCATCATCACAAGATTCCTTCCTCGGAAGGGGGTTATCATCGAAAACAACATATATATATACTCTTCAACTACTAGTGTTCTTTTATTAAATACACGATAGGCTTTAGAGTTTAAAGAGTACCCTAAGAAAATAGCTTCATCACTTTTAGCATCAAATTTACCTAAGTTTTCTTTACCATTATTCAAGACAAAACACTTGCAACCAAAAGGATGAAAATAGCTAATGTTAGGCTTCTTAGATTTTAAAATCTCATAAGGTGTTTTCTTCAAAATTGGCCTAATCATTACTCCATTTATAATATAGCAAGCGGTATTTGTGGCTTCCGCCCAAAAATATTTAGGTAAATTATTTTCGCAAAGCATGATTCTAGCCATTTCTTCTAAAGTTCGATTTTTCCTCTCAACTACCCCATTTTGTTGAGGAGTGCGAGGTGCGGAAAAATTATGGCTAATCCCATTTTCATTTAAAAACTCTTCAAAACCTAGATTTTGAAATTCAGTTCTATGATCACTTCTAATGTGAGAAATTTTAAGTTCAAGATCATTTTGAGTTATTTTAGAAAATGTGATGAATTTTTCTAAAGCCTCATCTTTTGTACTTAAGAATAGAACCCAAGTAAACCTAGAGTAGTCATCTACAAGTACAAAGGCATATAATTTACCACCCAAGCTCATTGTTCTAATAGGCCCAAAAAGATCCATATGAATCAATTATAAACATCTACTAGTAGAGACATCATTAATGGATTTAAATGAAGTTCTATGTTGTTTACCCTTTGAACATGCATCACAAATTTTTCCATTAGAAAACTTAAGTTTGGGTAAACCTCTAACTAGATTAAGGGAAATTAATTTCTCTAAAACACTCATGCTAGCATGTCCTAATTTTCTATGCCAAATCCATGAGTCATGTTCATCATGTGCAACTAAGCATGTATGAGATGAATGGATGTCATCTAAATGCACCATGTAGATATTGCATATTCTATGTCCTATGAGCATTAATTGATTTGTTTTAATGTTCACAATTTTGCAACCACTTTTATCAAATAAAACATTAAAACCCTTATCACATAATTGACTAATGCTCAATAAGTTATGTTTAAGACCGTTGACATACAAAACATTTTTAATGAAAATAGAAGAGTGATTACCAATAGAGCATATTCCTTCAATGTGGCCTTTGGAGTTGTCACCGAAAGTTACCACTCCACCACTTTTTGGCTTTAGTTCCATGAATCTACTCTTGTCACCGGTCATATGTCTTGAGCATCCACTATCAAGGTACCATGAGTTTTGGCTTGAAGCTTTGGCCTTGTAGCAATGCTCCCCCTACAAACAAAGAAATTAAGCCCTGATTTTTGGTACCCAAATCATTTTGGGTCCAAGTGTGTTAGCCTTCAAAATTTTGGTTCCCTTAGGAATCCAAGAAGCAATAGCATTCATATTATTAGAAACAATGAGTTCCTTAGGAACCCAAACACTTCTAACCTTTTGACCTCTAGATTGCTTATGAAAATTTCTTTGTTTAGGAATAAAAGGTTTTCTTTTTACATATTGGGATTTAGAAGAGTTTCCCTTTTCAAAATGGTTTTTCCCAATAGCAATTGATGTTTTAAGATTATCCACTTCCTTTGTGTGATAATCTTGAAAATCGGAAAGAAGTTTTTCAAGTTCAAGGTTTTTCTTTTTAAGATCATTTGAAAGATTTACTAAGTATAAAACCTTCTTTTCCAATTCAGAGTTAGTTCTTGAAAATGTTTCATTTTGATTTTTCAAATCAGAAATGTTTTTCTTGTTTCTCAAAATGGATTCCTTATATTTTCCAACTAACTCGTCATAAACCTCATGCAATTCATTGTAAGCATCTTGAAGCTCATCAAAGGTAAAATCAAAATTAGATGAGTTAGGGTTTACCTTTGGTTCATCATCAATGGCCATGAGACAAAGATTGACCACTTCCTCCTCCTTCTCGGATAACTCCTCATCACTCCAAGTTGCTACTTGAGCTTTGAACTTGTTTTTCTTCCCAAAGCTCTTCCTCTTCAATTGAGGACATTTTGAACGGATATGGCCAGGTTTTTTTGCATTCATAGCAAGTGATTTGGTCATTCTCCTCTTCCTTACCCTTGCTCTTGAAGTCTCCTTTTCTAATGAACTTTCTCCCACGATTGGACTTCATAAAGCGAGTGAACCGTTTGGCTAACATGGCCATCTCCTCATCTTCATCTTCGCTAGAATCGCTTTCATGGTATGAAGCTTTAAGAGCGATTCCAATCTTCTTCTTCTCAACCTTCTTCTCTTCCATTTTCTTTTCTTCTTCTCTTCCCTTCCTCGTGATCTCATGGGTGAGTAGAGATCCAACAAGAGCATCAAGCTTGAGAGTCTTCAAATCTCGAGCTTCAATAATTGTCCTTCTCTTGCTATGCCATGATTCCGGAAGAGAGTACAACAATTTCCTCACTAGCTTGTCTTCGGGGATGATCTCACCGAAAACCTTTAATCCGTTGACAATGACCGAGAATCGATCAAACATCTTGGAAACACTCTTATCGGGATCAATCTTGAAATTTTCGTAGCTTAGATTGAGTAGCCCAATTTTTGTTTCCTTGACATCGCTAGTTCCCTCATATGTTGTCTCGAGGGTGTCCCAAACCTACTTGGCATTCTCGATCGAAGACACCTTAGAGTAGATATCCAGACCAAGTGCACAAAAGATGACATGAAGAGCTTTATCATTTACTTGCATCCTTCTTCGTTCATCTTCCGTCATTTCGGCATTCACCTTTGGGACAAGTCTTGCTTCACTATCTCTCTTCATGGGTATGTATGGACCTTCTTCAACCACATCCCACACCATGTAGTCGGTAGACTTGATGAAGAGCCTCATCCTATTCTTCCAATATGGGTAGTTATCCCCATTGAAGAATTGTGGCTTGGTAGTAGATTGGGACTCGTAGAGGTTGGAGTTAGAGGTGGATGTCATTGCTTGACTAGTTGTTGATCAATCTCTCCTAGAATCGACTCAAGAGGGTTGTAATCCTTCCAATGAGTGTAGCTCTGATATCAATTGTTGAGTTGATCACACAATTGCAAATGGCCAAGAGGAGGTGAATTGGAAATTAAAATTTTGGTAGGAGATAAAGGTGAAAAATAAAATGTGACACAAGAAGTTAGAGTGGTTCAAGTTCTCCAAATGAACTCTACATCCACTACCTTAGTTCTCACTAAGGATTTTCAACCAATTCACTACTTGAATTTTTCCACTTTTCTTGGATGAGAAGGTAACCTTATAATTTGATTAAGCTTTCTACCCAAAGCTTAATCCACTCATTTTTACAAAGAGATGAATTTGGTAAACTCTAAAAGTTCCTCTCAAAGGATGAATGTTTACCCAAATACAATTTCACACTCCCCAAACTCACAATACAAGATTACAATAATAACACAAGAGTTGGGTACAAGAATTTGACTATGAAAGGCACTAGGGTTTGGATTTGATGCTTTGATGTTGCTTGTGGGTTCAATAGTTGTTGCTTGTTCAATTGAGACTTGTTTTTATACCTTTGCATTGAATTCTAGCCGTTTGGGTAGTTGTGATCATCAATAGAGTCGTTGAGAGCATTTTTCCCGCAATAAATGTAGCTCTGCTGCCTACCGTATCGGTACTCGTAAGGAGCGTATCGTTTCCTGCATCAAAGAGGAAAGAGCCGTTGTGACTGAAAACAGAGCGTATCGATATGCATAGAAGGCGTACCGGTACGATTTTAAGGGGCGTATCACTACGGAGGGTCGTATCGATACAATGTTTGCTCACTGGAATCCCAAGTTTGGTTTTCTTAAAGATCGTATCGATACGCATACTTAGCGTATTGGTACGGTATACCGGTTTTTTAAAAATTGGGAAACCAACCAACTCACAAGTTAACGTTCAAAAATTAAATGCAAAAGATTTTGCAAAGACAAGCTTATCGTATCGATACGGTTGCAAAGCGTATCGATACGGTATCATTGAAAGAATTGCCAAGATGAATGTCGTATCGATACGGGGTAATACCGTATCGGTACGCTAAGTCCATTAAAATTCCAGTGGCTAAAACCCGTATCGATACGCCTAAGGGTATCAATACGCCTGGGCGTTTTTGTATAGTTTGGCTTGAAAACTTATAGGAATGACTTAGAAAAATTTATCCTTTTAAGAACTTGTCTTGAGATATTAATTTTGTTTAAAATACTTGTCAATAGTGAGACTTTAAAGAGTACTTAAAAATTTATTGTTTTGCAAATTGGTCCATAAGTTTAGATGTTATATCAAAATCAATTTTGGTTTCACATTATCAAATGAGAGTGAAAGATGAAGGTATACCCAAAAATGCTTTCAGAACTCGTTATGGTCATTACGAATTTCTAGTGATGCTATTCGGGGTTAACGAATGCCCCTGCTGTATTCATGGATCTGATGAACCGAGTATTCAAGCCTCATCTTGACAAGTTTGTTGTCGTATTCATCGATGATATTCTAGTCTATTCACGTAACAGAGAAGAACATGCTCAACATCTTCGGATTGTACTCCAGACACTCTGAGAAAATCAGCTATTTGCTAAGTTCACTAAATGTGAATTCTGGCTTCCAGAAGTGTCCTTCCTTGGACATGTTATTTCAGCCGAAGGAATCAAGGTTGATTCTAAGAAAATTCAGACAATTCTTGAATGGCGACCTCCGAGCAATGTAAGCGAGGTCTGAAGTTTCCTTGGTTTAGCTGGGTATTACCGGAGATTTGTGAAAGGATTTTCGGTAATTGCTGCACCGCTAACCAAATTTCTTAGAAAGAGTGAACCGTTTAAGTGGTCCGAAGGACAACAAAGAAGTTTTGATCAACTTAAACAAGCCTTGACTTGCGCCCATGTTCTTATTCAACCTGAGTCTGGAAAAGAAATCATTGTTTACAGTGATGCGTCACATTCCGGCCTTGGATGTGTTCTGATGCAGGAAGGTAATGTTATTGCATACGCTTCTCGACAACTTAAGCCTCACGAGCTGAACTATCCAACTCATGATCTTGAATTAGCGGCCATTGTATTTGCACTTAAAATCTGGCGGCATTATTTGTACGGTGAGAAGTGTAAGCTATTCGCCGATCATAAAAGCCTGAAGTACTTGCTTACTCAGAAAGAGCTAAATCTTAGACAAAGAAGGTGGTTGGAATTACTCAAAGATTATGATCTGACCATCGACTACCATCCTGGAAAGGCTAACGTGGTTGCCGATGCTCTAAGTCAGAAACCGAACCTCGGTAAGTCTTTCAAAATTCTCAAAATCTGAAAATGTTGAATCTTGAAAAATTTGCTGAACCATTCGAATAATGTCTTACTTTCCAAGTAACATCTTTGATTTGTTTGTTCATAGCTTCTTTGGCCATCAATGCTCATTTCCGACTATGTAAAGCTCGAAATTATCTGAACGAACTCTAGGTTCAATCTGTTCTGATTTCTAGAATCAAAGAACTTCAACAAGTTGATCCGGAACTTCAAAAAATCTTGTCTAAGCTTGAATCTAATCCTGACTTTTCTGTCAAGTCAAACGGTTTTCCCCGTGTAATCTTCTTAGTTTAGGTCAGACATCTAGACATGGCTAAGGGGGTTACATTTGGTGGTATCAGAGCTAGGTTACGAAAGAATTGGTATGTTGTAATGGTTGATTCAGTGTTAATTGGCATGCTAGTTGAAGAATCATGTTTTGGTTGAATGTTGGTATCTATGCCATGTTTGGGTGATGTGAATTATATGTGAAGTTCAATATGAACATGTGTTGATGATAAGATAGTATTGTAAGTTGAATTTGTGTGATAGTTGAAGAATGACTGGGGTACCCATTGCCAAAGCTACTGATAAAGGAAATTTAGTTTTGAGCAAATGAATTGAGTGACTTAGGTCCTTGCTACCGAAGGCCTGATTGATTTTATTGTTGTGTTTGCGTTATAGCATATCTTTATCACCATGGGTCTGAGACGAGAGACGAGGGGTAATGCCCGAGTTGTGGCTGAGAATGGGTCGGAAGAGCAAGTTGAAAATCTACCGCCTCCTCCTCCGGGTGGACCACTGGGACAAGGTGTTCCGGATATGACAGTTTCGGTTTAAGCTATTGCTGGAGCCTTTCAGGCGGTAGTGGCTAGCTTTCATGTAGTTGCACCACAACAGAGTGCCAACCCTGGGTTGCCTCGAGAGCGTTTACGCAGCCTGGGCGGTGCTGAGTTTAGAGGATTGACTCCTGAGGGGTCTGAGGCTTGGTTCGAGAGTACCAAGCGAATCTTGGGACAAATGAACTGTAATAATGTTCAGAAGTTAGGCTGTATAGTGTCGTTGTTGCATGGCGATGCGTATACGTGGTGGATGACTATTACTGCTGGAATAGAACAGGATGAGATTGATTGGACCTTTTCGTGAGCGCTTTTAAGAAAAAGTTATTGGGGATCCATTATTTGGACGAAAAGAAACGCGAATATATAGCTTTAGTTTAGGGCAGTATGTCGATTGCCGAATATGAGGTGCAATTTGTAAGGTTGAGCCAGTATGCACCTGAGTTAATACCGGACGAGCGGGCGAGGTGTTAACGTTTCCGCTATGGATTGGTAAGAGAAGTTAAGGCATACGTGCTAGCGGCTGAGTACACAGACTTTGATGTGCTGTTCTCGTGAGTGAAGGATATAGAGCTGAACCTAGGGATGGTGGCTCGATTTGGAGGCTCTAGTTCCGGGAAGAGAGATGCAGGACATGATGGTGGGCGTGATCGTGGTAAAAGGACACGTGATAGAGGTTATCAGAGGGATCATCGTCGAGGTGGTGGTGGTGGAGCAGGCTGAGGGCAGACTGGTCAGAATGTTGGTGCTCGTGCTCCTGTTTGCAACCGTTGTGGGAGGCATCACTCTAGGGAGTGCTGGGGTGTCTCAGAGACTTGCTGGCACTGTGGAGTGCAGGGTCACATGAAGCGTGACTGTCCGTAGTTAGCGAGGTAGGCACCGATGCGTACTGTGGAACCTTAGAGAGGCCGCAGGCGCGGTCGAGGTAACTTTCAGAGAAGGGAAGAGGGTCAGCATGGTATTTCTCATGTTGTAGCTGTACAACCTAAGAGAGCCGGTCCTGCGAGGGTCTATTCTCAACGCGAGGGGCGCAACGACACCGATGTTATCGCAAGTACCTTTTTTCTACAGTCTTTATCATTGTTGGCTTTGATTGACTCTGGATCCACGCATTCTTATATCTTGAGTGAGCATGCGCATTTGCTTGATATACCTGTTGAGTTGCTTGAAGTAGGAATGCAAGTGACTAGTTCTTTGGGTGAGACTGTAGTCACTAGGAAGTTGTATCGGAGGTGTCCATTATCTGCTCAGAGTCATGTCTTTCTTGTTGATTTGATGGAGTTACCCTTTTATGTATTTGATGTGATCCTTGGTATGGATTGGTTGTCTGAGCATAGAGCAGTGGTAGACTTTGATGTTAAATGAGTCACCATAAAGCTTGCTGATGATTATGAAGTGGTGATTGTAGGTGAGAATGTGAAATTCTTGTATAATGTTGTTTCGAATATGGAAGCAAGTCGTATGTTAAGGATGGGTTGTGAAGCTTATCTTGCATACGTGATGAATCCTGGTACAAAGGATGTACGTGTGCAGAATATCATAACCGTTTGTGATTTTCCGGGTGTCTTTCCAGAAGAATTGTTGGGGTTGCCACCAAATAGAGAGGTAGAGCTTGGTATCAAGTTGTATGAGAATATGACTCCGGTGTCCATTGCTCCTTATCGCAGGGCACCTAAAGAGTTGAAAGAGTTGAAGACGCAACTTCAGGAGTTGCTTGATCGAGGGTTTATCCGGCTAAGTGTGTCACCATGGGGTGTGTTGGTGTTGTTTGTAAAGAAGAAAGATGGGACAATGCGGATGTATATAGATTATCGGCAACTGAACAAGTTGACGATCAAGAACAAGTATCCCTTGATTAGGATTGATGATCTCTTTGATCGGTTTCAAGGAGCTTCGGTGTTTTCTAAGATAGACTTGAGGTCAGGGTATTACCAGTTAAAGGTGAAGGATATGGACGTACCTAAGACAACTTTTCAGACAAGGTACAGGCATTACGAGTTCTTAGTGATGCCATTTGGTTTAACCAACGCACCTGCTGCTTTCATGGACATGATGAATCGTGTGTTCCATGAGTTCTTGGATCAGTTTGTGGCGGTGTTCATCGATGATATCCTTGTGTACTCTCGTACCGAGGAGGATCATGATAGACACTTAAGGATGGTGTTGCAAGTGTTGTTGGATAACCAGTTGTATGCTAAGCTGAGCAAGTGTGAGTTTTGGCTTAGAGAGGTGGTCTTTCTTGGGCATGTTGTATCGGCTGAGGGTATTCGTGTTGATCTGCATAAGGTAGAGGCAGTGATGAGTTGGAAGGTTCCTAAGCCGGTGACAGAGGTACGAAGTTTTCTTGGCTTGGCTGGGTATTACCGTAGGTTTGTCGAGGGTTTCTCGAAGATTGCTGCACCTTTGACCAAGTTGTTGCAGAAGAATGTTCACTTTGAGTGGACATATGTGAGGCAACAAGCTTTTGAGAAGCTGAAGGAAGCTTTGATGCAAGCTCCTGTGCTGATTCAACCTGAGTCTGGTAAGGAGTTTGTGGTCAATAGTGACGCGTCCATTGTTGGTTTGGGCTGTGTGTTGATGCATGAGGGTAAGGTAGTAGCATATGCATCTAGGCAGTTGAAGGTGTATGAGCGTAACTACCCTACTCACGATCTTGAGCTTGCGACTGTTGTGTATGCCTTGAAGATTTGGAGGCATTATCTATATGGAAAAAAGTGTGTAGTATTCACGGATCATAAAAGCTTGAAGTATCTTATGTCTCAGAAGGAGTTGAATCTTAGGCAACATCGTTGGGTGGAGTTGCTTAAAGATTATGATCTGTCGATCGAGTATCACCCGGGAAAGGCCAATGTTGTGGTCGATGCTTTGAGCAGAAAAGTGGTTGTGGAGTTGAGGGCGATGTTTGCTCGCTTGAGCATATCGCGTGATGGTGGTCTTGTTGCTGAATTGCAAGTGAAACCATCTCTGATCCAGTTGATCAAGGATAAGCAGTTGCTTGATGATTCTCTTGTCCCTCACGTTCAGGATATCGCGGATGGTAAGCCTTCAGAATTTATTTTTAATGATGAGGGTGTTCTGTGTTTTGGGAGTCGGATAGTGGTGCCGAATGATGCTGAGTTGAGGTGCACTATTCTGACTGAAGCTCATAGTAGTCCTTTTGCTATGCACCCTAGTAGTACGAAGATGTATCGTGATTTGAAGGATGGGTACTGCTGGGTGGGGTTGAAAAAGGATGTTGCCGAGTTCGTTAGCAAGTGCATGGTGTGTCAGTGAGTGAAGGCTGAGCATCAGGTTCCTTCTAGGTTGTTGCAACCTTTGTCACCATGGATTTTGCGTCTTGTTTGCCTTTGTCACCATCGAAGAAGAAGTCAGTTTGGGTGATTGTGAATCGCCTTACGAAGTGTGCACATTTATTGCCTGTGCATACTACGTATACCTTGGATAAGCTGGCAGAGTTGTATATTGCTGAGATCGTGTGGTTGCACGGTGTGCTGAAGTCTATAGTATCGGATAGAGATCTGAGGTTCACGTCGAGGTTTTGGGAATGTTTGCATCAAACCTTGGGTACACAGTTGAATTTCAGTACTTCTTATCGTCCTCAGACGGATGGACAGTCGGAACGTGTTATCCAGGTGCTTGAGGATATGTTGAGATGCTGTGTTATAGATTTTCAGGGTTCTTGGGAGAAACACTTGTCGTTGGTCGAGTTTGCTTACAACAATAGTTGCCAGGCGAGTATTTAAATGGCTTCATACGAGGCTATGTATGGGAGGAAGTGTAGAACCCCTCTTTGTTGGGCAGAAGCTGGGCAAAAGTTGATTTCAATGTCGGCTATGTTGAAAGGAACCACCGAGACGGTGAAGCTCATTTGTGAGCGTTTGAAGGCAGCATCGGATCGACAAAAGTCTTACGCGGATCTGAAGCGTAAGGAGATTGAGTTCGCGATTGGCGAACGTGTGTTTTTGAAGGTATCGCCTTGGAATAAGGTGATGAGATTTAGACATAAGGGTAAGCTTATCCCAAGGTTTATTGGACCATATGAGTTTGTGGAGCGTATTGGTCCTGTGGCTTATCGGTTGAGGTTGCCTCCCGATTTGGAAAAGATTCATGATGTGTTTCATGTCTCAATGTTGCGGAGGTACAGATCGGATCCTTCACATGTGATGTCTGTTGAGGAGATAGAGTTGAATCCGGATCTGTCTTATGATGAGGAACCAGTTAGGATTCTGGATTCGAGCAGCAAAGTTCTTCATGGCAAAACGATAGAGCTTGTGAAGGTGTTGTGGCGACACCGAAGAGTTGAGGAGGTCACTTGGGAAATCAAGGCGGACATGCTGAAGCAGTTTCTGCACCTTTTTCCCTCAGATAAAATTTTGAGGACGAAATTTCCTAAGTGGGGGAGTGTTGTAACGCCCTGGTTTTGGGCCTAGATGTTTTAGACATCGGATCGGGCCAGTCGGGAACGGTTCGAATCGTATTAGGTGGTTTAGGGAAATCAAGGATCGGGAAAGGATAAAAAAATATGTCAAAAAATTATAAAATCCTCTAAAATCATGTTTAATAGGTTGGTCAAATCAATTTTACAAAAAGAGTTTCGAAAGTGGTACATTTTGGGTAGTGACCAAAATGTAAAGTTTTAAAACTGTGGAAAAATGCAATTTCAAAAGAGGAGTCAAAATCTTAGTATCTTTAGGGAGCTATGGTGCAATTACAACGTCCTTAAATTGACATGTGTTTTAAAATGAATTTTTGGATGATTAAAATAAAAAGGATTTTATTTAATTAAATTGGTAAAATTGGAAATTGAGATTTCATTTCACGTAACTAACTTTCATTTTCAGCAAAACCATTTTCTCAACACTTTCTCCAGAATTCTTTTCTCTCAAACACTCTCCCTTTGATTTCTAAATCATTTCCAAGAATTATTTTCAAGTTCTTCAAGTTTTGTGAAGGAAAAAACTTGTCAAAGTTTAAGGAAGGCAAGGATTGGAGGTAAATCCCGTTCTCAACCTTCAATCTAGGTTCTTTATTGAAATTCCCAAGATCTTTGACTTCTAATTGTTGTTTATGGCTGAGTTTTTATTATAGTTTTGATTTAAGATCAAAATCTTGCAAAATCATGGTTTAAATCTTGATTTTCGGAATGTTATTGATGACCTCTTTTTTGGATTGATTTTAATTGAGTTTTGAGTTGATTATTATGTTGAAAAAGAGTTTTGATAAGATAGATCCCGAAATCCTTGAGATCCTTGAGTTTCTTGTTAGTTTTGGTGGAGTTTTTGTGGTGATTTGATGGTGTTATGCTTGCTGGAGGTATAAGGGAGGGTTTAGGTTGTTTTTAGATGTGTTTTGATGTTGATTAATGGTTGGAAGTGTTGTATGTTGGCTGGGCGTGGTTTAGGAAGCAATCGGTTGAGTTTTCGGTTGTTTCGGATGGGCAATTTGGTGTAGTTTTGGTGAGCAACGAGTTTGTGTTTAGTTGCTGGTGTTAAAATGCATTTTAATGCATTTGGATATCTGTTTTGATGATCTAAAAATAAGGGATCTTGATCCGGAAGCAAGCGAAGCATTTTTAGAGGCTTCGGGCGGGTGATCTTCGCGTTGGAACGTGAAGTTTCGCGTATCGGTGGGTGGATGAGTTTTAAAGCTTTATTAAGCTTGGATACGAGGTGTTGGGAGGTTAGTGTAAGCTTGAAACAGTTAGCTAATCTCGAAAGTAAGTATGGATACTTGTGCACTCGGATTTCGGTTTGAAATGGACTCCATGATTTATCATGCTCATGTTTTGATAATGGTTGTTACTCATTGTTATGCATGGTTTTAAGCATGTTTTTGCTTGTGTTTATCCCATGGAATGGTTTGGCTTGAATAGAAGATGGTTTGATCTTGTATAAAATGGTTTTGCTATTTAAAATGCATGTTTAATTTGGGATATGTGAAGATTTTCAGTGATGCATTGAAAGCAGTGAGTTAACATGGTTTTATGGGTATATTGACAAGTGATTGATCTATTTTTAATACTCGTATACGTTGGTCGACCAATAGAATATGAGTGCACTATAATCTATAAACCGTACGTGTGTTTAGCTACGTGACGTAATAGGGGTGAGCCTATTGCGGGTGGTAGAGGTGAGTCTATCACTATGGGTTAGGGGTGAGTCTAATTCCATTTGTAGCCACCAAGATGGGGTGAGCCATCATTGAGTATAGGGGTTAGCCTATAAGAATCCGTGTATCTGATGTTGTGTGAAAGTGATAGAGGTGAGTCTATCATAACGGATAGGGGTGAGCCTATTCTGGAATGTTGTATGCCAATATATGCGTTTGTTGTTGTTGCCCATGTAGCATGGTTATTAGTGGATGTGTAGAACTAAGTTTTGATATAATATTTGAAAAATGTTTTGGACTAAATTGCAAAGAATTTAAAATATGTTTTTAGTCAAAAACAACTTGAAAAATATATTTAAGGGTTTTAATGGCTTTGGAATGAGTTTAAAGTTCATTTAAAGTAGTCAAAGCCATGCTTTTATAGTGACCGTATCGATACGGTATTGACCCGTACCGATATGCTTTAGGGTTTTCAAACTACCAGAATTCCAGTAGCTAAAACCCGTACCGATACGCTTAGCCATATCGATACGGTGTGCTTTGAAATAGCCCAACGGCTAGTATCGTACCGATACGTTTGTGTCGCGTACCGATACGCCTAACTACCCCCAACGGTCATTTCCCAACGGTCTTTTAAATTTACAGGACCGTACCGATACGCCAGGTAAGCGTATCGATACGCATCAGCTGAAAAGCCCAACGTCTCTTTCCTCATTGAGACCGTATCGATACTATTGGACGAGTATCGATACGCCAAGCTGCAGAACTGTATTTATGGTGGGAAATTATGGCTCCAACGACTCTATTTCAACTCCAACGGTCCTAAACGGCTACAAACTCAATTGGGAGTATAAAATGGACCTCCAAGCATCAAGAACAAGTTAATGCTTCAATTGTTACAACATTATGATGTCAAAATTTGTCTAGAACTTTAATTGTTCATTTCTTTCTTAGACAACACTTGTGAGCTTACATTGTTAAATTTGCTCAAGTGTTTAGGTTTTGGGTGAGTGCTAAGAATTGCAAACAAACACCTTTAAGAGGGATTTCTAGTTTGCTAAGTCTTTCTTTGTAAAGAGAGTGTTCCTTCAAGCTTTGGGTAGAAAGCTTTGAGGGTTGTAACGGTTTCCTCCTAATCCGAGAAAAGGGGACGAAATTCTTAGTGAATTTGTTGGAAATCCTTAGTGGGGAGCTAAGGTAGTGGATGTAGACCTTGGTTAGAAGGTTGAACCACTACAAATCCTTGTGTCAAATTGCCAAATTTTCATCTCCCACTAAAACACCCAATTATCCAACTTCTCCACTCTTGGCGAGCAAAAACGGTTGATCTAATCGAGCCCCTAAAATCTTAACAATTGGTATCAGAGCTTGGCTCAATTGAAGGGGATTCACATCCTATTGAGAAGATCCGGCAAGCTCGATCAACATTTCGCCAACCGGCTCAATGGCACAATCAATCGACAAACCGCCTTTCTTCGACGGAAATCACTATGCCCATTGGAAGACAAAGATGAAATTCTTCTTGAAGTCAAGAGATTACAAGCTATGGGACATAGTTGAGGATGGTCCGTTCGTGCCTCAAGGAAGCAAAGCGGAATGGAGTGCCGACGATCGCAAGAAGATGGAGCTTAATTGCAAAGCCTTGCACATGCTCTTTTGTGCATTTGGCCCAACCATCTATGAGAAGATATCTTCTTGTGAGAGTGCCAAGGAGGTATGGGACAAGCTTGAAGTCACATACGAGGGAACCGATAAAGTCAAGGAGACCAAGATTGGGCTCCTAACCTTAGAGTATGAGAACTTCAAGATGGATCCGGAAGAGAACATCGAGAAGATGTTTGATAGGTTCTCCACTATCACCAATGGTCTTAAAGGTTATGGAGAAGTCATCCCGGAAGAGAAGCTTGTCCGAAAGCTCATCTACTCCCTTCCCGAGTCATGGGACTCAAAGAGGACCGCCATCATCGAAGCCAAGAATTTGAAGACCTTGAAGCTTGATGAACTTATGGGGTCACTTCTCACTCACCAAATAATGAAGAAAAACAAAGAAGAGGAGAAGAAGAAGGAAGAGATTAGAGCGATGGGGAAGAAGAAGATCATGGAGCTAGGCATCAATGCTAGTGCCATAGCTCTCAAGTCCTCCACATGCCATCATGAAGATTCAAGTGAGGAGGAAAGTGAAGATGAAGAGATGGCCTATCTCTTCAACAAATTTGCCCGGTTCATGAAGAGCAAAATGGAAAAATCCAAGCATGAATCGATGAAGAAGATGAAGGACTCCCACAAATCCAAAAAGAGGGGATCATCTTCCAAACAAGCATATGTGGCCACTTGGAGTGATGAAGATTCCACCGATAATGAAGTAGCCCACCTATGCTTGATGGCCCTTAATGAGGGTGAGGTAACTTCTAACTCATCTATTTCAAATTCATATACATTTGATGAGTTGCAAGATGCCTATGATGATTTGCTTTTGGAATTCAAGGCATCATTTTCCAAGAACAAAAAGTTGATTTCAAAAATAAAAATTGAAAATGATTTGCTTTCCAAAACAAATCTTGAACTTGAAGCAAAGTTGAAAGATTTTGAACAAAAATGTTTTGATTTACAAAATTTGCTTCATAAAGTTCAAAAAGAAAAAGATTTGATTTCCATTGAACTTGAAAAGAAAAATAGTTTTGAAAAATCAAATTTTTATGTAAGACAATCTAGTGCCCCTAGATTTGTGAATGGAAAATGTTTTAGAAGTGTTTGGGTCCCAAAAGGACTAACCACTTCAACTAAAAAGGATGAAATTGAAAAATGGATTCCTAAGGGGACTAAATTTTGTGCTACTAATGTCTATGGATCCAAAGCAATTTGGATACCAAAAATTACTTGATTGTTTTTGCTAGGTGTGATGGAGAGTGATCAACAAGTCAAACTTTGAGGGGGAGCTCCATGCACACATAGGAAGAACACTTGAAGAAGGAAGGCTTCACATCCTCCCTTGAGTTCAAGTGTGGTAAAATCTAGTTGCTTTTGTTTTTATTTGATTTATTTTCATTTAAGTCAACTAGATAATCATATATGTTGAACTAACACTCTTATGATGCTTTGAGTAAGGGGGAGCCAATTTCTAAACCAAATTTTTAAGTGTGTCAAATTTTTTTTGCCTCCTATGTTATTTTGAGCTAAATGTCAATTTTAAATTCTTTTTGATATAACAAAAAGGGGGAGAAATGGTTTGAAAAATTGAATTTTTCAAATGAATAAGGGGGAGCTTTATTTGATTTCATATCTTTAATCTCTTATTCACAATTTTAAAAGATAAAGGGGGAGAATTTCCAAACAATTTTTCAAGTTGGTTTTATTATATCAAAAAGGGGGAGATTGTAGAACTAAGTTTTGATATAATATTTGAAAAATGTTTTGGACTAAATTGCAAAGAATTTAAAATATATTTTTAGTCAAAAACAACTTGAAAAATATATTTAAGGGTTTTAATGACTTTGGAATGAGTTTAAAGTTCATTTAAAGTAGTCAAAACCATGCTTTTATAGTGACCGTATCGATACGGTATTGACCCGTACCGATACGCTTTAGGGTTTTCAAACTACCAGAATTCCAGTAGCTAAAACCCGTACCGATACGCTTAGCCGTATCGATACGGTGTGCTTTGAAATAGCCCAACGGCTAGTATCGTACCGATACGTTTGTGTCGCGTACCGATACGCCTAACTACCCCCAACGGTCATTTCCCAACGGTCTTTTAAATTTACAGGACCGTACCGATACGCCAGGTAAGCGTATCGATACGCATCAGCTGAAAAGCCCAACGTCTCTTTCCTCATTGAGACCGTATCGATACTGTTGGACGAGTATCGATACGCCAAGCTGCAGAACTGCATTTATGGTGGGAAATTATGGCTCCAACGACTCTATTTCAACTCCAACGGTCCTAAACGGCTACAAACTCAATTGGGAGTATAAAATGGACCTCCAAGCATCAAGAACAAGTTAATGCTTCAATTGTTACAACATTATGATGCCAAAATTTGTCTAGAACTTTAATTGTTCATTTCTTTCTTAGACAACACTTGTGAGCTTACATTGTTAAATTTGCTCAAGTGTTTAGGTTTTGGGTGAGTGCTAAGAATTGCAAACAAACACCTTTAAGAGGGATTTCTAGTTTGCTAAGTCTTTCTTTGTAAAGAGAGTGTTCCTTCAAGCTTTGGGTAGAAAGCTTTGAGGGTTGTAACGGTTTCCTCCTAATCCGAGAAAAGGGGACGAAATTCTTAGTGAATTTGTTGGAAATCCTTAGTGGGGAGCTAAGGTAGTGGATGTAGACCTTGGTTAGAAGGTTGAACCACTATAAATCCTTGTGTCAAATTGCCAAATTTTCATCTCCCACTAAAACACCCAATTATCCAACTTCTCCACTCTTGGCGAGCAAAAACGGTTGATCTAATCGAGCCCCTAAAATCTCAACAGGATGCATAATGAATTATTATGCATGTGATGTGATGATGAGATGTTGCATATAGTATATCTATGCATGTGAATTAAGCAAGTGAGGCTTAATGGAGATTTACATTATGAACAATGCATGAGGCTAATGATACATGTGGAACATGGTTAAAGAATGTTTTGCTTTGGTTTAGAAGCATGTTTGAAATTGAGCATGATATGGTTTCAATTGATGTTTTAAAAACTGCATTGTTGATGTGTTTTGAGCTTTCCCTCACTAAGCAAGAGTGCTTACGCTTCTTTTTCCCAACAATGCAGGTAACTAATCTTGTTGGCTGAGAAGTAGCAAGTGGGAGCACCTAAGTCGTCACTCAAATTCAAGTATGAACTATAGTGAATTGAAATAAGTAGATTTTGGCAATGGAGAAGGAACATCGGTTTGGGAGTTTGGTTTTGGAACCTCCTAGTTGAGATGTGTTGGGCTGCCTATTTGGTTTTGTCCATTGCCTCTATATGGTTTATAGTTTTGCTTATGGTATTTTTGGCTATGCTATGACTTATGTTTTTAAGCATATTTGAGTAGCTAATGCTTCACTTTGTTTTGCCATGCTTGATGCTTATATGATGAATGTTTGATGATGCAAATGTGTTGGTAAGTTGTTTATAGCATGTATGTTTGATTAAGACATGTTTAGTTGATGTTTAATATGATTTAAAGGTTGTTGTAAGTGAGTTTCTGGTATGCGTATCGATACTCGGGGAAGAGTATCGATACACTAAGGCTTAAATCGGGCTTTTCAGATTAGGTGTACCGATACGATTTGCCCACGTATCGATACGCCTAGGCTAAAGCTTGAAGGTCGTACCGATACGAGCTTGGGCGTATCGATACATTTTTATCAACTTTGGCTACTGTCGATTTGCGTATCGATACGGACTGAGGCGTACCGATACGGGTTCGTTAATTTCAGTTAATGGAATCTTTTAAGTTTTGAATTGTTGCATTTTGGTCCCTGAATGTAGTACGTTCAATTGGATGAGGTTGGATGATCCGTTTGAGCCGAAATTTGGCACATTGGCATGTTACATGACTAATTAAGGATTAGTAACTTTAAAATCTGAAAAGTATATGTATTTTCTGGAAATTACAATTTAGTCCCTAAAAGTCAAATGTATGCAACTAAACCCCTAATTGAACTCTGATCGTTGTGCCGTTTTCTCCTAAGTGTCTTGATGATCACATGGGATCTTAATGTGCATCTAGAGAAGATAAAAATAAAAAAGGGTCATTAATCGAGATTGACTCTAACTAGTTGACTTTGGTTTTTCCCTTGTAATCTTCTTAGTTCGGGTCGGGCGTCTAGGCCGGGCTAAGGGGGTTACAAGATGCCTCCGTCCCAATGATGCCCAAAGCATCGCGATTCTGCAAGGATGGAGAATTTTATATATCTTGTGCCAATAGAAGCATGTGGATCCTAAAACTAAACGATTACCTCCTAAGGGAGATGCCTCCACCTATAGCGCTTAATGCTACAAGAGTGTCTAGATAAACTCCACCCCATAGTGCTCTATTCTACAAAGGTGCGAGATGCCTCAACCTCGTACATAATAATCTCTCTAAGGGTATGAGATGCCTCCACCTATAGTGCTTGATGCTATAAGACTGTCGAGATAAACTCCACTCCATAGTGCTCGATTCTACAAGGCTGTGAGATGCCTCAACCCCGCACATAATGATCTCTCCAAGGGTACGAGATGCCTTCTTTACAACATCATAAACACCACGACTATACGATAGCGGAGAAGCCACCTCGCAGCTACTTCTATAAACTGTGAAAACCATCAGCATCGATTGCCTCAAAAAAATAAAGTACCCATGTTATGTGCCAAGAAAGGAACCCATGTCAACCTAAAAAAATACAGTGCATTTTAAGCCTAAATAAATGCAACAAACACCTTCCATAAAGGAAAACATTCAACCTTTACGCCTAACAATATCTCCGTTCGTACCACTTTATGGTACTCATTCGACTAAAAGAGGGACCAGTGTTGTACGTCTACTAAATTTCCCTTGTAAGACACTTCTCTTGATACTGCCTCTAGGAAAGACATCGCTACCTCTGCTAAGTTCCACTGGAAACTCCAACCTAAATGCTTTCCTACCTTCGTAGATATCAATCTCTGACAGACCCCCAATCACCAATCCTGAAAACACACTAGCGGGCATGATCGCCGCCCCATCTACTACTGTCGGCCCACTGATGAGCAATCATAGAGCCAGACCTGGCATCTCCCACAAAAGTACTATGAATAACCCTTGACATGACGAGAGTGTTAGAGAGGTATAAAAGGCAGGCACTTTCTCAAAAAGGACACGAGACGCCTTTCTACACAAAACCTTATTTCCCTTTTCTCCCGACCTCCTCGATAGATCGTCAAAAAACGCCAAACTTGTCCCCCAGCGGCCCTCTGTTTGTCAAAACATCTGGTGAACCGCCATTGCCCGCCGTCGACCTTTCCTTCAATGACCTTCTAATCCCCCTTGTCTAGAATTGCCCAAAATCGACATCAACAAATATAAATCCCAAATGGGTAATTATTCAATACACATGCAGTGGAAACGAAAAGTTACCACAAGTGCTTTAGTTTTAGGGTTTATGGATAATTTTAGGGTTTAAAGATTATGGGTTTAGGTTTAGTGGTTTAAAATTGATGGGTTGTGGTTTGAATTTAGTGTTTATAGGTTAAAAACCTAAATCCATAACCATATTACACTATCTTTAAACCCTAAATTCTAACCCTAAATAATAAATTATAGCTGCAACACATAGATTCTAACACCATAAACCTAAACCTTTAACATTTAAATCCTAAAACCTAGCTCTTAACCCTAAAACCAAGGCGCTTGTGGAAATTTTTTGTTTTCCACCGCCTGTGTATTTAACATAAATCCTTAATATATTTTAGGCTTAAGTGTCAAATAAGTGCCCAAACTATATATATTTTTTTCCAGATATGTGCCCAAAGTATTTTTCGGGCCAAATAGGTACCTAACGTTTTCAAAGTTTCCATTTAGGTGTCTTGTCGTTAACATCCGTTAAAAATTTTTGTTAGCCAATAAAAACATTACATGTGACATGTTTTATTTTCAAAAATATCCTAAAATTCTCAAAAATCCTCAAAATAGTCCCCAAATCGCTAAATTCTTAAGACCCAAATCTCAATTCCAATCGTTGCCGCCGTCAATCGCCGACGACATGCCCACCACTTCCTTCACCAGACCCCCTACGATCATTTCTCCCATTCTCTAATTGGTGATAGCCGACGAACAACGTGCCTATTGTCGAAATACAATCGAACTCACGAAAGGAAAAGAAAACAATCGACAACAAATGGTGGCCGATCGGCCGATGAACGATGTTCGAGTCTTGTGGCAAGATAAGAAAGCTTCATTCTATCACTGGCAGCGTGACGAACGGCGGCGACAATGGCCAAATTTAGGGATCTAGGGATTTTAGGGTTATTTTGTGAATTTTGGTAAATATAGGGATTTTTTTAAAGTAAGTTAACGGTGGGGCACCTAAACGGGTAACTTTGAAAACATTAGGCACTTACTTGGCCCGAAAAAAACTTTTGGCACCTATTTGAAAAAAAATGTATAGCTTGGGCACTTATTTAACACTTAAGCCTATATTTTATATTTGTTTAAGTGTGATCTAACTGAAAATATAAATTTATATTTATAAGATGCTAACTCAAATTCATTATAAGTAGGGATGAGCGAAACTCGGCTTAAGAAAGCTGGATTACAACTTATTATAATATGTATTTTTATATTTTTATGGGTCAAAATTACATATAAAAATAATATAATATATTACAAAAATTAGAAAATAGACTTGTAACACCCTGAAAACTGGCCTAGTCGGGTTTCACCTTCGGATGATTGAAATTTTAATTCCAACAATTGAAATGAAGGAAATAAAATGAGTAAAATAGATTAATTTGATTGATTGTATGGTTTCGGGTCTAATTTGAAAGCTTAAAGAGTCAAGACTAAATGATAAAGTTATGAAATATGAAGCCAAGGGTTAAATTGTAAAGATGTGAAATTTGAGTCATAAGTGTAAGATATGAGAGCATAGAATGGCTAAGTATGTAATTAGATCACTTGGTGACTAAAATGTAAGAAGTGAAAATATATTTAGTGACTAAATTGAAAGAAATTAAAGGTAGATGACTAAAGGGTAAAGAAATGATCTTAGAGCTAAAAGTGTAAACAAGGGAAAATAATAAAGGCTGAGGTTAATTAAACCATGAGATTTCTTCATGCGTGAGGAAATGATGTAAAGGGCATACGAAAAAGTTAAAAACATTTTTATCCTTGATTTTGATCAACGTACGAAAAAACAGGCAAGCTGTAAAGGGCATACGATTAGTTCGATTAGAGAGAATATTGTTTCATGACTATGTACTTGTTCGGTTGATGGCATCAATGACGGAACTATAGGGGTGGGGAGGGGCAATCGCCCCTACCCCTGAAATTTTTTTTCTCGCTTTCAAATATTTATATTTTGTCCCCTAATTTCAAATCTTAGCTCCATTCTTAATTATAGCATGAATACGAGAGGGGAAAATAAATTGAGTGGTGACTAGCTCGAAATGACTAGATTATGTTCATGAATACCGTAGTATATAAAGGCAAACCAAAGGAATTATAGAAATGAAAGAATTGGGAAATTGATATCCGAATCATATGGTGGCTCTGATAAGGTGAATGTAGTTATGATCAGAGATGACACGGTTTTATCTCGATTTGTTAATGTTTACATATGAAATATAATATTTTATTAGATATGGTAATTTGATGTATAGAGCTCATATAGAGCAAGTTTTGGTGTCATTTATGGAATGGTAAGGTAAGCTTGGTAAGTTTATGCATGATTCATGAGTATGACATGATACTACGTGATAAGACATGACATGATGATACATGGCCATGCATGACATAATAATACATAATGATTTATGACAAGATGATATATGAAAATATATGATATGATATACTATGAATATGAGCTTGTAGCTCTACTATGTATGAACATATAAAATATGAAACATGGATTTAAATGAATATTATGACAACAATTATGAACTCCTTGGACACTAGTGAACTTTGGATACGATCGGATTGCCATTTGAACAATACAAGACTATAGGGCTACGGCCTACGGCATAATTATCATGGTGCTACAACCTAACTATCATGGGACTATGATCTAATTTTCAAGGGACTTCGGTGTAATTTTCATAGGACTATGGTCCATTTTCATGAGATTACGGTCCACGCGTCCCATTCATGAATTGGCTAAGTAGGGTGAGAATTCATGTATGCACTGATTACTATGATCCAATGAGAAAGATTAACTAAGCTAATCCATATTCAAGCATGTACATGAAAATATGAATATGCATTGTTAGTATGTTAACATGACATTTTATGAAATTTAAATGGAAACATGTGTTATTACAAGATTCGTGATCATTGGTGTCACTTTTAGCTTTGTTATTATTAAATACATGTAATTTATTTTGTATGTTATTTCACATAAATTAAGAATACTACTTCACTAAGCTTTGTAAGTTTATCATGTCGTTTTGTATGTATTTCAGGTTTTAAGTCTTTGTAAATGTTTAGAATTGTATCTAAAGGCTGCAAGTCACTCTTAAGATATCGAGTAAGTTTTTCTTGTCAAATCCCTAGTTGATAGTTGCATTATGATAATTATGTCTCTGTTTGACAACATGATTTAGTTAAATGGTTAGTATGGATTTGATACAAGGTAATACTTTATGAATTGAACGCTCAATAGAATTCTATGTTCATTAAAGGATAGAAACAAGTTGTGAAATGTACGAGAATAAAATGGACCACATATAACAGATTGGTTGTCTTTGACTAGTGTTAGGTTTATGATAACTTGAAAGGATACACGAAGACATGAAAAGTTAGGAAAACTGCAGGTATAAATGAAATTTTTGGGTCTTGATAAAAAAAAAAATGAAATCTATTGGGAGTGTATGGTCTTCGGCTTTAACTTGGATCCTGCTTTTACTGGTTGACAATTAGAATAAATCGAATATGCGATACATATTTAGTTATTTCAGATAAGTGCGAAACTATAGTAGTATGACCAGGAAGGTTTAAAGCATTTTGAATTGCATAAAAACTGAATTTTTGTCCTAGATCTGTAAACTGGTGAAAGGCGTATCGGTACGGTATGAAAAAATACCGGTACAATCAAGCTTAAAATGACCATATTGTGCAGAGCGTATTGGTACAGTACGTTGCGCACATGTACAATTTTGTTCTAAATATAAGAAAATCAGCTACTAGAATTTGAGGATTTTATTGGTATCGGTGCAGCTCTTTAGTTACCGGTACGAATGACAGTTAAGTTAGTTATAACTTTACCCAAATTTAGAATCTTTACGTTTCAGTCCTAAATGATGTATGTATTAATTGAATAAGTTATAAATGCTCAAATGAGCTAAAAATTGACAAGTAGACATGATTTCTCATGAATTTCAATAAAGTGTCCTTAATGTTTAAAAAGGGCCATGGATTTATGAAATTACAATCTAGTTCGTAATTGACCAACATGTTGATTGAATAAGTTTTAGACCTCCAAATATGTTGAAAATTTTCAGGTGAGTCTAAAAGGGAATGAAAAACAAGTATGTGAGTTTAAATTCTGGAAAATGTCAGGAATTGCTAAAATTACAGTTTAGTCATGAAATTTCGAATTCCTTGCATAATGACCCTAAACATGAAAACTAGCTTGGCATGATCTGATGTGATTATTTTTATGACATGCATGACAAGAAACATATGTTCACCTTATGTTGACATGAATAATTTGTGAATCATGATATTGTATGTTTCAAAGTTTACGTTTTGGTCCCTAACTGGGAATTAAGATCATTGGGTTAATACTTAAATTGAGTTTAATCCAATAAGGTTAAATTCAGAAAAGGGTATAAGATAAAAGATGAATTTTGATAAGTCCATTAATGTTAAAATATTCACGCTTTAGTCCTTGAACTTTGCAACTTTTGTAAAATGATCCTTAAAGATTAAAATCAGAATTGCTAAGAATAAGTTCTCTATTAATTAATGTTTTGCTTTAGAATTATGTATGTTATGGTTTATGTTCGACTTTGATTTGATGTTTTGAACGATCAATTGTTTTGATTCTTTGGTGACACTTCGGATCTAGTTTCCTTCTAGATCGGGTAGGGGTGTTACAAGACCAAATCAAAATCAGGAAGAAGACAATGGTGGCGAATCAACGAAATAAAAAAAATCGACGAACGAGATGCCAACAAAAGCAAAATAAAAACAACGCTAGGAGTTAGGACCGTCGATGAATAATATTGTGTGAGAAAGAGGATATGGTGGTAGGAATAGATAAACGACGGTGAAGTGTACGTGACAAAAGTGATGATCGACAGTCATGGTTGATGATAGAAAATAGATTTGAGAGGAAAAACTGAATATTTTTAACAATTAAATTGATTAAGGTATTTTAACGAAATAAATTATTAAACCCATTAGAGGTTGTTGGCTTATATAGCCCAATATTTAAACTGTAAATGAAACGGTCACTCTAACAGATTGATTAAACTAAAATATCTAATTATCAAACTAGTCCAACAATTCCAACTAATTAACAAAGTAATCCAATTATTTACTTTCTCTAAAAAATCTACACTAAATGTTTAAATCTAAACATGTTAAATATTAAACAAACCTATTTTTTCTCTGAATCCAATTTTCAAGTATAATACTTTAGTGGGGAGAAGTTCATATTTTCTATAAAAAAAGTTTTTTTTTTCTACACAAAATTTATCTAAAAATTCATATTCTCTCTCTCTATATATATATATTTAAAAAAAACATTTTTATACTTAATTCTTTAGAATTTTCATTTTCCCTAAAAAGGCATGCTAATGATAATACAAGTGGAAATCAAGGAATCAACTAAGAATTAAGTCATACAAGTGAGCTAAGACGATTGAGCAGAACCGCGTAATGCAATACAAGTGAAATCTCTATTTAAAACAGCGTCGGAAGTTATGAACTAAAAAACAAAATACAAGTCACATCGTTTGTAGGAATCAAACCCACACCCATGTGGTTAAAAGTTATGCTCTCTACCGACTGAGATAAGATGACCAATTAACTTGATTAATAAGACACAAAGTACTCTTGAAATTTTGATAGTTTGATTGATATATTCTCTCTTTTTTTCTTTAGTTTCTTGTCTAAGAAAGGGATTTGATAGAGTAAATAAATAACATCTTAAATTAGATATTGTCACGTCCCTAGATTCTTCAAACCAAGACATGCGGCCTTAGGCGCCTTTGGGATGGTGTGGCGTCTAAGTAAGCCTTACCGATCTAAGCTAGAATGCTTAGATCCATGCGGAAACGAAACTATGGGGGCAAGAAAAAGGAAACGCATGATAATTGAGTGAACGCTCGGAGTTCATTTACTCAAAACGGAAATAAATCTTGAAGCCTAATAGAGCCTAACAAAAACAAACTAAAGCAAGATGAAGTGCCAATGAGGTGGGGGTAAGCCTCTTTATATAGCCCCCTACATTCAATTGTAAAGTCCTACTCTAACTAGGACAACTACTATTTGAATCCTTCAAGGAGTAAAACTCCTTAACCCCAAGTGAAAGGCCAAGTCGGAGGGATGCTAGGCCCAAGTAGGTGTGGCGGACTTGTCCAGCCCCTGGGTGTGCGTGCTCGACCCCTTGGTTCGTGGTCTAATCCCTTCGATGTGCGCCAAACCTGAACCCTTGGGTTTGGTCCGTGACATCAATGAATGTGTGCTCGTTGGCCCAGGAGGTGTGCGCTCGGATCCCCCGTGTGATAGCCTAGCGTGCGCTGGGTTTGGGCCGATGTGTGCCAGGATCAGGATCATCGGCCACCAGGTGTGCGACTCGATCGGGCCCTTGGGTACGGCCCGTGACATTCTCCCCCATTGATTCTAACGACGCCCTCGTCACTTGGTTAAGATGGTATCGGCTCACTTGGTCTTTGAGCTGCCATAGGCACTCGGCTTGTTTCCAACTATATTTGATGTAGGGAAGTCTTTTCCTTCGGACTAAATACTTGTACCTCGGTCGATGACCAGGTCGTTGATTGACCCTTTTCGTTTGGTTGTCTCGAACTTCATCCTCGTAGGAAACCCTTAATCCGACGGACGCTCGATGTGACTTGCCTTGATTCAGATCTGACTCATCTTGATGGGATGGCCCGGGTAAACTTACATGGAACACCGATGAGCTTGGATGGTCGATGGCAACTCTAATTGACAGGCCATGGTGCCTATCCATTTCACAACTTTGAACGGACCCTCGTATCTTCGCACAAGCCCTTTGTGCACGGTCAGGTTACGCAAGATCCCGATTGGCTTGGCATGGACTGAGTCTCAAACTTTGAAGTTCACGTCCCTATGCTTCGTGTCTGCCCACTTCTTGGTTAGCTTTCCCGCCTTATGTAGACAAGCTCGGGCTAAGTCATGATGCTCTTGTCACTTTGTGGCAAACTTGTGTGTTGTCGGTTTAGGTCCCTCACACTTGGTAGCAACCGCATTGGGTGTGAGCTGTTGTTACTCGATCACGACCTCAAATGGACTCTGGTTGGTCGCCTCGCTCTATTGCAAATTGTAGGAAAATTGGGCCATTTCTAACAGCTTTGGCCAGTCTATGGAAACACTTTCATATGGTCGCTCAAGAATGGGCAATGGCTGCAACAATATCGTGGGTCTCTTCATCTCGATCTTGTCTTGTTGTCACATAAGACAAGTTCTTACATAGGCTTCCACATCCTCGCCTATGTGTGGCCGATGGTAGTGCTTATTCTACCACAAGGCCTCGAACACTTTCCGCAAGTGTTTGACATACTTCTCAAGGGTCTTAATATCACCAAGGTAAACTACAACGAATTGATCAAGAAAGGGTTGTGGTACCTTGTTCATGCGGATGAAAAAGATGGCGGGAGCATTCGTGAGGCCGAGAGGCATCATAAGGGATTCGTATGAATCGTAGTGCGTTACATATGCTTTCTTCGACTCACCACCTTCGAAAATTCTTGCTTGGTAGTATCCGGGCCGCAAATTCAACTTGGTGAGCCGCCTTGCACTACCAAACTGATCGGTTAAGTTTGCTATCAATTGAATCGGGTACTTATTTTTCATGGTGAGCTTTTTCCAAGCTCGATAGTCAAAGCTCCCTCAAAGCATTCTATTATGCTTCTATTGAAAGAGTATTGGTGCACCATAGGGTGCCTTGGGTAGTCGAATATACCTTGCATGAAGGAGTTCCTTCAATGGTCTGCGTAACTCCTCATGCTTGGGTGGAGCAATCCGGTGAGGGACTTGGATTGGTGGCTCCGTGTTTGGCACAAGCTTGATCTTGTGGTCGACTTCCCGTTTCGGTGGGAGAGTCTTGGGCAATTCGGGGGTATTATATCCCGAAACTTGGCTGGAACTTTTCCCACCTCTGTTGGGACTTCTTTGGACATGATCGGTTTCTCATGTACCAATATCTCGGCTAGAACTTATCCCACCTTTGTTGGGACTTCCTTGGACATGATCGGCTCCTCATGTACCAACGTTGATAAGGGTGTCGGCTTTTCCTTGCGTACCCCTTTTGTTTAATTGGATGGCGGTGAGTAACTTGGCCTTAAACCTGGACTTTCGACTCACCGAAACCATGTACATATGTGCCGGATCAAGTCTGCACAAATAATTGGCAATAGGAACAAGGAACGCCTTAATCAGATCAAGGAAACTAATTTCAATTACTAAGTCGAAATCATCAAAGGGGAATTACCTTGATTGTTTCTTTGCCAGACCAGTCGCCAATGTTAAGCTTTACTCATCTTACTATCTCGACAATTGAAAATTCTTTAGAATTCATGGTTTTAATAAACCTGCTTGCCTTCTCAACACGAAGGTGAAGCCTCTCGCAGCCTGTTCTGACATGAACAAGTCTGAAGCACCAGTATCCACTAGCGCGCTCAACTTGCGGCCTGCCACGGTGATGTCTGCGAACATCAAACCCTTCTTAATCTCCATGGAACTAATGATGGAATTAAGTTCGTCAACTTCCTCGTCTTCCCCATCCTCCTCTTGAATGGCTGCCGCTTTCTCAAGTTGTGAACAATTGCTCTTCATGCGACCGCCTCCACAATTGTAACAAGTAAGATTGTTGTCGTTCTTTACCCACGACTTACGGAGTTTTGCATCTTCATTTAATGGCTTCTTGGATTCGTCTTTGGCATGTCCATCCTCGTCTTTTCCGCCATTGTCTTTGTGCTTTGGCCTTTGTTTTGAGGGATCTGACTTATTGTATTCAAATTCTGTGAGGCAGTCAGTTGCACTCAATGCCTTGGAAAGATCTTAGATCCCCATTCGGTGTAACTCCATCTTTTCCCAACGTTGCAAACCATTTTTGAAGGAAAAGAGTACGCCAGCTTCACTCATACCCTAAATTTGGAGCCTGAGTTCGGTGAACTTCTCGACATACTCTCGGATCGAGCATCATGCTTTAATTTGTGAAGCTTCACCCGAGCTTCCTCTTGAGCATTCTTTAGATAGAAGTGCTCATTGAATTCGAACTGGAATCTTTCCCTGTTCTGATGGGAATCGCCATATCCTTTGATTGAGAACACCGATGTCGCCACCATAGAAGAGTGGCATCAACCAAGTAAACAGAAGATGTGTTTACCTTTGAGTCCTCGTCATCGATTCTTGTGAGTCAGAAATATTGTTCGAACCCCCAAACGAAGTTGTCCACTTCATGGGTTGACCTCGCCTATTTGAACTCCTTCGGCTTTGGCACATCAATCCTGGCCTTAACTTCTTTTGTTTCTCCCACTATGCTGGTTAACAAAGCATTCTTGTAGAGGGAGAGCTCTGCACTGAGCTTTTTTATCTCCCTCGACAACTCGCCCCTCATTGCCTCCATTGTGACTTGAAAGGAAACATCTTGCTGGTTCGATTTCTCATATGTTTAGTTGAGAAGACCTTGAACCTCTTCTGTGACTTCATCTTTGAGGGGATCGACTCTGGCTTCCAGCTCTTCGAGGCGATCGTTGACAACGTCTAGGGACTCTACTGACTCCTTTGTGCTGGTTTCAAGTCGTTCTACCTTCTCCTCTAGTGTTTTCAACTGATCCTTCGAAACAACTCTCTTTTTGTCGGCGGCCTGGGTCTCTGTTACCTTGGTTACTGCATTGGTCTCTTCTTTCTTGGCCATCTCGAGCAGATTCATTTGCTCTGATACCACTTGTCACATCCCTAAATTCTTCAAACCGAGATGTGCAGCCTTAAACGCCTTTTGGATGGTCTGGCGTCTAAGTAAGCCTTACCGATCTAAGCTAGAATGCTTGGAACCGTGTGGAAACGAAACTACGAGGGCAAGAAAAAGGGAACACGGGATAATTGAGCAAATGCTCGGATTTTTATTACTTAAAACAGAAATAAATCTTGAAGCCTAACAAAAACAAACTAAAGCAAGATGAAGCGCCTAATGAGGTGGGGTAAGCCTCTTTATATAACCCCTACATCCAATGGTAAAGTCCTACTTTAACTAGGACAACTACTATTCGAATCCGTCAAGGAGTAGAACTCCTTAACCCCAAGTGAAGGGCCAAGTCCGAGGGATGCTAGGCCCAAGTAGGTATGGCAGACTTGTCCAGCCCCTGGGTGCGTGTGCTCGGTGCGCGTGCTCGACCCCTTGGTGCGTGGTCTCAGCCCTTCGGTGTGCGTCAAGCCTAGACCCTCGGGTGTAGTCTGTGACATTAACGGATGTGTGTTGGTTGGCCCAGGAGGTGTGCGTGCAGATCCCTCGTGTGGCAGCCTGGCGTGCGTTGGGCTTGGGTCGATGTGTGCCAGGATCGAGCTCCTCGGCCACCTGGTGTGCGACTCGATCGGGCCCTAGAGTGCGGCCCGTGACAATATCATAGTAAAGGATAATGGTATTACTGCAGTGTTTTTATTCGTAATTACGAGCCAATAAAATTTAATTTGATTCGATAAAATAAATAAAATTCGAACTTTGAGTTAATAAAATCTAATTATTAAATTTATTTTGTTTTGGGTTATTCAGTTTTTTTAGATCGAGTTTAGGTACATATAATATCATAGTAGTCAATACCGTACCGATCTATATCAGTTTATAGGTTTTAAGTCGGTACCAAATAGTTTTTTTGCTCGGCAAAGTTTTATTTTATTAATAAACCTGAATTGTATGCCTCATTAAAAACATCCCTAAACCTAATGGAGAAAAAGAGTACATACAACAAGGAGAAAATACACGAAAAAATCATCAAATGCCCCCATGTTATCCAATCTATCACTCCTCACTCAAAGTGAAAAGCAATGAGACATAACAATATCACCTTCTTAAAGACATGAAAATAACAAACATGACTCATCAAACTCAACGTAATCTTCCGTCCCTCGAACTACCTCCATGCTTTAAAGAGAAATGGACGAGACATTCCTTCATTTGCTAAACAGCCTGCTAGCACATTTGCTTGTGGAGACACATGAACAAATTTAACATAACCTATTCTTTTGACCAACTTATCAATATCAAGAAAATTCGGCCACCAAACCCAAGTGCAGTGTAGCAAATCACTTAACCAGTTTAGCACCACCTTGGAGTCAGATGAGATTTCCCAATCCAAATTGCTTCTTGAAAAACCTTTCAGGGCAAGCTTAACCGCTAATAATTTAAAAAAATATACTCCTTTACCTTCAACTGGTCCGGAAAATAGAGCCCCCACAGTTTCATCTTTTGTTCTTAAGACACCTCCACATCCTGTCACTTCCCTTTTAGATGCCCCGTCCACATTGAACTTGGCCAAACCTTGTATTAGTGGAGACCATTCTTTTTTACCGCCACTACTACTATTAATATTTCCACTAACACACAACGGATTGTCCCACCAATCGTCCATTCATCTTTTGCCGACTTAATCCGAAATAGTGCTTGAAGCTTTGTGAAGAAGAGAAGATCTTTAATGGAACTTGATCTCTCACTGAATACAAGTCCATTCCTTGCTAGTCAAATACTCCACAATGCAGCCCCTACTGTAACCATCCAAATAGTCCTGAGTGTACCTGTGAACGAAACATCAAAACAAAATAAAAACAGTTCTTGTACATCTACAACCAGTCTCCACTGAATTTTCCCACAACTACAAAATTGGCTCCAAAGGCGTGCCACAAAAATACAACCTGCAAATAGGTGATCTGAATCCTCCTCACCAACAGTATAAACATAACTTCTCTTCCAAAAGTACACCTCTATCCCTGAGGAAATTTTTTGTTGGAATTCTTTCTAATTTTAAGATCCAAAGGAAAGTTTTGACCATCAGAAGGACCTTCATTTTCTATAAATTACCAAAATAAAAAACGGATACATCTAATTCTGCATTAATCACCAAGTGAGATAATTTTTTACCGATGTGTCTCAGTTGTTCCAATGTGTTCCGGTCGCTACATATTTTAATATTTTAATTTCTTTTACTTTATGCATAATTACATTTCAAAATAAAAATAATTTTTAATTAAGTCAATAAATTAAATTAATAATTTTAAGATACACATATTTTTTATACACATGTGAGAAGGGGGTCATGGTGGCCGGAGATGTGATGGACGGTAATAATTTTGTGTGTGAGGAAGATAAACTGTGGATAGATTAGAGAAAAACAAAATTATAGAGAAAATGAATATTTGGTTTTCTTTATTCAAAAAATAGATCTGATATCAAAGATGGGTGTTGAGCCCAATACAATTGATCTGCTTATATAGCACATAACTATGGCCCTGTAACTTTCTAGATCCAACAAACTAACTACCCTCTAACAATAAACAAATTACCAACTGCAATTACAAAACTAAATACATCTATTAATAGTCGTGACTAAGGTATCCTTTAACAACATATATATATATATATATATATATATATATATATATATATATATATATATATATATATATATATATATATATATATATATATATATATATATATGTAATTGGGATATATTTGTATTATATAATATATACAAATAATTTTTAAAACTAACAATAAACTTTAAAATAAACTACTATTATATACTAACACAGTACGGACAGAAACTCTCTGCCCCTTTTCAGTGCTCTTTCTATATGTTCCAACACTAAAAAATAAAATTCTAAGCCTTAATCCTAAATTATAAATCTTAAATCTTACCCCCTAAACTCTAAAAATACACCTTACCTCTAATTTCCTAAACGCTAACCTTAAACCCTAATCTTAAACCTTAAAGTTATTTTTTATTGTGAGGCATAAATAGGAGAACAACAGAGGTAGATAATTTCTATTCAACACGATACCAAAGAGAACATTACATCCATTGGTATGAAATTGACTATTTTTAGGTTTGAGCCAAGGTATCTACCGCCGATAGAAGTGACTAATCCCCTTACCGCGAGTGCTCTCACTAAGAGGTAAATTGTTGATCATAAAATTTATTATTTTAATACTATATTTATAATTATCAATTAATAGGATTGTATTTGTGCATAGCACCATTACCCTCTAAAAAAATACATGTTTAATAGGATTGACAATCCCACTACTTTTTATACTTCATACCATCTTCTATAATTTCCACTATAGCACTAATAGCTCACCTCTTTAGGACGTAACACTTATATTTCTTTAAAATAAAAGAAATAAAAAGGGTAAACTACAACGAATGTCAATCAATCATGGGTAAAGTTACATTTGGGTCACTCAATTATTAAATGTTACGTTTGAGTCACTCAATTATGGGTAAGGTTACATTTGGGTCACGCAATTATTAAAGGTTACATTTAGATCACTCAATTATAGGCAATGCTATATTTGGCTCACCCTTCATATTTTAAAAAATATATATTAATTTGTGTATTAGATTAATTAATGATTTCAAATGAAGTATTTTAATGTTAACAAGGGTATACAAGTGATTTGGAAGGAAAAATGACTAACTTAATGTACTTTTTAAAATATGAAAGGTGACTCAAACGTAACCTTACCCATAATTGAGTGACCCAGGTGTAACCTTTAATAATTGGGTGACCCAAATGTAATCTTACCCATAATTGAGTGACCCAAATATAACTTTTAATAATTAAGTGATCCAAGTGTAATCTTACTCATAATTGAGTGACCTCCATTGTAGTTTACCCAAATAAAAATCAATTTTTAAAAAATATATGCAGTATCACCCAATCAAATGGCCCATGATTTAATAAAAACCTTAAACTGTCTAATTATTTTTGTTTGATATCTTTTATTTTTTCTAATAGAGTGAGTTAAATTTTCAATATAAATTTCAAGATTTAAACTCACACAAAATGAATAAAAATTCTATGTTACTTTTTGGTGCCACTTTTCATGTCCAACATTAAAAAATTTGAATTATAATTTATAACCTTAAAATTCTAAATCCTAAACCCTAAAAATATATCATACCCCAATTTTTTTAAACTTTAACCTAACCCTAAACCCTAAATCTAATTTTTAAATGGGTGCATAAATAAGGACATGGCGAGGGGCATACGATTTGGATTCAGATGAAATGAAAGTTTATGAGCATTCTTTTTTTTTTGAACAATTCATACCTAGGGGAGGAGAAGGGAAAATTTGCTCCTAACGAGTCTAGAACTCACAACCTAGGGGAGAGGAAAATGTCGACTGAAAACTTTTAATCACTTACTCTAAAGATTATTGACGTTTATGAGTATTCTTGGTCACTTAACTAATTAGAGAAATCTCATCCTTCAAGTTTTCTTTGTATCTTTCATATCTATTTTATAATTATATAGTCTGTCTAATTATTTTTTACTTAACTATTTATATCCTTAACCCTAAATAAGTTGAAAGTGGAAACAGTCAACTTCATGGATTTACCCCACACTATAGCATGAAATTTACAACTTTCGTGGACATTAATATTGTTCTATCGTTATTCGTTAATGCTTAAATTTTGCAACTTTCGTGGACATTGTTCTTCTGCTTCATGCATAAAAAGGTGAAAAGAAAATCAAACTCCAAACATCATCAGGAACATTAAAAAATAAAATAAAAAACAGACATAATAATGTCGAACGCCAAGGAACAACAAAGCCAGACCAACCAACTGCTCAAAGGTTTATCTACAGACACCAGGCCTTACGCCAACTACCATATCGTGGAGGATTATAGCCAACAGGTCTACGCCACCGAAGGACACATGCAACTCCAGCTGAAGAAACCGGAGAGCGGCAGCACCAACGCTCCCATGTTTTCCGGTCCCGACGTGTGCGACACCGATAAGCACGTCCTACTCAATGCTACCTCCCACTAGGGCTGCCGGTGCTGCCTATCTTCTAATGAATTGTAGAAACTTTGTGTTTTTCATGCCAATAAAATGTAACTTGATGCTTCTCCATTTTCAAGGAAATTGTTATTCGTTACTAATTAAATAAATTTTCATTCACTTTGATAAATGTTTTTGTGGTCCATCTATTATCCAACTCGGTGGGTATATGGCTCGATTTTATCCGATTTTTATATCTATTGTTTTACTTTTATTTGACTTTGATTTTATTTAAAATATTAAAGGTATAAATTAACATGAAAGATGATTAGACACAGTGATGGACCGAGGGGGCTGGCGGGGGCGATCGGCCCCCCCTAAAAATTTAAAACTCCTATATAATTTAGAAAATTTTAAAATTTTTCTATGTATTTTATATTAGATATCTATTTTTGTCCCCCTAAACTTTTATAAGTTCGCCCCCTAAAAATTTATAGGTTCGCCTCCTAACCTAAAGTTTTGCGTTCGTCCTTTAAACAATTTTTAAAATAAATGTATGATGACCAGAGATGAATAGAGGAGTATTAGTGCATGTCATACTCCTATAAATTTTAAATTTTCGTATAATTTATGTATATTTTTTGTATTTTATATTATTAATTTAATTTTATATCTTTTAAATTTCTTATATAACTTCTTGAAAATTCATATTTGTAAAACATCTAATAAGGTCGATACAAGAAGCGGGGTGGGTTAACTGCATTTTAGGCCCAAAGAGCTTTGAAATCATTGCAATTAAGCCATTGTCCCTCCTAAAATTTTATGGTTTATTGTTTTCTAGGACAATGTCAATTAAAATTAATAAAATTAAACATTGATCTCTTATTTTTTGGTTTAATTACTTTTTAAAACCTTTTAATTTTAAAATTTGTAAAATTAAACCTAAAGTCCCGTATTTTTTATGATTTAATTACTTTTTAAAACCTTTTACTTTTAAAATTTGAAAAATTAAACCTAAACTCCCTTATTTTTTATGATTTAATTACTTTTTAAAACCTATTCATTTCGAAAATAATCAAATTGGCCCTGTTTGGTAAATAGCAGTTTGGGCAAAAATTAGAGGTTTGAGGTATAATTAGAGGTTTGACTAGTCAAATCCGCTAATATTGATGTTTGGTAAATAGCGGTTTGAAAGAGCGGATTGGAGTGAAAAAGCTAATTTTGAAAAAGCTCCTAATATGAACTTTTTGAGATTAGAGGTTTGATATTAGAGTTGTAATGACTCTTTTACCCTTAACAATTACCAAAAATCTCCAAATAACCTAAATTAAATAATAATATTTTTAATATAAATAATAACATATTAAATATTGAATTTATTTGTTGTTACTACTAATTTATATGGTGACATTTGTAAATTAATTCTATTTTTTATTATCACATATTTATATGTGCATATAAATTTTTTAATAATTATATAAATAATAAAGTAATATATAAATCTTTCAAATATGTTTAGGAAATTTATATTAAAAAATAATTTTTACAAATCTAATTAATATTTATTAGATACAAAATATTAATAACTAATAAATTATTCAAACAAGTATTAAATATAATCATGTCCTTGTATGTCATTTTGCTTGTTTAAATAACCAAACAGCTATCAACTATCAGTTAATTTTACCAAACACTTTTATACAATCAGCTAATACAATCCGCTAGTCAAATCAGCTAATGCAATCAGCTATCAGCTAATGTAATCCGCTATTAGCTATCAGCTATCCGCTAATTGCCAAACAAGGCCAATATATTCCCATGTAATTCAATCCTAGCCCCGTCTTGAAATAAAAGAGAGTTTTTAAGCCCCACTTTCGTTTAAAAAAACAATAAATAGATATTGAGACAATGTAACAACACTTATTTTCTTAGCTAAATTTAATGCTACGCCTGTATGTTTGAAAACCCGATGAATACGGGGAATGTCTGATGGAAATCGTTTGTCCTTTAATTATGTATTTTTTGGTGTCTCGTTTTAAAATAGTGGGTTTATGGTTTAAGGTTTAAAGTTAAGGTGCATGGTCAGAGTTTAAAGAATTAGGGGTATGATGTAAGATTTAAGGTTTATAATACTTAAGGTTAGAGTTTAAAATTTAATTTTTATTGTTTTTTTATTGTGGGCATAAAACAGTAGAGGATTTTTGTTATGTGCAGGCACCACTTTCACGCAATAACGAGGACCAGCTAAGCAGAAGTAAACTTCCTTGCATTGGGTTAGATCTTAATTGTTCTTTTCCTTTATCAAGTAAGAATCCAAAATCCAATTACTTTTGTAAGTTATATTTTGATACAAAATGGCATGAAAGTCGAGAATAATCCTTTGATTATCAGATTCAAGAATGACATTTGACCATCCCTCTCTAATGGCAGTGATGATAACCAGCCTACACGCGAGAGCTTCGGCAACATTAACCGACTTTGAGGTTCATCCAATGATATCTCCGGGGGGGGATTTCGAATAACGACAGCGATGCAAGCTTCTTTATTGTTGTGAAGAAATGAAGCACCGAACCTTCAAGAGGTGGGTACCAAGAGGGTTGAGGAGCAGGTGCTGCGGGACCCTGTTCGACGCCCAATGATATTTCGTTTTATGTTTTTCGACGCTTTAAGCCCGTTTTACAAAATTTTAACTCGAAAGTCTCAGAATCAGACCTTGAACTCGAGTCTTCTTATGTATTATATTAATCAATTAAGAGCAATGTAATAAGGATTAAATTTTAGAATTGTGCAATTGAAGATATTCATAGTTCTTTGATACGAGATGTTGAGGGACGTCGAATCCGGGTTCGAGAGTGTTCAAAGGTCGACTGATACAGGAAGGATTCAAGGTAATACATTACTACCTCTTGTATGCCTTATGAACATGTTGGTATTCGGTTAATGCATGCATAAATACGATGATGAGTATTGTTAATTCAGCTAAAGTCAAACCAGATATGAAAATGGGTATGACAATCTAGATAAGATTGGAATAATCGAAGGAGAAAGTTGATAAATCGAAAGGATCTAGAGTTCAATAAATAATTAACAAGGTGGTCAATCTCCAAACCCAATTAACAATGTCAAATGATCAACGACAAAATATTTGGAAATGAAATTACAAAAATGCCCTCAAGGTATGAAAATAACTAAAATACTCCATGATGATGGAAGCGACATTGGAATATACTCTAATTCCGGTAAAACAACTGATTCATTTGAAAACCCTGAATTACTCGGAAAGACACGGTAATGAGACTTAAACGTTCGAGAACGATAAGTGCTTGATTTAACATAAATCTCTGAAGATAAATTTATGGGGGACATTCTTTGTATGTTCGGATCAATCAAACTATCAGAAGGTACAAAATTGATTTTAACAGCTGAATCGCGAGAGAGAATAAGAGATACTGATACGACCAAAATAGCAAAATGACCAAACTGTCCTTGAGCAATGGGATTTCTAAATGAACTAAAATGACGGGTTTGCCTCCGAGTTTTGAAATAAATGGATGGTCGGAGAAAGGTCAAAAGGACCGAAATAACTGAAATGATTGAAAATATCGATTTGTGTGATTGGGATTAAGATGAATAAGATGACATCGAGCACCAAGACTACCAAGTTAACCGCATGATGTGATATAACCTAAAGATTAAAATGATTAAGTGGTTCAAAAGGGCCGAAAAACGTGAATGACTACAGTTTAATAATCGAAATACCCTCTTGACCCAAGATAAGCTAAATCTTTAAAATCCTGAACTCCTGATAGCACGCAAGTGACTGTAATACCCCTTTAGGCTTGAAGCTTGGTACACACACACACACACATATATATATATATGTCAATAATTTCTTAATACTATACATTAATGGATGAAAACTGCATAAATACATGTTCAACCTCTTGAGGCTTGTTCCGAGATAATGTAACAGTGATCTACAGATGTACAACACAGTCAAAATTAAATGATGAGCACAGAGAAAGTGTACCAATTTGAATGCGTGGAAAGTAATTTATTGGAGAAATGAGTATATTGGGATGGTCTGGGAATTTGGTAAATCGTCAACAATCTTTAGCCCAACAAGTCATGGACCTATCCTATCGGGGTTAGACTATGGAATTGCCCCGGAGTGTTAAAAGTATCAAAATGCCTTTGTTGGCCAAAAATGATCGAGACAATCTTGATATTTATTGTCATATATGATTGAATCGTATCCATTTTTGAATGATTGGTTGGAGACATTGATTTCAAACCCCTTTTAATATGGACATCATTTTTGAAATCATGTCAACATTGTCAAAAGTTCAGTGTTTCCTCTTTCCTCGTAATTACCAAGTATCTCCGAGAAATAAATTGTTCCATCTAGTGGGTTCCAAGTGCATATGAATATCCTCTCCGCTTGAATCGTAGAATGTCTCCTGATCTGAATCATGACTATTATTTAACCGAAATATACCTTTGTATATGAACTGAAAACTAAAGTTGCTTCATATCTATTGTTATAAGCGATTAGTACCGATAGCTACTGATTCTCGTTATTACTGATTAATGTTGTTACTGATTACTATTATCACTGCCTAGACTGTTACTAGGTACTTGGGATAGAGTATGAAGTTACCGTAGGTTCAGCCCTGATCAGGCTGGTAATTCCTTACAGTTTCAGGTTCCTATGCTTCGGCTAGGGTGATTCCTACCGTACCTAAGGTATCCCCTTAGGCTGGCACCTACGCCCAATGGGCCAGGGTTAACGCCCCTTATAGATGTAGTTCTGGGGAACTGCATACTGGAGAGTTTGGTTGGAAGGTAGATAGGAAATTTCAAATGAATCTTATCGCTACTATATAACTGTGAAATAAACGTTCACCACACTGATACTTTGTAGGTGTTAACTTTGCACTGTTGGAACACACACTGAGTCTCTGAAATCAACTATCGTAATCCATCTCTCTTTTTTATTATACGATCTACATGCTCCTCCCCTGATACTTAGTGACCGAATAAAGAACACATTTGTTGTCTTCAAATATAACGTGTATTCGATATAATGAACCATAAATTTGGAACTTGTTGTTTCTCGGAACACCATGATAGCTTTGTGCTCGACCGTATTCATGCATGTTACTTATCGCATCCATTGGTAGTACTGTATTACTGAGCTTTTCGAAGCTCACGTTGTTTTTACTCTCGCTGGTTAGAAGAAATCTATCATGGTTTCGTGACCGAAAGTTGTATTTAGAGTTCTCTTGGTGCTACTTTGGAGTACGGTACCGATATAGTTAGTGGGTATGTACGTCATGTATTATTCTATGACTGTAACACCCGTGTTTTGGGGTTAGGAGTTAGTCGGGTTAGTGGTCTGAGTCAGTAAAATTAAATTAAATCAATTTGGCCTAGGCTTGACCTAATTGAGAATTAAAATAAAAAGGAGGGACCACTTTGGTGATTTAACCCAAATATTATAAAAAGGAATACAACTTTTTAGAAATTAAAAGAACAAACAAAAAAAGGCCTCATCTTTGTCCTCCCCATCTTTCAAAACGTGAAACCCCTTTCTAAACCCCTCCCCTTGTCCTAAACACTATTCCATTAAATTTCATCTTCATCCCAAGGCCATTTTCGAAGGTAAACATATTTTTGGACTCTCCTCTTCATTCTCTATCTTTACATGGTTGAAAAATTTAAAACTATCATCTTTTGGAGTTTTAGGGTTTAATGAAAGTTTGGGTTTTTATGGAGTTTTTCAACTTATTTTGAAATATTAGGTTGGGTTTTGTTTTAGCCACCTTAGAATACATATAATATGTTAAAATGGTTAGGTTTGGGTGAAAACCCGAAATGGGTTCTTGCGGCCAAATTTAAAGTGTCAAAAACTTGGTTTTTGGTGAGTTTTAGGGTAAATTTGAAGGGCTGATGGTTTAAGCATGATAGGAAGGTGTTTTGGGGCCATTTGGGTGTCATTTGGGTGTTTGAAAATAGGATTTTCAGCTAGTGTTTGAAGGAGCACGAAAATGGGCATTTTGGGGGATTAATTTGATTGGAAATTGTTGAAGTTTAGCTTGGGCTTAAGAGTTTAATTGATGACTGAGTTTTAGCATTGATTGAGAGTAATGGATGTGTTTTTGATTGGCTAGAAGCAAGAGGAGGCGATGGAGAGGCATCAGGATCGAATCCGGGCTTGTAGTAGGCTTGCTTTGGTTTCTAAGAAGGGTGGTGAGTGACTTTAAATATGTTTTAAAGATTGGTTCAAGTGTGTAGTGTATGTGTGGAATGTGCTTGGTAGGCCTTTCCTATGTGAGAGTTAATTGGTAACTTAGCTCTTGATTTCCATTAAATGCTATTTATGCTTTGCCTATTTGCCATTGTGAAATGTGGGTTGATGTGTATATGTATATCTTGACATATGTATATGATGAGCATGTGATGTAAATGGTGGATGTGTGATGTGGTAATTGAAATTGGCACTAATTAACTTACCGGGTGTAAATGATCGATCATTAGGATTAGTGTGCACACAAATTGAGTCAAAACGTACGTGACCTTGATGGCGTTGAGTCATCAAGGAGGAGTACGGTGATGTAGAAATTCCACTGGAAATTTATATATATTATACGGGATAATGAGTGGAATCCCATCCGTAGGGCATGTGGTGATGAGTGGAATCCCGCCCATGCAAGGTCCAGTGATGAGTGTAATCCCACCGAGGTAATGTGATTGTTGAGATTAAATCCCCACATCCGGGTAAACTAATAGTGGCCAATTGAACTGGTTTACATGATTGTGATGTATGATGTTGATATATTATGTTTGAGCTTAGTATGATGTGAGATTCCATATTATGACTCTTGAAAGACTAGTTAGGTCTACTTGTGGATTTACCTATGCATGTTGTATATGAGAATTAGGGAATACATGCTTGAACCCTGCATTATTGATGTTTTCAGTTTTAGAGCATCCTCACTAAGCTTATAGCTTACGCTCTCATTTTCAACAATGCAGATCATTAGCGTGGTGTTAGCGCGGAGCAAGGCAAGAAGGGCTTTCCAAGTTTTTGTTGCTCAAGTACGGTTAAACAATTATGTAGTAGTTTAGCAATGTGGCAAGAGTGTGTGTTTTGTATGAGCTATGTATGACTCCTATATGGTTTGATGTTTAAGAATTGACTTGTTTGTAAGCATGTGATGACTTGCCAAATGCTTGGGTGATGGTATGCCTTGTGGATGTTTAATTTGCTTTTGAATGACATCAATATCTGTTTGAAATGTATTGTGCCTTTTGGCATTTAATGTCTTAAAGCATGCCTTATAATGAAATGTTGCTTAGGTGTAAATGCCTTGAATGAATGCTTCAATCTATGTCTTGTGTGTTTGAGCATGTTTAGTATAGGATATATGCCTCTAGACCTTGTTTGCTTGTGTTGTGTGCCTTTAGAGGTCATTTGGGACCTTTAGATTTGTGGAAAAACGCCTAAGTCTGGTTTTCAAAGGTTGCAGACAGTCTGCGTTTCGAAACGAGCTGGGCCGTTTCGGAACGGGCAAGGCTTCAGGGACCCCGTATCGGAACGTGTTTCGATACGGTTTGGCCACTGAGAGCCCCTATTCCGATACGGGTTTCGGAACGTTTCGGCTACTGGAAATCTGAGAAATGACGAGATGAAAGCGTTTCGAAACGGGTCAAAGGGTTTCGAAACGGTCAAAATCTCGTTGACCACGAGAAGTTGACCGTTGAGGGCGTTTTGGAACGGTTGACCTCCGTTCCGATACGGCCTCTTCGTATGGCTTGGGGCAGTTGACCTGGTCAAGGGCGTTTCGATACGCCTCAATGGTGTTTCGAAACGGCCTATCAAATGAAGTAAAATTGGGCTGGTTAATTGATGAATTGAGTTCGGATGATTGCCTTCTTCTTTCATTTCCGCTGTTGTGATCACGTAGGACTTTATTGTGCCATTAGAAAAGATTAAATAAAAAAATTAGGGTTGCTAACCGAGGGGGAACCTTTACGGGTTTCGCTTCGGTTTTCCCCGTGTGGCCTACTCGAACCGGTCATCCGGCCAGATCGGGACGAGGGGGTTACATTTGTTGGTATCAGAGCCTGAGGTTACCGAGACCTCGGGCAGGTAAGTGAGGTAAGCTTGATATGTTAAGTGATTGTATTGTTCGATGCATGCCTTGCCATGAATTCTTATTATTTGACTGTTCGTATGATGTTTTAAAGCATGAGTTGTTGCGTCTGGTGTAGAGTGTGTGCCCATTGCTACTATTACTTAATTTAAAAAGATTTTATAGTAAAGGGAGTACTTGAGCACTATTGGACCCTTTCTTTGGCTAACGTAATCCCTATCTGTTTGTTGTTGTAGTTATTACCTTGCTAGCTGTACCATGAGACCACGTGGGAGGCCTAGGATGGTTCGACCGGAACCACGGCCAGCGGCTCTAGGAGTTGAGCCAGTAGTTAGAGTTGAGGCTCAAGTGGGAGAGCCTGTGGTTGGAGTTGGAGCTCCTCCACCACCTCCACAACCACCTCCTCCACCTGGAGTAGGAGGTGAGGCTGGGGCCGAAGGAGAGGGACCTCATTGAGGCCAAGGTGGCTAAGGACCGGCCGGAATAGACTTAGCTCCTTTGGTTCAGGCGATAGCCGGGGCATTTCAGGCTGCAGTAGCTGGGGGTCAGGCAGCAGCACATCATCAGGGAGAGGGCACTGGTTTGCCATTAGAGAGACTCCGTGGTCTAGGGGCCGAAGAGTTCAGAGGGTCTACTCTAGAGAGATCAGAGTTGTGGTTTGAGAAGACTGTTCGTATCCTCGCACAGATGGGATGTACTGGTGAGAGCAAGTTAGGATGTGTGGAGTCCTTGCTTCAGGGTGATGCCTACACTTGGTGGGTCACCATCACTACGGGTATGGATAAGGCCGAGATTACTTGGGAGTTCTTTGAGTAAGCATTCCGTAAGAAGTATCTGGGTCCGCGATACCTCGATGAGAGGAAAAGGGAGTTTATGGCTTTGCTTCAGGGGAGTATGACCGTGACCGATTATGAGATCCGATTTTCAGACTGAGTCAGTATGCTTCTGAGCTTGTTCCTACTAAGGTGGAACGATGTAACCGTTTTCGTTATGGGCTGAATGAAGAGATCAAGAGGTACACTCTAGCATCAGACTACACTAATTTTGATGTCTTGGTCGCGAGGGAGTTTGGGCTTGACCAAACGATCTGGTGGTTCTAGTTCGGGAAAGAGGTCCAGTGACTTTGATAGAGGTGATGCCAAGAGGCATCGGGACAACAGGCATCATCATGATCATAGTCGTGGTAGCGGTAACCACGGTAGGGGCCAACAGGGCCAGAGAGCTGGTGGGAAGTTGCCCACATGTGCTACTTGCGGGAGAAACCACACCGGTGAGTGTTGGGGAAATTTCCACTCGTGTTGGAGTTGTGGAGCTAGAGACCACATTAGACGTGACTGTCCACATCAGGTGGGACAGGCACCAGCTCAGGCTCCTGCTAGAGCCAATGACTTTATGAGAGGCCGCGGGCGCGGTAGAGGTAACTTCCAGCCGATGAATGATGGTCAGAGGAACATAGCACATGTAGTTGCAGTTCAGCCGGAGGGCGGAGGCCAAGCCAGAGTTTACGCTCAGCGTGGGGATCAGCATGACACCGATGTGATCGCAGGTAACTTCTCAATACAGTCTCTGGGTTTGCTTTCTTTGATTGACTCTAGGTCTACACATTCCTACATATTGAGTGAGCATGCACAGTCATTGAACTTGCCTTGTGAAATGTTAGAGGTAGGAGTTAGTGTTACTAGTTCCTTTGGGGACACGGTAGTAGTTAGAAAAATGTACAGAAGGTGTCCGTTGATGGTTCAGGGACATGTGTTTCCAGTGGATATGATGGAGCTTCCTTTCTATGATTTTGATGTAATTCTGGGTATGGACTGGCTCACGGAGCATAGAGCTAGGATAGATTTTGAAACTAAGAGGATTTCTCTGAAGCTCACAGATGATTATGAGATTGTAGCGGTGGGTGAGAACGTGAAGTTCTTGTCCAATTTAGTTTCAGTTTTAGAGGCTAAGAGGTTAGTTGAGTTGGGGTGTGAAGCATACTTGGCATATGTGATGAACCCTAACATGAGTGAGGTTAGACCTCAAGACATCCGGACAGTATGTGACTTTCCTAGTGTGTTTCCAGAAGAGTTGCCAGGGTTACCACCGGACAGAGAGGTAGAGTTCACCATTGAGACTTATTCTGATTCAGCTCCTGTTTCGATTGCTCCGTATCGCATGGCACTGAAAGAACTGAAAGAATTGAAGACTCAGTTGCAAGAGTTGACAAATAGAGGCTTCATCCGACCTAGTTCTTCACCTTGGGGTGCACCAGTTTTGTTTGTGAAGAAGGAAGATGGAAGCATGAGAATGTGTATAGATTACAGGTAGTTGAATCAGTTGACAGTGAAGAACAAGTATCCATTGCCCATAATTGATGATTTGTTTGATCAATTGAGAGGAGCATCAGTCTTTTCGAAGATTGACTTGAGATCGGGTTACTATCAGCTAAAGCTAAGAGAGGTTGATGTATCGAAGACGGCCTTTAGGACTAGGTATAGTCACTATGAGTTTTTAGTCATGCCTTTTGGGTTGACTAATGCACCGGCTGCTTTCATGGACATGATGAATAGGATTTTTCATCAGTACCTAGATCAGTTTGTAGTTGTGTTTAAATATGACATCTTGGTGTATTCGCGAACTGAAGAAGACCATGACCGACACTTGAGACTAGTTTTGAAGACTTTGCTAGATCACCAGTTGTATGCGAAGTTGAGCAAGTGTGAATTCTGGATCCGAGAGGTAGTCTTCTTAGGACATGTAGTGTCAGCTGATGAGATTAGAGTTGATCTGAAGAAGATTGAGGCCATTGTTGAATGGAAGCAACCGAAGTCTGTAACACCCATGTCTTGGGCCTAGGAGTTAACCGGGTTTTAGTTCGAGTCAAATAAAATTTAATTAAAATAATTCAACTACGAATAATGACCAAATTGAGCTTTAAAATGAAGGGAGGGACCTAAGTTGTATTTTACCCAAATTTTAAATAAAGCAAGACAACTTTAAGGAAAAAGTTGTCATCTTCTTTCTCATCCTCCCATTCCCAACTTCAAACCCCTCTCCCCCATTTTCAAACTCTCCTAAAACCCTAGCTACTATTCCATTGACTTTGCCACCCGATTTCAACACCAAATTAAGAGGTAATTATGTTTTCTTAACCTCCTCTCTATCCTCTACTTATCTATTGTCTTAGATTTCAAAAATATAGAGTTTTGGGAATTAGGGTTTATATTAAAGTTTGGATTTTTAAAGGGGTTTTTCAAGTTGTTTTGATAAATTGTATTGGGTTTTGCTTAAACATAATGAAATGCACAACATATATTAATTTGGTTGATTTTGGATGAAATTTCGTAGTGGGTCCTTAGGGCAAATTTTAGAGTGTGAAAACTTGGGTTTTTGGGAGGTTTAATGTTTAAATTGAAGGACTGATGGTCTACCTATGTTAGGAGGGTGATTTGGGATGTTTTGGAAGTCATTTGAGTGTTTGGAAATGGGTATTTCAGCCAATGGTTGTTGGAGTACGAAAATTGGGTTTTTGAGATATTATGTGGTTTGGGAATTTGTGGAAATTGGGTTGTGTTTGCAAAGCAAGTTGATGGTTGGTTTAACATTGATTTTGGAAGTAATGTATGTGTTTTGTTTGACTAGAAGCAAGAGGAAACGTTGAGGAGGCTTTGGGACCGAATCCGGGTTCGTAGGAGGATTGGTTTGAATTGCTAAGGAAGGGCGGTGAGTGGTCTTAACTTGTTTTAAAGTTTGGTTCGAGCATGAGTAGTGTGTGTGTGTAAAGTGTGCTTGGTAGGCCACTTTCTTATAATCCAAGTAGTTAGTTTAGTCTTGTTTTCCTTAAATGCTAATGTGCTTCATGGCTATGCTCTTGTACTTGTGATTATATGGTGCATGTATATATATCATGATGTGGATATATGTGATGAGCATGAGTGTGTTGATGATATGTGATTGATGATGATAATTGGCACTAAATAATTACCGGTTGTAAATGATCGATCATTAGGATAGTGTGCACACAAATTGAGTCAAAACGTACGTGGCCTTGATGGCGTTAAGTCATCAAGGAGGAGTACGGTGATGTAACATTCCACCGGAAGCTTTTATTTATTTCTACGGGATGATGAGTGGAATCCCATCCGTAGGGCATGTGGCGATGAGTGGAATCTCGCACATGCAAGGTCCGGTGATGAGTGAAATCCCACCGAGGTAAAGTGTTGTTAAGGTTTATATCCGCACAATCGGGGTAATTAAAGTGGCCAATTAAACTTGTTCATGTATGGTGATATATGGTTGTGTTATACGTGTTGCTACATGATATTGGTATTGATGTTTGAGCTTGATAGGATTGAGAGACCATATATGCCACTTGAAAGACTAGCTAGGTCTACTTGATTTTAATGCCTATGCTTTGTATGTAAGACTAGGATTAACATGCTTGAACCCTGCATTGTTGATGTTTTTCGTTTTAGAGCACCCTCACTAAGCTTATAGCTTACGCTCTCTATGTTCAACAATGCAGATCATTAGCGTGGTGTTAGCTCGAGGCAAGGCAAGAAGGGCTTTCCAAGTTGTTGCTCAAGTATAGTTAATTTTGTATTAGTTAGCAATGTGGCAAGGGTTGTGTATGAGCTTGTATGACTCATTTATATGTGTTGATGTTAAATTGACTATGTTTTGTATGCATGACATGCTATGATGAACTTTATGTGTGTTAGCATGTCTATCAATGTTAGGTTGCCTTGATGTGGGTGTAAACCTCTATATGCTTGTCTTGTGCCTTAAAGGCTTTGAGTTCCTTGCATGACCTTAAATGTTGAAATGCCTTTTGTTGGTATGCCTTGCTTGAAAGCTTATGTTGCTTGTATGATTGAATCATCACTTTGTGTGAAATGTGCCTTTAGATTCAAGTTTAAGCATGCCTATACTATTGGTTTGACATAGGATACATGTTAGTGTGTTGGTTGAGGTTTGAGAGGGATTTAGGGGCCACCTTGTGCCTTAAACCAGCTCAAACCTGTATTTTCGTAGCAGGGGTATCGATACGGTTGGTCCCGTATCGATACGGCCTTCATGTTTCAGGCTTTATGTTTCGATACGCGAGGGGGCGTACCGATACCATTTTGGCCACTGGAGTTACTGTCCAGTTTGGTATCGGTACGGGCCTTCATGCGTATCGATACGGTCACCTTAGCGTTGACCAAGGGAAGTCAACAGTTGGGGAGGGTATCGATACACTCCTAGGGTGTATCGATACGGTCTCCATGGGTTGACTTTGACCAGTTGACCTAGTCAAGGGGTATCGATACACCCCTTAAGTGTATCGATACCGCATGCAGATCAAGGTAAAAATTGGACTGTGAAATGTTAGGTTGAGTTCGGATGTTTGTCTCGTGAATGTTGTTCCGCTGTATGACCACATAGGATTAATTACTCATCTAGACAAGATTTAAAATGAAAAAAAATATAGGGTTGCTAACCGAGGGGGAATCCTTTAGGGGTTTTCACTCGGTTTTCCCCGTGTAGCTCACTCGGACCGATCATCCGACCAGACCGGGACGAGGGGGTTACATTTGTTGGTATCAGAGCCTGAGGTTACCGAGACCTCGGGCAGGTAGTGAGGTAAGCTTGATGTATTAAATGATTGTGTTGTTTGATGCATGTCTTGCCATGGATTCTTGAATAATTGACTGTTCGTATGATGTTTTGAAGCATGAATTGTCGTGTCTGGTGTGAGTGTGTTCCCATTGCTACTATTACTCAATTTGAAAGGATTTTTGGGAAAAGGAGTACTTGAGCACTATTGGACCCTTGCTTTGACTAACATAATCCTTATCTGTTTCTTGTTGTAGTTTTTACCTTGCTAGCTATAGCATGAGACCACGTGGGAGGCCTAGGATGGTTCGACCGGAACCACGGGCAGAGGCACCGAGAGTTGAGCCAGTTGTGAGAGTTGAGGCTCAAGTGGGAGAGCCAATGGTTGGAGTTGGAGCTCCTCCACCACCTCCTCCGCCTGGAGTGGGAGGCGAGGCTGGGCCCGAAGGAGTGGGACCACAAGGAGGCCAAGGTGGCCAAGGACCGGCCGGGATAGACTTAGCTCCGTTGGTTCAAGCAATAGCCGGGGCGTTTCAGGCTGCAGTAGCCGGGGGTCAGGCAGCTCATCATCAGGGTGAGGGCACCGGATTGCCATTAGAGAGACTTCGGGGCCTTGGGGCCGAAGAGTTTAGAGGTGTTACTCCGGAGAGATCAGAGTTGTGGTTTGAGAAGACCGTCTGTATTCTTGCTCAGATGGGATGTACTGGTGAGCGCAAGTTGGGATGTGTTGAGTCTCTGCTTCAGGGTGATGCCTACACTTGGTGGGTCACCGTTACTTCGGGGATGGATGAGACCAAGATTACTTGGGAGTTCTTTGAGACAGCTTTCTGAAAGAAGTATTTGGGTCCGCGATACCTCGATGAGAGGAAGAGGGAGTTTATGGCATTGCTTCAGGGGAGTATGTCCGTGACTGATTACGAGATTCGGTTTGTCAGATTGAGTCAGTATGCACTCGAGCTTGTACCTACTGAGGTGGAGCGTTGTAACCGTTTCCGATATGGGCTGAGTGAGGAGATCAAGACTTATACTCTAGCTTCAGATTACACTGATTTTGATGTCTTGGTCGCGAGGGCCAAGGACTTAGAGCACAGTTTGAGTTTGACCAGGCGGTCAAGTGGATCTAGTTCGGGTAAGAGGTCCAGCAACTTTGATAGAGGTGATGCCAAGAGGCATCGGGACAACCGGCATCAGTTTGATCATAGGCGTGGTGGCGGTAACCACAGTAGGGGCCATCAGGGTCAGAGAGCTGGTGGGAAGTTGCCCACGTGTGCTACTTGCGGGAGGAACCACACCGGTGAGTGTTGGGGGAATTACCATTCTTGTTGGAGTTGTGGTGCTAGAGACCACATTAGACGTGACTGTCCACATCAGGTGGGACAGGCACCAGCTCAGGCTCCTGCTCGAGCCAATGACTTTCAGAGAGGTCGCGGGCGCGGTAGAGGAAACTTCCAGCCGAGGAATGATGGTCAGAGGAACATAGCACATGTAGTTGCAGTTCAGCCAGAGGCCGGAGGTCAGGCCAGAGTTTATGCTCAGCGCGGGGATCAGCATGACACCGATGTGATCGCAGGTAACTTCTCGATACAGTCTTTGGGTTTGCTTTCTTTGATTGACTCTGGGTCTACACATTCCTACATATTGAGTGAGCATGCACGGTCTTTGAATTTGCCTTGTGAAATGTTAGAGGTAGGAGTTAGTGTTACTAGTTCCTTTGGGGACACGGTAGTAGTTAGGAAGATGTACCGAAGGTGTCCGTTGATGGTTCAGGGGCATGTGTTTCCAGTGGATATGATGGAACTTCCTTTCTATGGTTTTGATGTGATTCTGGGTATGGATTGGCTCATGGAGCATAGAGCTAGGATAGATTTTGAAACTAAGCGGATCTCTTTGAAGCTCACAGATGACTATGAGATTGTAGTGGTGGGCGAGAACGTGAAGTTCTTGTCCAATGTGGTTTCAGTGTTAGAGGCTAAGAGGTTAGTTGAGTTGGGGTGTGAAGCATACTTAGCGTATGTGATGAACCCTAACATGAGTGAGGTTAGACCTCAGGACATCCGGACAGTATGTGATTTTCCTAGTGTGTTTCCAGAAGAATTGTCAGGATTACCACCGGACAGAGAGGTAGAGTTTAGCATTGAGACTTATTCTAATTCAGCTCCTGTTTCGATTGCTCCGTATCGAATGGCACCGAAAGAATTGAAAGAGTTGAAGACTCAGTTGCAAGAATTGACAGATAGAGGTTTTATTCGACCTAGTTCTTCACCTTGGGGTGCACCGGTGTTGTTTGTGAAGAAGAAAGATGGAAGTATGAGAATGTGCATAGATTATAGGCAGTTAAATCAGTTGACAGTGAAGAACAAATATCCGTTGCCTAGAATTGATGACTTGTTCGATCAGTTGAGAAGAGCATCTGTCTTTTCGAAGATTGACTTGAGATCAGGTTACTACCAGCTAAAGGTTAGAGAGGTTGATGTACCGAAGACGACCTTTAGGACTAGATACGGCCACTATGAGTTTTTAGTCATGCCATTTGGGTTGACTAATGCACCAGCAGCTTTCATGGACATGATGAATAGGATTTTTCATCAGTATCTAGATCAGTTTGTGGTTGTATTTATTGATGACATCTTGGTGTATTCGCGAACTGAAGAAGACCATGACCGACACTTGAGACTTGTTTTGAAGACTTTGTTAGATCATCAGTTATATGCGAAGCTCAGCAAGTGTGAATTCTGGATTCGTGAGGTAGTCTTCTTAGGACATGTAGTGTGAGCTGAAGGCATTAGAGTTGATCCGAAGAAGATTGAAGCCATTGTTGAGTGGAAGCAACCGAAGTCTGTGACAGAGGTACGTAGCTTCCTAGGCTTAGCCGGATACTATAGGAGGTTTGTAGAGGGCTTCTCTAAATTAGCTGCTCCATTGACGCAGTTACTTCAGAAGAGTGTGCAGTTTGAGTGGACAGATGCAAGACAGAAAGCCTTTGAGAAATTGAAAGAAGCTTTGACCCAAGCTCCGATTTTGATTCAGCCTGAGTCCGGGAAGGGCTATGTGATTTATAGTGATGATTCGTATGTAGGGCTAGGATGTGTTCTTATGCAAGACCGAAGAGTAGTGGCTTATGCCTCAAGACAATTGAAGACTCATGAGCGCAACTATCCGACCCATGACATAGAGTTAGCTGCAGTTGTGTTTGCTTTGAAGATTTGGAGACATTATTTGTACGGTGAGTAATGCACAGTATACACCGACCACAAGAGTTTAAAGTACATTATGACTCAGCGAGATCTGAATCTCAGACAACGTAGGTGGTTAGAGTTGCTAAAAGACTATGATCTTACTATTGAGTACCATCCGGGTAAAGCCAACGTAGTGGCCGACTCTTTGAGTAGGAAGGTGGTCGTAGACTTGAGAGCTATGTTTGCTAGATTGAGTTTGTCCGGAGATGGTGGCTTGGTAGCCGAGCTTCAGGTTAGACCTACTCTAGGTCAGTTGATTCGAGAGAAATAGCTTCGAGATAGATCTTTGGCACCTCACGTGCAAGATATAGCCGAAGGTAGATCTTCAGACTATAGTTTCAGCACTGATGGGGTTTTGTGTTTCAAAGACAGAATAGCTGTGCCAGAAGATAGTGATTTGAGACGTACGATCTTGACTGAAGCCCACAGTAGTCCGTTTGCTATGCATTCTGGGAGTACGAAGATGTACCGTGACCTAAAGAATGAGTACTATTGGGTTGGCTTGAAGAGAGATGTAGCCGACTTTGTGAGTAAGTGCTTAGTGTGTCAGAGAGTGAAGGCGGAACATCAGGTTCCCTCAGGTTTGTTACAGCCGTTGAGAATTCCGGAATGGAAGTGGGAGAACATCATCATGGATTTTGTTTCGGGTTTGCCTTTGACTCCTACGAAGAAGAACTCAGTTTGGGTGATAGTGGATCGATTTACGAAGTGTGCTCACTTCTTGGCAGTCAACACTACTTACACCTTAGATAGATTGGCCGATTTGTACATTGGTGAGATTGTGAGGCTACATGGTGTGCCGAAGTCCATTGTGTCAGATAGAGATCCGCGGTTTACTTCTAGATTTTGGGAGTGTCTGCATACAGCTTTGGGTACCCGTTTGAACTTCAGCACTTCTTATCATCCTCAGTCAGATGGTCAGTCAGAGAGGGTTATTCAGATCTTAGAGGATATGTTGCGTTGTTGTATCATAGACTTTCAGGGTACTTGGGAGAAGCATTTGCCTCTAGTGGAGTTTGCGTATAACAACAGTTTTCAGTCGAGCATTCAAATGGCTCCGTATGAGGCCTTGTATAGCCGGAAGTGTAGGACTCCAGTGTGTTGGGCCGAGGTAGGACAGAAATTGTTACCTATGCCGGATTTGCTCAAAGGGACAACAGACAAGGTAAAATTGATTTGTGATCGTTTGAAGGCTGCTTCGGATAGGCAGAAGTCCTATGCCGATTTGAAGAGGAAGGAAGTTGAGTTCTCAGTGGGTGAGAAGGTGTTCTTGAAGGTGTCTCCGTGGAAAAAGGTGATGAGATTTGGTCGAAAGGGGAAGTTGAGTCCGAGGTACATAGGGCCGTATGAGATTGTGAAGAGGGTGGGTCCCGTTGCTTATCAGTTGCATTTGCCATCCGAGCTTGAGAAGATACACGATGTGTTCCATGTTTCGATGCTTCGTAAGTACAGGTCCGATCCATCACATGTTATGCCCGTAGAAGAAATCGAATTGAATCCGGACTTGACTTATGAAGTAGAGCCCGTTGAGATCTTAGCTTCTGACAATAAGGTGTTGAGAGGTAGATCGATTGAGTTAGTGAAGGTGCGGTGGCAACGTAGAGGTGCGGACGAGGCCACTTGGGAGAGGAAGGAGGATATTGAAAAGCAGTTTCCGTATCTCTTTCAGTCAGGTAATTTCGGGGACGAAATTCCTTAAGTGGGAGAGAGTTGTAACACCCGTGTCTTGGGCCTAGGAGTTAACCGGGTTTTAGTTCGAGTCAAATAAAATTTAATTAAAATAATTCAACTACGAATAATGACCAAATTGAGCTTAAAAATGAAGGGAGGGACCTAAGTTGTATTTTACCCAAATTTTAAATAAAGCAAGACAACTTTAAGGAAAAAGTTGTCATCTTCTTTCTCATCCTCCCATTCCCAACTTCAAACCCCTCTCCCCCATTTTCAAACTCTCCTAAAACCCTAGCTACTATTCCATTGACTTTGCCACCCGATTTCAACACCAAATTAAGAGGTAATTATGTTTTCTTAACCTCCTCTCTATCCTCTACTTATCTATTGTCTTAGATTTCAAAAATATAGAGTTTTGGGAATTAGGGTTTATATTAAAGTTTGGATTTTTAAAGGGGTTTTTCAAGTTGTTTTGATAAATTGTATTGGGGTTTTGCTTAAATATAATGAAATGCACAACATATATTAATTTGGTTGATTTTGGATGAAATTTCGTAGTGGGTCCTTAGGGCAAATTTTAGAGTGTGAAAACTTGGGTTTTTGGGAGGTTTAATGTTGAAATTGAAGGGCTGATGGTCTACCTATGTTAGGAGGGTGATTTGGGATGTTTTGGAAGTCATTTGGGTGTTTGGAAATGGGTATTTCAGCCAATGGTTGTTGGAGTACGAAAATTGGGTTTTTGAGATATTATGTGGTTTGGGAATTTGTGGAAATTGGGTTGTGTTTGCAAAGCAAGTTGATGGTTGGTTTAGCATTGATTTTGGAAGTAATGTATGTGTTTTGTTTGACTAGAATCAAGAGGAAACGTTGAGGAGGCTTTGGGACCGAATCCGGGTTCGTAGGAGGATTGGTTTGAATTGCTAAGGAAGGGCGGTGAGTGGTCTTAACTTGTTTTAAAGTTTGGTTCGAGCATGAGTAGTGTGTGTGTGTAAAGTGTGCTTGGTAGGCCACTTTCTTATAATCCAAGTAGTTAGTTTAGTCTTGTTTTCCTTAAATGCTAATGTGCTTCATGGCTATGCTCTTGTACTTGTGATTATATGGTGCATGTATATATATCATGATGTGGATATATGTGATGAGCATGAGTGTGTTGATGATATGTGATTGATGATGATAATTGGCACTAAATAATTATCGGTTGTAAATGATCGATCATTAGGATAGTGTGCACAAAAATTGAGTCAAAACGTACGTGGCCTTGATGGCGTTAAGTCATCAAGGAGGAGTACGGTGATGTAACATTCCACCGGAAGCTTTTATTTATTTCTACGGGATGATGAGTGGAATCCCATCCGTAGGGCATGTGGCGATGAGTGGAATCCCGCACATGCAAGGTCCGGTGATGAGTGAAATCCCACCGAGGTAAAGTGTTGTTAAGGTTTATATCCGCACAATCGGGGTAATTAAAGTGGCCAATTAAACTTGTTCATGTATGGTGATATATGGTTGTGTTATACGTGTTGCTACATGATATTGGTATTGATGTTTGAGCTTGATAGGATTGAGAGACCATATATGCCACTTGAAAGACTAGCTAGGTCTACTTGATTTTAATGCTTATGCTTTGTATGTAAGACTAGGATTAACATGCTTGAACTCTGCATTGTTGATGTTTTTCGTTTTAGAGCACCCTCACTAAGCTTATAGCTTACGCTCTCTATGTTCAACAATGCAGATCATTAGCGTGGTGTTAGCTCGAGGCAAGGCAAGAAGGGCTTTCCAAGTTGTTGCTCAAGTATGGTTAATTTTGTATTAGTTAGCAATGTGGCAAGGGTTGTGTATGAGCTTGTATGACTCATTTATATGTGTGGATGTTAAATTGACTATGTTTTGTAAGCATGACATGCTATGATGAACTTTGTGTGTGTTAGCATGTCTATCAATGTTAGGTTGCCTTGATGTGGGTGTAAACCTCTATATGCTTGTCTTGTGCCTTAAAGGCTTTGAGTTCCTTGTATGACCTTAAATGTTGAAATGCCTTTTGTTGGTATGCCTTGCTTGAAAGCTTATGTTGCTTGTATGATTGAATCATCACTTTGTGTGAAATGTGCCTTTAGATTCAAGTTTAAGCATGCCTATACTATTGGCTTGACATAGGATACATGTTAGTGTGTTGGTTGAGGTTTGAGAGGGATTTAGGGGCCACCTTGTGCCTTAAACCAGCTCAAACCTGTATTTTCGTAGCAGGGGTATCGATACTGTTGGTCCCGTATCGATACGGCCTTCATGTTTCAGGCTTTGTGTTTCGATACGCGAGGGGGCGTACCGATACCATTTTGGCCACTGGAGTTACTGTCCAGTTTGGTATCGGTACGGGCCTTCATGCGTATCGATACGGTCACCTTAGCGTTGACCAAGGGAAGTCAACAGTTGGGGAGGGTATCGATACACTCCTAGGGTGTATCGAATACGGTCTCCACGGGTTGACTTTGACCAGTTGACCTAGTCAAGGGGTATCGATACACCCCTTAAGTGTATCGATACCGCCTGCAGATCAAGTTAAAAATTGGACTGTGAAATGTTAGGTTGAGTTCGGATGTTTGTCTCGTGAATGTTGTTCCGTTGTATGACCACATAGGATTAATTACTCATCTAGAAAAGATTTAAAATGAAAAAAAATATAGGGTTGCTAACCGAGGGGGAATCCTTTAGGGGTTTTCACTCGGTTTTCCCCGTGTAGCTCACTCGGACCGGTCATCCGACCAGACCGGGACGAGGGGGTTACAAAGTCTGTAACAGAGGTATGTAGCTTCCTAGGCCTAGCTGGATATTATAGAAGATTCGTAGAAGGTTTCTCGAAGTTAGCCGCTCCTTTGACACAGTTACTTCAGAAGAGTGTTCAGTTTGAGTGGACAGATGCAAGACAGAGAGCCTTTGAGAAATTGAAAGAAGCTTTGACCCAAGCACCGATCTTGATTCAGCCAGAGTCCGGGAAGGACTATGTAGTTTACAGTGATGCTTCTTATGTAGGGCTAGGTTGTGTTCTCATGGAAGACAAGAGAGTGGTGGCTTATGCCTCAAAACAGTTGAAGACTCACGAGCGCAACTATCCGACCCATGACATAGAGTTAGCTGCAGTTGTGTTTGCTCTGAAGATTTGGAGGCACTATTTGTACGGTGAGAAATGCACAGTGTACACCGATCACAAGAGTTTGAAGTACATTATGACTCAGCGAGACTTGAACCTTAGACAGCGTAGGTGGTTAGAGTTGCTAAAAGACTACGATCTTACCATTGAGTATCATCCGGGTAAGGCCAATGTAGTGGCCGATGCATTGAGTAGAAAGATAGTCGTGGATTTGAGAGCCATGTTTGCTAGATTGAGCTTGTCCGGAGATGGTGGCTTGGTAGCCGAGCTTCAGGTTAGACCTACTCTAGGTCAGTTGATTAGAGAAAAGCAGCTCTTAGATAGATCTTTGGCACCTCACGTGCAAGATATAGCCGAAGATAGATCTTCGGACTACAGTTTCAGTACTGATGGGGTTATGTGTTTCAAAAATAGGATAGTGGTGCCAGTGGACAGTGACTTGAGACGTATGATCTTGACTGAAGCACACAGTAGTCCGTTTGCTATGCATCATGGAAGTACGAAGATGTACCGTGATTTGAAGAATGAGTACTTTTGGGTTGGCTTGAAGAGAGATGTAGCTGACTTTGTGAGTAAGTGTTTAGTGTGTCAGAGAGTGAAAGCGGAACATCAGGTTCCTTTATGTTTGTTACAGCCGTTGAGGATTCCAGAATGGAAATGGGAGAACATCACCATGGATTTTGTTTCGAGTTTGCCTTTGACTCATACGAAGAAGAACTCAGTGTGGGTTATTGTGGATCGTTTTACGAAGTGTGCTCAATTCTTGGCAGTCAATACTACTTACACTCTAGATAGATTGGCCGATTTGTACATTGGTGAGATTGTTAGACTGCATGGTGTGCCGAAGTCTATTGTGTCAGATAGAGATCCGCGATTTACATCTCGATTTTGGAAGTGTCTGCATACAGCTTTGGGTACCCGTTTGAACTTCAGCACGTCTTATCATCCTCAGTCAGATGGTCAGTCAGAGAGAGTTATACAGGTCTTAGAGGATATGTTGCGTTGTTGCATCATTGACTTTTAGGGTACGTGGGAGAAGTACTTGCCTCTAGTTGAGTTTGCTTACAACAATAGCTTCCAGTCGAGCATTCAGATGGCTCCGTATGAGGCCTTGTATGGCCAGAAGTGTAGGACTCCATTTTGTTGGGCTGAAGTGGGACAAAAGTTGTTACCTATGCCGGATTTGCTCAAGGGGACAACTGACAAGGTAAAATTGATTTGTGATCGATTGAAGGCTGCTTCGGATAGGCAGAAGTCCTATGCCGATTTGAAGAGGAAGGAAGTTGAGTTCTCAGTGGGTGAGAAGGTGTTCTTGAAAGTGTCTCCGTGGAAGAAAGTAATGAGATTTGGCCGAAAGGGGAAGTTGAGTCTGAGGTACATAGGACTGTATGAGATTGTGAAGAGGGTTGGTCCGGTTGCTTCTCAGTTGTATTTGTCATCCGAGCTAGATAAGATACACGATGTATTCCATGTTTCGATGCTCCGTAGGTATAGGTCTGATCCATCACATGTTATGCCTGTAGAGGAGATTGAATTTAATCCGGATTTGACTTATGAGGAAGAACCAGTTGAGATCCTAGCTTCTGACAGTAAGGTGTTGCGGGGTAGATCGATTGAGTTAGTAAAGGTGCGGTGGCAACGTCGAGGTGTGGACGAGGCCACTTGGGAGAGGAAAGAGGATATGGAAAGGCAGTTTTCGTATCTCTTTCAGTCAGGTATTTTCGGGTTAATGGTCCGAGTCGGTAAAATTAAATTAAATCAATTTGGCCTAGGCTTGACCTAATTGAGATTTAAAATAAAGAGGAGGGACCACTTTGGTGATTTAACCCAAATATTTTAAAAAGGAAGACAACTTTTTGGAAATTAAAAGAACAAACAAAAAAAGGCCTCACCTTTGTCCTCCCCATCTTTCAAAACGTGAAACCCCTTTCTAAACCCCTCCCCTTGTCCTAAACACTATTCCATTAAATTTCATCTTCATCCCAAGGCCATTTTCGAAGGTAAACATATTTTTGGACTCTCTTCTTCATTATTTATCTTTACATGGTTGAAAAATTTTAAACTATCATCTTTTGGAGTTTTAGGGTTTAATGAAAGTTTGGGTTTTTATGGAGTTTTTCAACTTATTTTGAAATATTAGGTTGGGTTTTGTTTTAGCCACCTTAGAATACATATAATATGTTAAAATGGTTAGGTTTGGGTGAAAACTCGAAATGGGTTCTTGTGGCCAATTTTAAAGTGTCAAAAACTTGGTTTTTGGCGAGTTTTAGGGTAAATTTGAGAGGTTGATGGTTTAAGTATGATAGGAAGGTGTTTTGGGGCCATTTGGGTGTCACTTGGGTGTTTGAAAATAGGATTTTCAGCTAGTGTTTGAAGGAGCACGAAAATGGGCATTTTCGGGGATTAATTTGATTGGAAATTGTTGAAGTTTGGCTTGGGCTTAAGAGTTGAATTGATGACTGAGTTTTAGCATTGATTGAGAGTAATGGATGTGTTTTTTATTGGCTAGAAGCAAGAGGAGGCGTTGGAGAGGCATCGGGATCGAATCCGGGCTTGTAGGAGGCTTGCTTTGGTTTCTAAGGAAGGGTGGTGAGTGACTTTAAATACGTTTTAAAGATTGGTTCAAGTGTGTAGTGTATGTGTGGAATGTGCTTGGTAGGCCTTTCCTATGTGAGAGTTAATTGGTAACTTAGCTCTTGATTTCCATTAAATGCTATTTATGTTTTGCCTATTTGCCATTGTGAAATGTGGGTTGATGTGTATATGTATATCTTGACATGTGTATATGATGAGCATGTGATGTAAATGGTGGATGTGTAATGTGGTAATTGAAATTGGCACTAATTAACTTACCGGGTGTAAATGATCGATCATTAGGATTAGTGTGCACACAAATTGAGTCAAAACGTACGTGGCCTTGATGGCGTTGAGTCATCAAAGAGGAGTACGGTGATGTAATATTCCACCGGAAATTTATATATATTCTACGGGATGATGAGTGGAATCCCATCCGTAGGGCATGTGGTGATGAGTGGAATCCCGCCCATGCAAGGTCCGGGGATGAGTGTAATCCCACCGAGGTAATGTGATTGTTGAGATTAAATCCGCACATCCGGGTAAACTAATAATGGCCAATTGAATTGGTTTACATGATTGTGATGTATGATGTTGATCTATGATGTTTGAGCTTAGTATGATATGAGATGCCATATTATGACTCTTGAAAGACTAGCTAGGTCTACATGTGGATTTACCTATGCATGTTGTATATGAGAATTAGGGAATACATGCTTGAACCCTGCATTGTTAATGTTTTCGATTTTAGAGCATCCTCACTAAGCTTCTAGCTTACGCTCTCATTTTCAACAATGCGGATCATTAGCGTGGTGTTAGCGCGGAGCAAGGCAAGAAGGGATTTCCAAGTTTTTATTGCTCAAGTACGGTTAAACAATTATGTAGTAGCTTAGCAATGTGGCATGAGTGTGTGTTTTGTATGAGCTATGTATGACTCCTATATGGTTTGATGTTTAAGAATTGACTTGTTTGTAAGCATGTGATGACTTGCCAAATGCTTGGGTGATGGTATGCCTTGTTGTAGAACTAATGTTTTGATATAATAATTGAAAAATAATTTGGACTGATTTAAAAAGTATTTAAAACATTTCCAAAGTCCAAACATGTTTAGGGATGTCTTTAAAAAAGGTTTTTCATGTTTTCAGAGGCCATTTTTCACAAAACTGACCAAGTGTTTCGAAACACCTTAGGGCGTTTCGAAACAGGTGCCTCCAGTGGCTAAAACGTTTCGATACTCGTATCGAAACGGGCCTTAGCGTTTCGAAACGGGCTAGGCCGTTCCGATACGCCCACGTGGCACTGACCACAACGGTCATAAACCCCAACGGCTCTTTCCCAACTAACTTTTGAATGCAGGTCGTTTCGATACGGGCTTATAGCGTTCCGATACGCGTTCCGAAACGGAAAGGGGGTGTTCCGAAACGGGTGCCCTGACAGACTGCAACGGCTCTTTCTATATTAAGAGCGTTTCGAAACGGCTTTGAGCGTTTCGAAACGGGGAGCTGCAGAACTGCATTTATGGAGGGAATTAAAGGCTCCAACGACTCTATTTCAACCCCAACGGTCCTAAACGGCTATAAACTCAATTGGGAGTATAAAAGGGACCTCCAAGCATCAAGAGAAGACTAATGCTTCAATTGTCAATCAACAAATGATCAAGAAATTGTCTTAGTGCTTAATTTGTCATTTCTTGTATAGACAAACACTAGTGAGCCAAAACTGTCAAATTTGCTCAAGTGTTTTAGGTTTTGGGTGAGTGCTTCATTGTGCAAACAAATACCTATTAGAGGGTTTAAGTTTGCTTTCTTTATCTCTTTGTAAAAGAGGGTTTTGATCAAGGCTTGGGTAGAAGCTTGATCGGTTGTAAGGGTTTCCTCCTAATCCTAGAAAAGGGGACTAATCAATTAGTGGATTGATTGTGAAATCCTCAGTGGGGAGCTAAGGTAGTGGATGTAGGTGCTTGTTAGAAGGTCGAACCACTATAAATCTTTGTGTCAATATTCTTTCTAGCTTCCACAACCCTTCCACCCAAATATCCACCTCTCCACCACTTGGTGAGCAAAATCGGTTGAACGAATCGAGCCCCACACATCCCAACACTTGTGGATGTTTAATTTGCTTTTGAATGACATGAATATCTGTTTGAAATGTATTGTGCCTTTTGGCATTTAATGTCTTAAAGCATGCCTTATAATGAAATGTTGCTTAGGTGTAAATGCCTTGAATGAATGCTTCAATCTATGTCTTGTGTGTTTGAGCATGTTTAGTATAGGATATATGCCTCTAGACCTTGTTTGCTTGTGTTGTGTGCCTTTAGAGGTCGTTTGGGACCTTTAGATTTGTGGAAAAACGCCTAAGTCTGGTTTTCAAAGGTTGCAGACAGCCCGCGTTTTGAAACGAGCTGGGCCATTTCGGAACGGACAAGGCTTTAGAGACCCCGTATCGGAACGTGTTTCGATACGGTTTGGCCACTGAGAGCCCATGTTCCGATACGGGTTTCAGAACGTTTTGGCTACTGGAAATCTGAGAAAATGACGAGATGAAAGCGTTTCGAAACGGGTCTAAGGGTTTCGAGACTGTCAAAATCTCGTTGACCATGAGAAGTTGACCGTTGAGGGCGTTTCGGAACGGTTGACCTCCATTCCGATACGGCCTCTTCGTATGGCTTGGGGCAGTTGACCTGGTCAAGGGCGTTTCGATACGCCTCAATGGTGTTTCGAAACGACCTGTCAAATGAAGTAAAATTGGGCTGGTTAATTGATGAATTGAGTTCGGATGATTGCCTTCTTCTTTCATTTCCGCTGTTGTGATCACGTAGGACTTTATTGTGCCATTAGAAAAGATTAAATAAAAAAATTAGGGTTGCTAACCGAGGGGGAACCTTTACGGGTTTCGCTTCGGTTTTCCCCGTGTGGTCTACTCGGACCGGTCATCCGGCCAGACCGGGACGAGGGGGTTACAATGACAGTGTCTGTAAAACGTTTTCTGAAATTTTTGCTATATGTTTAAATAATTTCTTGAAAGAGTATTTTAATTAGAAGTTACCGTTACAATTTAATAAGTGTCTTAAGGGAAAATGTTTTTATATGAATTTTTGTTGTGGGTCGCTTTTGTGACCTTAATGTAACTTCCTAGGATCCGTGGTAACGCATAGACGGGTCTAGAGGGTTACATTTAGTGGTATCAGAGCTTAAAGTTGAGTCTTTCTGGGTAGATCAGTTGATCGTCTGTTATAGGGTGTCTGGTCTGTGCATGCCCCAAATCATAATCGTACTCAACTGAGCCGAAAACTCCGATGTCTAAACATTTCCTGTAATAAGTGCATCTAACCATTATGTCCGCTATAGCTCGTTCTATACTGGCAAGGAATATCTGTAACGTTCGTCTATGGTTTGGATTAATATGATGGATGTGAATCTAGATAAAGAACATGAGATGGATGATGCTACTAAAATTGAAGAGTTATTTCATATTGAGAATAAACGTTTGGTTATGTGAGGTAACCGTTATAAGAATTCATGCAAGGCTATTCAGTAGGGGTGTTCAAAAAATCTGATCCAACTGATCCGGTCTGATTATCCGTTGATCCAATCCGAAATTTTAGATATCTGATCCGTTTTTTATTTTTCGGATATACGGATCGGATATCCGAAAATTTCAGATCGGATACGAATAGTGGTTTTACATTCGGATCGGATATCCGATTATTCGATATCCGAAAATTCAATTTTTTTTATAGGTATAAATCTTATTATATTTGATCTTTTTACTTGTTATATATGAAAAATTGAAATTTCTATGGATACAAATATTGTTATATTCAATATTTTATTGATTTTTATATTCAAAAACCTAAATTTTTCATGGATAGAACCATTAAATTAAAAAAATCAAATAAATTCATAAATTTCGGATATTCGAATATCCGAGTATCCGATCTGAAAATTCAGATATCTGGATTTCCAGATATCCGATTTTTTGGATCAGATACAGATCGTTATTTAGGTGATCCGAATTTTTCGAATATCCAGATTTTCGGATCGGATCCGATTCGATATCCGAAATGAGCACCCCTACTATTCAGTGATAATGATTATGTTCGAGAATATTTTAGTGGAATTTTGATAAGAGTATTATGAATTTAAAAGAAAATTTTCCGAGAGCGTGGCGAAGGTAATTGTTGTCTGAAAATTCAGCTGAAGGTAAGTGATATCTGTTCAGTACCTTGGTTATGTTTGATTGGCTTGAAGAAAGACTTTTTCGTTGAAAATGCGGCATGGTGTACCGTCATATATCATCTCGGGCCGAAATTCGATGTTATATATATTGACTATGGAATGCCTTGTTGGAGGCCTTGATTACTCATCTAGATCCCAGGAACAATTTTCATCCACAAATTGATGGACAACCTAGCAGAGTAATTCGAATTTCAGATGAGATACTTCTAGGTTGTATGACTAACCTTTGTGGTAGTTGGGAATGTGTCTGATTGTGCCTGTTTATAATAAAACTTGTGAGGCAAGTGTTTGCTTGGCACTGTATGAAGTTCGATATAGATTCGAATGCTTATTCTGATTAATGGGTCCGAGATGTATGATAGGATGACCTAGGGTCCAGAGAAAGTTTGAGTGGCTGAAGACGCTTTCAGATTGCCCCGTGACAATCTGAGAGTCTCGAAGAGGAACGATACTTTGATGGACAAGTATTAGTAGGTGAATAAATGGAATTTAAGTTTTGCATTGATCTGACTCTAGCAAATTTCGAGGACGAAATTTCTTTTAAGGGAGAGAGAGTTGTAACACCCCAAGTTTTTAAGGTTAAAAAGAGATAATGAAAAAAAGGTGTTGTTAAGGGGTTTTAAACCCTTGACCCCTCACGTGATGAACTTAGACCTTAACCATTTGGGCTGAAGGTCACTCTTGGTTAAATTATGCACCATCTTTGTTTTAGAATATATTATAATGTTTTGACTAATATTAATTATAGACTAAACAACCCCATCTGCCTCATTTATCACATTTCGAAATTGAAGAAAATATATGATAATCAAAGCCTTCCCGACCCTTCATCTACCCAAACGACCGTTCAAGCCCCAATCTCGGCCACCATGTCGTCGTGGTCATCACCGCCAGTGTCAGCGTAGACACCACCACACTGCGATTCCGCCACTGACTGCCACTCGCGGTGAAGCCTCAGCGGTTGTCGTAAGAGCTTGGTTGAAGGCCCGACGGAAGACCAAGAGCTCTTCTCTGACCCTCATCATTTTTGTCACCGCTTGTCGTCTGTGTAGCACACGGCGGCTGTCGTCGGGTCCACCATTAGCCCGTGACAAAAACCCTATCCCCCACTCACTGGTGCATCGCGTCGTTCGCCATGGAGAGCGAGTTGAAGCCCTGTCGAAACCTCCCCAAACCACCTTCTGTTTCCCTCTTGTTTTTGACCGCCTTCATCATCGGCAAGGCATGTCATCACCCTATACGTGATCAGTGTGTGTAGGGGAGCAAAACCCCTTAATCGATCATCACTCAGGCACCGGAAATGGCCTCACTAGAGTCGCGCGTTTTACGATCGTCTTGTTCATTTTGGGTAAGATCTGGTAGGTATTTTGGTCTTGTTTTGTGTCGTTATCATGTCGGTTGAAATATTGGACTGACTAGCTTCTTTTTTTGGCAGAATCGATGCCAAAGGAGCTTCTGGTGACCTTTACCGGCGAGCGGCTGACAATTGTGTTAGGGTAAGTGGGCTTGAACCCGGTTTGATCCGGCCCAATCTATAAACCGATATGAAATGGTCCAGTTAGTTAAACCGATCTAGGCAAAAAACTGAAGTAGATTGGCCCAAAACCCGATAACCCGACCCATATTCGAGCCCAACCCATCTGCCGAGTTAACTCAGCCCTAGTCAGTCACCGAGTACACTCAGCCCGAGTTAGTCACCGAGCCAACTCAGCCCGAGTCAGCTCAGTGCGTCAGCCGAGTCAAATTAGTTGACCTCTGCTCGTTGACTGCTAACCTTAGTGTTGACTCTGACCCCATTGACCTGTTGACGTTAGCGTTGACTTTGACCGTTGACCAAAAAGTCAACTTTTCCGAAAACTATCATTTTATGTTTTTCGACGCCCTAAGTCCGTTTTTGAAGCTCGTTTTACAAAATTCTAACCCAAAAGCCTCATAATCGGACCTTGAACTCGAGTCTGCTTATGTATTATATTAATCAATTAAGAGCAATGTAATAAAGATTGAAATTTGGAATTGTGCAATTGAAGGTATCCATGGTTCTTTGATACGAGATATTGAGGGACGTCAAATCCGGGTTCGAGAGTGTTCGAAGGTCGTTCCAAGGGTTGACTAATACATCAAGGATTCAAGGTAATACATTATTATCTCTTGTATGCCTTATGAACATGTTGGTATTCGATTAATGCATGCATAAATACGACGATGAGTACTGTTAATTCAGCTTAAGTCACACCAGATATAAAAATGGGTATGACAATCTAGATAGGATTGGAATAATCGAAGGAGAAAGTTGATAAATCGAAGGATCTAGAGTTCAATAAATAATTAACAAGGTGGTCAATCTCCAAACCTGATTAATAATGTCAAATGATCAACGACAAAATATTCAGATATGAAATTAAGAAAATGCCCTCAAGGTATGAAAATAACTAAAATACTCCATGATGATGGAAGCAGCATTGGAATCTACTCTAAATCCGGTAAAACAACTGATTCATTTGAAAACCCTGAATTACTCGGAAAGACACGGTAATGAGACTTAAATATTCGAGAATGATAAGTGCTTGATTTAACATAAATATCTGAAGATAAATTTATGAGGGAAATTATTTGTATGTTCGGATCAATCAAACTATCAGAAGGTACAAAATTGATTTTAACAGCTCAATCGAGAGAGAGAATAAGAGATACTGATACGACCAAAATAGCAAAATGACCAAAATGTCCTTGAGCATTGAGATTTCTAAATTAATTGAAATGACGGATTTGCCCTCGAGTTTTGAAATAAATGGATGGTCGGAAAAAGGTCGAAAGGACCGAAATAACTAAAATGATTGAAAATATCGATTTGTGTGATTGGGATTAAGATGAATAAGATGCCATCGGGCACCAAGACTACCAAGTTAACCACATGATGAGATAGAACCTAAAGATTAAAATGATTAAGTGGTTCGAAAGGGCCGAAAGAACGTGAATGACTACAATTTAATAATCGGAATACCCTCTTGACCCGAGATAAGCTAAAGCTTCAAAATCTTGAATTCATGATAGCACGCAAGTGACTGTAATACCCCTTCAGGCTGGTAATTCCTTACCGTTTCAGGTTCCTATGCTTCGGCTAGGGTGATTCCTACCGTACCTAAGGTACCCCTTTAGGCTGGCACCTACGCCCAATAGGCCTGCGTTAACGCCCCTAATAGATGTAGTTCTGGGGAACTGCATACTGGAGAGTTTGGTTGGAGGATAGATAGGAAATTTCAAATGAATCTTATCGCTACTATTATATAACCGTGAAATAAACGATCACCATAATGATACTTTGTAGGTGTTAACTTTGCACTGTTGGAACATACACTGACTCTCTGAAATCAACTACCGTAATCTATCTCTTTGTTTTGATTATACGGCCTACATGCTCCTCCCCTAATACTTAGTGACCGAATAAAGAATACCTTTGTTGTCTTCAAATATAACGTGTATTCGATATAATGAACCGTAAATTTGGAACTTGTTGTTTCTCGAAACACCATGATAGCTTCGTGCTCGACCGTATTCACGCATGTTACTTATCGCATCCATTGGTAGTATTACTAAGCATTTCGAAGCTCACGTTATTTTTACTCTCGCAGGTTAGAAGAAATCTATCATGGTTTCGTGATCGAAAGTTGTATTTGGAGTTCTCTTGGCGCTACTTTGGAGTACGGTACCGACATAGTAGTGGGCATGTACGTCCTGTATTATTCTATGATAGTGTCTGTAAAATGTTTTCTGAAATTTTTGCTATATGTTTAAATAATTTCTTGAAAGAATATTTTAATTAGAAGTTATCGTTACAATTTAATAAGTGTCTTAAGGGAAAATATTTTTATATGGATTTTTACTGTTGGTCGCTCTTATGACCCTAATGTGACTTCTTAGGATATGTGGTAACGCATAGACGGGTCTAGGGGGTTACATACTCTATTATGGTGATAGAATGCATGGTTGAATTCGCCTAGTTCACTGAAGTAGTGTTGCTTATAGTGAACGTTTGTTGTTGCATCTTGGGAGATAGACGTCCAACGATTCTCTAACACTTGGAAGAGGACGAATCTGTCTTAAGGAGACTGTTTATGCTTGACTCAACACAATTCTGCTTCCAATTTGTATCCGTCCAGAGGTGCAAAGTAAATTTATGTTCATTTTAAATTAATTTCAATTGATTATTTTCAGTAAGTTGTTATGAATATATGCATATATTCAATTATATTTCTGTATTTTATGCCTTGAGTCTAACATTTGCAATGATGTAAATATGTGAGAAATAGTTAACGTATATACAACGATGTAAATACATGAAAAAATAGTTGAAATATTTACAGTAAAAAGTAGCATGATAGTATAATTAAAAAATTAATTTAGAATCGTCACAAAACTGACGTGTTAAATAAACACTACCTTCACCTCAGTGATAAATATCACCCAACTTGTGTATTAAAGAATATGACACATTAAATATTATCTCTACCAACAACATGGTTATTTGTACCTTCCGTAATACAAGTATGTTAAATATTACAACACGCCAGTTACAAGCGAACCAAACATGTTAGAAATGAATAGAGGTGTGTTAGGGGTGGCCATACCCTAAAACTTTCATATTCTCATGTAATTTAATTATTTTATTTATACTTTCTATTATTAATCTAATTTTACACTTTTAAATTTTAAAAATATTTGTACATAAAATCATGCTCAGACCATTAGAAAAAGTCCTTACAAGAACTGAACAAAGGTTTAGACATTGCTTACAATACATAGACTAATAAAGCAATAAAAAAATAAAAACATTAATTATTGAAAGAATTCTTTTTAACGAGGTCCACTTTCATTTAAAAGAATACAATAAATAAATATTGAAAGTTGAAACAATGTAACAACAGCTCATTTTCTTAGCTAAATTAAATGAATAGAATTTTTTTATCTCTATTTATTCTTCAGACTAAAAATTAGTTTAAAATTTAAAATTTATGGTTTAAAGTTAGGGTTTAGGGAATTTAGGTTAGAGTGTATCTTTTAGGTATAAGTATAAAATTTAAGATTTAAAATTCAAAGTTGGGGCTTAAAATTTTATGTTTTAATAATTTTTAATATTAAGACATAAAAGGGACACAAAAAGCCGAAAATGATTTTTATCCAAACTAAATGCTATGTTTCAAACACCCGATCAAAACGGCGAATGCGCATGCATCATTTTCCTGCAATAACTTCCTTTCATTGGGTTATGTCTTTTGTTCTTTCCAATAACGACAATATGTTCCACCGGTGACGAAGCACAAATAGTATAAGTTTGTCCCAAGTCATTTGCAAAATTTTTAAGTAAAAATTTTGATTTTTAGATGTTTATAAGTTAACTTTTTGTTGTTTAAGAGGATAATTTAATATTATATTTTATACTAAGGTATTTTTTAAAAAAATACATCTTTTACTGATTATAAACTAAGAGTCAATTTTAATAAATTGCATAAGCTCCGAAATCTTTGAACCGCACTGATTAAATGGTAGGGATAAAGACAGGTAATTAGTTGGGTTTCAGGTCGGACTCTGTCAGGTTGGGTCAAAACGGTTACATGTCATTTCAGGTCGTTTTCTGTTTTGACTCAATTCGGGTCGGGTTCGGGTTCATTTCAGGTCGGGTCAAAATGGTTAATTGACGGGTTAATTTCGGTTCGATTGACTTCAGGTCGGGTTAATTCGGGTTTAGCCACTTTGGTCGATAGACTTTAGGTTGGTCATTCATTTCGAGCTAATTATTCAATGCCCTTGACGAATGATGAACATGAATCACATTAAAAATAAATATTATGGGTCAATTTGTACTAAATTTAATGAACAAAAATATCAATTAATGATTCATTTGTAAAATATTAGAGTAAATTACAAAAATAATAGGGGTCAATTTGTACAAAAATATTAAAATCACGTGACTAAATTGCAAAAAAAATGAATAGGTGTCAGGTCAATTTGGAATAAAAATATAGTTAGCCTTTTTGGGACTATAATGAACAAAAAGTATTAAATTAAAGATTTAAAATGATAAACATTGGACTAGAATGAACAAAAAATAAATAGGGTCAATTTGTACTAAATTTAAAGTTTAGGTACTAGAATGAACAAAAATAAGGGTAACTATCTAAGATATTGGGGTAAATTTTAGTGAAAAATTAAATTTTAAGGACTAACATGAATAAAAATATCAACATACTAAAATGACATGACTAAATTTTAGGGGTTAAGGTTTAGGGTTCATACATACATACATACATAAAAAAACATCTACGTTCTATTAATTTAAAGTAGATTAATAAAAAGAAAATTTACTAGTTTCATCCATGGTCGAGCAGTATATATTAACTTATTATTGTGCAAGAGGTGATTCATTCAATTAAATTCAAGTTTGGAAAACATTGTTAAATGGCTATTAAAAGAGATTTAGAAAAGACTTACGATCGTCTGGAGTGAGCGTTTATTAATGCTACTTTGTGTGATATTAGTTTTTCGGATGCAATATGTAATCTTATTATGTCTTGTATTTCATCAGCTTCTTCACAAATTGCTTGGAATGGTTCGTCGACTCATTCCTTTAAACTCACAAGAGGCGTTCGATAAGGTGATCTGATCACACCGTATCTCCTTTTTTGTGTGTAAAATTCAGATAGAGGTGAGTGAAGGGCATTGAAAACCCTTTCATACATTAGCCGAAGGGCCGTGTGTGTCGCATTTGTTTTTTGCAGACAATATGATACTTTTTGCGGAAGTTTCATTGGACCAGTTGGCGTTGCTTCGAAATGTAAGGGGTGCGAAATTAGATTGTTAATAAAAATAAAAAGAAACTATCTAAACTGTAGTAGAATTTAAAAATTTTAGGGGGTGTGATTGCCCCTAACACCCCTCGGTCCAGTCCACACTCAGGTTAACATCCATAACTCTTCGTTAGGTAGGGATGACAATATAATACGAATTCCATCCAAAGAAAAAAAATCTGATCAAAAAAGTCTGAATCTAAAAAAATGTTTGAGTCCTAATAGGAGGTGAATCGAACATGAACATTACCATAATTCGATCCGAATCTATATTCGATCCAATTTCGATCTATATTTAAATCCGAATAAAAACATTTGAAACTTTTAGATTTAAAAATATAAATATATATTTAAATCTCAATTAAGTTGAAATGAGATTATATATATATATATTTATTGAAATCCTAATTAAGTTGAATTGAGATATAATATAAGTTGAATTAAGATTATAAAGGCAATATAAAGGTATGAGAGATCTAACAGTCATTACTGTTTTTTGAAAAAAAATCCTTTAAATAGTTTAGAGAGTTTTATATGCTCGTTTCAACTAGGTGCACTACGTAGAGATCAGAGCATTATCGTTGTGGCTTAGGAATCGACATCGTGGAATCGTGATTTGGTATTTATCTTCTCCAAATTCAGAATTCCAGATTTTAAACAGGTAATTCTCCACCCTTAATCACCCTGATTCGTTTGATAAAAATTATTTGTTATTTTTATTTAAAGATATTTGTTTGAGTTGTTACTTTAAAAATGAAAAAAAAATTAATTGAATTCGGACTTCTGAATTTGAATTTAGATTTTAAATATTTTATGGGATCAGACTTAAATTTTTTTTAGAGGTCCGATTATTAATTGGATTGGATTTCGACTTTATAAAGTCGATCCAAGTCCGATCTATTACCATCCTATCGTTAAGAGTGGTATTGGCAACATCTCATTTCACCTTTCCGTTGATAGTGTTATCCGCGGCGGTGATGGCCCTGATTATGAACATAATGGGAAGTTGTTGATGATGAAGAGCGAGATTGAATAATTTCTTTTCATTATTCTTTTGTGAAAAAGGACAGAGTTAAGGAATGTTTGTATTATAAAATTGTAATCTTACGATGTGAGTATTTTACATTGAAGGGCAAGCTCAAAACTCGAAAGTGTGAGTTTAGGGTATGATGTTTTAATTTAAGGTTAAAAATGATATAATCGAAATGGTAAAGAAATACGAAACTTAAAATGTTATTCACGAAACCAAAATGTTATACTTCTGACAATATTTTTTATTACAACCTAAACCCCAATTTTTTCATCGTAAATTTCGAAACTTCGCTATGAGTTTTAAAACTTGCCGCTAATCTAAAATATTATAAAAAATATAATATTTCGTGTGAATAATATTTTAAATTTCATATTTTTTTAATATTTTAATTGTACTCTTTTTTTTAACAGTAAATTATGATGTTGTACACGGACTCACCCAAAAAAGTTTTGCTTCCCCATTTATTAATTCCAATTCTTTTTTTCTAAACAAAAATTTAGTAGCGAAGAGAGCATATTATCAATTAATTACAGAAACTTTTAAAAGTACTGAATGTAAATTACAGCAAGCCATCTTAGCTCAGCCGGTAGAGCGCGTGGCTTTTAAGCACGTGGTCGTGGGTTCGATTCCCACAGACGGCGTTTATTTAATTTTTTTTCTCGCGCTTTTTTAGTTCGAATTTTAAATAGATATTTCATGCTCAATCGTGGAAAGGTACAATATAAGGAATCATTAAAATGCTTTTCATGGGTCTGTTAATTTGGTAATACTGAATCTAATTTAACCATTTTTTAACAGTTAATCAATCTGAAAAAAGTAAAATGTTTTTAGGATGTTTAAACAGTTAATTCAACTACATATCAAAACGAATTAGTCGAAATATTTTTTTAGAAGTTTATCAAAATGAAATTTGTTTGAAAGTTATTAGTTGAACCGATCAAAATTTTGTTGATTTTCGAATTAACCAAAACATGTTCTATGTTTTAGAGTTTGTGTTTTTCTTTAGATAAAATAGATTAATTTTGATATTTTTTCGTTTTTGGTTAAAAATTGGTTCGTTCTTGAAATTTTAATAGATTTTGGGTTTAAAATAGTTGGATTTCCTTACATGTTAATGAATTTGGGCTTAGTATATATAATATGTTTAAAATTTTAATATTTTTGGATAATATGGTTAATTCTGTTAAATAATCAATTTCGAACCGGATAAACAATAACTGGATTTTGAAAAAATTTAGGGTAAAGTACACAGACGGCCACTAAAGTATACCCGAAAAAATTAAATGGTAACCAAACTTTCAAAAATGACAAAATGGCAATTAAACTTTATGGTTTGTTACAAAATGGTAATTGTGACGTTAACCTCCGTTAAAGAATTGACATGATTGTTAATTTTTTTTTGTATAATAGCACATTTAGTCATTCATTGTCCTCAATTTAACTCTCAAGTTTTACCTGGTTTCGTGGAGGAGACAATGTAGAGGCAAGCAAATTGGATAGGTTCTTAGTGTCCTCCGAAATAATGTCATGGTTCCCTAATGTCACTCAAGTTGCTGTTTCGAGAGGACTATCGGATCATAGAGCGGTACTACTGAAAGAAAGGAACGTTTCTAACAAAAAGAAAACGTTCAAATGGTTTTCTCACTGGGGTATCGAACTAGAGTATACAAAGATTGTAACCTCTACCATCGAGAATGGCCAACATCAAGGCATGGGTGAGTTGTTGAGAGCAGTTAAAGGGGCAACTAAAACATGGGTCAATAAATTCCGGCAGGATGAATCCAAGGCCTTAAAGGGGATTGAAACTCGGATGGAGACATTAGAAAATGACATCTTGATGAGGGGTTGCGACAAGGCAAAGAATGAGGAACTTAGATCGTTGAAAAGTGCCTTGTGGGCAAAGCTAAGAAGGGAGGAAAGGGAGTGGGCTCAAAAATCAAGAGTGCGATGGCTTCAGGAAGGTGACTTGAATACAAAATTTTTCCACACTGCTGCCTCGGTGAGAAGAAACAAAAACTGTATAAGTTCGTTAAAGATAAATGGCAAGTGTGTATCCGACCCGCTTCGTATCGAGAAGTCTGTTGAAGAGCATTTCAAAGATTATTTCAACTCCAGTAATATCATTCCAGTGAAGAAACTTGGGTGTAATCTGAAAAATTGAGTAGTGCATCGGCTGAGTTCCTGGAATCTAAATTCTCCATTGAAGAAGTTTGGGAAACAATTAAGTCACCAGATGAAAATAGAGCTCCGGGGCCCGACGAGTTCAATCTGGATTTCTACAAAATGTTTTGGCAATCGCTGAAAGATAAAGTCATGAATTTTTTCGAGGACTTCCACAGTGGGTGCTTTAGAGACACTTCATTAAACCACTCATATATAGCCCTCATTCCCAAGAAGGAAAATCCAATTACAATGGACGATTTATGTCCCATTTCCCTGGTAAATAGCCTGTACAAGATTTTGGCGAGAGTACTATCGCGATGATTGTCCAAGTGTATAAGTGAAGTGATTGGAGAGACCCAATTTGCATTTACACCGGGTAAACAAATTCTAGATTACTGTCTGGTTGCAAATGAAGTGATTGATGAGATGAGAAAAAGCAAGCTAGAAGCTATAATATTCAAGGCGAATTTCTAAAAAGCTTACGACACTGTAGAATGGGGATTTCTGGATTTTGTGCTTAGAAGTATGGAGTTTGGGGAGAAATGGAGAAGATGGATTTATTTGTGTGTATCTACTGCTTCGATATCGGTTCTAGTCAACGGCACTCCCACCGGAAGGTTCAAAATCAGCAGGGGACTACGGCAAGGATGCCCATTATGGCTGATGCTGTTCAATCTGATAGGGGAAGCACTTAGTTCTCTAATTTATAAAGTTGTTGACTCGAGCGCATTAACAGGAGTCTCTGTGGGCAGAGTAAGATTTCCCATTTCTCGTCTGCAATTTGCATATGATTTAATTCTTTTCTTAAAGGCAAAATTGGAGAATGTCATGTGTGTCACTAGACTACTAAGGGTCTTTGAAGTGATTTCTGGGTTACAATTGAACTTAAAGAAGACGACACTGTATGGAATTAATGTTGATAGACCAATGATTTCGAGGTGGGCAGCTGAAATGAAATGTTGTTCTGACTCCTTGCCTACAAGATATCTAGGCATGCCGCTGGGACGCGACCTTAATTCAATAGCATTATGGAAGCCAGTGTTAGATAAAGTTCAGTCCAAACTTGCTGGTTGGAAGGGCTCACTACTGTCCATGGCTGGCTGGATCACTTTAGTCAAATCAGTGCTAAGTAACATGCCAGTTTACTATATGTCACTTTTCAAAATGCCGGCAACGGTTGCAAATAGGCTCAACAATATACTGGCTAAATTCATATGGGGATCAAACAGTGGAAAAGGAATACATTGGGTAAAATGGGATAAATTATGTATACCAAAAGAATATGGGGGAATTGGTCTGGACATCAAGCTAAAAAATCGAGCCTTATTAAACAAGTGGTTGTGGAGATTCTGTAGTGAGGGTAAGCTTTTATGGAGAAGAGTGATTGCTGAAAAGTATGATATTCCGAAAGACCAAATGCTTCCGAGTGGTGGGTGTCCGACCAAGGCGTCTTGGTTATGGAAAAAACATAAGGGAACCGGTTAACAATGCAAATGACCCCTTCAGCGCCAATATCATATTCATGTTAGGTGATGGTAAACTCATCAATTTTTGGGAGGATCACTGGACTGAAGTCCCGAATCTAAAAGAAGCTTTCCCTAGAGTATATGCAGTTTCACTAATCTAAAAGAAGCATTCTAAACAACGCGGCAAAGATGGATCTTGAAACTGATGGAGTGAGATGGGTCGGTGCTTTAAAAGGCGTGTACAAGCCTAGTGATTATTACTCTATGATTAAATCAGAAGGTCTTAGCAAAGAGTATTTATGGACGCTGATTTGGGCCAAGCTAGCCCCGCCGAAGGTGGAGCTTCTAGTATGGGGAGCTGCCATCGGAAGACTCCCGACCCACGATGAACTGTCTAAAAGAGGTATCATTCTTCCCCCAAATTCAGTTTGCATTTTCTGCAATTCCTTCGCTGAAACGGTACATCATATGTTCTGCTATTGTGCTTTTGTGTGGAGAATTTGGCAACGATGGGCAAAACTGTGGGATGTTCATCTTACTGTTCCAAGCACCTTTAAATCCTTGGTGTTGATTTGGAATTTCTAGCCGATAAACACAAAGGTAAAACCTATATGGAATATGGCTTTCTTTGCTTTCGTTTGGACATTGTGGTGTTGCAGGAACGAGACAATCTTCAACAAATTAAGGTTCACGGAAAACCAAGTGTTTGAGACGGCCATTGTACGGATGTGGCAATGGATTAAAGAAAAATGGCCTCATGCTCCTTTTCAAGTTCATGATCTAGCTATCCACCCTCACATGTGTCGTATTGATATTGTTAGTAATCTAAGTTCAGTGACTCTGAGATGGAAGCCTCCACCGAAAGGCGCTGTGAAATTCAACGTTGATGCATCAACGAAGGGAAGCTTTGGGGCTGCTGGTATCGGTGGGGCCTTGAGAAATTATCAGGGAACCACAAATACAATCGCTTCCTTTTCTAAGTCGATTGGTTTATCGGATCCTACGGGGGCTGAAATTGCAGCGATTCTCGAAGCGTGCCAGATATTCAGTTCTATAATTTGGTTGAAGGATGCCTCCTTGATTATTGAGTCTGATTGCGAGCTAGCACTGAAGTGGATTGAAGACACCGCGTTGTGTCCTGCTGTGTTTGCAAACATAATTAGCAGGGTTTCGCAGTTTCGTTCAGTGCTTAAATGTGAATTCAACTTTGTTAACAGAGAGTTTAATGGGGTAGCTCGTGGATATGCGGTAAAGGGTGTGAACAGAAGAGCTAATTGGTTGTGGACATGCAAACATGGACAATATTCGTTGCTATAAGGGGCTGGGGCTAATAACTCAATCTACCTTCAGCATGAAAGTCAGGAAGTAGACACGCTGATTTTATTGATTTATGGTCTGTTTAAAGAGAACAAAACTGTTTTTCAGGGAGGTAGTCCAACATGGACAAGTATTCTTTAACGATGTTGAACATGGCTTAGACCTCGAAGAAAGAGAGCCAGCTCTAAGCTGGGATGGTATGGTGTGATCGATGTAATTTTATTCATGGACGCTGCCCAAGGAAGCAACGAGAAGCTGATGTCCTTGAAGTTGAAGAAACAAAGCTGGTTCGATTTCAGCAAGAATGCTCGATAAGATTGTCGCGATGCTTTACGAGGTGCGTTCCGACCATCCGCTAGACTTTGAAGGTTGTATTGTTAGACGAGCGTCGGACATTGGTTGGAGTTTAATAACTTGGGTTTTATTCCATGGAGAAAGTCAAAATGTTAATATGCAAGTTAGACAGGGAGGGCAGATTATTGTTTCACAAATGTTTCATGTAATCACGGATTCATTGCACTCTTTTTCCTCTATCTAGGTCTAGAGAAGTTTTTTAACGAGGCATGAATCCGTGAATTTTTCCTTTGATCAATAAAATTTATCTTTCAAAAAAAAATTAGTCTCAATTCAAAAAAAAATTATAGCTAAGAGCACACGGGCAAATGTGTAACTATGACTAAATTTAACCCTCAATTTTTACACTTTGTTATAAATTTAACGTTGTTCTTAGTTATAAATTTTGTAGAACTAGGACTAAATTATAACAATGTGTAAAAATTGAGAGTTAAATTTAGGCTTAAATGAAAAATAGGTGCCTAAAATATACCACTTTTGAATTTTAGGTGCCTAAAGTATTTTTTTTTGTAAAAATAGGTGCCTAAAGTTTCAACAGTTATAATTTTTGGTGCCTCGTGTTAACTGCCGTTAAATTTTATTTTTTTTTTTAAATATTTTTTAAATTTATTTCATTTTTAATTGAGGGTTAAATTTATTGAATTTCTTCGAATTACGACTAGATTAATTGAATGTGTAACTATTGAGGACTAAATGTACTATTATACAAAAAGTTTTAACAGCCATGTCACCATTTTAACAGAGGTTAACGACACAGTTACCATTTTGTAACAAAACATAAAGTTTAATTGCCATTTTTTCATTTTTGAAAGTTTGGTTACCATTTTATTTTTTCGGGTATAGTTTAGTGATCGTCTGTGTACTTTACCTAAAAATTTAGCAGTTAACTGATCGATTAATCGAACTAAATTTTAGTTAAATTAGTTAATTTGGTTTTAATTGAACAATGAACACTCTTATTTTTTTTAGGTATAATGAAAATTCTAAAGAATTAAATGTAAAAAATGCTTTTAGAAAATAGAAAATGTGGAACTTCTCCCCCACTAAAACATTATGTTTGAAAATTGGATTTTTAGGGGGAAAAACAGGTTTGTTTAAAATTTATCGGGTTTAGATTTAAACATTCAAGTGTATGTTATTTTTATATGTAATCTAGACCACATATATAATAAATAAAGTTATAATATGTACTTCTTAAGAATGTTAAATTATTTATTTTAAAAATTTTAATTGATAAAATATACAAATAATATTAACTTAAAATAGTATAAATTTTTCAAAAAATGAAATTCAATAATCTCGATATTATGCATATATATATATGCAATATCGCTTTCAAATTTCAAAATTCACACTTATGTAAAGATAGATAATATTAATTAAAATTAATACTTTGAAAATGTTCAAACTATCTCCATTCAAGTTAACCATAGAATGCCATTGAATTTGAATATCCTATTGAAGCTTGGGGGATTGCTTTTGCACTAAGTTATTATGTTTGTCCTTGTTTATCGAGTAAACTATTACAAATAGTGACTCGAAAATAGTGTTTTTTTCTCTTTTATTCACACTGCTATCAAAAGTTATAAAATGATAATTCAGTTTATTGTTTTATTTATCCATTTCCGTTAAGTTAGTGACAGAAGGCGAATTGGTTGTTTCTTACACGGTAAAATTATATATTTAATACTCAAAACTTATGTATTATATCGATTTAATTTTGATTTTAAAATTTTTAATCCCAATATTTATACAAACAAAATTGAATGAATATTTTCTTTTCAGAAATTATCTAGAAAAAACATCCCAATCAAAGATTACGTAGAAATATACCCTGTTTACCCTTACAGCCCACGTAAGGCAAACTCACGCTTAACTAAAAGCGAGATGTGTAAAAAAATTGGTAAATTTAATTTTTTATTTCTTACTTACCCACTCAACATGAAACTCGCATTTAGTTAAAAATGAGTTCAAAATTCGCTCTTAACTAAACACGATTTTTATCCTACATAAGATGAAAGGGGTATTTTCTACATAATATAAATTAAGGGTTATTTTTTAAAAAATTCCCGAAAAGAAAATATTTATTTAATTTTTTCATTTACACAACCCGTAAACTTCACATTAAAATATATAAAATCTATAGAAAATAAAAGAAATCATAAAGAATTTGCATGTTCTATTTTGATGTGCAGCTTGATATAATATGTTCCGACAAGTGTTTTTGACGGTCAATCCATTTTCCTAGGTCAAAGCTTCTAGACAAAAGTTGAGGGTCTTGTTCTACTGTATATCCGTTCAATTCAACCGAAGATTCACCGATAAATATATGCATGCTTCAGTTGATTTCGAAACACATGCACAGTTGAGTTAAGAAGATGAAGAAGGACACAGATATGTTCTCAAAGTTACTGACTCCTACTGACATCAACAAGAGGTTGGCGGTCCCGACAAAGATCTTGCCTTGCTTCCCAAGTTTCAATGGAGCCCATGCCGTTAAATTTCACCTTATGTACGGGACAAAGATGTGGCCGATTGTCTGCACTGTCCGGAAAAATGGGTACAAGAAACCAGTTTTCTCTGGTCGGCTATGGCGGAAGTTTGTTGTTGGCAACAAACTGAATGTTGGTGACAGAATCACCATGTACAAAGTGCTAGGTGAAGATGGTTATTATTATTCTTCCCACTATAGGGTTGAAGTGGTGAAGCCAGCTGCCGGTAACCAACACCGGTCGAACTCGACCCTTCTACCGATCGAACAGGAGGCCGGAGATATCACGGAGCTTGCCAATGCGGGTGAGGTGGAGTTAGATTTGTCGTTGGCGCTGTGCAATTATTTGCTAAAGTGAGCGTTTTGGAACAATAATATGTGTTGCTCGAGTCGACCTAGTCCGGGATGGGTTTGGGTTGTTTGAACTTTTGGTGGAGACGTTTGAGACATATGCTTCTTAAAGTTGTTTGTGTCTGTTTTTTTAGTTCGCTTTGGTGGTCGTGTTTCTTTGGTTTGTTTTTGTGTATGATTATGTTGTTGGATTAAAATCTGCAATTGTGGGCACATATGGATAATCAGTGACGGAGCTATAGTTCTCATGGGAGGACTGTGTCCCTCGGTAGGGGAGATTTATTTTACCCTTTGATTCTTTATAATTGTGAATTTGGCCCCCCAACCTTTCAAAATTTATGTTTTGTCCCCCAACTCTAAATCTTGGCTCCGTCCTTGTGTATAATGTATGTTGCTATTATAAAATATGACACGAAATTAAGTGACCAATTATGATATATGTGTTATATGTATTAAATTGTCATGAAATTAAAAGTGTATATACCATAAGTTATATTTATAACTCAATAAGGGGCAGAGTTGTAAATATTAATAAATTTTTTGTTTCATTTCAATTTATATAAAGAGGTAGTGGTCCCCAAGAAATATGTTAACTTGTTTTTTACTCCTTCCCCGTCAAAGAGTTTTACATCAAGAGATAATCTATCGATTAATTCAGGTACGCTTCCGCATCTAGTGTTTTATTGTTCTTAATAATTTGGCATGATAGATAATGGGTTAATTTTCATACAAGTTATGTTTTGGTTCTAACAAGTGGCATTAGCGCCTCATCATGTGAAATCATTGAAAATTGATTTATTTAATTAATTTTGGATAGATTCTTGAACTTTGATTTTAGGGTTTTTGATGTTTCATATGAATTAGGATAATTTCTTCGAATTTCTTTTGAAATATCATTGTACGATTAAATTAAAAAATAATCATACAAGACAAAGCAATAGACATCGTTAAAACATTTCCCAAACTTAAATGAAATAAAAATGATGCATTATTTTAATGTCATATTCGTAACGGAACAATGAATGTATCATTAAGTAAATTACACGAAAAACTCGGATCAACCAACCAAAGAGTGAACAAAAGACCCCTGCAGACGTGAATAAAGAACCGTAGCGATACTGGAAATCACCAATTAGCTAGAGACGAGCCAGCAAATGTTGATTAAACTGTTCATTGTTCTGAATCTATTTTTTTATTCTTTCGGTATTATGGAATTAGATAAACCATTCCTTTGTATTATTTGGTTGCCTCTGTTTTATGTCTTTTTCGATCGTCAATCGAATCTTATGTTATTGTTTGGTAGTTGAGGAAATTGAAGAATCAAGGACGTTGAATGCATAGGGTGAATGTCTAATTCTTTTTATTTCCTTCATAAATCCAGTTTTGTTTATGAAATTCTATGATCAGAATTTGTTGGGTGAATATCTATTTGCAATTTTATATTCAAATTGTAAAATGACATTAATGGGAAATTTTAATAAATACTTGATTCTGTAATAATGAAGGTTATACAGTTACTTGCATTATAAAGTTGGATTAATAATTTATATTATTAACCATAAAAGTTTGGATTAAGATTCGAATACACGTGAGTTTGAATTGAATGAAGTTTCATGGTGCTACTGATATTGCTAATTTGTCAATTATACTCATGTTTTGTATTTTTTTTTTATAATTACTCATGTTTGGTATTATAATGCATTTGTTGTTATTAATATGGAATATAGATTTAATTAGGTTTGTTTGTAGATCCAGTTTAATGATTTATAAATTTTGGCATTATGTTTTATATTAACAATAAAAAGGCAAATGCATGTTGCGCAATGGTAACGATAGGAGGGGTCAGTCTTCTTTGGTGTGCGCGATCCGCGCCTTGGTTCGTCGTTTTTGGATTTGTGATTTTCACCATGTTTTACGAGAGGCTAACCGTGTTGCAGATGCTTTGGCTAAGTTGGGGCCTTGGCGGGGTTATGAGGCGACATATTATTGTTATCCGCCTGATGCAGTGTTGGGTTTGTTGCATGATGAATTACCCATGTCGGGTTAAGATTATGTCTACATGTTATTTTTTCGGTATGATATAATGCTATGGTGAGTACTCTTTTCCTTCATTTAGGTTAGGAAAGTTTTTAACGAGGCTCGCCATAGTACTTCCCTTAATTAATAAAAAAAAGGGCAAATGCATGCTTAAGGTTTAAGATATTTTTGTTTAAAAACAATCAAAGATTTAGATTTTTCGATTTTTGATAGCCTTATTCAAACAATTTTATTTTGGATTATTAAGAAAACTTAAGCGATATTAGAAATTTCAGTTTTGACTGTTACAAAATTTTAAATTTGAATATCGGTATATTATATGTTTTGAGATAAATTAATTGAAGCATTAACTCACCAAAGTGATATTGACACGCGTCGTATAGTGTCAAAAATAAAACCTTAAACTCAAAATAAATAAGATTTAAATTAATATAGCGAGAGTAAGGGTCGATCCGCAGGGAATAGGAACTCTAACACCTTTCTTCTGATTTAGACCAATAACCTGTAGAAAATAAAGGGGGATTTTAGAATAGTGATTTGAGTGAGAAAAATAGTAAAAACGTAAAAATAAATGTTGAGAATGAATTATGGATAGAAGTAGCCTCAAGCCACGCTTTGCCACGACATCTTCGATCACTGAAGTTGATTTTTCTTCGACTTTCCTGCAGGTTACAGTCTACAAGGCCCAACCCTTGTAACTTACTTCTCGTTGGTAGATTTGACTCTCAGGGCAATCCTTGAAGTCAAACTTTAGTGAATTAGCCACGGCAATCGATGCTAACTCAAATCTAAGTTGGTGCTGGAGAAGCCCGTGCTCGGATATTCGTCTCGATGAGAATTGTTTCCGATTTTGATTCCCCTTAGTGGACCGCCACTAAGTTTGTTCTTAGGGAGTTGAATTGGCTACAAGCTTTTCCTCGTCCCCAACGATGGATCTAAACCACTTCAAGCCGATGCGCGCTCTCGGAATGAAACAATTGCGATGCCTAAAGATTAGCCGATTGCCTAATCAATTTTACAGAGAATCTAAAAAGTTGTTGTTGAAGGATTGAAGTATTTTTCTAATCTCACGAGGTTTGTCGGGTTTGGCGTTGCTTTTGGATAAAAGGAATTTAGTTAAGCATGGTTTGTGAAAAAACCATACTTAATAAAATAAATAAAGAAAATGGAGAAAAGAAAATGAAGAAAAATGGAGAGCTTTATTACTCAAGGAAGAAGAGAACAATGGAAAATGTTTGATGAATAATTCACCCCCAAAGTGGGGTATTTATAGTAGTTGAAAAACCCTAAAAACCTAAGATGATAAATCCTAAAAAATTTAAATAAAATTACATAAGATAAATATCCAAGTTTTGAATTTTAAGATAAAAATCGGATGATAAGCTATCTTGATAAGTGGACTGATAAGTTATCAGAGTTGTTGACGTCATCTTCTAGAAGGTGCTGACGTAGCACCCAGTCAGCATTCATGCCCTGGTTCATGCCCATGAATCTGCCCACGACTCCAGTATTTTCTGCAGCATTCCAACTTATTTCCAGCATTACGTAACCTGCATGAGAACAACATAAAAACAGCCTAATTAAGTCCTTCAAACATATATTCGATCAAAATAAGGACTAAAAACATAACCAAAATAAATACTTATCAAATTCCCCCTCACTTATCCGATGCTTGTCCTCAAGTATCTCAAAATTAAATAAACTAAAGTTCAAGTTTTCATCCTTAATTTCACGAAGTCTCAAAAGGTTTCAACATGATTAAGCATCTAAATATGAAAGAAAACTAAGGAGCAAAAATAGATAGATGGCAAGATTAATTATTTAAAGCAAAAACGACATTCTAAAATTCTACTAACATCAATGATGCAAACCAAGTACCCTCACAAGGAATCGCTCATGTCACTCAAAGTGTTTAAGGGTAGAGAAAAATCACTCGAGCCAAAGCTAATTAGAGCATAACCATAAGCTTGTGTTTAAATCTAATCTCCACTACTAACATGAATATGATGCAAAAATCAAGAGGTCTTAAAGAAGGGTTATAATGGGGCTAAGGTAAGGGTAAGATAAAGGCTGAAAATAAGGGCTAAAATTCAAGACAAAAAATCATCCCAAAAAATATATTCGAAATTGTGTTTTTTTTTTCATTCGAACTAAAACTGTTCGGCAATGTACTTTTTTTTGAACTGCACTGTTTATTTTTTTCTGTTTTTATTTTTCTGCAGACTCAAACAATTTCCTGCACATCTTTTTTTTGCACTGCATATTCGAATCAATTCTGCACAATTTTTTTCTCTCTACACAATATATTTTCTGCTGCTGCACTGCACTTATTCGAATCTGTTTTTTTTAAGACGATTTTTGTCTTGAAAAAGGGAACAAAAATAATGGAATTGAAAAGAAAAATTGGATTAGGCTTAAAATGTGGTGATTTTCAAGAAAAAGGCTAAGGCTCAAAAATTGTTTCACTAGGGGAAATTAATTAAAGGGTAGGTAATTTATTTGGGAAGAGAAATGGTTAAAACCTAATGCCTCTATCATATTAAAGCATCATAATCAATCAATGTAATTTCAAAAAGAATTTAAAAACAAGTTCTAGAATGCAACTAATTTAGCTAGGCACACTCAAAGAAACAAAGAGCAAATATCATGCATGCTCATTAGGATCAAAAACTCACAAATATGTCTTGTGTACTTAGGTAAGCATCATGTGGATTAATAGAGAAATAAAATGTCATATAAAAGATTTTAATAAAAAATTAATCATGCCAAAAATCTACCATGCAACCTAGAATTTTTTAACAAGATAGATACAGAACCATGTGAAAACAGTGAGACAAGGCGAAATTAAGGATTTAAACAAAGAACTTAAATTAATAAAACAAAGATTTCAAGCGAACAATCAAGACGGATAAGCAAGATAAAAATTGATAAGCATATCTCCCTCCCCCTCACTTAGATGCATTTTGTCCCCAAGATGTAAAATTAAATTAAAAGAGAGGAAATGAGAGACTCCCCTAATCAATTGCGGCCACGACCGCAGCCACGTCGTCCGCGGGAAGTGCTGGCGGCCACCGATGACGAGAGGTGGCTGCTGTGGAAGCCGGCGGGCTTGGTTTCTGGTGCGAGGCATAATGGAGGTTGACGGAAGGTTTAGTTTCGGGTGGCTGTTATGGAAGAAAAGAAAGAAGGGTTATGGTAGATTTGCGGCAGGTGAGGAAATAAATAAGAAGGGTTTAATGGGTGCTTGGGGGTGTGTAGGTCAAAGTTTGAAATTGGGTTGAAATTGAGTTTTGGTAGATAAGCGGCAGGAGACAAACGGCAGGTGGGGTCCACGAATTTCATGGTGATTGGGTTGAAATAGGGGTCTTGACCGGTGGTTGATAAGATATATAAGGTGATGTATATGTTTAAGATTTGGACGGGTGATAACAAATAATACCATTTAAAAATTGGGCCCACCAAATCTTGTTGAAAATGATAGCTTCTCATCTTTTATTCGACCTAATTTATCTGCAAAAATAAAGAAGAGATTAGATAAAATAAAATTCAAAATAAAAAAAGATAAAATGATGAGATAATTCAAAAAGATAAATAAAATGAGATAAAAATAAATTTAAAAGTAGATAAGAAAATAAAAAAATAAATATGAAAAACAATGAAAATAAATTTGAAAAAGAAAAAAGATAAAATCAAAATTAAAAATCTTTAAACATATTAGATAATTTCGATTCTTTTCTTTTGTCTTTTTTTTATTATATATATAATTTAACTAAATATAAAATTCAAATTAAACTATGGCAGATTAAAATGGAACAAAATAAAATAAATAAAATAAAGAAAGTAAAAAAAATAAAAAAAAATAATTAAAGTAAAAAGAAGAAAAGAAATGGGTTGTCTCCCATCTAGCGCTTGTTTATCGTCATTAGCTTGACGACCTGGTTCAGACTACAGGCATTGCGACAAATACTTCTTCCAGTTCTTGCGCTTTATCCAACTGAGTATTTCCCTACGAGAAATTTTGCGATTATGGGGTTTTTTTTACTGGAAAAGATTTTCTTTCACTCTTCAATTTATCTGGAAGTAATTTTAATTCCAAATTCAATCCCTGCAAAATGAAAGAAAACATTTTAGATTTCAATGGAGTTAGGCGTAAATCAGAATGAACAGAAGAAACATTTTTCAACTCCTTAATTCCTTTGTCGTGATCCTTCAAGTCCCTGCACGAATCATCAACAGATTTAGATTCTATAAATTCTTCAACGGCGAGCTCAATAACATCTATAAAATATATACTAGCAACATTATCAGGATGTCGCATCGCTTTGTAAACATCAAATTTTACCACATCGCCATCGAACTCCATTGTAAGGATCCCGCTTCTCACATCAATTTTCGTATTTGCAGTACTTAAAAATGGACGACCAATGAGGATTTCGGAAGAATTATTAGTCCGATCGTTTTCCATGTCTATGACATAGAAATATGCCGGAAAGATTAAATCTTTTACCTTTACCAGGACATTCTCTAGCAATCCTTCCGGGTAAATTATGGACCTGTCTGCCAGTTGTATTGTTACCTTCGTATCCTTCAAAGGCTCAGCAGAAAGTGAGTTATAAAACGAAAGAGGCATAACATTAATAGAGGCCCCTAAGTCACACATTGCTCGTTTAATACCCACTTTACCGATTTTGCAGGGAATGGCGAACATACCTTGGTCCTTCAATTTTGGTGGCAACTTTCGCTGGAAGACCGCCGATACATGTTCTCCTAGATTAACCTTCTCAATTCCAATAAGACGACGTTTATTAGTACATAAATCTTTAAGGAACTTAGCATACCTTGGGATTTTTCGGATTACGTCGATGAGTGGAATATTGATCTCTACTTTTTGAAACACATCTAGGATCTCCTTTTCTTCTGCTTGTTTGTCTCTTTTCATTAATCTCGACGGGAAGGGTGGTGGTGTAGCGTAGGGAGAAGGTATAGGGGTTGGATCGGGCATACCTTTTCTAGTAGGGGTGATTGCTTTTTCTCTTCTTTCTGTACGCCATATTCTTTAGCTTTAGGTTCGATGACTGTACCGCTTCGTAGAGTGATGGCGTTCACATTCTCTCTTGGATTAGGCTCCGTTTGAGAAGGTAATTTCCCTTTGGATTCTAAGCGACTTACCGCCAAGGTCAATTGACTTATCTGTTTGTCAATTGCTTCAAAGTGAGCTTCGGTTCTTAGTTGAAATTTTTCTTGGGCTAGCGCTAACTTTTCAACAATTGACTCCAACGATGACTTCTGCGGTTGATATTGTTGTGGTGTAGTTGGTTGATAAGCTTGAATTGGCCTCTGGTTTTGCGCGTAGCCGAAGTTTGACTGGTTTCTCCATCCCTGATTATATGCATTTCCTATGGCATTGGCTTGAGCGATATCACCTTCCTGAATCATCGGACAACAGTCTGTCGGATGTTCTGGACTAGTACAGATTCCGTAAAGTCTAGCTGTTCTTTTTCTATCTGCAACAAGAGATTGCACTATTTTAGCTAATTTATCAATCTTATTTTCTAAAGAAACTGTGCTTACTTCGCGAACCCTTCGAGATGGTTCGCTAGATTGATTAAACATTTGCGAGTTGGCGGCCATGGTTGATATCAGTGTTTTAGCCGTTGTTGGAGTCATATTGACTAGAGCTCCGCCGCTTGCCGCATCTATTACTTTCATATCCATAGGCGTCAATCCTTCATAAAAATACCGGAGGAGGGTTTGTTCCGCCAACCCATGTTGTGGACAATTTGCACACAACTTTTTAAACCTCTCCCAGTATTCATACAATGATTCAACTTCATTTTGTTGAATGCTTAGGATGTTGCGCCTGATTTCGCTTGATTTCGCTGCAGGGAAGAACCTGTAAAGAAAAAGTTTAGCCATGTCAGTCCATATTGTAACAGAATTAGGGGGTAAATCAAATAACCAATCTTTCGCTATATCAGCTAAGGAAAATGGAAATGCTCTAAGTTTGATTTGGTCATCGGATACTCCCTGTGGTTTTGTACTTAGACAAACCATGTGAAATTCCTTCAAATGTTTATGAGGATTTTCTGTCGGTAAGCCGTGAAAGGTAGGCAAGAGATGGATCAAACTCGTTTTTAGCACGAACGGTGTTTCGCCATTCGGGAAAGTTATACACATAGGTTGTTGGCCATCGGACGCCGCATTTAGTTGGCGTATGGTTTGATTTTCGTCTCCCATCAGATTGGGCTCGTAATTCGACTCTACTTCGGATGTGATTTCTAGATCGCGTTCGAATCTCTGCTGGCGTCTTTTGTTTTTCTTTTCCCGAAGTGTTTGTGCGTTCAACTTTCAGGCTAGTGCTTCGATTTCCGAGATGAGATCAAATTGTTCTCCCGGATTGCTCCTGGTCATAAATCAAATAAAACGATATTAGTAATTTGCCGTATTCCCCGGCAACGACGCCAATTTTAACACACGTCGTATAGTGTCAAAAATAAAACCTTAAACTCAAAATAAATAAGATTTAAATTAATATAGCGAGAGTAAGGGTCGATCCGCAGGGAATAGGAACTCTAACACCTTTCTTCTGATTTAGACCAATAACCTGTAGAAAATAAAGGGGGATTTTAGAATAGTGATTTGAGTGAGAAAAATAGTAAAAACGTAAAAATAAATGTTGAGAATGAATTATGGATAGAAATAGCCTCAAGCCATGCTTTGCCACGACATCTTCGATCACTGAAGTTGATTTTTCTTCGACTTTCCTGCAGGTTACAGTCTACAAGGCCCAACCCTTGTAACTTACTTCTCGTTGGTAGATTCGACTCCCAGGGCAATCCTTGAAGTCAAACTTTAGTGAATTAGCCACGGCAATCGATGCTAACTCAAATCTAAGTTGGTGCTGGAGAAGCCCGTGCTCGGATATTTGTCTCGATGAGAATTGTTTCCGATTTTGATTCCCCTTAGTGGACCGCCACTAAGTTTGCTCTTAGGGAGTTGAATTGGCTACAAGCTTTTCCTCGTCCCCAACGATGGATCTAAACCACTTCAAGCCGATGCGCGCTCTCAGAATGAAACAATTGCGATGCCTAAAGATTAGGCCGATTGCCTAATCAATTTTACAGAGAATCTAAAAAGGAGTTGTTGAAGGATTGAAGTATTTTCCTAATCTCACGAGGTTTGTCGGGTTTGGCGTTGCTTTTGGCTAAAAGGAATTTAGTTAAGCATGGTTTGTGAAAAACCATACTTAATAAAATAAATAAAGAAAATGGAGAAAAGAAAATGGAGAAAAATGGAGAGCTTTATTACTCAAGGAAGAAGAGAACAATGGAAAATGTTTGATGAATAATTCACCCCCAAAGTGGGGTATTTATAGTAGTTGAAAAACCCTAAAAACCTAAGATGATAAATCCTAAAAAATTTAAATAAAATTACATAAGATAAATATCCAAGTTTTGAATTTTAAGATAAAAATCGGATGATAAGCTATCTTGATAAGTGGACTGATAAGTTATCAGAGTTGCTGACGTCATCTTCTAGAAGGTGCTGACGTGGTGCCCAGTCAGCATTCATGCCCTGGTTCATGCCCATGAATCTGCCCACGACTCTAGTATTTTCTGCAACATTCCAACTTATTTCCAGCATTACGTAACCTGCATGAGAACAACATAAAAATAGCCCAATTAAGTCCTTCAAACATATATTCGATCAAAATAAGGACTAAAAACATAACCAAAATAAATACTTATCAGATATCTATTGCGGAAATTATTTTATTTTAATATATAGAAGGCTTTGTGCATGTAAGTTAGATTATGTTAGTATTAATCGGCCCAAAGGAAGGTTAATAATTAACATTATTACATGTGCAACTGTGGTAATAAACATGTGACAATTTTATATGTGAGCAATAAATTGGCCCAAAGGGAGATTTTTGTTTGACATGTTTTTATTATCAATGTTTGATTACAATATCAAGATATCACTTGCAAGTTAATGTTTTGTCCAAAAATAAAATATTAATGGAGTGTCTGGTATCTTGATATCAGGTTTATTTTTATTGAAGTTTATTATTAGTTTGGTTATTTTTTAGTTTGATTGAAAGATAAAATTAAGACAAATTTTTTGAAACAAATAAATTCATATTTTGGCTTCGGATGTCTAGTATTTTAATGGATTAATTGAAACATGGTGTCACAAAAATGACAACTTTTGTGTAGATTAATTTATTTAAAATATCAAGATGATTATGAGTTTTTGTAATTCATGCGTTTATTAATTGGCTCAAAGGAAAATTAATATTTAGTAGAATTACAACGACAACTATAGCGATAAATGTGTGACAATTATAAGGTATTTTATGTGAGCAATACGTTAGTCCAAAGATTAATTTATTGTTAGACATAGTTTATTGTCAATGTTTTATTGCTACAATAAAAATATCGCTTACATATAATATTATTGTCCAAAGACTTGATATTAATGTTGGGCTTAGTATCTTGAGGAAAACCAACCATTATTTTAAATTCATTTGTTTACTTATGAATACTAATGCGAGCTTGTTTTTATTTTATTTATTTATTTATGTTCTATATTTAGTAAATTTATATTTTCCTGTCACGATATATTTTAATATACATTCTAGACTCATGTTTAGTGAAACTAATTTCAATGAATAGAAAAGACACTTACATATAGTATTTGGTTGTATGATGAACATAGACTTTGCATTAAGGAAAGAACATTTTGCACCTCTCACTACGGTAAACACCCATAAAATGTATTTTGAGAGGTTATATCGTTCGAATTGCATGAGTCTAATGATCATAAAGCATAATATTCTAGATGTCTTTAGAAGCAAAAAAAAAACTAAAGAAATTACTCATATTAAGAGTTTCCTTGACGAAATTAAGAAATAATTTACCCAAAACATTAAGGTTTATATGACATCATTTATACCTTCTTTGATGTCTATGAAGTATAAGGGTCAAGGAAGTGTGAGGGCGTACATTATGAAAATGTTTAATATTGCTTCAAAATCTAAGGCACATAAGATCGAACATTCTAACAATTGTTTGTTCTTATGGTTTTGGCATCGCTTCATATACATTTTAACCAATTCAAGTTATAATTGTCAAAGGAGAAAATAGACTCTATTTGAGCTCATTTCTCATTGTGTTCATGAGGAAGAAATGTTGAAACATTATAAGTGTAAAAATAATCATTTGGTTAGTGCTTATTTAATTAGTGTCTTTAAGAGTAAGGGCAATAAAAAATATTAGAATAAAGTTGCTAAGGTCCAACTCAAAAGAAATAACAATAAGTTACAAATGGTTGATTTCTTTTGTAACAAGTTAGGACACATGTGAAATAATTAAACTTCAAAAATGAGAACTACTTCAGTTATTTTGAGTGATCCATGGGCTGTAAATTTTATGATCCCACAATTAAGATTATTTTAAGGATAGATTTATAACTTTTTAAGGATGTTAAGTTTGGAGGGAGAAATAAGATTAGATACATTGCTATTGAGGAGGAATTTGATTATAATTTAATTTCTACTATTGCTTTTGATGATGTTTATGTTTTCACACCTATCATTAATCAAGAAGAGAATAAACTACCTTAACAAAACAATGTTGAACAACTTTCACTCAAGATAAGATAATTAGTTCAGAAGAATAAACTCAACAACCTAAAAAAACAGGTGTCATTAAAAAGGTCCACGAGAGGAAGGATAAATACTATTCGAAATTATTATATTGCATTTTCTCAAGAAAACAAGGATAACGATGGAATGATAGAAAATGACTCAATCATTTTTTTATCAGACCACACAAGTTCTAACTCTCAAAAGTAGATTGATATTACACAAGAAAAGTATAATTTTATATAAGATAATAAAGTTTAAGAACTTGTCTCGTTACCTGAAGGTGCAAACCAATTGGTTGTAAATGGACATTTAGAACGAAAAGAGATGCAAATGGTAATGTGGATAAGTATAAAGTACGTCTTGTATCTAAAGGATATACTCTAAAAGAAGACATTGATTTTGAAGAGACTTTCACTTAAGTTTCATTGAAAAACTTTTTCAAGATAATTATGATGCTTGATGCTTATTTTGTTCTTGGGCTACATAAGATGAATATTAAGCTTGTGTTTTTTTAATGACGACATTAAAGAAACGAATTATATGATACAATCATGAATTTGTGTCCGATGATACAAATCAATGATATGTAAATTAAAGAAATTCACTTGTCAACTTAAGTAGGACTCTCATTAATGAAATTATAAATTTCATATTGATTATCTCATTTGGTTTTGAGATAAATTTAGTTGTATCATTTCTAAAGAAGAAAAATTTAGTCTTACTCAATGCCCTAAAGGTAACCTTGAAATTTTTTAAAAAATACAAATGATTCCATATGCATAAGATATTGAAAATCTAATTTATGCTCAAGTATGTATGTGTTCGGATATTGCGTACATTGTTGAAACGTTAGACAGATATTTAAGCAAATCTAATATGAACCACTGGGTAGCATCTAGTAGAGTTATGATATATCTTTAAAGAATAAAATTTTCATGTTCACATATCGGAGTTTTGGAAAATTAGAGATAATGAAGTTTACAGGCTTTGATTTTATTAGAATATTGATACAAAAGAATTTTATCACATAAGCATCTAATTATAGATTGAGTAGAAAGACCACTTCAATTATTTTGTGACAATAAATATGCATTCATTTATTCTATAAACAATGAGAACACTTCAAATTTGAAGCACATAAATATTAAGTTCCTAGTTGTTAAAGAAAATTAAGAGTGGTTGTGTGTCTATAGAGCATGTTGGTACAAACACCATAATTGAGTGCTTATTAAGAAACTATCATCCTAAGTCTTTCATGTGCAGGCTCGGCCCTGGGCAGGGGCAACAAGGGCGCCCACCTAGGGCCCATCATTCGGGGAAATTAAATATTGTATTTTTTAATTATATTTATTATTAAAATTTTTATTTTTTAAATACTTGTTATTATGAGCCTATTTTTTAATACTTGTTAATAGGTGATAAGTTTTTTCTAATATTTATTATTAGGGGTTTACTCTTAATATTCAATTTTTCTAATACTTGTTATTAGGTCCTGATTTTTTTCCAATATTTTTTTTATAATGGGTATAGTCTTAAAATTTTTAAAAAAATTCAATACTTGTTATTAGGACCCAATTTTTTCAATATTTGTTACTATGAATATACTCTTAAAATTAATTTTTTTTCATCACTTGCTATTAGCGACATAGATTTAAATAGCGGCATGCGACCACAACAACGGCCGTTATATGACTGTAGATGCCCATTTTTTTAATACTTTTTATAGGGGATAAGTTTTTTTCAATATTTATTATTAGGAGTCATCGAAAGGACTCAGTTCACAAAATACAAATACGCAAGATAAATAACTTACATAACTTCATCAAAATTATATTACTAATCGTAGTCGGTACTTATACCAGACATTAAGTTTAGTTTCTCAATTATTTGTTCATTCTCCTGCCGTCTCTGATAATTTTGTATGAACACGCCATTCTCGTCTTGGCCAGCTAACGCATTCGTTGAAGAACTTGACCCGTCATCAAATTTCAAGCTAAGCTTGATGTTTGTTCCCCCAGCACGTTTGTATGCCCGAAACATCTTCCACGTATCTTTCTTATCTGATAGTTTGAACATATAATGCTCCTCGAGGTTGGGCTCATTGACTAGTACTTTGACACGCAAGGCCTCTATTTTTGCGCTTGTCGACTCTTTAACTTGTTTCAAGATCAACTCAAATAATTCATTTCTTGTGATCATTTCACTAAAAGATGTGTATAAGTATGTTTCACGAAAAAATACAGTAAGAAGTTTGATGGGAAGCCTAAGGCAGAAAGGCAACCTATTTATCATTGGTGGTGGTAGGCATACATGGATCATATTTGCGTTTTACAAAACGTGAATTTATCTGACATGTCAGCAATAATTTGGAATTCGCGTTCTGAGGAACGAGAATTCCTTAGATTCCTATAGAATTTTCGTTCTACAGAATGCGAATTCCAAATTATTGCTATGCCGAACTTTGTGCTGACAATTGTATCATGGCGCGGGAACTTTACTGACATTTCTATCAGAATTCTAAATTATTGGTATGCTACTTCAACAAACGCAATTCTATTTATAAATGAGGGGGCGTAGAATTTCTAGATGCACCATAACAAAATTTAGAATTACAAAGCTTATTGATTTTTAGAAATGGCACCGCGAATTGAGGCTATAGTATACTACAATGGTCAGATGGTCCCCGATTCAAACATTGGGATCATATTTCAATCTAAAAACACTTTTAAGATCAACATTCCGAGGCGATCAATCACGTTTCAGTCGCTTAGGACCTCAATATCCAGGAAGGTTCCCAATCGCACGGGGAGGGAGTTGGAGTCTTTGAAGTATCGATGTCCAACGTCAATAGATCCATTGTATTACACAATATTCGATGTTGAAGACGACAGTTCTGTAGAATTGATGATAGATACACATCGTCAATACTCAATGGGATGGGCCATTGAGCTGTTTGCAACATTTTTTGAAGTTCACGTTGGCGGTCATAATGTGGTACCGAATTGGGTACGAGCAAATCTCGAGTTCAATCCAAATGCTATTAGTCCGACATCGAGTTTACGACGTGACTTCAACCTTCTACATGCGAGCAATGATGAAGCTTCATCGTCTTCGTCTTTGCGGAAACGACATTCTTCCGTTCCAATGTTCGACTTTGACCTTAACTTGCCACCAAGCCAAGAGTCGTCATACAATCCATACGTTCCAAAAATTAATGATTTCTCTATCGGGCGCCACTCAACATACATTCCATACACGGCGTCTTCAACGTACAATGAAGAGTTTAACCCGTTCGATGCTCTCTACCGGGCACCACTCAACATACATCCCAAGTCACCGAAATGTAGATGATATGTTATCTGTGGGGAGACATTCAACCGACGCTGCTGTTGATCGGGTTATGACTTCAGAACCTGTTCACGCAGAAGTTAATGATGAAGCAGAACTTTACCAGTTTGATAAGGCTCTTTCCGATGAAGAGCCGCGTACACAGGTTGGGTCCGATGGTGATGAGATGGGTCTATTTCCTCCTGAACCATCTGACCTTGATGAGCCGGTCGAATCAGAGGAGATCGCAGAAAACTCTTCTGACAACGATACATAAGATGATGAGGACGATGATGTCTGTTCGACTAATCTGCATGGACCAAGCAGTTGCGCAACGTACTACGAGCCACCTTCGCACTTCACAACAGTGGATATGGATGGCTTCTTCGCTACTTAATTCCCAGAATATCCACAATTAGACCAGTTCAACCAATGGAATGTGGGTTCGACTGAGCTACATGTTGGAAAGGTCTTCAGGACAAAAAAACTCGCGGAGGCTGCCATCAAGCATTACAACATAGAACGCTCAGTTACGTCCACCGTTTGGAAGACCGAGGCCAGGAAATATATTGCAGAGTGTCCTTACAAGTTCGTCGGATGTAAATGGAGGGTTCATGTATCAAAATTGAAAAGGCTGAATGACTTGTGGAAAATAACGAGATATAAAGGGCCTCATACATGCTCCATTGGGAGCCTGAGCCAAAACCATCCTAACTTGGATGTACACATGCTTTCTGATGCAATCCTTCCACTCGTGAAAGCAAACCCACATGTATTTGTGCCAGTGTGTATAGCTACCATCAAATCCATTTACACGTACACCGTCAAATACGATAAGGCGTGGTACGCAAGATATTATGCCATCCAAACACTATACGGGCAATGGGAGGAATCATACAATGATCTGTGATCATGGCTTCAAGTTATGTAGGAATACAATCTAGGGACATTTGTGGAATTGGATATTGTTCCGAAGTACTACAACGATCGTGTTGTACCAGGGGAGGTCGAATTTCATCACCTTTTCTGGACGTTCCCCCAATGCGTAAAGGCTTTCCGTTACTGCAAACCTATTCTCCAGATCGACGGTACATTTTTATACGGTAGATACACATAGATCTTACTAATTGCAGTTGCCCAGGATGGCAACAGAAAATGTATCCCAGTTGCTTTTGCGGTTGTTGAAAAGAAAAATGTCCCTTCTTGGGAGTTTTTCCTTTACAACCTTTGCAAGTATGTCATGCGCCGGGTTTTACGTACACGTGAAGATGGCATCGCTATTATTTCAGATAGAGGCGTATGAATTTGGGGAGAAATTCAACGTTTGGGAGATTCATGGAAATCCCCATATATACATCACCGGTACTGTTTGCGGCATATAGCAGCAAACTACTATCAGAGGTTCAAGAACGACGGTGAGCGTATAATGGTTCTCCGTTTGGGTATGCAACCATTCCATTTTGTTATTCTACGTCCACCAGTTATTATTATTACCAATTTACTATTGCATGTCTTATTCAACAGGCAACACACACCGGGTTAACCAAGTTGAAGAGCTGTTGGAGGAGTTGCAATTAAGGAATCCACAAGGGTATAACTATCTTATGGATATCCCAAAGGAAAAATGGTTGCAATGTTATGACGGGGGTCGTCGATATGGTCATATGACAACGGACTTGGCTGAGGCGATCAATTCGTCTTTTAAGGGAACACGCCATTTATCTATCACGTCCGTTGTCAAAGCAACGTATTACCAATTGGCAACCCTTTTCACAACCCTCGGGAAACAAGCAATGAAGTGGATGGCAGGTGGCCACATATTTCATCCAGATCTACAACAAAAAATCCAAGCGTCCATTGCGCATGCAAACTGGATGGGTGCGATGTGCTTCTATTATCGGGAACACATGTTTGAGGTAACAGAATTTTCGCAACCGCTGCAAGGAATAACGTAATACACCTACGTGGTTGATTTGCAAAAAAGAACGTGCGATTGCGGGGTGTTCCAGACGTTCAAGTACCCGTGTTCGCATGCTTTTGCAGCATGTGCATCGGTTCATTTTGATGCAACGACACTCATTGATTCCCTCTACAGGCTCGAAACCATTTTCAAGGTTTACCGAAATGAGTTCCCTCCAATCGAAAATGCACGTCACCATCGTATAATCGACAATGAACCAAAGATATGCTCAGATCCCTCCCTGCGACAAAAGAAAGAAGGTCGACCAAAATCAACGAAGATTCAGTGTGCTGAGGATATGGTTCCTCGAGAAAAAACTGGACAACTTATGCGGTGCAGTAAATGTGGGAACACTGGACATGATATTAGGAAATGTCCTCTTAGGACCGGCCCCCGAATAAACTAGATCAACCTATGTGTGATGTCTTCCGTCGTATTTTAATTTAAACGATCTTTTCTGCTTTTTTTTATATTTTACTTGCAATTTTAACGCGATTTTCATACATGTTACGACGACGTATTCATGATATTTTTTCTGCCGTTGTAAACATATGTTACATAATTACGGAGACCAACTTAGACAAAAGCAAACAAATACTCCGACCATACCCGAAAATCCAATTAAACCTCCATATGTACCCATGTTTGCTTCTAAAAACATCATTAGATAGCATTTTTAACGCAATTTTCTGACACTTTAGGACGCAATTTTCACGCACATTTTCGCGCCGATGTAAACATATTTTACATGACTAGGCCTTCAATCTTAGACAAACGCAAAAAATTATGCGAAAGATATCGCAAAATCTATTTAAACATGCCTATGGACACATTTTTTCTTGGAAAATGTTACTTTGATAGCATTTTTAACACAATTTTCTCACATTTTCAGACACCGTCTTCCTCTAAACTTTAGCACCACTATAAAATTAAGCTGCACATCTTTGTCTCCAAACTTAGAAAAAACCAAAAATAAGGTCGAAACACACCGTAAAATGCATTTAAACATGCCTATACAGTAATGTTTCCTTCTAAAACATTGTAACTTGCCCATTTGCAGGCCATTTTCAAACATCTTAAGATGTTGTAGACGCTCGTATCTTCACACTATCTTAAAGATATGTTTCAGTACGACACCATTATAGTTCAAAAATTATAATGGGGTCCTCAGATAACCCGTTATTCGATAAAAAATATAGCTACCCAATCAATTTTTGCTGGTTTGAATACATATTCATCCTCAATTTCTCGTGTGTAGGGGGTAATAAATCGTTGAATTAGCGTCCTACAGGACGCGAATTCTGGTTTCGAATATTCAGTATCCCGCCAATGATTGGATACTGACATGGTACTGAAATTCGCATTCTGTAGAACGCGAATTCCGAATTTACGTTCTCCAGAATGCGAATTTGTCTTACATGGCCTAAAATGAGAGTATTTTTCCAAGTAACAAACATAGAGGGTATTTTTCAGATTAAATTCTCTCCGGGGAATATTCCCCAAATTGGCAAAAAAAAAAAAGAGAGCTTGTACTAGCATATATTGGCAGAGGCAGATAAGGTGGAGACAAAAAGGCAACATGATTGGTGAAATGATATAATCCATCATAAGGAGCTTTTAGGGTTTCCCCCACGTGTCCAATCATTTTCTGCAAAAATCAAGGTAAATGGACATCCCCTGTCCCCTAAACTGTCCCATCTCTGCCGGAGAAATTAAGGGAATATTTTCCCTTGGATTTATATTTATGGAAATAAAGATCTTTAAATTTTATTACTGGAATTATGACGATACAAGATTTAAAATTTTTATACAACTACTCATGTGTGAGATTCCAAAGGTAGATCCTTTTTATCATTGTAATTATAAAGCAAATGTGTTTACCGTTGAACAATCAAACTGATTGTATAGGCTAATCGTCTCTCTTTTGAACTAGTTTTTCCTCTCTACTCTAATTGTGCCGCAAGGGCTCTTACCCTTTTTTCTTTAAATAGTCTGCGACTGTTTTAATTTTTATGTTGGTTAACGTCAGCCAGACTCATTAGTTACCTATTTTTTATTTTTTTATATTTTTAATAAAATCTCTGTCCTTGTGGCACGTGTTTTCTCTGTCCTTGTAGCACACTTTTTCGTTAATTTTAGCATACCTTAGCGTACGTTTGGTGTTTTTACAATGATCTTCGCGGCGCTAGTTTCTGATTTTGATTCTGTCGGTGTTCATAAAAAGATAGATTCCCTCTCGGTTGATGGTTGTTTGCCGATGTAATCAGACTTGGGTAGCGGAGCAATTTGCCTGATAGTTTGATTTGCTCACCACTCCTTTTCTCATTGTAAAACGTCTCGTTTGGATAGAGACAAGGAGATTCAGGGAGACTTCTGGATTTTATCGGTATGCTAATATCTATGAAAAATATTTATTTTCTTTGCATCTTTGGGTTGTTTGAGATTTTGATGTACTGGATCTCATTATTCTTCATTTTGAATGCTTTGTATTTGAGATATTTTTATAGTTATTAATAAAATTTAGTTGTTATTGTCAAAATCAAATTGATTGTAGAAAATTTAAAACACTTGAAGATTAATAACGACATTTATTTTAGCTGACACTAACAACGGTGGGCTAATTCAACCCTTTTTCTCACAAATCTCAAGAAATCAATTGCCCAAACAACCACCGCTTCCCTCTCTGTTTCATCCGTCAATCCGACCGCCGCAATTGGCGTTACGTCTCTGCTTTTGGTTAGTGGGAATTCGACTTTGTGAGTTGAAGACCACGTTTTGACCCCTTCATAGCAACAAGTAACAACCACGTGCTTTTAGCTCAGCCTGAGATTCCTTGAAACCGACACCATACCCTCCCAAGTTGTCTAAATCGAGACAAGACCATAGCTAGGTATGTTGCCAGTTGCCACCCATACGGTTATAGATACGGGTACAGGTATGAAAACGGGGAAAATTCTACAATGTTTAAAAAAAATAGTAAATTTTAACATTATAAAATACATATATTTTTTACTCCATTTTGAATTAAAGAAGTTTTTAACAAGGCATACAATAATTTTTGTATGGCTTTCGACATCAATGAAATCATACTTGATAAAAAAATATAGTAGGATACAATAAAAGTACGACAAAATATAAAATAAATTTTATATTTCAAAAAATGTAAAAGTAAAAAGTCATAAAAATCATGTGAGCATGACATCACACATATTTATATACTTATAGTTGAATAACGTGAACAAGAAAAAATAAAAAAGAAGCAAGAAAAAGACAGAAAAATGTAAAATAATAGAAGAATAGAAAAATGAAATACTAGGGAGTACTCAAATGTCTATGTTTCATAGGTTGCAATGTTCACATCAGTCTCAAAGTTGTGTCTTAGCTCATTTGTTTATTGAGTTATTTTTCTATGTCGAAACGATCCTTAAGTTCAACGAGTTTTTAATTTTTGAAAAAAAATTATTTTGAAGATTCTATTTTAAATTGAAAATGAAATCGTCACCAATCATCGGAACAATAATTAACTAGTGCCGTCATTGTTATTTGAACAAGACTGGTACATGCATAGATAAACAAGAAGGCAAAGTAGAGATGGAGAAGAACTTCAGTGTTCCCGATTGTCGTTGTGTCTCGAGGCAACGGTTATGAACATAATAAGAAGTTGATGATGATCAAAAGTAAGGTTGAATTGTTTCTTTTGTGAGAAAGTTCTCAGTTAAGGGATGTTCGTATTAAAAAATTGTAATCTTATTACATATTTGTAATCATCAAAATGAATGATGCGAATATTTTACATTAAATGAATTCCCAAAAAAACATGCTTGGCTTTTCCATTTATTAATTCCGAATATTTTAAACAAAAACATTTAAAGAAGAGAGCATATAATATATCAAAATTTCAAGACTACTTTGTGTCTACAAGAGTACAAGTAAACTACAATATTTATCAAATGTTAAAACGTGGTTTATTAATAAATTACAACCAAACAAACTTGTAAGTTAGCTGTAAACCGTAAGCCGTCTTAGCTCAGCCGGTAGAGCGCATGGCTTTTAACCACGTGGTCGTGGGTTCGATTCCCACAGACGGCGTAATTTTATAATTTAACTCTTATTGCATTACGCGGTTCTACTCAATCGTCTTAGCTCATATGAATGGCTTAATTCTTAGTTGATTACTTTATTTGCACTTGTATTATCATTAACATGCCTTTTATTAAGGATAAATAAAATAGAAAATGTGAACTTCTCTGCACTAAAGTACTATATTTGAAAATTGGATTTAGAAAAAAAGTTTGTTTAAAATTTATCATGTTTAGATTTAAACATTTAGTGTAGATTTTGATTTGGTCTGTTTTACGATATGTATTACTTTTATATGTAAGGTTAACCCATAAAAATTAGTCATAAAGTCAAAAATAACCTCCAACGTTTGACCTTTAGGTCAGTTTAGTTCCAATTTTTTTTTTTGCGCAAACAACCTCTTAACGTTTCATTTTCGTACAATTTTCACCATCGATGGATGAAAATCGTCAGTCAACAGACATTGACCATTTGTTACTGACATGTCATTGTTACATGGTAAGGGGAGATGACGTGGCAGTGCCACGTGTACAATGACGTGTTAGTGGTGCCACATAAGAAAAAAATATTATTATTTTTTATTTTTAAAGAATAGACAACCAATTAAAAGTTGACACGTGGTGCTTTCTTATTTGAAGAATTTTAAAGAAATTAAAATTTTACTAATGTGGGGACTTGAACCTAAGTTGTTAGATTAGAAAATTTTCTCTAAAACAATCAAGCCAAGTCACTCAATTAGTGCCTCTCTTCGCAGAAACAATTTTAAGGATAATATAGAATTAGAGTTTTTCCCAGAAATTCACTCTTTCATCGTCAACTCTCTAATTTTCCTCACCATTTCATCTTTCGAGCGACTGAACTAAAACTTTAAATATTAACAGCTCCGGCAACAGCAGATACTATAACTTATTCATATTTCCTTGACTTTTCCTTTTCCCTACAAAACATTATACTTATAATAACACCCACCTCTTCCGCCTCATTTTTTCCCTTTTCTCTATTTCAGCTACCATTCACTTCTCCCTCTTTCCTTATCACCGGTTTCAAAACAAAAACGATAATTTCACATCAAAATCGTAAACAAATTTTGAGTTTGATTAGTATTCTAATTGTTTGAATTGGTATCGTTGTTTGGTTGATCTAATAAAAAACAATTCAATTCCGATTCAAATATTTGAGAAAAGAACAAAAGAAAATTAGAGAAGAAAAAAATATGACATATCGAATAAAACGATAGGAAGATGGTGAGATCTATTACGAGTTTAAGTGAGATTTTGTTGTTAAAAATTCTTCAAAAGATAAGTTGTTCAGAAGAGAGCAGTAAGCCTTATATGGCGGTGGTGAAGACGGGGCAAATGAACTCTAATGCGTGAACAAAGTGAATTTTTGCGCAAATAAATACTAATTGATTTATTTGGCTTGATGGTTTGGGGTAACGCTTTCTAACCCAACAATCTAAGTTTGATTCTCTACAATACCATTAACACATGGACTTTTAACCACCATTGTGATCTTAAGCATTTCGTTAGTGTACTCGGATGGAGTTTACGGTACAATTACAACCCCCAACATCCAAGGCGACTTTATTCACGGTGCACCCAATCCTATAACCGACTAACTATATTCGATTCAAGTACTTTAAAACCACACATCACTTGCCAATATACATCATTTATCATCAATAATCCACTATTTTAAAGCATTAACCAAAGCCATTAAACCATCATGCATCACTATGCATCAAACCACAATTATCAATATCAAACCAAGGATCTCTTACCTTGAGCATCCTTCAACACATGGCTTTTAAAACCAGCATTAATCATGCTAAAATATGCTTTCAAAACATAATTTAAACATGCAAATTAAACACGTTGCATCCAACCATTTCATGGTTCATTCAAGAGAAAGAGTTTTCCCGAAAACTTACTCTTGAGCTTAGTTAAGTTGATTAGACTTAAACTAAGCTCCCAAACCTTCAAACATTCAATACAAAGCTGGAGATCCAACTCCACTCACCGATTCCGTTTCGCAAGTTTGTCGAAACGCCGTTCAAGCCTCCGGATCAACACCACAAGGATCCGAAGATGTCTCCCATGTTTTAAACACATCAAAGCAGAGGATTAATGCACCATCATGCATTAAAATCTTCAGCCACAACACCTAAACTCGATGCTCTCACCAAATCTAACATTTCGGCTACCAAACACAACCGAAATCACCTCCAAACTCTTCCACAACATTGCCCAGCCAAGATCCATCACTTCTAAACATTCTTAGACATCAATTAACATCCAAAAGAACCTAAACTCGTCCTTATACTTCCAGCTATAACAGAACACCAAAATCACCCCAAAAACCACCATTTTCATAAGCAAAAACTTAGGAAAATCAACCTATTCGGGATTGCATTGATTAAACTTCAATTACACATCATTAAACATCCAAAATACATTAAAAAGGCATCTCAAAACAGAGCCCAAACAATCACCATGAATTTCTTTAAGATTTAATCCAAATCTTGAGTTTAAAGCCAAAATCAAGATCACAACATTAAAACCTTTAATAAAACTTAAATTAAGGATTGAGAACTTGGGAATTTCAGTAAAGAACTGAGTATTTAGAGGAGAAGAACATCCTTACCTCTAAATGTAGATTTCTCCTTGATTAGAGCCAAAATCCTTGAAAATTCAATAAGCAAATGAAGAGGATTTGATGTAGAAAGGATTAGGAATCATTTGAGGATTGAAATCTCATAATTTGGTGTGAAAATCAAAAGAAAAGTTGCTGTAGAAATGTGTTTGGCTGAGAGAATTTTGAGAGAAAATTAGATGAGAAAATTTTAAAGAAAGTTAGTTATCAAATCTCAAAATTAGTTTTTCCCATCTTCCTTTAATTAATTAAACATTAAATGAATCATTTAAAACTAAGAAAAAATCTGGAGAAATCAATCTTGGGTAAATTAGCTCCTTAAAGATTCAAAGTTTCAATCCTTACAAAACAGTCACCACTGAACTTTTCAAAAAATACATTTTAGTCACTAATTCAAAATGTCACACTTCCAAACATTATTTTGTAAAATTGATTTCACCACTCTCTTATATATATTAAAAGAGGATTTTTAGATATTTTTCCATATTTTTAATGTAAACCGGACTAGGCTTTCCCTAAAACCACCTTTTATATTCGAACCGAAAATTAGACCGTTCCGGTTCAGACCCTAAACTTCCAAGCCCAAAATTGGGATGTTACACTATGTGTTTTGTATGAGCGTTGTTAGACTCATATGTGTTGGTTTTTGATGTTAATGCCTTTGATGTGGATTTGTAAACCATGTTTATGTTGTTGCCTAAATGCTTTGTGTTTTGAAGGCTTATGACCATGTCCCATGAATGCTTACGTGTTTTGTTTAAAGGCATGTAAACCTTGCTATGCAATGTATTTGGGTGAATGCTTGATTCTTTATATGAATGACCTTTACATGTATGTTCTTTCGATTGGCTTGGTCTTGAATGTATGATAAGTGTTTGATCATGATTGAAGTAGGGTGAAATGCCTCTAGAGTATGTGTATGCATGTTGTATCTTGTTTCTTGTTGTTTGAGGCATGTTGGGAACTTTTGGAGATGCAAAAACTGATTTTAGAAACAGGCATACTGCAGGTGTTTCGGAACGCGTGAGGTGGTTTTGGAACGGGTGTGGTTTCAGGGATACTCGTATCGGAACGCGTTTCGGTACGGTTTGAAACTGTGAGCCCATGTTCCGATACGCGTATCAAAACGGTTTTGCTACTGTGAAGGCCTGTTCCATAACGTGTTTCGGAACGCTTAGGCGAAACGAACCCCTGTACCGAAACGAGGTGGACCGTATCGGTATGGCTGGTCTGGCTTTTAAAACTGGGGCCCGTGTATTGAAACGGGCAAGCCTTTTTCGAAACACAAGTCTGTAAATTGGGCTTTTGGAATCTTTAAAGGTTCTCAAGTGTTGGGCTTGGGTCATGTTTGTCGTAATCTTTCCTGTGAGTCTTGTTCGCATCGTTTATGTATGGTTTGGTTGCGTATGCAAGAAATCGAACTAACTTGACACTTGGTAAATTTAAGTTAACTTACGTTTCGTCTGCATAGTCTTGTCTTTGTTTTTCTGTTGTTGTTGCACACATAGGATTAAATAATTCATCTAGACAAGATAATTGAAGAAAAATTTTCCAGGGTTGCTAACCGAGGTGGGGCCTTAACGGGTTTCACTTCGGTTTTCCACATGTAACCTACTCAGACTGGTCAATCGTCTAGACCAGGACGAGGGGGTTACAAAAAATGTAAAAGTAAAAAGTCATAAAAAATCATGTAAGCATGACATCACACATGCTTATATACTTATTAAATCATGTGAACAGAAAAATGTAAAAGAATAGAAGAATAAAAAAATAGAGAGATAAAATACTAGGGAGTACTATGTCTCTGTGTTTCATAGGGTGCGATGCTCACATCAGCCTCAAGTAGTGATGTAAAAATAGGTAATTGGACGGGTTTCAGGTCGGGTATTGTCAGATCGGGTAAAATTGGATACATGTCATTTCAGGTTATTTTTCTATTTTGACTCGACTCGGGACGGATGCGGGTCCATTTCAGGTCGGGTCCGAAGCAGATAATTGGCATGTTAATTCGGGTTCGGATACACTTCAGGTCGGGTCCATTTTAGTTCGGGTCCATTTCAGTTCGGGTTCGTTTCAGGTCGGGTCCATTTCAGGTCGGGTCCGTTTCAGATCAAGTCCATTTCAGGTCGTGTTCATTTCAGGTCGGTTGCATTTCAGGTCGGGTGCATTTCAGGTCGGGTAGTTTCAGGTCGGGTAATTCAGGTCGGGGTATTTTCGGGATTGGAATTTGTATTGAGTTTGAGTTCGGTACAACCGTATAAGTAGTCGATAGACTTTAGGTTGACCTTAGTTAATCGTCGTTGATTTTGAGTTAATTATTTAAAGTCATATCAAATTAAGATCATAAAACATTGAGGTAATTAAAAATATAATGAAAATGGGTCAATTTGGACTGAAAATGGGTCAATTTGGATTAAAAATAAAGTTTCACGGATTATAATGAACAAAAATATCAAATTAAAATTATAAAACATTAGACAAATTTATAGAAAATAAGGAAAAGGGGTCATTTTAGAATAAAAATAAAGTTTTGGGGACTATAATGAACAAAAATATCTAATTAAAAGTATAAAAATTAGAGTAATTAAAAAACAATAAGTTGAGGTCAATATAGAATAAAAATAAAGTTTTAGGGTCTAGAATGAACAAAATTTCAAATTAAAATTATAAAACATGGTGAATTAAAATATATATATAAGGGTCAATGTGGAATTAAAATAAAGTTAAAGGACTAGAATGAAGAAAATATTAAATTAAAATAACAAAACATTGGACAAATTTAAAAAAATAAATAAATGTGGGTAAATTTGGAATAAAAATAAGGTTTTAGGGTCTACAATGATGAAAATATCAAATTAAAATTATAAAACAATGGATGGATTAAAAAACAATGAATATGGGTTTAGGGTTCATACATTTATAGGTATATTATACATACATGCATACTTATATATATTAAGGTTTAGGGTTTAGGCTTTAGGGAGAAATTTAGTAAGGGTTTAGGGCTCATACATGTCACGGGGCTAGACTTTGGCTCGCTAACCCGTGCGGCCTTAGTCGACGATCTTAGGTCGGGGACTAAGTAAGCCTTTGAAAACTAAGCTGATGCGCTTAGTAGGTGTTGTGCGGAAGCTTTGGAAAAATATGTGTGATGGCTAAGCAAGGTAAAAATGAAAGAGAGGCGAGAGATTTATAAAGCAACGAGCCTCGTTAAAAACTCCTTCTAAGCCTAGATGAGGAGAAAAGAGTACTCGAGCCCTCTTGTATTAAAGAAATGAGAAATGAAGAAAGATGGGAAAAATGGAGTGATTACAATGGTTGGGCAAGGCTCTTATTTATAGCCTTGGCCCCTAGATCTAATGGCTAGGAACGACTCGATCCAATGGCTATGGATGAGTCTTACAAAGAGAATCTCTAACAAAGGAAAGCTAATCAACTATACATGGCAACTAAATCACACTATTACATGGTTGCCTAAGATAAGAGCTCAATGACATCATTGTCTTGGTGGCATTGGCTTGTTTCCACGAATGTGGCTTCAAGGATGGATACTTTCCTCGAATAGTCTCCATGGAAGATACATTTCCATGTGCGTTGGTCCAAAGATGACTCCTTGGCTTTGGTCTTGGATGCTTGGGCGGATTGGGCTTGGTGTGGCCCGGATCTTGACTCCAAAACCTCCTCTTTAGCACATTGGGTGCTAAAACGGGCCCTAGAGGTGTGGGCAATGAGGATGGACAACCTCTAGGCCTCTTGGCATGCACATCGGGTGCGAACTCAGCCTCATAGGCGTGCACGTCGGGTGCGGGCTTGAGCTCCATGTCTTGGGCGGCATGGATGAAAGACAAGGCCCTCTCGGATGTGGACTTGGCCCCCTTAGTGTGCACGTCGGGTGCGGACTTGGGCTTCATAGCTTGACCGTCATGAACGGTGTAAGGCAAGGCCCCCTCATGTATGGACTCGGCCCCTTTGGTGAGCACGTCGGGTGCGGGCTCGGGCTTCATGGCTTGGGCGCCATGAAGGGTGGATGGAAAGGCCCCCTCGTGTGCGGACTTGGTCTCCATTGTGCGCACATCAGGTGCGGGCTCGGGCTCTATGCCTTGGCCGGCATGGAGGGTGCGTAGCAAAGGCCCCTCGGGTGCGTGTGTTGGGCCCCCTCGGGTGCAAGGCGTACGGGCAGCACATGGGGTGCTAGACAAGGCCCCATGGTGCGGACGAACTGGCCCAGGACGGATCTCTTGGGCGCGGACACCACCAAGGGCGTTGTGCATGGCCCCTTGGTGTGTGGAAACAGTAGCACTTTGAGTCCCTCGGTCGGGTTGTGCGGGTGGTGTGCGAAGTTTAGCACCTATGGGTGCGGGAGACTCGATCTTGAAAAGAGAGTCGGTAACATTCTCCCACACTGAAGCTATCGACGTCCTCGTCGATTGGTAAGGATGAGGCTCGGTCGCCTTGATCTCGAACGGCCCCGGCTCATCGTCTCGTTCCCGCTTGGCTAAGGGAACTCTTGTGGAACGTTCAAGGCTTTCATGCCTTGTTCCTCGATCAATCTCGAACGTTTGCCACTCCTTGGCAAACTCACAATCATCCTCGAATAAGGGATTATCCCTCCAAAACACAAGGTCTTTGTGCCTTGGCAATTGGCTCGTCTCGATGGTTGGTCTCACCTTGCTTTGTGCTTGGTTTGATCGCATCGGCGGCCTGAAAACAAAACCAGAGTAAGTTAGTCTTAAATCATCACGATAACTTAACTTACTTACCTCGGACAAAAAGTCCTTGTCGGGTGGCTTCACTTCGCCTTGTCGATACTCAAGGCAAGTGATGATGGCGGGGTCTTGTAAGACTAGATCCCCTTCTTCGGTGCACCCTTGCACTTTTTCGAATTGAAATCCATCTTGGTAGGCCGTCGTGCCTACTTGCTCTATGAAAAGGCTTTTTCCTTCGCACTCTCTCGTTGGCGATCTACAAACAAAATATAAGTGAGTTAGTCCCAATTTAGATGGAAAAATGGGCTCACTTACCTCGGACTCAAAGTCCACGTCGCTCGACTCCTTGTCGCATGACTCGACTAGGGTGGCTACTTGGCCCACGTCTTGATTTGGATCTTCCTTCAAACTTGTAGAATCCCTACAAAAATCCAAATGACAATGGGTTAGATTGGATTCTTTAAATAACAAAGAATCACTTACCTCGGACTCAAGGTCCTCGTTGTCTTGCTCAATCGGCTTTCCACTCTCGAAAGCGTAAAGATGTCCCACTCGCATCGGCAACTCTTCGATGGCAAGTTCTTCATCAAACTCGGATGACTTTTCATCCTCTTCATCAAACTCAATCACATCGTCCACCTCACTTGGTGAACAAGTAGCATGCCTTACCTCATACCCTCGGCTTAAGGCATCATTGGCTACTTTCTTCGACAATCTTGGGTTGCACTTCCAAGTAAAGTCGAACAACGAAAGGCTTTTCTCCCAACGAACCGGCTGAGAAGGCAACTTTGCATGGGTTAGAAAGTAATCTTCTAATTCAATATTGGTATAGACGTCAAACCTTGGCCCTATTAATTGTTTTTTCCAAACGTGCAAGCAAAACACAACTGCATGCATCTCTTGATCAAGACTCGAGAAACTCTTCTCGCAATTGAATTTGAGCTCTCGGATTTTGTGTGCAATTGGGACTCCTTTCTCTAAAAGGATTCCTTCAATGTAGTCGGCACAAGCAAAGGTATGAACTTCAAATGCCTTCACGTCCTCGAACTCATCAAGGACTTCATCATCGTTGGCTGTCTTGGTTGAACCTGCATAATCCTCATCGTCGGATTTTGGCAAATCAAGTGCATTAATTTGCTCCAAAAAAGATAAACCAAGAATAATTTCATTTGCATCAAAAGAATCAAGAGATAATACCTTGATGTTTATTGGGCCTCGGAAATCGTTGATTTGAAGGTACACATCCTTCACAATTCCCACAACTGGCTCGTCTAGGAAGCTGATTCTCTCAACTTGTTCTTCAACCTTCTCAACTTGAAGGTTTAACCACTTGGACATTTGCTCGGATATGAGCAACGAATGTGCACTCGGATCCACTAGCACATTAAGTGTAGCCTCGGAAAACACTATGTCTACAAACATAGGTTTCTTTTCTTCAAAGTCACTTTCGACTTCACAAGATGACTCATCATCGTCATCGTCGCTGGAATACTCCACGTAATAAGTGGACTTGTTGCGCTTTTGCAACCTTTCCTTAACCAAAGTTGCACTATCGAACTTTGACGCCCCAACAACCACCAAACTAGGTGATTCACTGAACAAGGAAGCTAGCTTTTCGGCCTCGGTCTCTTCGGGCAAGCTTCACTCCTCGCACGCCTCTACCATACCAAATGGTAGCACATTGCACTTCTTATCAAGCTTCGAAGCCTCGATCTTGTCGGACTCGTCCCGTAACTTGGACTGCCTGAACTTGTGCGGGCATTGGAAAGACAAGTGTGGATCTCCACACCTCCAGCATTTCGACGACCTCCTCTTTGGGCAGTCATGAACATCATGTTTGATCCTACAACGGGAACAAAACCATGAATTAGTAAAAACACTATTCAAATGTGATTTACTTACCTCGCTTTCAAACGAGAGTTTTGGTGACTCCACGTCCATCTTTGTCGCAACGTCCTTTCTTCTTCCTCGCGCCATCTTGTCTCGGATAGGAGCGGAACACGCTCTAATACCACTTGTCACGGGGCTAGACTTTGGCTCGCTAACCCGTGCGGCCTTAGTCGACGATCTTAGGTCGGGGACTAAGTAAGCCTTTGAAAACTAAGCTGATGCGCTTAGTAGGTGTTGTGCGGAAGCTTTGGAAAAATATATGTGATGGCTAAGCAAGGTAAAAAGGAAAGAGAGGCGAGAGATTTATAAAGCAACGAGCCTCGTTAAAAACTCCTCCTAAGCCTAGATGAGGAGAAATGAGTACTCGAGCCCTCTTGTATTAAAGAAATGAGAAATGAAGAAAGATGGGAAAATGGAGTGATTACAATGGTTGGGCAAGGCTCTTATTTATAGCCTTGCCCCCCTAGATCTAATGGCTAGGAACGACTCGATCCAATGGCTATGGATAAGTCTTACAAAGAGAATCTCTAACAAAGGAAAGCTAATCAACTATACATGGCAACTAAATCACACTATTACATGGTTGCCTAAGATAAGAGCTCAATGACATCATTGTCTTGGTGGCATTGGCTTGTTTCCTCGAATGTGGCTTCAAGGATGGATACTTTCCTCGAATAGTCTCCATGGAAGATACCTTTCCATGTGCGTTGGTCCAAAGATGACTCCTTGGCTTTGGTCTTGGATGCTTGGGCGGATTGGGCTTGGTGTGGCCCAGATCTTGACTCCAAAACCTCCTCTTTAGCACATTGGGTGCTAAAACGGGCCCTAGGGGTGTGGGCAATGAGGATGGACAGCCTCTAGGCCTCTTGGCATGCACATCGGGTGCGAACTCGGCCTCATAGGCGTGCACGTCGGGTGCGGGCTTGAGCTCCATGGCTTGGGCGGCATGGATGAAAGACAAGGCCCTCTCGGATGTGGACTTGGCCCCCTTAGTGTGCACGTCGGGTGCGGACTTGGGCTTCATAGCTTGGCCGTCATGAAGGGTGTAAGGTAAGGCCCCCTCATGTGTGGACTCGGCCCCTTTGGTGAGCACGTCGGGTGCGGGCTCGGGCTTCATGGCTTGGGCGCCATGAAGGGTGGATGGAAAGGCCCCCTCGTGTGCGGACTTGGTCTCCATTGTGCGCACATCAGGTGCGGGCTCGGGCTCTATGCCTTGGCCGGCATGGAGGGTGCGTAGCAAAGCCCCCTCGGGTGCGTGTGTTGGGCCCCCTCGGGTGCAAGGCGTACGGGCAGCACATGGGGTGCTAGAAAAGGCCCCATGGTGCGGACGAACTGGCCCAGGACGGATCTCTTGGGCGCGGACACCACCAAGGGCGTTGTGCATGGCCCCTTGGTGTGTGGAAACAATAGCACTTTGAGTCCCTCGGTCGGGTTGTGCGGGTGGTGTGCGAAGTTTAGCACCTATGGGTGCGGGAGACTCGATCTTGAAAAGAGAGTCGGTAACATACATACATACTTACATATATTAGGGTTTAGGGTTTAAGGTTTATGGTTTACAGAGAAATTCATTAAGGATTTAGGGTTTATACATTGATAGCTATATACATACATACTTACATACACTAGGGTTTATGTATTAGGGATTAGGGTTTAGTGTTTAGGGTTTAGGTTTTATGGTTTACATAGAAATTCATTAAGACTTTATGGTTCATATATGGATAGCTACATACATACACACATCAGGGTTTAAGGATTATGGATTAGGGTGTATGGAAAATTTTATTAAGGTTTAGGGTTTAGGGCTTATGGAAAAATTCATCAAGGTTTAGGGATCATACATTGATAGCTACATACATGCATATATACATTATGGTTTAAGGTTTAAGGTTTGGGTTATAGGGTTCATGGTTTAGGGAAAACTTCACTAAGGGTTTAGGGTTCAAACATTGATATGTACATACATTCATACTTACATATATTAGGGTTTATGGTTTAAGGTTTAGGGTTTATGGAGAAATTCATTAAGGGTTTAGGGCTCATACATTGATAGTTACATGTATACATCATTACATACTTTAGGGTTTAGGGTTTAGGGTTTAGGGAGAAATTCATTAAGGGTTTAGGGCTCATACATTGATAGTTGCATGAATATATACTTACATAAATTAGGGTTTAGGGTTTATGCTTTATGGAAAACTTCATTAAGGGTTTAGAGTTTATGCATTAATATGTACACACATACATACTTACATACATTAGGGTTTATGATTTATGATTAGGATCTAAGGATTTATGGTTTAGGGTTTATGGTATTTTGTTTTAGAGTTTAGGGTTTAGGGTATCTACTTTTATACATACATATATGCTAATTGTTGAGTGGATCGAATGATCGAACTAAACCAAGAGGGGGTGAATTGGATTTTTAAAGTTCTTGGTGGTGGAATTTGCAAATAAAATTGGTAGACAAGGAATTTTAGAGTGGTTCAAGTTCCAAATGAACTCTACATCCACTACCTTAGCTTCACTAAGGATTTGCAACAATTCCACTAATTGCTCTTCCCCTTTTCTAGGCTAAGGAGGTAACCCTTACAATTTTCGGTCAAATTTTCTACCCAAAATTTGATCCAATCCTCACACAATTGAAACAAAGAATTTGTTAGCTAAACAAGTATCTCTCAATACACAAAATAGCCCAATTACAAGCACTCAACCCAATTGAAATGATAAGAATGAAAAATACAATTGGGGTTACAAGACAATAATGGGATTTAGGCACAAATGCTTGGATTTGATGTTTGGATGTTTGCTTTTGGATCAATAGTTGTTGCTGAAGCTTTTAGAGGTCCCTTTTATACCTTCTAGCCGTTGTTGTTGTTGCATTCATCAATAGAGTCGTTGGGGGTGTTATCTTCCCTCCATAAATGCAGTCTGCAACCAAACGTTTCGAAACGCCCGACCCTGTTTCAAAACAGACCAAAATAGAAAGAGCCGTTGGGGTGCATTTAAGAGCCCGTATCGAAACGGTTAGACCTGTTTCGATACGATAAGAGCTGTTTCGAAACTTGTTTCGAAACATTTTGCCACTATCAAGGACCGTATCGAAATGGCTTGAGATCGTTTCGAAACACTTGATGTCGTTTCGATACAGTTGCTCAATGTTCTTAAGCTGTTTCGAAACTTGTTTCGAAACACGTGTTGGCATTGTTGAAATTGTTTCGATACCCGTTTCGAAACATGGACTCATAGTTTCAAAACTGTTTCGAAACGCCTAAGGTCGTTTCGAAACGGTGACTCGAAAATCACTGTTTTGGCTTTAAGAACACGTAGAAAATATTTGATAAACTTAGTTTTTAACTTAGGCATATTGTTTAAAACATGTAGAGAGGTTTGAGGACTTAAAAATTCGTTTTCACATTTTCAATTTAGTCCTTAGGTTCTTTAGTTATATCAAAATTAAAATATCGATTTCACAATCTCCCCCTTTTTGATATAACAAAACCAAAGTTAGAATTTTTAAGAGTTTTGAAAATTTTGAACACATTCTAAGTCCCCCTCAATTTAAGATAGGTTTTTAAAGTTTTAAAAGGATTTAAGGATTTAAATTCAAGGTTTAAAACTTAAAAACACTTAAAACATTTAAAACGAATTTTGGCTCTTAGATTACTTCTCCCCCTTTTTGTTAGATCAAAAATAAGAAACAAGGCTCATAGAGAAGAGATAGGGTTAATGGCAATAATCATTAAGCAATAAGCAATAAGCAACATAATATTAATTCATAAAATTAAAATATCCAAAACATAAATCTTAAACAATAAGTTCAAAGCATAATCCCAAATAAAATCAAAAGCATAGGTTCATAAAAACATAATGGAAATAAAGATGCAAACTTAAACCTAAAATGTATAGCTAATAAGATATGTCATGATAATCCTAGGCCTCGTCGTCGTCACTACCATCATCCATGGATTCATCATCGCTCTTCACTTGAGAACGACGAAACTTCATCCATTGGCCATAAAAGGTGGAGAAGGACATGTCCATAGCCGATTGTTGATTCTTAAGGGATTGGAGTCGATTCTCATTGGCAAGGAGATCCTCTACGGATTGCAAGCGGGTATTGAGAGCACCAAAACCTCTAGACATGTTAGTGTCCAAAGTGTTGAACCGCTCGGTAACAAAAGCCATGAGAGCTTCATTTTTTGCAACTGGAGCCTGTGGTTGAGGTTCAACGGGAGGAGGAGGAGGTGCTTCCCTATCAACACGTTCCCAATGCCCATTGTTTACATAGCGAAATCCGGATCTACGGAGAGAGGACTCACCAATTTTTGACTTGCGGGGTTCCGGAGAGTCGTAGATGCAATCAAGATTAAGCTTACTAAAGATGTGACTTAAAATCGTTCCATAAGTGAAAGATTTCAGGGCATCGGTGTCACGAAGCTTAACATTATTGACTATCTCGGCAAACATGATCTTAACAAGATTAGGGCGCTCACCACGACGGAAACACTCAAGCCAAAAATAGTCTACTTGACGAATGTGAGAAAATTTACCACCAGAGGGGCGAAGGAACCAGGAGACCATCAAATGGAGGAATCTATCATGCGCATCCAAGATAAGCACCGAACCGGTGTGAGAACCAAAGTGACTCTCATTCTCAATTCCTTCGTTCTTAAGAGCAAAAGTAGACTCCAAGAAAGGGATGTCAATGACAATCCTCTTGCCCAAGATAGAAGACTCAAGGCCAACCACTTCGGTATTGTCTTCGCTATTAATAAATTGAGCATTTGAGTAAAAGAGAAGTACCATGTTTTTGTAGCAAATGTCCGGGATGCTCAACAAGACAAGGAAATCCCATTCTCTTAAACGGTCGAGGTAACGAAAGAGAAAGCGCTCGGAGTCAAGAAACGCGAGGTCAACAACATGCTCACGCCGAATTTCAAACTCTTTAACATAATTGAAGCGATCCCTCATCTCTTGAGTTCGAAGAGTTTTTTGAAATAGTTGGGTGAGATTAGGACGAATACTCGATTCACTTGCTTGACCGGTCTTACGCTTTTTGCTAACGTTCTCCGTAGACATCCTAAAAATATAAGGGTAAACTACTGCAGGGGTCACTTTCGTTTCTCGTTTGTACAGATTTAGTCACCACTTTTGAAAAGTGCCAATAAGTGGTCATCTACGTTTTCGATGTGTAAATACTTGGTCACTCTGACGTTATAGTCCGTTAATTCCCTAACGGATTGCTGATGTGGCGGAATTAATTAAATGACAATACCCATTTGTATTCCCACGTGGATAATAACGTTGGAAGGTTGTTGATGTGGCCGACCATTGCCGATCACATCCAGTAGACTCTCAACCGCAAAAATCCTCCATCCTTTGTTAGAATCTTAAAACTAGCACCTATGTCTTGGAGATCTGCTTTGCAGTTTTCATTTCAATCTCGGGCTTGGTTCTGTTTTCATTTCTCATTGGAAATATGCAGGTTTGTACCAAGCATCTGCATTCTTTGAATTTTTATGCTGAGGTTTTTGTTTTGGGGCTAATAACTGTAGGGTATTTAGTTGTGCAAATAATTAAACTTCACTCGAACATAAGACTATAGATTATGATAAGTCAATTTTTCTTTGAAGCAGACATATTTGCAGTCCACAACTACCAGGTTGGAGGAGATGAGAGTGAAACGACGTGATGCAGAACAATGGATGTCCCATCGCTTACTACCTGAGAGTCTAAGGGAGCGAATAAGACGATACGAGCAATACAGATGGCAAGAAACTCGAGGAGTTGAAGAAGAGAATTTACTTTGTAATCTCCCCAAGGACCTAAGAAGGGATATAAAGCGCCACCTTTGTTTGGCTCTGCTCATGAGAGTGAGTGCCTTGACATTCTGGCCATTGTTTTAAATGGGTTGCATCCTTTTCGGAGGATAATTATTTGACTTATGTTTTCACTACCTGTCACTAATTTTGGTTGTTTCACTCATTTCCTTCAATGGTTAAGGTACCAATGTTTGAGAAAATGGATGATCAATTGTTGGATGCAATGTGTGATCGTCTCAAACCAGTTCTCTACACAGAGGAGAGCTACATTGTTCGGGAGGGAGACCCGGTTGATGATATGCTCTTCATCATGAGGGGCAAACTATTGACCATGACAACAAATGGGGGAAGAACTGGCTTCTTTAATTCTGAATATCTGGGGGCAGGGGATTTCTGTGGAGAGGAACTTCTCACATGGGCACTAGATCCCCATTCTTCTTCGAACCTCCCTATCTCGACTAGAACTGTCCGAGCTCTTACAGAAGTTGAAGCTTTTGCTCTGATGGCGGATGACTTCCATCGGCTTCATAGTAAGCAGCTGCGCCACACTTTTAGGTTCTATTCGCAGCAGTGGAGGACATGGGCAGCTTGTTTTATACAAGCAGCTTGGCGCCGTTACAGCAAAAAGAAACTTGAAGAATCTCTTAGAGAAGAGGAGAATAGATTGCAAGATGCTTTAGCCAATGCTGGTGGGAGTTCACCAAGTCTGGGCACAACTATTTATGCTTCTCGGTTTGCTGCCAATGCACTTCATGCTTTACGGAAAAACCGTAGTCGTAAAGCAAGAATGACGGAGAAGGTTCCACCTATTCTGCTTCAGAAGCCTGCAGAGCTTGATTTTACTGCTGAAGAACAATAGGCAGGTAGGGAAGACTCTATCTCTATGCTTGAGAGTCTAATTTTATGCAAAATGGCCAAATTGCCCATGTCCTCCAAGACATAGGTGCTAGTTTTAAGATTCTGACAAAAGATGGAGGATTTTTGCGGTTGAGAGTCTACCGGAGATGATCGGCAATGGTCGGCCACATCATCAACCTTCCAACGTTATTATTCATGTGGGAATACATGTGGATATTGCCATTTAATTAATTCCGCCACATCAGCAATCCGTTAGGGGATTAACGGACTATAACGTCGGAGTGACCAAGTCTTTACACATCAAAAACGTAGATGACTACTTATTGGCACTTTTCAAAAGTGGTGACTAAATATGTACAAACGGGAAACGAAAGTGACCCCTGCAGTAGTATACCCAAAATATAAAGCAAGCAATTTAAAAACAAGTTTGAGTGTATGCATGAGATTTCTTAATTCAATCCAATGATAAATCTCACTTAGGTTTAAAAACAAGTTTTAAGAACAAAGAAGCAAAACAAAACAACAACAAAATTTAAGAGAAAAAAACAGTAAAGAAAATACGAATGAAAAAATATATATTCGAATCAAAAATTGAAGATTTTGAAAATATTTTACAAGATTTGAAAATCCCAAGTATCAAAGCACATAAACTATACAAAATAAAATTTTCTAACCTAAGATTCGAATATAAATTGAAGAAAAAAGAAAAAGAGGAAAATATACCTTAAATTGGGATTTTGGATGAATATGTGAAAATCCTTGCACAAAATTGTTGATGCTTGCTTAGACTTGTGTTTAAGAGAAAAAGCCCTCAAGATTTGGTGAAAAACAATGAGATTTAGAGGGTTTTATAGGAAAAATCGATTCTAGGGTTTTTTGGGAGAGTTTTGATTTAGGTTGAACTTTAATAATAAAGCCCTTTTAAAGTAGTCCGCGAACCCGTTTCGGAACGGTGTCGACCGTTTCGAAACGCGGGTACGAAAGTTTGACCGATTTTTCAACACCAGCTGACAGTTTTGATACGAGTTTGACCGTATCGAATCCCCGTTGACTCGTATCGAAACTTGTTTCGATACACCCATTGGCAGTAGCCAAAACGTTTCGAAACCCTTGGAAGGCGTTTCAAAACGCCCTTCTCTCAGATAGAAATTTAAAGCATCCGTATCGAAACAGGTGGACCCGTTTCGATACACCTGGGCCTGGAAGTGCAGATGAGGCTCTAAAAGTGCAGAAAAATGAAATTTTCTAAGGCCTATCTTGCATGAATGACATGAATTAGCAGAAAAAACATATGCAAACATAAACATACTCCCCCTAGCTATAGGCATGGATGGAATTAGGAGTAAAAACACATAAACATGGCATTTCACAAGATCAAGCAATTTTAAGCACAAAAGAGGTCCTAAAAGGTCAAGATAGGCTAGTTAGACCTAACTCTCTCCTAATGGACCAAAAACGCTCCTTGTCTAAAGGTTTTGTAAATATGTCCGCTAATTGATTTAAGGTGTCAACATACTCTATAACTACATCTTCTTTAAGGACATGATCTCTAATGAAATGATGCCTTATTTCTATGTGTTTGGTTCTAGAGTGTTGGATGGGATTTTTTGTCAAACATATAGCACTAGTGTTATCACATTTAAGGGGTATGGTTTCAACTTTAATACCATAATCTAAGAGTTGTTGCTTCATCCAAAGGACTTGAGCACAACAACTCCCTAAGGATATGTACTCAGCTTCGGTGGTAGATAAGGCTACACTATTTTGTTTCTTAGAGAACCAAGATATGAGCATACTACCTAGGAATTGACAAGTTCCCGAAGTACTCTTCCTATCGATTTTGCATCCCCCATAATCCGCATCCGAATAAGCATGAAGGTTGAAGGTGGAGTCTCTAGGGTACCAAAGACCTAAACAAGGAGTATCTCTAAGGTACCTAAAGATTCTCTTAACGGCTATAAGGTGAGACTCTCTAGGACTAGCTTGAAACCTAGCACACAAGCAAACACTAAACAAGATATCCGGTCTACTTGCGGTAAGGTAAAGCAATGATCCAATCATAGAACGGTAAAGCTTAGAGTCAACACACTTACCTCCTTCATCTTTGTCAAGCTTTGTAGATGAGCTCATAGGTGTGGCTTGAGGCTTTGCATTCTCCAAGCCAAACTTCTTGAGCATATCCTTTATGTACTTTGCTTGATTGATGAAGGTGCCATCCTTCTTTTGCTTGATTTGGAGTCCCAAAAAGAATAAGAGCTCCCCATCATGCTCATCTCGAATTCACCTTGCATTAGCTTAGCAAACTCTTTGCAATGACATTCGTTAGTAGAACCAAAAATAATATCATCAACATAAATTTGTACTACTAAGATGTCATTTTTATACCTTTTTATAAAAAGTGTAGTGTCCACCTTGCCTTTTTCAAAACCTTTTTCAATTAAAAAATTTGAAAGTCTTTCATACCAAGCTCTAGGAGCTTGTTTTAAACCATAAAGAGCTTTAGTGAGTTTGAAAACATGATTAGGAAATTTTGAGTCTTCAAAACCCGGTGGTTGTTCCACATACACTTCCTCATTTATAAAGCCATTTAAAACGCGCTTTTAACATCCATTTGAAAAAGCTTGAAATCATGATAACATGCATATGCAAGCAACATCCTAATGGCTTCCATTCTAGCTACGGGTGCATAGGTTTCATCAAAATTTATTCCCTCTTCTTGAGTGTAACCTTGTGCTACTAGTCTAGCTTTATTTCTCACAATGTTACCACTCTCATCTAGCTTGTTCCTAAAGACCCATTTAGTTCCTATGGTAGATTGATTACTAGGCCTATCAACTAATGTCCAAACGTTACTTCTCTCGAATTGATTTAACTCTTCTTGCATAGCCATAATCCAAAAATCATCTTTCAATGCTTCTTTTATATTCTTAGGCTCTATGCATGAGATAAATGCAACATGATTCATTAATCTAAGAGAAGATCGAGTGGTTACCCCCTTGGATGGATCACCCAAGATTTCACCATCTTTGACATAGTTGAACTCCCTTTGGTAGCTCACTTCCTTTTCTTCAAGAGCCAAGTCCTTCAAGGCTTCAAGAGGTGGATCTTGTGTGTCCTCTTCTTTTGTTGGAATCTCATCCTCCTTTGAGGTTTGTCCTCCATCAAAGGCATTTATGATTCTTACATCATCATCATCACAAGAATCCTTCCTTGGAAGGAGGTTATCATCGAATACAACATGTATAGATTCTTCTACTACTAAAGTTCTCTTGTTAAATACTCGATAGGGTTTAGAGCTTAAAGAGTATCCTATAAAATATCTTCATCACTTTTTGCATCAAATTTACCTAAGTTGTCTTTTCCATTATTTAAAACAAAACACTTGCAACCAAAAGGATGAAAATAGCTAATGTTAGGCTTTTTAGATTTTAAAATCTCATAAGGTGTTTTCTTTAAAATTGGCCTAATCATTACTCGGTTAACAATATAGCAAGCGGTGTTTGTGGCTTCCGCCCAAAAATATATATGTAAATTATTTTCACAAAGCATGGTTCTAGCCATTTTTGGTAAAGTTCTATTTTTCCTCTCAACTACCCCATTTTGTTGAGGAGTTCGAGGAGCCTAAAAATTGTGGCTAATACCATTTTCATTAAAAAACTCTTCAAACCCTAAATTTTGAAACTCGGTTCCATAATCACTTCTGATATGAGAAATTCTAAGTTCAAGATCATTTTGGGTTAGTTTTGAAAATGTGATGAATTTTTCTAAAGTCTCATCTTTAGTACTTAAAAATAGAACCCAAGTAAATCTAGAAAAATCATCAACAAGAACAAATGCATAAGATTTACCACCCAAGCTCATAGTTCTAATTGACCCAAATAAATCCATATGGATTAGTTGTAAACATCTACTTGTAGAAACATCATTAATGGATTTAAAGGAAGACTTATGTTGTTTAGCCTTAGAGCATGCATCACAAATTTTATCGTTTGAGAACTTAATCTTGGGTAAACCTCTAACTAGATCAAGGGAAACTAGCTTTTCCAAAACACTAATGCTAGCATGTCCTAGTTTCCTATGCTACAACCATGCATCATTTTCATTTTGTGCTACCAAACATGCATGAGATGTATGTATGTCATCTAGATGCACCATGTATATGTTACCTATGCGATTGACCTATGAGCATAATATTATTAGATTTAATGTCAACAATTTTTCATCCATTTTTATCAAATAAAACATTAAATCCTTTATCACACAATTGACTTATGCTCAACAAGTTATGTTTAAGACCATCGACATACAAGACATTTTCAATAAGAATAGTAGAGTGATTACCTATGGAGCCAATACCTTTAATGTGGCCTTTGGAGTTGTCACCAAATGTCACCACTTCTCCACTTTTTGGCTTTAGATCCATGAATCTACTCTTGTCTCCGGTCATGTGCCTCGAGCATCCACTATCAAGGTACCATGAGTTTTGACTTTGTGCTTTGGCCTTGTAGCAATGCTCCCCCTACAAACAAAGATATTAAACTTTTGCTTTTGGTACCCAAATCATTTTGGGTCCATGAGTGTTAGCTCCCAATAACTTGGTTCCCTTAGGAATCCAAGATGACATAGCAACAATATTATTAGATTTTACAAGTTCCTTAGGAACACATACACTTCTAATCCTTTAAGTTCCACTATGTCTAGGAAAGCTACCTTGTTTGTAGTAACTAGTCTTTTTCCTAGGTTGGTTTGTTTTTGAAGATTCACCTATTTCATGCTTCACACTACCAACATTTAGAAAAGACTCTTTGAGCTTGTTAAGCTCATCTAACACCTTTTGGTGTTCACTATTACATTGAGAAAGAAGATTATTAAGGTCAATATTTTCATCTTGGAAGAATTTTTGTTCATCTTTCAACCCTAATATCTTTTTCTCAAATTTTAAATTAGCTTGAGAAAGTGAGTCATTTTTATCATTTAGTTCCGAAATAATTTTCTTATTCCTAATGATCGACTCCTTGTATTTCTCAACTAATTCATCATAGACCTCTTGCAACTCATCATATGCATCATTTAATTCATCATATGTAAAATCTAAAGATGATGAGTTAGAGGTTACCATGGAGGAATCTTCCTCAAGTGCCAGCAAAGGTTGGTCACTTCTTGTTCGTCATCCTCGGATGACTCCTTATCACTCCAAGTAGCAAGCATGGCTTTGAGCTTCTTCTTCTTCTCAAATCTCTTCTTCTTGAGTTGAGGGCACTCCGAACGTATGTGGCCGGGTTTATTGCACTCGAAGCAAATGATTTGATCCCTTGCTTCTTCTTTGTTCTTACCTTTGAAGTCCATCTTTCTTTGGATTTTTCTTCCCCGGTTGGACCTCATAAAGCGTGAGAATTGTTTGGCTATCATAGCCAATTCTTCTAGCTCATCCTCCTCACTAGAAGAGCTCTCCTCAAGTAATGAAACTTTGAGAGCTATTCCCTTCTTCTTCTTCTTTTCCACCTCTAGCTTTTCTAATCTCTTCTCTTCCTTCTTCTTCTCTTCTTCCCTTCCTTGCTTTATAATCTAATGAGTAAGGAGAGAACCCACTAGCTCATCAAGCTTTAAAGTCTTCAAATTTTTAGCTTCTATGATGGCGGTTCTCTTCCCATCCCAAGATTCGGGAAGTGAGTAGAGTAGTTTCCGGACAAGCTTGTCTTCCGGTATAGTCTCTCCAAATCCTTTGAGCCCATTGACTATGGTTGAGAAGCGATCAAACATCTTGGACACCGTCTCACCGGGCTCCATCTTGAAATTTTCATAACTAAGATTGAGAATTCAAATCTTAGTTTCCTTGACATCATTGGTTCCCTCATAGGTGGTCCCAAGAGTATCCCACACTTCTTTGACACTTTCAATAGATGATACTTTGGAGTAGATGTCCGGACCGAAAGAACAAAAGAGCATGCGGAGAGCTTTGTCATTTATTTGGATCTTTCTCCTTTCTTCTTCACTCATCTCCACCTTTTTCTTCAAAACCATCTTCCCTTACTATCTTGTTTCAATGGAATGTAGGGGTCATCTTCAATGACATCCCAAACCAAGTAGTCATTGGACTTGATGAAGAGGCGCATTCTATTCTTCCAAAATGGATAGTTGTCACCATTGAAGAAGGGTGGTTTTGTAGTGGATTGAGACTCATACATGCTCGAACCGGAGGTAGATGCCATCTCTTGATTTTTGGATGATCACACTCTTCCTAGAAACTCCTCTTGCGGTTGTTAATCCTCAAAGAGGTAGGCTCTGATACCAATTATTGAGTGGATCGAATGATCGAACTAAACCAAGAGGGGGTGAATTGGATTTTTAAAGTTCTTGGTGGTGGAATTTGTAAATAAAATTGGTAAACAAGGAATTTTAGAGTTGTTCAAGTTTCAAATGAACTCTACATCCACTACCTTAGCTTCACTAAGGATTTGCAACAATTCCACTAATTTCTCTTCCCCTTTTCTAGGCTAAGGAGGTAACCCTTACAATTTTCGGTCAAATTTTCTACCCAAAATTTGATCCAATCCTCACACAATTGAAACAAAGAATTTGTTGGCTAAACAAGTATCTCTCAATACATAAAATAGCCCAATTACAAGCACTCAACCCAATTGAAATGATAAGAATGAAAAATATAATTGGGGTTACAAGACAATAATGGGATTTAGGCACAAATGCTTGGATTTGATGTTTGGATGTTTGATTTTGGATCAATAGTTGTTGTTGAAGCTTTTAGAGGTCCCTTTTATACCTTCTCATTGAATTCTAGTCGTTGTGGTTGTTGCATTCATCAATAGAGCCGTTGGGGGTGTTATCTTCCCTCCATAAATGCAGTCTGTAACCAACCGTTTCGAAACGCCCGACCCTGTTTCGAAACAGACCAAAATATAAAGAGTCGTTGGGGTGCATTTAAGAGCCCGTATCGAAACGGTTAGACCTGTTTTGATACGCTAAGAGCCATTTCGAAACTTGTTTCGAAACATTTTGCCACTGTCAAGGACCGTATCGAAACGGCTTGAGATCGTTTCGATACGCCTTAACGACTTCTTTAGAATCAGTTAAAAACATTCAACGGTCATATTTTCAAATCAATTTTAAAGTCGTTTCGAAACACTTGATGTCTTTTCGATACGGTTGCTCAATGTTCTTAAGCCGTTTCGAAACTTGTTTCGAAACACGGGTTGGCAGTGTTGAAATCGTTTCGATACCCGTTTCGAAACATGGACTCACAGTTTCAAAATTGTTTCGAAACGCCTAAGGCTGTTTCGAAACGGTGACTCGAAAATCACTATTTTGGCTTTAAGAACACTTAGAAAATATTTGATAAACTTAGTTTTTAACTTAGGCATATTGTTTAAAACATGTAGAGAGGTTTGAGGACTTAAAAATTCGTTTTCACATTTTCAATTTTGTCCTTAGGTTCTTTAGTTATATCAAAATTAAAATATCGGTTTCACACTAATATATATTCTAAAATAAAATAAAAAAACACCAAACCCTAATGATAAGCTATACCCTAAACCAAAAAATGAACCCTAAACCCCAAGCACTAATTCAAAAACCCTAAAGTGAAACAAAACCCATAAATCCCTAAACTTAAACCCTTAATTGAAGCCCATAAAATCAAAACCCTAAATCATGTGTTATCATAAGATACAACCCTAAACAATATACTTTAAACTCTAAACCTTACAAACTAAACCCTCGAACTAAACCTAAAATTAGATACTAAGCCCTAAAATCCTTTAACCCTAAACCTTTAAAACAAACCCCTAATTCAAAGTCATAAACCCTAAACCTTATTAAACAATAAATGAAAACCATAAACCCTAAAACATATTAACCCTAAACAAATCACTATATAAAATTTATTAACCCTAAACAAATCACTAAACCCTTAATTCAAACCCTAAATTAGATACTAAACCCTAAAATCCTTTAACCATAAACCTTTAAAACAAAACCCTAATTCAAAGTCATAAACCCTAAACCTTATTAAACAATAAAATAAAACCATAAACCCTAAAACATATTAAACCTAAACAGATCACTAAATAAAATATATTAACCCTAAACAAATCACTAAACCCTTAATTAAAACTCTATAAACCCTAAAACATATTAACCCTGAATTAAGGATGAAATTGAAAATAAAACAAAGCTTTAAGCTCAATTTCACAAAAAAGGACGAAATTGAAAGAAATCAAAGTAGGAGTGATTGTGGAGCAAGACTCGAATATTAATCGATACCTGTTTCAAATAACGCGAATCTTTTGAACCGACTCGAAGCCTATAAATAGAGCCTCACCCCTCAGCCAAATTTGCTCATTTTCTCACTACTGTTACTCTGCCGAAATATCCTCTCAATTTCTCTCTCATCCACAAACACGAAATTCCAAGATTTCTTCCTTTTTTAGATCAAAATCTTGGTTTTAAACCAAGTTCATCCTTGTTCTTCCAAAATATCTTCCCAGATCCTCTACAAACACAAAAATCCTCCTCAAACTTGTTTTTCTTCTATCAAAACCCCAACTTTTCTCAAGAATAGCCTCGTGTTTTTGAGAATTCCTCTCTTCAATCCTTCAAAACCCTAAACCCAACTTCAATTCTATTTTACCCTAAACCCCAATTCATTCTTAACCATAACCCTAAATACCTAAACCCTAATATCTAAACCATTAATCCTTCAACCCTAAAATCCTTAAACCCTAACATATAATCCCTAAACACTAACCTTTAATCTATAAACCCTAAAAATCCATAAACCATAACATCTAATCCCCAAACCCTAACCTCTAATCCCTAAACCCCAATCCTTAATCCTAAAATCCTTTCGTATTTTCATCTTACATCTTTAGATTCTCTACCTTTTCATTTCTAGGAGCTGATCTTCTCTGCCTTTCCATTTTTGGGAGCTAATCTTCTCTGCCTTTCCAGTTTCAGTAAGTTTGATCTTCTATTCTCTTTTTTTTTTATTTAATTTTTCGTTCGATTAATATTTTTACTAACTATTTACCTTTGTATCTCAGGAAGGTTTCTAGCTTCTGTCAGTTTGTTCATCTTCCACGTGGGTTTGTTTCTCAGGAAGGTTGCATGTATATTTCTATTTGTCTTTTCATTTGGTTGCGTGTTTCTTTTTGTTTGTCTTTATTGTTTTTGGTTGCATGTATATTTCTGTTTGCATGTATTGTTTCTTTCTTTGCATGTATTGTTTCTTTTTGTCAGTTTGTATTTATGCATGTATGTTTCTTTTGATTATCAGGAAGGTTGTATTTATGCATGTATGTATATGTATGGTTTCTATATGTATTCATGGTTTCTGTCAGTTTGTATATATGCTGCAATATATGTATATGTATGGTTTTGTTTTTATGGTTTATGTTAGTTTCTATGGTTTTTGATTTGAAATATGTTAAAGGTTCTCTGATTTGAAATATGTTAAGATGTTTAATGTTCTTTGATTCTAATTTGGTATATTTTGCATTTTTACAGTTGAGTGTTTAGTTGTTTAGGTCTAGGGTTTCCTTGGTTTAATCCAAGTGTTTAGGCTACACTACCCGTCCTGCGGGGCTACTAGTGCCAAAGGGGTTTTTTAAAGGACCCTGTGGAAAGGTGTAACAACGCCACATACAAGGATTAAACTGAAACCACTTAGATTGTTTGGTTTATTGTTTCACTTTGTGTCATTGGTTGTATATATGCATGTATGTTTGGTTTTGTATATATGGTTTCGATGTATGATTTTGTATATTTGGTTTTTGTATGTATCTATGTATGATTTTGTATATTTGCTTTCTGTCAGTTTGTATATATGCTTTCTATCATTAGTTGTATATATGCATGTATGTTTGGTTTTGTTTTTATGGTTTCTGTTAGTTTCTGTGGTTTCTGATTTGAAATATGTTTAAGTTTCTCTGATTTGAAATATGTTAAGATGTTTAATGTTCTTTGATTCTGATTTGGTATATTTTGCATGCTTTACAATTCGGTGTTTAGTTGTTTAGGTCTAGGGTTTTCTTGGTTTAATCCGAGTGTTTAGGCTGGACTACCCGTCCTGTGGGGCTACTGGTGCCAAAAGGGGTTTCTAAAGGACCCTGGGGACAGGTGTAACAATGCCACGTACAAGGGTTAAACTGAAACCACTTAGCCAAACTGGTTTATTGTTTTACTTTGTGTCATTAGTTGTATTTTTATCTCTCTGGTTTCTAGATTCTTTGACATGAATTCTTTAATTGTGTTTTTAGTTGTTTGTATATATATGCATGTATGTATGATTTTGTATATATGGTTTCTGTTTTACTTTATATTGCTCTTTTTTTGTAATTACCTTCATTTTTTTACAGCTATGAATGATCTTTCTTATGAGTTGGACTTTTCTGGTGAAAGAGGTCAAAATGACCAACTAATACTGTCTCAAGGTGGTTTATTCCTCCTTTTTTCATTATGATTTTTTTTACTTTTGTTTATTTCTGATTCATGTTTATTTGAATGCTTGAACGGGATGCAAATGATCAATTGTCTGAGACAGTTCGTACCTCTAAGAGGAAGTCTACAGCTTCAACTAGAGGGGACATTGGGAGAAGAACATCTCCTGTTTGGGATCATTATACCTTCATCAAGCTTCCAGAAGGTCTTTTTTCTGAATGTAAATACTGCAAAACTAAAAGGTATAAAGCTGATTCTTATATTGGTACTTCTAACCCTAAAAGGCATACTGAAAAATGTGAATCTTATAAAGAGTTTCTTGCTACTAATCCCAATAGTAGTTCAGAAACTTCTTTTGATCAAAAAAGATACTGTGAGTTATTTGATGAAGCTATTCTATGTCATGGTTATGCTTTGAGTGTGGTTAAGCATGATAAACTTAGGGTTTTGCATCATTATCTAAATCCTAATGTGAAAGATATTTCAAGGTATTCTATTACTAAGGCTTGCATGTTGAAGCATGAGAAGCATAAAAAATTGCTACTTGATTCAATGCATTCTGTTTTGAGTTGTCTCTGTTTTACATGTGATGGATGGTCTGCTTGCACTTCACGTTCCTATTTTGCTTTGACTGCACATTATGTTGATAATAACTGGAAACTTCAGTCTAAAATTTTAAATTTTCGTCGTTTCCCCCCACCCCATGATGGTGAGTCTATTTATAAATTTGTTAAAAATATGTTAACTGAGTGGGGTCTTGAGAAGAAAGCTTTTACCATTACTCTTGATAATGCTTCTACAAATGAAAGAATGGTGAGGCGTCTCAAAGATGATTTGCATGTAATTTCTCCCCTGCCATGCAATGGAAAGTTTTTTCATATAAGGTGTGTTGTCCATATCCTTAACTTGATAGTTCAAAAGGGTTTGAAGGTAATCGACTCTTCTGTTATTAAATTGCGTGAGAGAGTTAAGTTTATTGATTCTTCTGATGCTAGACTTTCTAGTTTTGATTTTGCTGTTAATGATTGTGGTTCTGGTTTTTCTGGTAAGTTGGTATTGGATGTTCCTACTCGATGGAACTCTACTTGCCTGATGCTTCGTAGGGAAATTGAAGCTAAACTTGCTATTAACTTGTTTGTTAATAGGGAAAATGGTTTGGATATAATCACTGGGATGAGTGGGAAACTGCTCAATTAATTTGTGATTTCTTTGAGCCCTTCTTTGAAATTTCTACTCTGTTCTCAGGATCCAAGTATCCCACTGCTAACTTATACTTGGCTAATGTTGTTGCCATTGAGAAGCTGTTGTGTGATGCTCACAATGATCCATGTGAGGGCATCTCTGCAATGGCAGGGCCTATGCTTGAATTGTATGAGAAATACTGGTCTGATCACTCAACTATTCTGTCTTTTTCTATTTTGCTTGATCCTCGGTATAAGTTACAACTTCTGAAGGAGTTGTATGGTGTTCTCTATGTTGAGGATGAGGTTGAAAGGAGGGTAAGTGTTGTTTATAATGAGTTTGTTAGTATGTATATATATTATTCAAGATCTGCACATTCTTCTTCTTCTAATTCTTCTGTCCAAAGTAACTCTCCTCAAAATACAAGTTAGTCAAGTTCTGGTCGCCCTCGGACATTCAAAAAACCAAATCTCTTTCAAGTCAGTGATTATTTATGCTTTTGTTTGTATATTTAATTATTTTTTTCAATTATAGTTTGCTAACTCTTTTTTCTATTTTAATGATAGAACTTTGATGCCAATTTAGCAGCTTCTAGGAGTGATAAATCCGATGTTGACTCCTACATTTTTTATCCCTTCTCCCTCGCACTGAAGATGCTGAGTTTGATATCTTAGAGTATTGGAAATCACAATCTGTGTCTTTTCCAATACTTTCACTCATGGCTAGAGATGTTTTAGCCATTCCAATCACTTCAGTTGCTTCTGAATCCTTATTTAGCATGGGGGGTCGGATTTTGAACAAGTTGAGGGCTAGGCTTTTGCCTAAAAATGTAGAGATATTTGCAACAACACGTAATTGGTTGTATGGTTTTGAGCCTGAGGAAAGGGATGAAGAATTTCTTGTTGTTGGGAAAGATGCTTCAATCCCTGGTGTTTCTGTTGAAGATCCACTTCATGATTAAGGTATATCATATTACTGTTTTTTTAATTCTTATTTTGTTTTTCAATATGGTTTATGATTTTATTTTCTTTTGTAGGATTCTTTCACAGCAAGCAAGAGAGCTCTTTAGTGCTCTAGGGGTCAACTAAGTTTTGAATTCTGATGTTAAGTCAGGTATTATGTTTATTATTTGAATTCTGCTTTTGTAGGCTTATGTTTATTATTTGAATATGTTGAATTTGTTTTTACTTATTGTTGTTGCTTTTGTTTATGACTTAGTGTTGTTATTGTTGTTGTTGTTTGACTTGGTTTTGCTGAATGTTGCTTCTGTTTATGACTTGGCAAGCAAGAAAGCACATTAGTGCTCAAGGGGTCAACTTAGTTGTGAATTTTGATGTAAAATATGGTATTTTGTTAGTGTTTCTGTTTTTTAATGTTGCTCCTTTTGTTTATTACTTATGATTTTTGCTTCTGTTTTTTACTTATTGTAGCTGCTTTTGTTTATTATTTATCGTTGCTTCTTCTGTTTATGATTTAGTGTTGTTGATGCTGTTGTTTGACTTGGTTTTGTTGAATGATGTTGTTGTTTATGAGTTGGTGTTGCTGAATGCTGCTGCTGCTTATGGTTTGGTGTTGCTGCTGGTAGCTTGTTGTTTTTCTCTCTTAAGTCTTATCTAAGTGTTGCCCTGGTTTTAATTATGTTGGTTTCTTACCTAAGCAAGTTACCCATAATTAACCTTGATGGTAGCATTTGGATCAGATAGCTAGATGAAGAAATATCTGGTAGCAAAGTGCTTTTAGCTTTTGTCTTTGCTATAAGATCCGAGAGCTAACTTTATTACATACTTGTATTTTATAAGTTTCAGTTTGTAGAATTTTAAGTGTAAAGAATATTAATTTGTATTATTTTGATATTTTGTATTGATCTTTTTTTAAGCTATCAAATATTCTTATATTTTGTTCATTTATTTAAGTTATAACTGTTAACATTCTTGAATTCTAATTTTTTTATGTTAAAACGGTTAATATTCTTATTTTGTTTAAATTACTAAAAGTTAGATAATAATAATAAGCAATATATTTTATAACTTAAGTAATATCAATCTATTTTATAACTTATGTTTAGAAATGAATATGGTATAACGTTATAACCTAAGTAAAATCATTTAGTTTATAACTTAAGTTAAATAAACATTTATTGAATCCTTTATAACTTATAACTTAAGTTTAGAAATGAGTCTGTTATAACGTTATAACTTAAGTAAAACCATTTAGTTTATAACTTAATATTAGATAATCAATTCGATAGTCCAAATCATACGTAGATGAACAAAATAATCAAATAAACACTGATTGAAAAATAAAATCAACCTTCAAAAGAGGAAGTATACTACAAAAACCGATAACATGTACATACAAGTGCAAAAAAAATCAACATTTTTGTAAGAAAAGATGAAACCTATTAGAAAATAATACCAAAGCATTGAGATGACTACATGATCGACAATTTTATTCTCTTACAATGATAAAGTTAGGAACAAATATTTCTAGGGATAACAATTTATTAAAACTTATAAATTTAAAAATTTAGATGAACAATAATTTTATTTAACTAATATTTAAATTAAAATAGACCTAAAATATTATTATACAAAAATATTACATAACTTGGTCCCCATTCTTGAATCCGTTATTACTTAAGTAAAATTAATCTATAAGAAAACATTTCAGGTCAACAACAGGTCAGGTCACTTAACAGGTCGGGTTTAAAGCAAGTCAGGTTCAAAACAGGTCGGGTCCATTTCAGGTCGGGTTCATTTCAGGTCGGGTAAAATCGAATATCGGGTCAATTCAGTCGGGTAAATTCAGTTATTTGTCAGGTCGGCTTCGGGTTCGTTTCAGTTGGACGCAGATCGGGTTTCAGGTCCACAGTAACAAGTCCAATTCGGGTTCGAGTTGTTTTCAGTCGGACGCAGATCGGGTTCGGTTACTACAGTAACAGGTCAAATTCAGGTTCGGGTCAACAACAGTCGGTTACAAATCGGGTTCAGGTCATCAAATCCTCGGGTCAAATTAGGTTCTGACTTGAACAAGTTTCAGGCAGGTTTTCAGGTTTTGGCTTGTTTTTACATCCCTAGTCTCAAGGTTGTGTCTTAACTCATTTGTTTATTGAGTTATTTCTCTATGTCAAAACGATCTTTAAGTTCAACGAAATTTTAGTTTCTGAAAAAGGGAATGAAAATTTAAATTTATTTTAAAGATTCTGTTTTAAATTGAAAATGAAATGGTCACCAATCAGCAAAACAATAATTAACTAGTGCCGTCATTGTTATTTGAACAAGACTAGTACGTGCATAGATAAACAAGAAGGCAAAGTAGAGATGGAGAAGAACTTCGGTGTTCCCGATTGTCACTGTGTCTCAAGGTAACGATTATGAACATAATAAGAAGTTGATGATGATCAAAAGTAAGGTTGAATTGTTTCTTTTGTGAGAAAGTTCTCAGTTAAGGGATGTTCGTATTAAAAAATTGTAATCTTATTACATATATGTAATCATCAAAATGAATGATGCGAATATTTTACATTAAAGGAATTCCCAAAAAAAAAAAACATGCTTGGCTTTTCCATTTATTAATTCCGAATATTTAAAGCAAAAACATTTAAAGAAGAGAGCATATAATATATCAAATTTTCAACACTACTTTGTGTCTACAAGTAAACTACAATATTTATCAAATGTTAAAACGTGGTTTATTAATAAAGTTGACTTTTAAGAAACAATTAACTACAACCGAACAAAGTTTCAATTAGGCCGTCTTAGCTCAGCCGGTAGAGCGCACGGCGAGATTTTATATTTTCGTTTTAATTAGAGATTTAACTCGTATTGCATTTTGCACTTGTATATTAACATGCATTTTTTAAGGAAGTATAAAAAATGTTTTTTTTTTAAAATAGAAAATAATGAACTTCCCTGCACTAAAGTACTATGTTTGAAAATTGGATTTAGAAAAAAAAAAGATTTGTTTAAAATTTATCATGTTTAGATTTAAACATTTAGTGTAGATTTTGATTTGGTCTATTTTACTATATTGTATTACTTTTATATGTAAGGTTAACCCATAAAAATTAGTTATAAAGTAAAAAATAACCCACTTTTTGGTCAGTTTAATTCCTATTCTTTTTTTTTTGTGCAAACAACCTCTTAACGTTTTATTTTCGTACAACTTTCACCATCGATGGATAAAAATCGTCAGTCAACAGATGTTGACCATTTGTTACTGACATGTCATTGTTACATGGCAAAGGGAGATGACACGGTAGTGCCACGTGTACATTGACGTGTTAGTGGTGCCACATAAGAAAAAAAATATATTATTATTTTTTTATTTTTAAAGAATAGACAACCAATTGAAATTTGACACGTGGAACTTTCTTATTTGAAGAATTCTCAAGAAATTAAAATTTTAATAATGTGGGGACTTGAACCTAAGTTGTTAGGTTAGAAAACTTTCTCTAAAATCATCAAGCCAAATCACTCAATTAGTGCCTCTCTTCGCAGAAACTATTTTGAAGATATTCTAGAATTAAAGTTTTTTTTTTCAGAAATTCACTCCATCGTCAACTTTCTAATGCTCCTCACCAATTCATCTTTCGAGCGACCGTATTGACAGCTTCGACAACGGCAGATACTACAACTTTTTCATATTTTCTTGACTTTTTTCTTTTCCCCATAAAACATTATACTTATAATAACACCCACCTCTTCCGCCTCATTTTTTCCCTTTTCTCTATTTTAGCTACCATTCACTTCTCCCTCTTTCCTATCACCAGTTTCAAAACAAAAACGATAATTTCACATCAAAATCGTATACAAGTTTTGAGTTTGATTAGTATTCCAATTGTTTGAATTGATATCGTTGTTTGGTTGATCTAATAAAAAATAATTCAATTCCGATTCAAATATTTGAGTAAAGAACAAAAGAAAAATAAAGAAAAAAATATGACATATCGAATAAAACGATAGGTAGATGGTGAGATTTATTACGAGTTTAAGTGAGATTTTGTTGTTGAAAATTCTTCAAAAGATAAGTTGTTCAGAAGAGAGCAGTAAGCCTTATATGGCGGTGGTGAGGACGGGGCAAATGAACCCGCGTGAACAAACTGAATTTTTAGGAATTAAAGTAAACTTTTGGGGAAGCTTTAATTCCAGCCTCTCCTTAGTATTATTTATGCAAAGATAAATACTAATTGATTTGTTTGGCTTGATGGTTTGGGGGAACGCTTTCTAACCCAACAATCTAAATTCGAGTTTTTCACAATAGCAATATTTTAATTTCATCAAAATTTTTCAAATAAGAAGACGCCACGTGTTAACTTTATTCTTTTGAAATTAAAAATAATAGTATTTATTAACCACGCCATGTCAACAACAGATGGTGAAAATTGCACGAAAATGAAACGTTAGGAGCCCGTTTGCACCTAAAAAAAGAATATGAGCTAAATTGACCAAAAAGTTAAACGTTGGGGGATATTTTTAACTTTATACCAAAAAATTATAATAAGATTAATTAATTAAAAAATATTTATTATTTATTTAAAATCTTAATTAATAAAATATAGAAATATTTTTTTTATTAAATAGAAAAGTAATTACATTCTCAAATTAAATACTGAGGTTTGAACCTATATAATATGAGACAACACGAGCATCCTTGATTGCCGAGTCAATTAATGGATCTCATATACAAATATAATATTAAATGTTTAACATAAAATAGTATAAATTTAAGAAAAAAAAGAGAAATACTATGGAGGGCCCTATAACTAGGGGTGAGTATTTAATCCAGTCGAGCCCAAAATTTCGAGTTAGTCAATCTGACAAGTCATATTTTATAAGTCAAACTTTTTTTAATTTTTTTCGACTTAAGTTGTTCAAATTTATATGCAGATATTTATAATGTTATGATATTAATTGGTTCAAATTTAAACAATTTTATATAATCATATATGATATACATATATTATATATATATATATATATATATATATATATATATATATATATATATATTTCTTCATATGCAATATACATACATTAGACAGAGTTGAGGGATTCGACACGATCTTAAAAATCGATCCACTATTCACTAAAAATGTTGAGTTATTTAGGTCTCATTTTATAACTTAAACTTTAATTGAAATTTTTAAGTGTCAAGTTTATTGGGTCAAATCGAATTTCAGATATAATTAACATGTCATAAATTTCATAGAGCTTCTGCCATAGGATCCATCATGAACCCTAACTTAAAAAATGTTAGGCTTCGGACATACCCTTGAAATAAGGAAAAATTACTAAATGAAGTAATCTCCTTAAAAACTCATATGGTGAGGCTTGGGTGTTATAAACTCAAATTCTCGCTTTTAGAGATAAAGGTCAAGAACAATCTTACTTAGAATTTAAAGAGGATAATACCAATAGGCAATATGTAGCTCACGATATAAACTCTCCAAATCTAAGTTTAATTTAATTTTTAGTTGGCTAAATAACAAATTAAGTCTAATATACACGTGAACATGTCTTAGTGACAAATTCTTAACATCTTTTGTTTTTAGGAAATCTACTTCGAATATCATTTGGGCCCATGACATTTGGTACAAAGTCTTATTTTGAATATCATTGTAATATGGTCATGAATATCATTTGGGCACCGCCGCTCAACCCTAGTCTTATTTTGATGGTATGCTTATCTGCATAGAAGATTTTCAATTTTCTTTGTCTTTGGGTTGTAAGAAATTTGGGTAGATTAGTTTTGTTATTTCCCTTCCTGGATGCGTTGTTATTGTGATATTTCTATGGTTATAATAAATATTCTGTGGCCTTATTCAAAAAAGAAAAGAATATCATTTGGGCATCATTGACCTTGTTTTTTTTAACCGGGGAAATTTATTGAAATTAAAGAAAATTACAAAGGGAAGGAAAGGCAAAATCAACCCAATTTGGTGGGCATGAGCCTAAAACTGTTGCTCTAGCCACTCAGTCCACAATGGTGTTTCCCTCTCTTAACAAAAGAGAAAGAACAAGATGAGAAAACATCAATTTTGTTAAGAATACAATTTTTAATTTGGGCAGTAGTCTAGAGAGAATGACAACGGGATAAACGGTCAATAAGACCAAAATTTTCCGATTCGCAAATAATATTGTGAAAGCCATTTTGGTGAAAACATTCCACTCCAAGTCGAAGGGCCTCTGCTTCGGCCCCGCATACAAAGGGAACATGGAAGAGTTTAGAGAAACTTGCAATGATACATCCTTCATCGTTTTGAATGACAGAAGCAACACCAACCATACCCATAACACTGTTAAAAGAAGCATCCGAGTTGATATTGACGTAACCTAGACCTGGGGTGTCCAATGGGAAGGCATATCTGTTGTGTGATTTGAATGCTTCACAATTGGTGCAAGTATACACGTCGCAAGTTATAGTATAGAAAGATATCGTCTCCACCGGAATTGGTGCCACTTCAAGAATTCCTTTTCTTTCACTGAAAAAGTAAAAATACAAGTAATAGTTTTGGGTTGAATAATCGACTAAAGTAAAATAAATGAATAAACTAAAGAATTGAGTTGACATAATAAGAGAATAAGTAGGATATATTGCGTCGTAGTTTGAAATTCGAATGGTTATAGTCCTAGTTTTCGCATGCAAGAGGAAGAATGGCTTCCTTGGAAATGAGCAGAATGGTTGCCTCGGCAATGGGCAATATGATTGCCTAGGCAATGTACAAGGTGATTGGTTGGGAAATTGGTAAGACAGTTGCCTGGACAATGAATAAAACTACTTCCTGGGCAATTTGGCGACAACCTTCAAGGTTTGGCAAACCGTTCTTCAATGGTTTCTCCTTATCCCTAAGTCAAAACTCTATTGATGTGCAATCCTCGATAATACCTCTCAACGTGAACCAAGGGTGAGCATCAACTTATCTTGCTCTTCTCTTAGCCTTTGAAAATTGTAACTTATTCCTAAGCTGAATTAGTCTTCACCAAATTAGATAAAGACCATACTTATTCGTTTCTTGAATCTAACTCTCCCGATATTAGATATATGGATGCAATCACATTTTCCTCCCCGATTCAATTGCAAGTAAAGATAAACACCAAGAATAAGCAAACCTTGAACTTAAATTACATAACAAAACCCTAAACAAGATCTAAATGTTTTCTCACAACTACTAAACAAATAACCCTAGCCTAAGATAGTTTAGTTCATAGTTGGGACTAGGAACAACATAAGATAATTTCCCAACAAGAACATCAACCGAAAAAAAAGATGAAAATAAGACTAGGGTTGCCTTGATCTTCAACTCCCTTGCCGATTTTTCTCCCCAATTTGACTCTCCCAATTCTTGGCTGCGCCATCTCTTCTTTTTATAGGAGATTGGTAGGTTATACTTCTTCTTGAGGAGGAAGTTAAGTTGGGATTAAATGCTATAAAATAAAAGAAATAAATTCCTTTTTATTTTATTATTTTATTCCTCCTATAACTCCTTTTATCTTCTTGGAATTTAATCTCCTTTAATCAACTCAAGGGACTTCGACTTCTCTTAGGAATTCTTGTGACTTTCGACTTGTAAAAAGGATTGAATCCTTGTTAAAAATCGGCATCTCTTGGTTGTGAAGAGTAGCAACTTCTTTATGTTGAAATCGACAACTTCTTCTTGTCTTAAATCGACATCTTTCTTCTTTCCTTCATTGCCGCGACAATACTTGCCCGGGCAGTTAACCTGCACACATCGAAACATATACCAGAGCAGCACATTTTCCACCAAATAAGCAATTAAAGATAATCAAGCATGACAAGGAAGAAAACAATGCAATTATGCATGAATGGCTAATAATATAACTAATATGTGCCTAAGTCTAACAATAATTGAGATGAAAAAGGGTCGAAATCTAGTACTTTTGCACACTTAACACGCCCCCAAACTCAAACTATTGCTTGTCATCAAGCAATGCAACCTAACAATTACTTGCCAAGAGTCTAAACTTCATGAATTTTGCTTCGAACTTAAGTGTTTTCTCATAACCATGCACTCATATGTATGAGTTTCAACCTTTCGGATGGCCTAGGACTTACCTGGAATCAAACTATAATGCTCATGAATGTGTGCATGTTCTGTGTACAAAATGATTTTCCAGTTTCTATGTAAACATTAGGCAATCAATTTAATTCTTTGGGTTCTTAATTACTTCAACTAGAGCCCATTTCGGGCACCTCTAGTTTATTAATTTCTTTCAAGTTAAATAATCTAATCGACTAGAGCCAATTTTGGGCACCTCTAGTGATTCTTCTAAGCATAATACTAGAGCCAATTTCGAGCATCTCTAGTAGTGACTTCTAGAGCCGATTTTGGGCACCTCTAGAAAGATTCTAAACCTAATTTTTTTTGCCCAAATTGTTAAGTGATTTACCTAAGTTTACTAGAATTCTTTCAATCCTTCGAGTCACAAAAGTGTACATTTAGTTTTAGCATCATAGTAGGATTCTAAGTATTTTCCATGGTCATCCTAGAGTTGAAAGTTATGGCAAATTAAGTGCAATGGTAATGTCATCATTAAAAAGTCATCAAGTCTAGGCAAATTTAATTCGATTAGAACTAGGGCAAGTAATCGATGCATCTTACATGTGATTCCTAAAGATGAGTGCAACTAAACATGAAACTAAATAAAGACAATTATCCCCCTCAAACTCGAGAAGAGCATTGTCCTCAATGCATGATTACATGAAAATCACCAAAAAGAAAAATAAAGACAAATGCAAGAAAAGAAAGAAAACTCACAATGACTCGGACGAGTCATCGTCTTGAATGATGAGTTTTCTTCTTGTGGTTTGCTTGATTTTTTTGCTTGCTCGAGGTGGTTAACAGCGTGTAGCGGGTGTAGGTTCTGGTTGTTTGGTCACCTCGTCGCCATCGTCCTTCTCAATGTCAATCTCCTCGATTGTGGAGGCTTTGCGTTTTTCCTTGGTAGAGGATGACGAGACTGATTTGACTTGGATGGCGGAAGATGCTTCCGAATCGGAAAATTTCGACCATGTTTCGATGCGACTTGGCTCGATTAGTGGCACTTTGACTTTGTCATCTTAGACCGGTGGGGCATCAGTTTTGTGCATTGCTGATACAGAGGTTGCAGGCATTGCTGAGGTAGTGGTAGTGGGCATTGCCGAGGCAATGAGTTCGGCAGGAAAAAATGGAAACCTTATCGAGTTGTAAGGGTATTTTTTTAGGATCACTTGGGTGATGGCATTGTTGTAATTCTTCATATACCTCATGAACAACAACTGTCTTCTCTCCATGGTTTCAATTTGGTGGGCAAATGGCTGAATCATGGCTTCAAGAGTTGATGTTGTCGGTGTGCTTGCCTTGGCATTGGTGGGAGAGTTTGCCGGAGTATTGCCCGAAAAAGTTGCCTGGGTAATTTTTTGGACATGGGTCGATTCTGGTTCGGCTTTGGAAATTCCCATAATGTTGAGGTATTTGGGCTCTCGTCCATTCTTTCTGTTGGGGCATTTTTTTCATCTACCAAATCACTAGGCACTTGATGTTTCTCACACAATTTGGTGATTAGGCTTGGGAAGTAGAGATTACCTTTATCCTTTTGGCTACAAACAAACATCTCATTACATATTATTGCACCAATATTGATAATGTGTTTGTCTAAGATAGAGTGAATGAGCAAAAGAGATTTCGGACAAATACTACGACTTGGCTGATAAGGGTTTATGCAATAGCCATTCCAATCTGAGAAATATTGCATGAAGCAGGCTATTATATCCAGGGCAATGGCACCAAGAAGCAAAGCGTAGGTGATCCTAATATCAACTACAGAGAAATCCTCTTTATTTGTTTTGAAATGGAAGATTACAAGAGTAGCCAAAACAGACCTGAAAGCTAGGAGTCGAAAAAGACACCCTCACGGCTCTCATCGCGCTCATGGACGGAAAGGATGAGATCAGAAAAAAAATAATGTAAATATTTCAAACTGACCAGCATAATGCACCACTTCCAGACTACTCAATTTTCCTTTCGTACCCGCGGTAGCAAAAACCTTGTCTTCATTATCAAGCGCTGGTGCCAACATAATTCTCGTCGGAAGTTGTTTTCTCTTGAAGGCATATTCCTTCATAAGCTTAACGTAGTTGGGACCAGGATTCAGTTTTCTGAGTGTGGAATGTAACACCCGGGTTTAGGGGTTAGATGAAAATAATATTTTAATATTATTTGGGCTCAGTTTTATAATTAAAATAATGTTCGGGTTTTGCTTTCAAAATAAATTGTGTTGGGCCTATTTTGATTTAAACCCAATAGTCATGGATTTCCATCCTTGTAAATGCCTCCCTTCATTAAGGGAAAAATGGCCTTTTGACTTTTAAGATGAAACAAAACAATTGAAAGAAAATACCCAACTCCACTATTCATCCTCTTCTTCAACAACGTGAAATAGAACCCCCTCACCCTCTCTACTATTCCATCACCATACACATTCACCCTTGGTGATTTTTGAAAGGTAAAAACGTTTCTAACTTGTCCTCACTTTCCTCTACATGTCTATACCTTTAGTTTTCATTAAAACCCTTGATTTTGTATTTTGAAGTTTTTGAGTTTTGAATTAAAAATGTTAACTTTGTTAGCTTTAAGTTGAGCTTTTGATTTGGTGATGTTAGATGAGTCATTTGTTGTCCAAAAGGTCCAACATACCTAATTTTTACAAGGTTTTATAATGATTTCCGGAATTGTGTTTCAAGGGGGGTTTTGGAGGGTTTTAAAGTGGTTTTTGGGGTGGTTTTATGTTGGTTTTTGAGGGCTGGTGTTAGTATGATATATGAGGGTCACTTTGGGTGTATTTGATGGTTGTTTGGATGCTTGAATTGGAAGATTTTAGTGGGTTTTGTAGGTTGCTCGGGAATTCTATTTTGGGCTTGATTTTGAGTGTTGGTTGCTTGAAAACGTTAACCCGGGTTGGTTTCGACGTTGAGTTATTGATTGTGGATGTTTTGTTTGTGTTTGGGATTGATTAGAATCGAGGTTGGGCATCGGTGAAGTATCGGAAGTAAATCCGGAAATTTGAAGGTGGTCGCTTGCTTGGTCTTTGAGCTTGGGAGCTTAGGTGAGTGGCTAATTGTTTTACATGGTTTTAAAATGGTTGGTTCGAGTATATGGACTAGATTGGGCTTGGTAGACCCACCTAGAGTTAGGATTAGGGTTGTAGCCTAATCCTAAACTTGATCTAGAGCCTTTGGATGAACTCTTATATATGGATGTGTATGCCTCGTATATCTTGTGATATGAATGCTTATGTATATTGTATTATACATGTGAGATGAGGCTTGATTTATGATGCTTAAGGCATGCATGGTAATGGTTCATGATTGTGTTCATGGTGAGTACGTGCTAAGCACGGAATTGATTGAAATGAGTAATGTGGAATGAGTAAAATGTTGGCACTAGTATGCTTGAGTACAAATGATCGATCATTAGGATGTTAGTGTGTACACATGAGTCAAAAGTCGCGCGTGGCCTTGGTGGCGTTGAGTCACCAAGGAGGAGTACGGGTTCGCCCGGAAATTGTATTTATATATAGTCGATGATGAGTGGAATCCCATCGACGGGGGTGAGGATGAGTGGAATCCCCTCCGCGAGACCGGTGATGAGTGTAATCCCACCGTGAGGTAAAGTGGTTGTTGGATGTGAGTTCCAACGTATTTATCCGCGTATTCGGGTCATAGCTAGGTGCCAATGTTGATTGATATGTGTATCAATGTATTGTGATATATGATCCTTGCTTGGATGTTTATATGTGTTTACATATGTTGTAAGATAGAGCTTGTGGAGCATGACATTTAATTTATTATTGTCCATGCATCTTTATCTTGTGGCTTTTGTGGATCCTTGGTAAATATGTGTTTTGCCTTGGCTAAGATCGTGCTCGGACCCTGCAATGTTGAGGTTTGTTTTTAAGAGCTTACCCTCACTAAGCATCATTGCTTACGCTCTCTTTGTTCAACATTGCAGATCCTTAGTTCGTGGGTTGCTAGAGCAAGTGGAGGGCCTCCAAGTGTGGTTGTTGGCTTGAGTACATCAAGTATGAACTTTTAAATGTTGAGTATGTAATAGTTTAAGCAATGAGACATGTGTTATTTTGATGGATAATTGTTGGTTGTTTAGGGGCTTGCTTAGACTCCATGTCATGTTGCTTTTGTAAGTCTTGTGATGCCATGTTTGAATTGTAATCCATGCCTAAATTGCTTACCATGAATGTTGGCTATGTGCCTTTTGAGGTTGCCTTTATGTTTGAGTGTTGGAGTATGAGACTTGAATGCTTAAATGTCTTCTTTGATCAATTGCATGATTTTCTTGATGTATGTCCATGTTGGGTGCTTCTATGGCTAAATAGTGATCTGTAATTGTTGTATGAATGATTAGGTGGGGCTAGGAAAGTCTTAAATTGCATCTAGGTTCGAGTCTTGCATGATTTAGCTGAGTTTGGGAGTTTTGCAGTGCAGGGGTATCGATACGATTGGACCCGTATCGATACGGCCTTCTTGTTGTAGGCCTCGCGTTTCGATACGCGAGGGGGCGTATCGATACCTTTTTGGTCACTGAAGTTACTGTCCACTTTGGTATCGAAACGGGTCCCTGGCGTTTCGATACGGTCATCTTAGTGTTGACCGTGAGAAGTCAACCGTTGGGGAGGGTATCGATACACTCCTTGGGTGTATCGAAACGGTCTCCACGGGTTGACCCTGACCAGTTGACCTAGTCAAGGAGTATCGATACACCCCTTAAGTGTATCGATACCGCCTGCAGTTTAAGTTTAAAATTGGGCTGTTAAATGTTGTTATGGATTTGTTCGATTGTCTCGTGTATGTTGTTCTGCTGTATGATCACTTAGGATCTAATACTCCTATAGACAACAATAAAATGAAAGAAAAAAATAGGGTTGCTAACCGAGGGGGAACCTTAACGGGTTTCGCTTCGGTTTTCCCCGTGTGGCCCACTCAGACCGGTCATCCGGCCAGACTGGGACGAGGGGGTTACATGGAATCTCGAAACTTGTCCAAGCTCGCAAGATGCAAAGCTCGTATCCGCTGTATGTACTTGATTATTCCAACAAAAACCATAAGTAATGTGAGGATCCATAGTTTTTCATTGGGAAATGACTAGATGAGCATATAAATAACAACCACTGCTTGAACACCAAAGTTGAGAAAGTGCCTTGGCCAAAGCTCGTTATCTTCAAGAGCAAAAGCAGTAATAGTATCAGGGCCACTCATGTGTAATAAAAGGAAGGGTGCCCAAAATACAAACTTATCAGCTTTCTGCTCAGCCATGTTAGCTTGGTAACGTTGGCTGTAGGCTATGTGACCAAGGAAATAATTGGGAACTGCGTCAGTCAACACGTATGCAAGCCAGATGAGCAGGATTCCAAATGAATACCGTGCAGATTTTCTGAATGGAGCCACCAGAGTCAACAAGACCTGCAACTCGAGACAACGACGGTCAATTGACAAAGTTGATGCAATTGAATGATTTCGATGGCAAAGTTATTTAAAAAAAGTAGAGATAACATTGTTGATTTAAGTTGACTACATGCATGGGGCAAATTTGACCCTTTAACTTTTTTTCCTTTGATTTTTGCACAAAATGAAACCTCACCAAATCTACCACCGATGTTGAGGTCACCTTGTTGGATTAAAATTCGTAATTGTGTGCACATATGTATAATCTATGATGCTATTATAAAATATGACACAAAATTATGTGAGCAATTATGTTAGACGTGTCATGAGTATTAAAATGTCATGAAAATAAAAGTGTAGATACCATAAGATGTATTTATATTTCGACGAGGGGCAGAATTATAAATACCTAATAACTAATTAAATAATTAGTTATATAAAGAGATAGTGGTTCCCAAGAAATATGTTAATTTGTTTTTCTCTCCTCCTTCCCCGTTAGAGAGTTTGACGTCAAGAGATAATCTATCTTCTTTGAAGATTAATACCAAAGATTTGATATTTCAATTTCAAGATTCAAGATTTTCTATGATTAATTCAAGTACGCTTCCGCATCTAGTATTTTATTATTTTTTTATTATTTGACATGATAGATCATATGTTAAGTTTCATATTTATTATGGTTTAGTTCTAACAAGCAGCATTAGAGCCTCGTCATGTTGAATCATTGAGGACCAATTAATTTATTTTTTCGGATTGAATCATTTTGAAATCTATTTTAAGGATTTTAGTGTTGATATGGTGTTTGGATTTTGTTTTTTATAAAATCAATTTTAGGTTTTATGATATTTCGTATGAATTAGGAACAAATTATGACAATTTTGTCGTTTTTGAAATTCTTACTGCAATTGTTATTGTTATATGGTCCAACTTTCATGAATTTTGGGTTTTTAATACCCATTAATATTCGTGCCATTTTTATGAGAATTCATTAATAAAGTATAATATTCGTGTCATTTTTAGGTTCAAGTTTATTCAAATTTATTATTATTTTAGTTGTCTTTTAATTTAATTGAAAGATAAAATTAAGGAAAATATTTTGAAACAAATAAATTTATAGTTTGACTTCGGATGTCTAATATTTTAATGGATTAGTTGAAACATGATGTCACTAAAGTGACCGCTTTTGTGCAGATTAATTTATTTAAAATATCAAGATGTTTATGACTTTTTGTTATTCATGTGTTTATTAATTGGCCCAAAGGAAAGTTAATATTTCCCAAAATTACAACAACAACTGTGGAGATAAATGTGTGACAATTATAAGGTATTTTATGTGAGCAATACATTAATCCAAATATTAATATATTGTTTGACATAGTTTATTGTCGATGTTTGATTGCTACAAGAGTACCGCTTACAGTTAATATTAATGTCCAAAGACTTAATATTAATGTTGTGTTCGGTATCTTGAGGGAACTAGCCATTATTTTGAATTTATTTGTTTACTTATGAATTTTTATGCGAGTTTGTTTTCATTTTATTTTATTAATTTTTGTTCTATATTTATTTAATTTATCTTTTTCTGTCACAATATCATTTAATATACATTATACACTCATGTTTAGTGAAACTAATTTCAAGGAATAGAAAAGACACTTACATATTGTATTTAGTAGTTGTATGAACATAGACTTTACACTAAGTGGAGAATAATTTGCACCTCTCACTGCGGTAGGCATCCATTAAAAGGATTTGGAGAGGTGAAATTGTTCAAATTGCATGAGTCTAATGATCACAAAAAACATTCTATAAGTCTTTAGGAGCACAAATCTAAAGAGATTACTCAAACTAAGTTTTTCCTTGTTGGAATTAAGAAATGTTTACCCAAAACATTAAAGTTAAGATGACATCACTTATGCCTTATTTGATGTCTATGAAGCATAAGAGTTAAGGAAATGTGAGCAAGTACACAATGAAAATGTTAAATATTACTTCAAAATTTGAGGCGCATAAGATCAAATTTTCTAACAATTTTTTGTTCTCATGCTTTTGGTACCACTTCCTATACAATTTAACCAATTTAAAAAATAGTTAACACTGTCAAAAGGAGAAGTAGGCTCAAACCGGGCTCATTTCTCATTGTGTTGAAGAGGAAGAAAAGTTAAAGCGTTATAAGTGTAAAAGTACTCATTTGGTTAGTACTCATTTATTGTGTCTCTAAGAATAAGGGCAATAAAAGAAAATATTAAAATAAAGTTGCTAAGAGTCATACTCAAAGGAAACAACAATAAGTTACAAGGTGTTAATTCTTTTGTATAAATTATGATATGTGTGAAGAAATTAAACTTCAAAAGCGAGCAACAACTTCGGTTATTTTGAGTGATCCATGAGCTATAAGTTTTATGATCCCACAATTAGGACTATTTTAAGGAGAGATTTATAAAAAAAAAATTAGAATGTTGAGTTTGGAGGGAGAAATAAGGTTAGATACATTGCTATCGAAGAATAATTAGATTATAATTCAATTCCTACTATCACTTTTGACAATGTTTAGGTTTTTACACTCATCATTAATCAAGAAGTGAACCAAGTACCTCAACAAAAGAATGTTGAACAACTCCTATGCAAGATAAGGTGATTATTTGAGAAGAACAAACTCAACAACCTCAAAAAAATCAAGTGTCATTAAAGAGGTCTATGAGAGGAAGGAGAAATACTATTCGAGATTATTATATTGTATTTCCTCAAGAAAATAAGGATAACAGTGGAATGATAGAAAATGACTCAATCATTTTTTATCATATCATAAAAATTCTAACTCTCAAGAGTGGATTGATGTCATTCAAGAAAAGCATAATTTATGCAAGATAATAAAGTTTAGGAACTTGTCTAATTACTTGAAGGTACAAACTAATTGGTTGTAAATGGATATTTGAAACCAAGAAGGATGCAAATGATAATGTGGATAAGTATAAGGCATGACTTGTATCTAAAGGATATACTCTAAAAGAAGACATTGATTTTGTGGAGACTTTCTCTCAAATTTCATTAAAAGACTCTTTCAAGATAATCATGATGCTTGTTGATTTTGAGCTACATAAGATGGATGTTAAGCTTGTGCTTTTTAATGACGACGTTGAAGAAACAAATTATATGGTACAATCATAGATTTGTGTCTAATAATACAAAATCAATGACATGTAAATTAAAGAAATTCATCTATGAGCTTAAGTAGGACTCTCATTAATGAAATTATAAATTTCATATTGATTATCTCATTCGATTTTGAGATAAATTTGGTTGAAAATTGTATATACAAGTTATGTGGGAGTAAACCAAGTGATACTCATATTGCTAAACAAAATTTTTGTCTTACTCAATGCCCTAAAAGTAACCTTGAAATTTAGAAAATATAAATGATTCCATATGTATAAGCTATTGAGAATCTAATTTATGTTCAAGTATGTATGCGTTCAGATATTGCGTACAATGTTAGAATGTTAGACAGATATTTAAGCAAATCTAGTATGAACTAATTGATAGCAGCCAATAGGGCTATGAGATATCTTTAGAGAACAAAAAATAAATGCTCATATATCGGAGTTCTAGTAAGTTAGAGATCATCAAGTTTACAAACTTCGATTCTATTAGAATATTGATGCAAAAGAATTTTGTCACATAGGCTACTAATTATAGATTGAATAGAAAAGCCACTTTAGATATTTTGTGACAATAAATATGCATAATTTATTCTATAAACAATAGGAACACTTCAAATTTGAAGCACATAAATATTAAGTTCTTAGTTGTTAAAGAAAATTCAGAGTGGTTGTGTGTCTATAAAGCATGTTCGTACAAGCTCCACAATTGCACGCTTATTAAGAAACTGTCACCCAGGTCTTTTATGAGCACACTACTCATGTGGGTGTAATGTTATTTAAGAATATCCAGTTTTAGTGGGAGATTATAATTTTGGGAAATGCTCATTCGTTTCAGACACAAATTCAATTACTTTAGTTTAAGGATATTTTAAGATCATTTTCTGCAGAAATAAAGTTCTTTTGGTTTATTCACACTCTGATTTCAGTAAAGTTGATCTCACTAAGGTTTAGGAGGACCATTTGGAAATAGACCTGTGCAGTTCACATTTCATGTAACTTTCAATGTCACACATTCATGATTGATCTATGTCATTTGATTATATTTGTATATGTCACCATTGAATGGTTCAAAGCTCTACTCTGAACGCCGTTTGTGACTGCTCACTTGGACCATCAAAGAAATCAGGGTTGGGGGTTACTCTGTTTACCGAGTTTTTTAGTTTTTCATCTGATTAGTGGGGACTTCCTCTTCTCCTTTGGCAAGGTGGCCACAAAGGTCCCCTACATTCCTCATCTGAACTTTTTTTTTCTCTTCGCCTGCACTCTTGCTAGGTGCACTTCATCTTCATTTTTAACAATCTCGTCTAATTGTCCCCCTCTAAGGGCTAACTCTATTGCATTCTTCAGATGAATACATTCATCTGTATCATTCCCCAGCCCCTTATGAAATTCACACCTTTTACTCAGCTTTTCTCTGATTTCATTTGGTCTCATATGTGGTGAGGGCTTTAGAATCTTTAGATGTCGTGTGTGGTGCAGGATGCATGACGACAAGTATGTTAGGGGACAGTATGTTCTGAAACTGAGAGGTGGCCCTTTTTTATTTGGGTTTCACCGTACTTGTGGGTCGTTTCTCTTACTCGAGATTCTCTTAAGGGACTTACCGTCGTGGTGCCCCGGCTAATTTCTGTTGCATGCGCTCATTGCTCCCAAGTCATCTTGATTCCAATGGTTCCGAATTTTTCCATGGCATTTTTGTTGCGCCCTCCTTTGAAATGTTGTATTCGTTCTTTGATGAGTTCTTGTTGTTGTTTAAGCTGTTTTAATGCGATATATGTATATTCTTCAATGATTTTCATTTTACTCTGCATATTGGCTTGACATTCGTTCCTGTCCTCGAACAAAGAAGGGGTTTCTTCTTCAACCTCTTTTCGGTTTTTCCCTCATTCATGCATTCTTCCATGATTTTCCCTGGTGAGAGTCGCCCAACATCGCTTCCTGAGAATCGGACTGAAAGGTGAAGGTTCCACGCTCACCACACTAATTGTTGATTGTCAAAATGAACAAGGATCGGGGACGATGGTCCAACGGTGGACCAAGTGGTTGCTCTAGGTCGGAGCTTGAGTATTGCTCTTGTTTTTTGGAGGTAGTGATGCTTAGAGTGAAAGATCTCTCCTCTTCTTCTATTACATGTCCCATTACATACTACTTGGATAGGTGTCGTGATAGAGTTGTCGTGACGCATTGATTGGACTGGCTATGACTTGACGTCCTAAGTTCGCTTCGTCGCCTGCAGCGAGCACATGAGCAGTCACATGGTCGCTAGATGCAATGTAGTGTTGTTTGTGATTTTTCTATCACGTAGTCTACGGGTGATCTTAAGCGTCGTGGTTCATATGCGATTTTACGTTCACTGTTGGTCGTCTCTGGTGCTACGTTGTCCGCAGTCTTTTTTATCCTGGTTTCGGCATATGGCAGTGGGTGTTTGGAGGTATTAACAAAAATATTAAAATATTAAATTCTTAATATTAATATTTAATATATTATTTTAATATATGATTTGTTACAATATTAATATATTATTAATACATAATATTTTAAATAAAAAATTACAATATTAATTAATTTATTTCATTTAATGTATTAATTTAATATTTAATTTAATAATTCAATATATTTCATATTTACTATTAATATTATTTGAGTATTTTTATATTATTTTAATGTATTGTTTTAAAATATAATTATTATTTTAATATATTAGTATTTGTTGTGAATAAAATAATGAAGAACAACAAATAAGAATAAAATAACAAAGAGATGAGAGAAAGAGGAAGATTCGTATTATTATCAAAACTAGACTTGTGTACAATGCTTTCATCTATTTATATGCATAAGAAGTACATAATACATTAAACTCTAATTAATGGAGATAATATTCCTAAATTAAAGTAAATCAAATCTCCTAGATAAAGTTCTTATCATGATAGACATCCACATAGATAAGTATTCATAACACTCCCCCTTGGATGTCTATGAAGATAATGTACCTCGTTAAAACCTTACTAAGATAAAAACCCAGTGGGAAAAAATTTAGTGAAGGAAAAAGAGTACACACATCTTTGATACGCATAACATGTTGCCTCATTAAAAACCTTACCAGGAAAACCCATTGGGACAAAACCTCGGTTAAGGGAAAAAGGGTGCAACATGTATTTACTCCCCCTCATGAAAGCATCACACAAGATCTTTCAATCTTCATAATTCAATCTTAAATATTATTTTTCTAAAGATCGTGAGGGATGGATCTTTGGAGTAATATGTTCCATGATGTATCCACCTTTCGATTGAGATATACATCTTGCATTATCTCTACACAAGATAGCTTTCTATCGTATCTTGTGAAAGTAAATCACATATCTTTTGGATATGTTGGGTCAATGGTCTTAGTCAAACATTTTTGGGTTGTCTCGTGCATAATAGTTATTTCTACAAGATTTGAGGAGGTATCGACGAATTTTTGAAGATCTAAAGGTAGCGATCTTTGTATATCAATGGATATTTCTTGACCAACTAATATATGGTGCTTCAAGACCAAGAAAAGATATAATTGTCTTTATTCACATCCAACAATCTTACAATAGATATGTTTTATCCATATTGAATCTTATTTAAGATTCTTTCAATTTATGTCCATTCATAGAAAAAACACATATTTAAGTGCTCGATCTTTAGGTCGAGACAAAACCACATCTCAATATTCTTTTTCTCAAATACTTTCATCAAATATTTTGAAAGTTTTTCATGAGTTTCTAATTTGAAGCTCTTCATGAGTCCTAATGATATAATGAATCTTGATCAAACTCCTTTATAGAATATATAAGGAAATATGATCATACTTATAGTATTTCCTCAATTAGTACCCACTAATGCAATTATACCAAATGCGCCAAAATATAAATATTCAAGGGGAATATCTAAATAAATTTCCTTGGAAATTCCCAAATGCTTCTTGTATTTTAAATCCTTCAAGGATAAATAGGGATCCACAAAATAATTAGACGCAGATAAAATATTTCATAACTGCCAAAGTAATTGCATCCACCATAAAGTAATTAAAATTCTTCATAAATCATAATCCAATCGTATTTGCGACTACTTATTTCTGCCTCACTTGCATTACACCTTTAGGTGTTTGGATTGTTGGTCAAAATACTTCTCTTTTGGAAGTTCAAAGCGTCTTTCTACATTAGCCAATTCAATATCTATACTTCTGGATAGATTTCTATACAAGATCCTCATTTTCTTTCTTTACTTCTATATAAGTATTCTATGTAAAATTGTTTGCAAAATCGTTGTCGACAACTTTTCAATTTTCTGGTTCCATTCTCGTAGTGACATAACTCATTGAGATCTTTTCAAGATTTCAATCTTTATTTCAGGTACCTGAAACTCTTCAAGAGTTTTATTATTAGTTATGTCTTGGGTCTCTTCAGGAGCACCGCCTCCAATATATGACCATCTTATACTATTTTTCATTTACGAGAATTTTGATCATTAGAATCAATTTTCATGCTTCATACACGATTTACATCTGTTCGCTCTAACATGTAATTCAAATTTAGAGCATTTCAGTTGGTATATGAGACTTAGTTACTCTCATTGGGTCTGTAAATATGTCTAGCAGTTGAAATGTAATAGCATAAATTATCTTATGAACTTCTAGTTTATATACGAGGATCTAGATAACGATAATTCATTTTTCTTTATCCAGCTGATTATTATCTCCCTTGATGTTGAGATAAAGCCATGTCATAAATGATTCTCCAATTAATGTTTAAGAATTTAAACATAAAAGGATACTCGTACTCAATATATATTCTCAACCTTTTTTATTTATTCATTTTGTGCGTTGTTGCGGAGCAACTCAATAATATATCGTACATTCAAAAATTATAAAATGGGAATGTGTGGCTTCTGACCAAAAACCAATCATAACGGATAGTTTATTTTAACTTGTTGGTTTGATGCGTATAAATGCTGCTATATGGAAATACCATATAAATAATAATTGTCTTGTTCTCATAGTTTAGCTATCAAAGAGGAGTCATCCAATTAAAATTCTGCTAGACTGTATTTTTATAATCAATAGGCTTTGTAACTATTGATATAGACTAAAATATAAACCAACTGCGTAATCTGAATCCTTTTATAACAAATCTCACAAACTTCTGGTTGTAAGTTGATAAAACAATGTAGATGCATCTACTAAATTCATATAAAACATTCCACATTTGTGAATAAATGGGCCCATATTTTATTCAGATATGCAAGACATGCAATCTCAACTTTAGTACAAGAAACTTCAAGTTCTTTTGGTAAGTGAGATCTTAATCATTTTCTTTGAGAACAAGCAACACAAGAACTTTGTGTTCTTTTAGTAAATAGAATTTAATAAATTCCTTTAAGAACAAGCACCACAAGAACTGTAGGTTTTTTAATAAATGTGCATATAAATCTCAATAGCTTTCGCATCATTATTGATTAGGATGGTCTAACCGATCATGCCAACTATATATACATATGTATATGTGTATATATATATATATATATATATATATATATATATATATATATATATATATTTCTAAATTTGTAAACTTCTTATTTACCATAATATGTGATTAAATCTCACTTGTACATGTGTGGTACAAATTTTAAAATACAAATTGTTCCTCTGAATTTGTAAACTTGATAATACACTGTCCACCAAAAATTGTTCCTTTGAATAGGAATATATTAAGCTCTTTCGAAGCTTTTAATGGAAATTATTCTTTTGGTAGCAATATATAATTCTTCTAGAGCTTTCAGTTGACTTTTGGCTACCAGAGCTTATATCTATATTGGCATATTTCATATGCCAATTGATAACATATGTTATCTATAATTCCCAAAGGGATATTTTGCGAACTCATATTGCTCTTTAAAATTTCCACTTCTAGTGGTGACGATATTATTATCATTAACGGTGATTATTGTAATATTCGTAATTCTGCACTTTTCATAATGTGCTTTCTCTCAAGAACTTATTGCTCTTCAAGAGCATCAATATTTTCAATACTTTGAGATATAATATTCACATTTTCCCTTGTATTAAATGGGAAAATATATCTTATCCTTCTGCTAAGCATAAGTCGTCACCATAAATTGTATTTGATAAGTAATCATGTTAAACAAAATAAATAAATATCATAATATATAAATATAAAATATTAAAAATTAATATGTAAAGTAAATAAACAACAAATTAAATAAAAAGAAATAATTCTCTTTAAAGTTATGAGAATAATTAAAAGATGATTTATTCCCTTCGAGGGTTATAAGGAAATCAACAACGTCCAAATGAGTTGGACCAGCAATGTCCAAATAAGTTGGACCAATATCATCTTTATCATTTTTCGCAAACAAAATTTGCTTCTATTTTCTTTCCTTTATCATTCAATGATTGTGGATTTTTCAGCGTACGACAAGTATGAGACCAATGATATATAACGTCCCATTGGTAATAAAAAAAGATTTCACTTTCTTAGAATGATATCTATCACTCTTATCATCCTTATAACCTCACTACTAGTGGGTAGAAGTATTCTTAAAATGACAATAGTTTCCATGTCTATATTCATAGCCCCGATCATAACCACAACTTCTGATATGTCTTTTATTCTTTCCATAATATAATCTCACATTCACTTCAGGGAATGGAGTAGAGCCGGTGGGCCTTTGAAATCGTTTCCATGATATTGTGTCTGAGGACAACATTATTTTTTGTGAAAAGTGGAGTATGTTTTTATTAACATATCCCCATCATAGAGAACAAAGATTTAATCCTCGTACGCGACATTGTTAAACTAATTCACAAGGTCATTTAAAAACCTCCTTTGAGACTAGTAGTCTCGCAAAACGGGATATCCAACCAATATACTTTGATTATATCAAAGTTATGTCTCTAATTGAATAATGATTTACCATGTTTGCATTCACTTCAGGGAATGAAACATATCCAATAATTGCATGGAATAAACATCATGCTTGCATTCACTTTAGGGAATGCCTCCCATAAAACCTTTTGGATCAAGACAAAATTTTGTAACTTGAACTTGGGAAAAGTCAATAGTCGAGTTTTTTGACATAAAAAATATTTCTTTTGAGCAAAATCAACATGATTTATCGCACTTTAAAATCATAATTTAAAGAATAAAAATAAATATAGAGCTTACCGATATAGATTTTCCTCTCAAGAATAGTGGAGACATAGCAAATGACCAATACATGTCTTTTTATATCAGGTCTCTTTCCAAGCTATCTAAACACATGTAAAACACAACACATGGTTAAAAATATTAAATCTCATCATTGAAATAAAATATTGATTTAAATATATAACCAAACAATGAATCAAAATATATTAAGGATCAAATTAAAATATCAAGATAAAGGCAATCAGTAATTAAAAAAATAAGGGAAAGAAAAAACTTATCTTTGGTTCAACGTAGGATCGAATTTTTTCCAGTAATTCCTTTGGGACTTGAACGAAGAGCACCAAAATCTTTCGAGCGAACTCGTGTTGATAACGTGTTCTGAATAAAATAACGAAGAACAACGAATAAGAATAAAATAACAAAGAGATGAGAGAAAGAGGGAGATTCGTATTATTATCAAAACTAGACTTGTGTACAATGTCTTCGTATATTTATAGGCATAAGAAGTACATGATACATTAAACTCTAATTAATGGAGATAATATTCCTAATGATAAAGTAAATCAAATCTCCTAGATAAAGTTCTTATCATGATAGACATCCACATAGATAAAATATTCATAACAATATTAATATTATTGTTATTTTCATATTATTTGGTCCTGGACTTTCTTGTTGCAGCATAAGTCTGATGCTATCTCTATTATTCCCTAGTTCATTAAAATGGTCAAGACTCAATTTGGTTATGATTTGAAAGTGTTTCGGTCTGATAATGCCCTTGAATTGCGTTTCACTGAATTGTTTGCTTCTCTTGGCATCATACATCATTTTTCTTGTGTCGAGACACCTCAACAAAATGTTATTGTTGAGCGCAAGCACCAGCATTTGTTGGCCGTTGCACGAGCTTTATTCTTCGAATCAAGAATCCCTGAGAGGATTTGGGGTGATTGCATGTTGACTGCTACTTTTTTAATCAACGGACTACCTTCTCCTTTGCTAGGTGGTAAATCTCCTTTTGCCCTTCTACACGATTGTCCTCCTGATTACAAGTTCCTTCGAGTTTTGGGGAGTATGTGTTTTGTTTCTACATTACGAGCTCATCGAGATAAGTTTACTTAAAGGGCTTTGCCTGGTGTTTTCATTAGATATGCCCCTAGTATGAAGGGCTACAAAGTTTACGTTTTTAAGTCACGTTCCATTGTAATATCTCGTGATGTGGTGTTTCATGAAGGCGTTTTTCCTTTCCATACAATTACCAATTTTGAAGTTGTCATTGATCCTTTTCCTGGCATTTCTTTGCCTAATGGTGTTTCTACAAATATGCCTGACCCTTCTTCTCAATTTGATGATTTTCGGATTCCTTCAAGGGTGCAGGGTGATGAAGTTATTGTTGAGGTCGACACGCCTGCTGAACTGTTAGTTGGGAATGCTACAGAATCGGTTGTTGAGTCCCATATTGAACCGGTTGATGAGAATGAGACAGACCTAGTTCTTGAAGATGACATTGAACCGGCCATTAAACCTGATCATGAACCACCAATTGAGACCACATCTTCTGTTGATCCTATTGTTCTCCCTGAACAACATCTTGATCATTGAACAACCACGCAGGTCTACTAGGGTTGCCAAGAAGCCTTCATATTTACATCAATATTACTGCAATGCTGCTTCATCTTCTTGTTCGTATCCAATTGATGATTATCTTGCTTCTACTCAATTATCTTCTTCTTATGTTGCTTTCCTTGCCAACCTATCTTCTTCGACCGAGCCTTCCTTCTATCATCAGGCTGTCAAAGTTCCTGAATGGAGAGTTGCCATGCAAGATGAGTTGTGAGCCATGGAAAATCTTCATACATGGACGATTATTTCTCTTCCTCCAGGCAAACAACCCATTGATTGTAAATGGGTCTTCCGTATTAAACACAATTCTGATGGCACCATTGACAAGTACAAGGCACAATTAGTGGCTAAGGGGTTCACTCAAGTTGAGGGGATCGATTACACAGACACCTTCTCCCCCGTGGCCAAGATGACCTCCTTCAAAGTCTTGCTTTCTCTGGCAGCAGTCAATGATTGACATCTTCTTCAGTTGGATGTCAATAACGTATTTCTTAATGGTTCACTTGATGAGGAAGTTTATATGAAACTACCCCTTGGTTACAAAATTGATATACAAGGGACCGATTTAGTGTGCAAGCTTCAGAAATCAATTTATGGCTTGAAACAAGCCTCTCGACAGTGGTTCCAGACTTTTCATGATGTGGTACTAAAGTTTGGATTTGTTCAGTCCCCATCTGAGTATTCTTTCTTTATTAAAGGTTCTGGTGATGATTTGATCGCATTGCTTGTCTACGTTGATGATGTAGTTCTTGCTGGCAAGCATTTAGCTTCTCTGTTGACTGTCCAGGACTTTCTCAAAGAACATTTCAAACTCAAGGAATTGGGATCTTTGAAGTAATTTCTTGGCTATGAAATTGCCTGCACTCAAGATGGCATTTCCTTATGTCAACGCCATTACGCCTTACAACTTCTTGAGGATACTAGTTCTCTAGGTAAGAAACTTGCTGACTTACCCATTGTTGCTAATCAAAAACTGAGCATGAATGGTGGTGAATTGCTCTCTGATCCTCAAGTTTATCGACGATTGATTGGTCGTCTTTTGTACCTCACGCACACTCGCCCAGACATCACCTATGTTGTGCATTTATTGAGTCAATATCTATCCATGCCACGAGTCTCTCATCTTGATGCATCACATCATCTTTTGTCCTACATCAAGAAAGCTCCAGGTCTCAGTTTATTTTTTTCTTCCAAATCAAGTCTTCAACTCAGTTGCTTTGTGGACTCAGATTACAGTGCTTGTCCAGATACGAGGCGTTCTACAACTGGTTTTTGTATGTATCTTGGCACCAACTTGATCTCCTTGAAATCGAAGAAACATCATATTGTAAGTCGTTCTTCTTGTGAGGCAGAATATAGAGCCATGGCTTCAGCAACTTGTGAGCTTGTCTGGTTGGCTGCATTGCTTTCTTCCTTTCACATTGATGCGTCACCTGTTTTTCTTTATTGTGATAATCAAGCCGCAATCCATCTTGCCTCGAATCAAGTATTTCACGAGCGAACCAAGCATATTGAGGTTGATTGCCATTTTGTGAGGGAGAAGTTGAATTCAGGGTTTCTCAAGCTGTTTCATATTCGCTCTAAAGGCCAACTTGCTGACATTTTTACAAAAGCTCTACATTCTCCCGCGTTCTCTGATTTTGTATTCAAGATGGGACTAATCAACATTCATCACAGTCCATCTTGAGGGGGGCTATTGGAATATATATGGAAACGGTTAAGTTTTGTTAAGATGTTAGTTAGCCTTGTTTTGGTTAGTAGTTTAGTTTATCACTTGTTGTATAAATAAGCACTCTGGCTTCTAGGGTTGTTCAGAAGCTTTTCTTCCTTCATACATGAAATAATAAAGTTTCAGCTTTTCTTCTCGTAACAGTTTCCTTTGAAGCAAGCATGGAAAGAATTCATGTAATCCTAAAGAGGGGAAGAGCTCAATGTGTGATTTGTTCAGATTAATGGTGTGCATAAGCATGGATTAGGTAGTATAAAGGTGGTTTAATTTGAATCCATTAGTTGTGCTAAACCGGTGATATAATTAAATCTGAATCTCATGTCATATTTAGGGACTGTTTTATCTAGACTGAGAGTCATAAAAGCTGAAATTTAGTGTAAAAATACATCAAGGTGCTGCTGGAAATTTTGCTAACAAACTATCCTGTTTGGAAGTCATATAAAAAATTGAGAAAAATATCTGTAGAAATTAGGTGCTTTTCAATTCTGACAATCAGAATTGAGATATCGCTTTAAGCTTTCAGCTAATTGAAAAATCAGCTAAGCACAATAGAAATCATACTTAGCATTTTAAAAGAAAATAAAATGAAAACTTAAAAATGAGATATTTCTAGCTTAGCGGTAAGAATATTTATAGTTTTCTAAAACCCTAAAAATAACCTAGAAATAATAAAAAGATAATTCTTGAAATTATTCAAATTAAATCTTAAAAACAAAATATAATTTCTAATTTGAATTTAAAATGCAAGTGATCATGCTCGTTCGTCCTTGCTGACTAGACCTTCTAGAAGCTGCTGACTGGATGCCACGTCAGACGCTTCATGCCCAGAGTCATGCCCACTAACCCAACCTTAATTCCAGAAAATAAAACTACAAAACTCTACTTTTAAGTGCAATCTCCAAAATTGAAGTCATGCATAAAAAATGCACAAAAACATTCAAATCAGCAACATTAATCATTTAAGGCATAATTAAAGATAAAATAGTAATCAAATAAACTACTTATCAGTCCTATAAGTAACAATAAGTTGGTCATAAATTTTAATGATTTTGTGTTATTCTATGGCTCATTATGAGGATTAATTATTATTGAGAAAGGATATAATAAAAATGGCTTAAAAGTCAAATTGGCCCTCAATGAAAAATCAAAAAACTAATTAAGCCCTTATAAAAAAATTTACACTCAATTTAGCCATCATAATTAAAATTACACCCAATTTGGCCCTTCACTAGTTTGGCCATATTGACCGTCAATGCCCTCTAATGGTCATAATGTTGACAGACACGTGGCACGCTCTAGGCGTGTCAGGTCATCAAAATCGAATTAAAAACATTCTAAAATATTATAAAAATTCATAAGAAATTGAAAAAATTAAAAATATTAAATTAATTTATTTTTTTCTTATTTTCCTTTATTTTTTTATAAAAAACATAAAACAATTTTTTAAAAAAAAACCCCGAAAGTTTCATTTCTTTCAAAAAAATAGGCTCTATCCCTGGGCAAGGATCTAGGCATCGAAATCAGAGGCGATGAACAAGATGATGTGGAAGAAATAGCTCGTGTAAAGTGCTCATAAGTCCTATATTTTGTGTGCATTCCATCTCATATTATTGTTGTTCTTAAGTACATTTTATGCATAATTAGGTGCATGCATGCATTGTTTACAATATTCTTTGTTTTGCCTTGTTTTTATTGAATATCTTTGATTTGGAAAGAAAGGATATTGTTTTAGTTTAGTTTTAGTTTCAGGTGCTAGAAGCTATCACGAGGAGAAGAAAGCTGAGGAGTTGATGCTAAGGCAGCAAGCCACGGAGCTGTACTGAAGCAGCTCAACATAGAGAGAGATGCTATCGAGTAGCTGTCGACGACGTATCTGCCGCCCATGGCAGCAACCGGAGGATTTGGTGAATTGGGGTGCGATTGGAAGAGCATAATTTTTTGAGTCCAATGAGCTCATCCATGTAATTTACTGATGCCGGAAACAGCGGACAGAGTCGTCCAAGGGGAAATTATCCAAGGCGGCTTAAGCTTACTTATGGCATAAGGAGTCCAATTTCAAGTCAAAGAAGTCAGAATTTAAAGGATGCATTCAATGCAAAAGCTACTTTATCATGAGGAAGACTTCTACTCCAATGAGGACTTAACCTAGGCCAATGCCCTATATATAACCGATCATACCTTGTATTTTGGGGAGCTTCATAACTCATAGTCGGCATAACATAGGTTTCTCTTGTGTCTTCTTGCCGCCACTATGTTCTAAATTCTCTAGGGTTTGGGTTGTGTTGTAAAATTAGTTGTGAGAACGGTTGTTTAGGTTTAAGTTTGTTTTTGCAATAAACTCAAGGTTTGCTTATTTCATGTTCTTCATTGTTTTCAATAGAGTCAAGAGATCGATTGTGAGCAATCCATTTGTTTGGCATCGAGAGAGTCAAACTCACAAAAGAAATAAGCACGATCTCATCAATACCAGGTGTTGATCAATCCAGCCTAGACATAGGTTAGGGTTTAAGGCAGCTAAAAGTGGATGAACTAAAGGTTGTTGTTCATTGTAAGATTCACACCGACGGGTATTATCTGCGGCGGGCATCAACAACATTCAGACTTATACATAAGCTGAATCATTATCGAAGCGTTCTGCCGAACCTTGAAGGTCTGCGGAGTTTGCCGCTGAGCCAATCGTCTGTTCCACCTACCGAGGCAGCGAAAGCGTCGAAGCATCAATTTGCCATCTCCCGCCGAGGCAGCAAAGTCTGGCAGCACAATACAACTTAACCTATTCAACGCAGTTTCACACTACGAAGCAGCATAACCTGACTCATTCTATCACTCTGATCTCTTCTATCAATTACTTGTGTTTATTTATTTTTCTCTTAAACAAACTAAAATTAATTAGTGCATTTATTTTCTGTGTAGGAATTGACATTCGAATTAGCTGTCCAATCCTCGTGGGAGACGATATTTTTTATACTATAACTTGATAAGAGTGTGCACTTGCGCTAATATTTAGAGAACACCTAATCGATCTACAGCCTGCTTAGAAGAAACTAATCAATCCAAAAAGACAAATTAACGACTGCTCTGTCAGATCGTAGTTACCAGGATACATATCCTATCTTGGAATATTAAAGGTATAGGTTCATTCGTTAAAGTGTCGACAGTTTGGAAGAAGATTCGAGTGCATAGCGCAGAGATGGTTTTCTTACAAGAAACTAAAAAGGGAACTAAGCGAAATTGAGGTCAGGATGTTGTGGTACGATGATGAAATTGAGTTCAAGGTTTCGGAGGCGTCGGATCGTTCATGAGGGATCCTAAAAATATGGGACAACAAAAATTATAGTAGAAAGATGTATAGTGAATATCAGGTACATTCTTATTTCTGGTAAATGGGTTGCTAAAAATGTAAGTACTACGTGTATTAACATATATATGCACCTTGTGATAAATCGGCTCATTAATTCTGTGGGATGAAATAGTGGGATTAAGAAATGTGTTAATTGTGAAAATCTATTATATTTTATACAATTTTTACTTAAATTATTGTTTAGACTTAGGCTCATTTAGTTGCACTTGTAGTAATTCATGCATAAATTCATAATTCTTCTATTTATTGGGTTTGGCCTTGTGTTTATCTATTTTTGTGGAGAAACCGTTGTTGTTTTTTCTTTCTTTTGTGCAGGGACAAATTGTTGAGCCATTGTCGAACGATTGTCAGGGCAAGTTGGAGATAAATGTAGATTTTTCAAGAATTATCCATTATCCTCATCTTTATTCTTATCACATGGGATAAAGCTCATATTTAAAATAAAAGTTGTTGGAGATAAAGATAAAGAGATTATCTCCTCTAATTCAAAATTTAAATGGAGATTTCCACCTCTATATAAATGCATGACATCAACAACAACATGAGATCAAAGAGAGGAAGATCGGAGTGAGAGTGGGATCAAATCGAGAGGGAGGATCGAATTGTGGAGGAGCTCGACTTCTCCAGATTTTATTTCTTTTATCTTTCAATTTACCCAATGTTTGGGTTTTATTCTTTGTTGATTTATTTCAACCCAGCCATGAACTAAATTAATAGGCTTGAGTTATTGGGTTTATGGTGTTTGTGAACGGATGATTTGTGTTGGTTCATTATTTAATTTCAAGTGAACTCGGGAGAAGGACTTGAATGAATCTATTTATCTAGGCTTATGAGAGCTAGATTCACGAAACGATTGGATACGGTTTTCATTTAAATAGTCATTGGTGGAAGCTAATTCACCTAAGGGATAGTGAGTGAATTTCAGTGACTAACAAGAGTTCATTGATCGATGATGTCCACCCAAGGTTAACGCTGGGATGTATTACCGAGGCTTGCACAATCATCAGTTCTTCGGTTAGAGATAATTTGAAGGCATTGAAGAACACTTTGTCGAACATCGAAGGGTAATTAATTGCCACGACAATTCATCCGAAAACTACATCATTACACTCAATAACTCAGCCTACTCTCTCAATCGGTTTCCTCTTTCATTTATTTAAATTCCTTTAGACTTAGTTTATTTTACTTGTTTATTATCACCATCTATCACCGTTAATTTAATTCATTTTCAGTGCGAGAAAGCTAAAAGTCAAAGTTTCACCAATCCCTGTGAAGACGATCTGAATCTATATTATTATTTGCGATGTGTATACGTGCACCGTTTGCATAGAACTTAAATCATGCAACAAAATGTATGGCAACAAATGTGGTTTGTGGGGAGAGATTTTAATGCGACCAGACTCAGCAACGAAAGGAAAGGGTGTTAGTTATATAGTGATTGAATAAATAGAGAGATGTAATCTTCTAGAGGTTTCTCTTATTGAGGGAAGTTTTACTTGGATCGGTTCAGGGAAAAAACGAAGCAAACTAGATAGATTTTTGATTGAGGAAGATTGATTCAAGATAATGGTGATCTTCTATTACGAGGCTTGCCTCGAAATGTATCTGATCATATACCTTTATTATTGTAGAATGAACAGATTGATTGGTGTCCTAGACCCTTTAAACTAACTAATGCTTGGTTCTCAAAGGAGGGTTGTTTAAATCTGATAAAAGATGAAGACCAAACAAATTGAGGAAGGTGGAGGAAGCTTTAAAAAGTTGGAATGCATGTTGTGAGGATTTTAACAGTTAAGTGCAGAGGCTGGATAATCATATTAAGGAATTAGTGAAACGGTAAAAGAAACGGTGTCGGGTTGTGAGGATTGTGAGGATTTTAACAGTAAAGTGCAGAGGCTGGATAATCATATTTCACCCTCGATAAGATAAAAGAAACAGTGTCGGGTTGTGAATAGGGATGTAAAAAACAGGTAACCGGACAGGTTTCAGGTCGGGTTCTGTCAGGTCGGGTAAAATCGGATACATGTCATTTCAGGTAAAAAAAGTTTGACTCGACTCGGGTCGGGTGCGGGTCCATTGCAATCGGGTAATTTGCAGGTCGGGTCCATTTTCAGGTCGGGTCAATTTTCAGGTCGGGTCCATTTCAGGTCAACTCGTTGCAGATCAGGTAAAAATAGGTCGGGTAAAATCAGTTAATTGGCAGGTAAATTGCAGGTCGGGTAAATTTCAAGTCGGGTTCATTTCAGTTCGGGTTCATTTCAGGTCGAGTTCATTTCAGGTCGGGTAATTTTAGGTCGTCGGGTTCATTTCAGTTCGGATTAATTTAGGTTCACCAGAAATGAACAATTTTGAATAAAAACAAAGTTTTATGGACTATAGTGAAAAAAATAATAATAAATAAGAGCTAATTTGGACTAAAATAAAGTTTTATGAACTATAATAGGCTCAATTTTAAATAAAAACAAAGTTTTATGGACTATAGTGAAAAAATAATAAATAAGAGTTAATTTGAAGTAAAAATAAAGTTTTAAGGACTCAATTGAATTGAATTAAAACTTAAAGGACTTGAATAAAAAACTTATATAATATAAAGGGCTTTATTTATAATTTACCCCAAATTAAAATTCAATTTGGGAATTGGGCGATTTCAAAATAAATTTTTCCGCCCATATATATTATAATTTAATATTATTTATTAATTATTATAATATAATATAACTTATTAATTATTATAATAACTTTATAAGTATAAATATATGTGATTATGTGTATATATATGTATTTTTATGTACTCACATGTATATAAATTACAATATATAATTATATATTATACAAACATGTATGTATTTATGTATATGTAATGTATTATACATAAATACATGTATATGTATATACATAATACATACTATGATACTAACAACATACATGTATATATACATGTGTGTGTGTATATATATATTATACAAACATATGTATATATTATTTATTATTAATTATTATATTATAAATACATTATTATATTATAAATACATTATATACTTAGAAGGGTGGTGGAATATGAGCCCAAAGGCCCAAGGCTCAAACTATTACTAATTATTATTTATTATTAATTATTATATTATAAATACATTATATAACTTATAAGTTTATATATATATTATATTTATACATTATAGGTTTTAGGGGCCATCTCAAATAAATGGGTGGTGGGATATGAGCCCAAAGGCCCAAGGCCCAAACTATTACTAATTATTATTTATTATTAATTATTATATTATAAATACAATATATAAATTATAAGTTATAAATTTATATATAATATATATATATATTATATTTATACATTATAGGTTTTAGGGGCTCATCTCAAATAAATGGGTGGTGGGATATGAGCCCAAAGGCCCAACGCCCAAACTATTACTAATTATTATTTATTATTAATTATTATATTATAAATACATTATATAACTTATAAGTTATAAGTTCATATATATATATATATATATATATATATATTACATTTATACATTATAGGTTTTAGGGGTCCATCTCAAATAAATGGGTGGTGGGATATGAGCCTAAAGGCCCAAGGCCAAAACTATTACTAATTATTATTTATTATATTATAAATACATTATATAAATTATAAGTTATAAGTTTATCTATATATATTATATTTATACATTATAGGTTTTAGGGGCCCGTCTAAAATAAATGGGTGGTGGAATAAGAGCCTAAAGGCCCAAGGCCCAAGGCCCAAACTATTATTATTTATTATTAATTATTATATAAATTATAAGTTATAAGTTTATATATATATATATATATATATATATATATATATTATTTATACATTATAAGTTTTAGGGGCCCATCTAAAATAAATGGGTGGTAAGATATGAGCCCAAAGGCCCAAACTATTACTAATTATTATTTATTATTAATTATTATATTATAAATACATTATATAACTTATAAGTTATAAGTCTATCTATATTATATTTATACATTATAGGTTTTAGGGGTCCATCTCAAATAAATGGGTGGTGGGATTTGAGCCCAAAGACCCAAGGGCCAAACTATTACTAACTATCATTTATTATTAATTATTATATTATAAATACATTGTATAACTTATAACTTGTAAGTTATAAGTTTATATATATATATACATTATAGGTTTTAGGGGCTCATCTAAAATAAATGGGTGGTGGGATATGAGCCTAAAGGCCCAAGGCCCAAACTATTACTAATTATTATTTATTATTATTTATTATATTATATTATAAATATATTATATAAATTATAAGTTATAAGTTTATACATATATATATATATATATATATATATATATATATATATTATATGTATATATTATAGGTTTTAGGGGCCCATCTAAAATAAATTGGTGGTGGGATAACAGCCCAAAGGCCCAAGACCCAAACTATTACTAATTAATATTTATTATTAATTATTATATTATCATTATACAACTTATAAGTTATAAGTTTATATATATATATATATATATATATATATATATATATATATATATATTATATTTATACATTATAGGTTTTAGGGGCCTATCTCAAATAAATGGGTGGTGGGATATGAGCCCAAAGGCCCAAGGCCCAAACTATTACTAATTATTATTTATTATTAATTATTATATTATAAATACATTATATAAATTATAAGTTATAAGTTTATATATATAATATATATATATATATATTATATTTATACATTATAGGTTTTTGGGCCCATCTCAAATAAATGAGTGGTGGGATATGAGCCCAAAGGCCCAAGGCCCAAACTATTACTAATTATTATTTATTATTAATTATTATATTATAAATAAATTATATAACTTATAAGTTATAAGTTTATATATATATATATATATATATATATTATATTTATACATTATAGGTTTTAGGGGCCCATCTAAAATAAATGGGTGGTGGGATATGAGCCCAAAGGCCCAAGGCCCAAACTATTACTAATTATTATTTATTATTAATTATTATATTATAAATACATTATATAAATTATAAGTTATAAGTTTATATATATATAATATATATATATATATATATATATATATTATATTTATACATTATAGGTTTTAGGGGCCCATCTAAAATAAATGGGTGGTGGGATATGAGCCCAAAGGCCCAAGGCCCAAACTATTACTAATTATTATTTATTATTAATTATTATATTATAAATACATTATATAAATTATAAGTTATAAGTTTATATATATATAATATATATATATATATATATATATATATATTATATTTATACATTATAGGTTTTTGGGCCCATCTCAAATAAATGAGTGGTGGGATATGAGCCCAAAGGCCCAAGGCCCAAACTATTACTAATTATTATTTATTATTAATTATTATATTATAAATAAATTATATAACTTATAAGTTATAAGTTTATATATATATATATATATTATATTTATACATTATAGGTTTTAGGGGCCCATCTAAAATAAATGGGTGGTGGGATATGAGCCCAAAGGCCCAAGGCCCAAACTATTACTAATTATTATTTATTATTAATTATTATATTATAAATACATTATATAAATTATAAGTTATAAGTTTATATATATAATATATATATTATATTTATACATTATAGGTTTTTGGGGCCCATCTCAAATAAATGAGTGGTGGGATATGAGCCCAAAGGCCCAAACTATTACTAATTATTTATTATTAATTATTATATTATAAATACATTATATAACTTATAAGTTATAAGTTTATATATATATATATATATATATATATATATATATATATATATATATATATATTATTTATACATTATAGGTTTTAGGGGCCCATCTCAAATAAATGGGTGGTGGATATGAGCGCAAAGGCCCAAGGCCCAAACTATTACTAATTATTAATTATTATATTATAAATACATTATATAACTTATAAGTTATAAATATATATATATATATATATATATATATATATATATATATATATTATACATTATAGGTTTTAGGGGCCCATCTAAAATACATTATATAATTGAAAGACAATTGTTTCACATGTTATATAAGTATAATAACTTTAACTTTATGTTAAACATAATACTTACTTATATTTTGTATTTATTTTAATTTTATGAACATAATAAAGTTTATGAACATAATAAAGTTAACATAATATATATTATATAATAAAGCATAATAAGTTTAATATATTATATTATCTATATATTACTAATATATTATATACTTAGTAAAAATTATGGCAAATCTTTTAAGTATATAATTTTATTATACATAATATATATTTATACTTAAACAAACTTTTAAGTATATAATTTTATTATACATAATGTAGTTACAAATTAAGACAAATTTCTAAGTATAATGGAAGATAAAATTTTTCTAAGTAATGAAATTAACATAATCTACTAAAAAATTATTAAGTTTATAATGAACAGTTTACACTTTAAATTATTTACTATTTTTAGCTAGGTTTACATTAGTTAAGGTCAACAACAGTTCAGGTTCAAAACAGGTCGCGTCCATTAACAGGTCGGGTTCAAAACAGGTCGGATAAAATTGTCTCAAAGGTGTTGTCCAAAAGGTTGAGTGGGGTGATGGAAAAATTAGTAAGTGAAATCCATATTGTTTTTCTGAAGGGTAGACAAATTTTTTGATGGGATATTAATAGCCAATGAAATCATCCATTCATTGAAACATGAAGCTAGTAAAAGGGGAGGAGTGATTTTGAAACTAGACTTCTCGAAAGCCTACGACCATGTCATATGGGATTTTCTGATGATGGTGCTGGACAAGATGGATTTTGGAAGGAAATGGAGTCTGTGGATGCTGGAATGTATATCGAGTGCTAAGGTCTCAATTCTCCTCAATGGATCACCCACAAAGGAATTCAAGCTAAGTAAAGAGTTGAGACAAAGGGATCCCTCAGTGGGGGTTTTGGACAGGCGCAATAGGAGCGACCGCACAGGGCCCCCGAGAGAGAGGGGCCCCAAAAATAAAGAACTTAAATTAATATTTATAAAAAATTATAAATTTATATATACAATTATGTGTATATATATAATAATTATCTAAAACTTAAAACATGAAAAAAGAATGACATCTTTTAAGTAAAAATGTTTGATTTTCAGATGTTTATAAGTTGATTTTTTGTTGCTCAAGAGGATAATATAATAATATGTTTTCTACTAAGATATTTTTTTGAAGAAAAAAAACTTATACGATCTCTTACTGATTATAAATTAAAGGCTTCATTTTAACAAATTGCACAGGGCCCTCAAAATCTTTGAACCGCCCCTGGGATCCCTTATCCCCTTTTTTGTTTATTCTGGTTACCGAAGCATTACATCTGTTAACCAAGAAGGTAGAAGAAAAGAGGCTAATTGAAGGAATCCAAATCATGGTTCAGCGGGATTCGATCTCACATCTGCAATTTGCAGATGACACAATACTCTTTCTAAGGCTTGTTGAAGAACACTTGATCAATTTGAAGCGTATCCTAAGATGATTTCAGGTGAGCTCAGGGTTAGGTATAAACTTTAAGAAATCATGCATAGTGAGAATCAATGTAGAAGTTGATCACATCGAGATGTTGGCAAAAACTTGTGGCTGTAAACATAGTTATCTCCCCTTCAATTATTTGGGTATTCTATCGAGAGCAGACTCGAGAAGAGTTGGGATGCGGGATCTAGTGGTTGATAGATTCAAATGCAGATCAATGTCTTTTGTTGGTAGAGTAATCCTTACAAACTCGGTGATTTCTACGTTACCATTATATTTAGGGATGGGCACAGGTCGGGTCGGGTTTTTGGCCCACTCGAACTCGACCCGAAACTAATTATCCTAAAACCGAACCCGACTCGACCTGATCCAATTTTTTTAAAAACCCGACCCGACCCGAAAATAAATATTCTAAACCCGACCTGATCTGTAGAAAAAAATTAATTTTAGGGACCTAATTGTAAAAAAATATTTTTAAGAGGCATAATTATAAAAAATTTAAGGACTAAAATGTAAAAAAAAATTAATTTTAAGGACCTAATTATAAAAAAAAATATAAAGAGGGGTATTATTACAAATATCCCTAAAAAATTTAGGAAAATTACACTATTAGTCCCGGGTTGGGTCGAATCGGATTTTTTCACCCTAAAACCCGAACCCTACCCGATCTCAACCTACACAAAAACCAAACCCGAACTCGATTTTTTCATAAAAATATCCGACCTGATCGGGCCGGGTCGGGTCGGAACCCGTCGGGTCTGGATGAAATGCCCATTCCTAATTATATTAGATGTCTCTTTTTCAAGTTCCTAAATCGTTCCTGGTGAAAATAGACAAAGGCTCTATTTGGCAATTAGCGGATAGTTGATACCAGATTATATTAGTTGATAGCTGATTGTATTAGCTGATTTGACTAGCGAATTGTATTAGTTGTTGTATAAAAGTGTTTGGTAAAATTAACCGATAGTTGTTTGATTATTTAAACAAGAAAATGACATATAAGGCCATGATTATATTCGATACTTGTTTGAATAGTTTATTAGTTATCAGTATTTTGTATCTATTAATATTAATTAGATTATGAAAAATAATTTTAATATAACATTACTATGAATATTTGAAGGATCTATATATTAATTTATTATTTATATAATTATTTTTAATACAATTTAATTAATTATTAAATTTAAATACAAATATAAATGTGTGAGAATAAAAAGAAAAAAACAAAAAGTATTATCAGTTTACAAATGTAACAATGTAAATACGTGAGCTTAAAGAATTAAAAAAAAGTTAAATTTAGGTTATTTTGAGATTTTTAATAATTGTTAAGAGTAAAAAGGTCTTTATAACTCTTATGTTAGAACCTCTAATTTCAAAAGGCTCATATTATCAGCTTTTTTAAAATTAGAAGTTTTACCTCAATCCGCTATTTCAATTTACTCTTTACCAAACATCTAAATTAGCAGATTTGACTGGGCAAACCTCTAATTTTAGCTTAAACTTTTAATTTTAGTTCAAACTTCTCTTTACCAAACATGATCAAAATAAGAAGGGATCTTCTTATGAGGAAATTGGATAGACTCGAAGAAATGAATCAGAGTCAATTGGGGCAATGCGTGTCTTCCAAAAAGAAATGGAGGTGCAGGTGTGGTGAACATCAAAGCAAAAGCAAAGAACAAATCATTGTTAGCAAAGTGAGGGTGGATATTTATCCTAGAAAAAGATGCATTGAGGGGTGGGGTGGGGGGAATTGCCCCTTCCTTCCCACCCCATATAACCCTGTCCCGGCTTGCTTGGCAGTGATTTTGCTTCCCGTTTAACAATTTCAATTTTTTTTTCTAAACAAAAATATAATAAAGACTAAAGAGATCAGATTACATGAATTAATTTATCAAAATTATAAGAGATCAGATTATATATATATAAAACAAAGAGAATAGCTTACATCAAGCTAACAAAACATAATCATGTAGAAATATCATCACAGTCTTCATGTAGAACCGAAAGAATCATATTCAGAAAAGTAATAAAAAAAAAATTGACTATTTAGCGTAAAGTTATGTCTAAATTTTAACCATCCAATCACTCAACCTATTAATTTCTCGAAACACATAAGAAAATGACACCTCCCAATCTTTAGATAAAATCTTAAATGTGCAGCAGCATCAAGTGCGTTCCATCATTCACCTTCCTTTGAATCATTTTAACCGCAACCGAATTATTCAATTCAAATTTGCTACGCCGCTCAACCAAACTTCATGAGTGCCGCAATCCTTCAAACATTCCCCATAACTCGGCCTCTAACACCAAACATATTTTAATCGACTTGGAACATCCAGAAAAATCAACTCCCACCTCATCTCGAATCACCCCACCATATGAGACAATGCCGTTGGATGTGCATCGCGAGCCATCCGTATTTAACTTACACCACCCAGCAGTTAGTGGTTGCCAACGAACCCATGCACGCTCCTGTACAGTGTCACATGGCCTGAGCGAACCGCTGAGGCCAATGCAAGTCTTGCTTCGGCAACTAGACATCGACTCCTCGCCAAAACAGCTTCCTGAATCCTGCCCGGCAGTATGCGGATCAAAATACAAACAGTTCATATATAGATATAATAATTATATGACAAAACCAGATACATTCTCGCAAGCCGTCTTAGCTCAGCCGGTAGAGCGCGTGGCTTTTAACCACGTGGTCGTGGGTTTGATTCCCACAGACGGCGTTCCTTTTTTCTTTTTCTTTTTTTTACATTTTAGTAATCAATATGAAGTTCAAAATTTCCGGCGTCGTTTTCTTTCGGGGGGAAACTAAAAAAATATGAACTTTTACACGATAAAATAAAAATTATATTTAGGAATAAATTTAGAATAAGGTTATATTTTAATATACATATTATGTATTAAATTTACACAACCTTTGACCTTTCGCGAACTTGCACTATGCGAACTCTCAAACATACGAACCCTCATCATACAGTCAGTGACAGATCTAGACTTCATATTAAATAGGTTTAAGAAAATCAAAATTAAACGAACTAAGTAAGGTCAAGTGGGTTAACATATAACTTAAATCTGCCCATGCATACAGTTCTTTGTGAACACATCCCGATAACGTTCATCGACGAAAACGTGTTGATACATGTGGCCTTACCTAACGACAAACCAGCCCAGACCATCAATTCCTAAGACTAGAGACGAAGTCGAGATTGAACCATGAAGGTGGGGACAAGTTAACTAACTTTGAAATAAATAGGGTTCTAAAAAGTAATTAAATCATATAAATTAAAGGAATTAAGGTTTAATTTTACTAATTTTAACATTGAAGGGTCTTAAAAATTAATTAAACCATGAAAAAAATGAGGGGTCATGGCTTTAGCTCCGTCCCTGCCTAAGGCGACCAATCACAATGCCACAACGTTTCCCTATCGATACCTTTCCAGACCTTTATAAGTGGCCATGGAATGGAAAAATAAGACACGATCAACCTTTTACACCTAAAACAAAGTCAGTACAAGACATAAACATGACCGAACTACCATTCGGATGTGTTGTTGTTCACTTTACCAGTTAACATGCTTATATAAAAATAAGTATTTAAAATATATTATTTTTTTCATCTAAGTAGATAAAGTAGATTTTGATCAAAATAAGTACTTAAAGTATTTATTTGGTCAAAATAAGTACTTAAAGTACTTATTTGGTCAAAATAAGTACTTAAAGTATTATTTTGGTCAAAATAAGTACCTAAAGTATACTTTTTTGTTCATCTAGGTTCTTGAAAGTTGACATGTGATGTTGATTAAAAAAATGTTTTATGTACTTATTTGACCAAAAAGTATACTTTAGGTACTTACTTTGACGAATGAATACTTTAGGTACCTACTTTGACGAAAAAATACTTTAGGTAGATACTTTGATGGAAAATACTTTAGGCAACTACTTTGACGGAAATAATATATTTTAGGTGCTTATTTTGATAAAAAAAATATTTTAGTTACCTAAATGAAAAGGTTTGTACATTTTAAGTATTTATTTGTAATATAAGTCTATTTTTTAAATTTAAAAATCAAAATCCCGGTAAAACTCGATATCCTTGAACCGAAATGCTTGCCAAGTGGTGGAGAAATGATTTCTTGGGTGATGGTGGTGGAAGCTAAAAGATAAAAAAAATAAAACAAGAATTTAGAGTGGTTTGACTTTCTGACCAAAGCCTACATCCACTACCTTAACTTTCCCCACTAAGGATTTCAACACAATTCACTAAGAATTTTCCCCCCTTTCTAGGCTTAATGGCAACCCTTTACAACACTCAAAGCTTTTTACCCAAAGCTTGAGCAAACTCTCTTATACAAAGAGAAAGACAAAGCAAACCAAAATCCTTCTCACAAGGTATATGTTTGCACTCTAAAGTACTCACCCAAAACCTAATACACTTGAGCATACATTGACAATTAAGCTCACAAGTGTTTGTCTATACAAGAATGTACAATTAAGCACTAAGACAAATTTTTAATCATCTTGATGTTGACAATTTGATCATTAGTTGTTGTTATTGCTTCAAGGGTCCTTTTACACTCCCAAATGAGTTCTTAGCCATTGGTGATCGTTGGGATAAGGTTGGAACTGTTAGAGATTGATTTCCTAACATAATTTTTCAATTTAGTGCATGCCGTATCAATACACGTCCAACCGTATTGATACATTCCTTCTTTGAGAAAGATCTGTTGTACCTGAAATCATGTAGGCGTATCGAAATGTTCATTCTCTTATCGGTATGGACAAGCATGTACCTATACGATTTTTGGCTACTGGAAAATTGCTGTAGCTGAAACCCATAAAGGTATCGATAAGGGGAACATTGTATCGGTACGGTACTGATAAAAACTCAGGTTTAGCTATTTGAAAACGTTTTGAATCTTTCCAAAGCCTTATAAAAAAATCTCAAACTTATTTTTCAAGTTGTTTGGACTTAAAATCATTATTGAACTCTTTTTAAATTAGTCCAAAACTATTTTTCAATTATTATATCAAAACAAATATCCTAACAATCTTTCTTTTTTGATATAATAAAATCAACTTGAAAAATTATTTTTGAGATTGCTCCCTCTTTATAAAATAAATTTTGAATAAGAGAATAAAATTTGAAGGTAGTTAAAGCTCCCTATTAAATACTTGAAAATTCAATTTTTCAAATCATTCTACCCTTTTTGTTATATCAAAAATGGTTCAAATCTAAGTTCGAAAATTTTTAAGTTCATAACAATGAAGAGTTTTGATTACAAACTTTGACAAAAATAAGAATTTTACTTAAAAAAAATAGGCTCTCTCTTACTCAAGCATCACAAGAATGTTAGTCCAATAAATATATGATTAACTAGTTGAATTAAAAGAAATAAAGCTACAAAAACAAATAAATTCAACCAAATTTTACCGCTTGAACCAAAGGTAGGATGTGAAACCTTCATTCTTCAAGTGATCTTCCTTGTGTGTATAGAGCTCCTCCTTAATTTTATCATTTGTTGATCAATGCTCCATCACACCTAAAACAAGACAATCAAGTAATTTTTGGTATCTGATGCTCGCGTAAAAGTGCCCCGTAATAGTGCAAGTGTACACGTCAAGTAATACAATGATAAATAAATCGAGTATCGTCTCCACAATGATTGAGCTAGCCTTTTGGTCCCACTTTCTCGCACTGCAAAATAATCAAAATAAAAACACAAATGAGTTGGGTTGTTGAGTAAACTAAAAATACTAAAACTAAAGTAATCTAGAAGTAAAAGTAAAGAGAAGATTAGGTTGATAGAATGAGCCGGATTAAAATGCGTCGTAGTGTAGAATCCTATTGACTTGATTATGTTCTTAAATGTTGCAACACTAAACTGTCGTGGTAGTAACCTAAGTTCCTACCGCAACCGCAAAGGTTGATTCTCTGCCGCGACAATCTCATGCTCTTAGGCAAATACTGTTAAGGTTCGACAAAGCTTCCTTGAATGGCTCATTCTTATCTCTAAGAGCGTAACACTGTTGATGGCTGCAATCTGACCATACCTCTCGGCGTAAACCAAAAACAATACACCAACCAATCACACGCTTCTCTTAGCCGCTGAAATTCTTAACTCATCTCTAGGTTGAATTAGTTAACACCCTTGGATGAAAATCGTGCTTACTCGTTTCGTGAATTCAACTCTCTCGACATCGAATAAATGGATAATCTCACAAACTCTCTCTCGATAAGATTGCAAGAATGATTAACACCAAGAATAAGCAAACCTCAACTTAAATGCATTAAGAACAAAAACAAAGTACAATAGTTTTCACACAACTACTAAACAAACTAATCATAACCCTAAGGAAATTAGAACGTAATGGATGAAAAAGAAAACACAAACTAAATCCTAAGCTCTTCTCTCTCTCCAACTCTCTTGATGGAGGCAAGCCCCTTATATAGGGGAAGGTGTAGGCATAAATCCTTCTTGGAGAGGAAGTTAAGTTGGACTTGGACTAGACTTTATTAAAGAGGTAAATATCTTTAATTTATTACAATATACACTTTTGGCCAAGAGTCCAACTTTATCCTTCCTTCCATGTTTTCATCCTCTTCTCGAGCTCCAATTGTCATGCAAAGTGTGTAGAAAAATCCCGCGTTTAAAGCTCTTCGAATTGGCTACCACTTTGCTTGATTTGCTCTCTGGCAAGTTGTAACACCCGTGTTTTGGGGTTAGGAGTTAGTCGGGTTAGTGGTCTGAGTCGGTGAAATTAAATTTAATCTTTTTGACCATGACATGAGTTAATTGAAATTTAAAATAAAGAGGAGGGACCACTTTGGTGATTTAACCCAAATCTTTTAAAAAGGAAGACAACTTTTTTTGAAATTAAAGGAACAAACAAAAAAAATAAAGGTATCATCTTTGTCTTCCCCATCTCTCCTTTGTGAAAAGCTCTTAAACCCTTCCCCAAACCCTAAACACTATTCCATTGATTTCTACATCAACCCAAGGTCATTTTTCAAAGGTAATGGTACTTTCCCACTCTCCTTTTCATTCTCTATCTCTACATGGTTATAGATTTTAAAACTACGAACTTTTGGAAATTAGGGTTTAATGAAAGTTAGGGTTTTTATGGAGTTTTTCAACTTGTCTTGAAATGTTAGGTTGGGTTTTGAATTAACCACCTTAAAATACTTAAAATATGTTAAAATGGTTAGGTTTGGGTAAAAACCCGAAATGGGTTCTTGAGGCAAATTTTGAAGTGTCTAAAACTTGGTTTTTGGTGAGTTTTAGGGTAAAATTGAAAGGCTGATGGTTTAGGTAAGTTAGGAAGGTGTTTTGGGATCATTTGGGTGTCATTTGGGAGTTTGAAAATGGGATTTTCAGCTAGGTTTTGAAGGAGCACGAAAATGGGCATTTTGGGGGATTAATTTGATTGGAAAATTTGTTGAAGCTTGGCTTGAGCTTAGGAGTTGAGTGATGACTGGTTTTAGCATTGATTGGGAATAATGGATGTGTTTTTTTATTGGCTAGAAGCAAGAGGAGACGTTGAAGAGGCATCAGGATCGAATCTGGGCTTGTTGGAGGCTTGCTTTGGTTGCTAAGGAAGGGTGGTGAGTGACTTTAAATGTGTTTTAAAGTTTGGTTCAAGTGTGTGTAGGGTGTGAGTTGAAATGTGCTTGGTAGGCCATTTCTATGTGGAGTTAAATTGGTAACTTAGCTCTTTGATTTCCATTAAATGCTATTTGTGCTTTGCCTATTTGTGCTCTTGTGAAATGCGGGTTGATTTGCACACGTGTACCATGATATGTGTATGTAATGAGCATGAGATATGATTGATGGATATGTGATGTGGTAAATGAAAGTTGGCACTAATTAACTTACCGGGTGTAAATGATCGATCATTAGGATTAGTGTGCACACAAATTGAGTCAAAACGTACGTGGCCTTGATGGCGTTGAGTCATCAAGGAGGAGTATGGTGATGTAATATTCCACCGGAAGCTTATATATATTCTCCGTGATGATGAGTGGAATCCCATCCGTAGGGCATGTGGTGATGAGTGGAATCCCGCCCATGCAAGGTCAGGTGACGAGTGTAATCCCACTGAGGTAATGTGATTGTTGAGATTAAATCCACACATCCGGGTAAACTAATAGTGGCCAATTGAACTTGTTCTCATATTTGCGATGTATGATGTTGATATATGATGTTTGAGCTTAGTATGATGTAAGATGTCATATTATGACTCTTGAAAGACTAGCTAGGTCTACTTGTTGTTTTGCCTATGTATGTGAGTTTTTAAGGATTGCATGCTTGAACCTTGCATTGTTGATGTTTTCGATTTTAGAGCTTCCTCACTAAGCTTCTAGCTTACGCTCTCATTTTCAACAATGTAGATCATTAGCGTGGTGTTAGCTCGGAGCAAGGCAAGAAGGGCTTTCCAAGTTTTTGTTGCTCAAGTACGGTTAACAATTATGTAGTAGCTTAGGAATGTGGCAAAGTTGTGTGTTTTGAATGAGCTATGTATGACTCATATATATGTTGATGTTTTGGATTGACTTTGGTTTGTAAAGCATGATATGCCTTGATGAATGTTTGTGTGTGACGGCATGTCTTTTAGGTGTTTAGGTTGCCTTGTTGGTGGGTGCAAACCTCATATGTGTTAATTTGTGCCTTTGGCCTTTTTGAGCTCTCATGTATGACCATATATGCTAAAATTGCCCTTTTGTATGAATGCCATGTATGGGTGCCTTGCTATTGGTTTTGATTGCTTCCCTTGGTTGTTGTATGTTGTATAAATGTTTGTATGTGCTTAGGGGAGTCCAAAAATACATCTAGAGTCGTGTTTGAGGTCGCCAAGTTGAAAATTGTGGAATTGCAGTGCATGGCGTATCGGTACGCCTAAGGGCCGTATCGATACGACCTTGCCCAAATGCCACAATTTTAGCCGGGCGTATCGATACCCTGGGAGTACCGATACCCTCCCAACTCACTGGAATTTTGAGAAATGGGTAAGAGTAGGGCGTACCGATACGGGTTTTACGCGTATCGATACGATCCTACTTCGTTGACCAAGAAGAGTTGACCGAGAAGGGCGTATCGATACGCTCAAGGGCTGTATCGATACGCTCAAGGGCTGTATCGATACGGTCTTCCCGGAGTTGACTGTTGGGTTGACCGGGTCAGGGCAGATCGATACCTTTGGTTGGTGTACCGATACGGTCTGCCCTGTAAGTTAAAAATGAACTGTTAATGTGTGGTTGTGGTTCGAATGTGATTTTCTTATGGATGTTTTCCGCTGTCGTGATCACTTAGGATTTAATACTCCTTTAGACAAGATTAAAAAGAAAAAAAATAGGGTCGCTAACCGAGGGGGAACCTTAACGGGTTTCGCTTCGGTTTTCCCCGTGTGGCCTACTCGAACCGGTCATCCGGCCAGACCGAGACGAGAGGGTTACATTTGTTGGTATCAGAGCCTGAGGTTACCGAGACCTCGGGCAGGTAAGTGAGGTAAGCTTGATGTGCTAAGTAATTGTATTGCTCGATGTATGCTTGCCATGAAATCTTGATGTTTGACTGTTCGCATGATGAATTGAAGCATGAATTGTTGCGTTCGTGGTGAGTCGAGTGCCCATTGCTACTATTACTTAATTTAAAAAGATTTTTATTGAAAAGGGAGTACTTGAGCACTGTTGGACCCTTGCTTTGGCTAACGTAATCCTTATTTATTCTTGTTGTAGTTGTTATCTTGCTAGCTGTATCATGAGACCACGTGGGACGCCTAGGATGGTTCGACCGGAACCACAGGCAGCGGCTCTAGGAGTTGAGCCAGTAGTTAGGGTTGAGGATCAAGTGGGAGAGCCTGTGGTTGGAGTTGGAGCTCATCCACCACCTCCACCACCACCTCCTGCACCAGGAGTAGGAGGCGAGGCTGGGGCCGAAGGAGAAGGACCTCAGGGAGGCCAAGGTGGCCAAGGACCGGCCGGAATAGACTTAGCTCCTTTGGTTCAGGCGATAGCCGGGGCATTTCAGGCTGCAGTAGCACACCACCAGGGAGAGGGCACTGGGTTTCCATTAGAGAGACTTCGTGGTCTAGGGGTCGAAGATTTTAGAGGGTCTACTCTAGAGAGATTAGAGTTGTGGTTTGAGAAGACTGTCCGTATCCTCGCTCAGATGGGATGTACTGGTGAGCGCAAGTTAGGGTGTGTTGAGTCTTTGCTTCAGGGTGATTCCTACACTTGGTGGGTCACCATCACTTCGGGTAAGGATGAGGCCGAGATTACTTGGGAGTTCTTTGAGTCAGCATTCCGTAAGAAGTATTTGGGTCCGCATACCTCGATGAGAGGAAGATGAAGTTTATGGCTCTACTTCAGGGGAGTATGACTGTGACCGATTATGAGATCCGATTTGTCAGACTGAGTCAGTATGCATCTGAGCTTGTTCCTACTGAGGTAGAACGATGTAACCGTTTCCGTTATGGGCTGAATGAAGAGATCAAGAGGTATACTCTAGCTTCAGACTACACTGATTTTGATGTCTTGGTCGCGAGGGCCAAGGACTTAGAGCACAGTTTGGGCTTGACCAAACGATCTGGTGGTTCTAGTTCGGGTAAGAGGTCCAGTGATTTTGATAGAGGTGATGCCAAGAGGCATCAGGACAACAGGCATCACTATGATCATAGGCGTGGTGGCGGTAACCACGGTAGGGGCCAACAGGGCCAGAGGGCTGGTGGAAAGTTGCCCACATGTGCTACTTGCGGGAGGAACCACACCGGTGAGTGTTGGGGAAATTTCCACTCGTGTTGGAGTTGTGGAGCTAGGGATCATATTAGGCGTGACTGTCCGCGTCAGGTGGGACAAGCACCAGCTCAGGCTCCTGCTAGAGCCAATGACTCTTAAAGAGGCTGTGAGCGCGGTAGAGGTAACTTCCAGCCGAGGAACGATGGTCAGAGGAACATAGCACATGTAGTTGCAGTTCAGCCGGAGGGCGGAGGTCAGGCTAGAGTTTACGCTCAGCGTGGGGATCAGCATGACACCGATGTGATCGCAGGTAACTTCTCGATACAGTCTTTGGGTTTGCTTTCTTTGATTGACTCTGGGTCTACACATTCCTACATATTGAGTGAGCATGCACAGTCTTTGAATTTGCCTTGTGAAATGTTAGAGGTAGGAGTTAGTGTTACTAGTTCCTTTGGGGACACGGTAGTAGTTAGAAAGATGTACAGAAGGTGTCCGTTGATGGTTCAGGGACATGTGTTTCCAGTGGATATGATGGAGCTACCTTTCTATGGTTTTGATGTAATTCTGGGTATGGACTGGCTCACGGAGCATAGAGCTAGGATAGACTTCGAAACTAAGAGGATTTCTTTGAGGCTCACAGATGATTATGAGATTGTAGTGGTGGGTGAGAACGTGAAGTTCTTGTCCAATGTAGTTTTAGTTCTAGAGGCTAAGAGGTTTGTTGAGTTGGGGTGTGAAGCATACTTGGCATATGTGATGAACCCTAACATGAGTGAGGTTAGACCTCAGGATATCCGGACAGTATGTGACTTTCCTAGTGTGTTTCCGGAAGAGTTGCCAGGGTTACCACCGGACAGAGAGGTGGAGTTCACCATTGAGACTTATTCTGATTCAGCTCCTGTTTCGATTGCTCCGTGTCGCATGGCACCAAAAGAACTGAAAGCGTTGAAGACTCAGTTGCAAGAATTGACAGATAGAGGTTTCATTCGACCTAGTTCTTCACCTTGGGGTGCACCAGTTTTGTTTGTGAAAAAAAAAGATGGAAGCATGAGAATGTGTATAGATTACAGACAATTGAATCAGTTGACAGTGAAGAATAAGTATCTGTTGCCCAGAATTGATGATTTATTTGACCAGTTGGGGGGAGCATCAGTCTTTTCGAAGATTGACTTGAGATCGGGTTACTACCAGCTAAAGGTAAGAGAGGTTGATGTAGCGAAGACGGCCTTTAGGACTACGTATGGTCACTATGAGTTTTTAGTCATGCCTTTTGGGTTGACTAATGCACCGGCTGCTTTTATGGATATGATGAATAGGATTTTTCATCAGTACCTAGATCAGTTTGTAGTTGTTTTTATAGATGACATATTGGTGTACTCGCGAACTGAAGAAGACCATGACCGACACTTGAGATTAGTTTTGAAGACTTTGCGAGATCATCAGTTGTATGCGAAGTTGAGCAAGTGTGAATTCTGGATCCGAGAGGTAGTCTTCCTAGGACATGTAGTGTCTGCCGATGGAATTAGAGTTGATCCGAAGAAGATTGAGGCCATTATTGAATGGAAGCAACCGAAGTCTGTAACAGAGGTACGTAGCTTCCTAGGCTTAGCCGGATACTATAGAAGATTTGTAGAAGGTTTCTCTAAGTTAGTCGCTCCTTTGACACAGTTGCTTCAGAAGAGTGTTCAATTTGAGTGGACAGATGCAAGACAGAGAGCCTTTGAGAAATTGAAAGAAGCTTTGACCCAAGCACCGATCTTGATTCAGCCAGAGTCTGGGAAGGACTATGTAGTTTACAGTGATGCTTCTTATGTAGGCCTAGGTTGTGTTCTCATGCAAGAAAAGAGAGTGGTGGCTTATGCCTCAAGACAGTTGAAGACTCATGAGCGCAACTATCCGACCCATGACATAGAGTTAGCTGCAGTTGTGTTTGCTCTAAGATTTGGAGGCACTATTTGTACGGTGAGAAATGCACAGTGTACACAGATCACAAGAGTTTGAAGTACATTATGACTCAGCGAGATTTGAATCTCAGACATCGTAGGTGGTTAGAGTTGCTAAAAGACTATGATCTTACCATTGAGTACCATCCGGGTAAGGCCAATATAGTGGCCGATGCATTGAGTAGGAAGATAGCCGTGGACTAGAGAGCCATGTTTGCTAGATTGAGCTTGTCCGGAGATGGTGGCTTGGTAGCCGAGCTTCAGGTTAGACCTACACTAGGTCAGTTGATTAGAGAGAAACAACTCTTAGATAGATCTTTGGCACCTCACGTGCAAGATATAACCGAAGGTAGATCTTCAGACTACAGTTTCAGTATTGATGGGGTTTTGTGTTTCAAAAATAGGATAGTTGTGCCAGAGGACAGTGACTTGAGACGTACGATCTTGACTGAAGCCCACAGTAGTCCGTTTGCTATGCATCTTGGAAGTACGAAGATGTACCGTGATTTGAAGAATGAGTACTTTTGGGTTGGCTTGAAGAGAGATGTAGCCGACTTTGTGAGTAAGTGCTTAGTATGTCAGAGAGTGAAGGCGGAACATCAGGTTCCCTCAGGTTTGTTGCAACCGTTGAGAATTCCGGAATGGAAATGGGAGAATATCGCCATGGATTTTGTTTCGTGTTTGCCTTTGACTCCTACAAAGAAGAACTCAGTGTGGGTTATTGTGGATCGTTTTACGAAGTGTGCTCACTTCTTGGCAGTCAATACTACTTACACCTTAGATAGATTGGCCGATTTGTACATTGGTGAGATTGTTAGACTGCATGGTGTGCCGAAGTCTATTGTGTCCGATAGAGATCCGAGGTTTACATCTCGATTTTGGGAGTGTCTGCATACAACTTTGGTTACCCGTTTAAACTTCAGCACGTCTTATCATCCTCAGTCAGATGGTCAGTCGGAGAGAGTTATTCAGATCTTAGAGGATATGTTGCGTTGTTGCATCATTGACTTTCAGGGTACGTGGGAGAAGCACTTGCCTCTAGTTGAGTTTACTTACAATAATAGCTTCCAGTGGAGCATTCAGATGGCTCCGTATGAGGCCTTGTATGGCCGGAAGTGTAGAACTCCAGTTTGTTGGGCCGAAGTGGGACAGAAGTTGTTGCCTATGCCGGATTTTCTCAAGGGGACAACTGACAAGGTAAAATTGATTTGTGATCATTTGAAGGCTGCTTCAGATAGGCAGAAGTCCTATGCCGACTTGAAGAGGAAAGAAGTTGAGTTCTCAGTGGGTGAGAAAGTATTCTTGAAAGTGTCTCTGTGGAAGAAAGTAATGAGATTTGGCCGAAAAGGGAAGTTGAGTCCGAGGTACATAGGACCGTATGAGATTGTGAAGAGGGTTGGTCCAGTTACTTATCAGTTGCGTTTGCCATCCGAGCTAGAAAAGATACACGATGTATTCCATGTTTCGATGCTCCGTAAGTATAGGCCCGATTCGTCACATGTTATGCCTGTAGAGGAGATTGAAATGAATCCGAATTTGACTTATGAAGAGAAACCGGTTGAGATCCTAGCCTCTGACAGTAAGGTGTTGCGGGGTAGATCGATTGAGTTAGTAAAGGTGCGGTGGCAACGTCGAGGTGTGGACGAGGCCACTTGGGAGAGGAAGGAGGATATGGAAAGGCAGTTTCCGTATCTCTTTCAGTCAGGTAACTTCGGGGACAAAATTCCTTAAGTGGGAGAGAGTTGTAACACCCGTGTTTTGGGGTTAGGAGTTAGTTGGGTTAGTGGTCTGATAAGTGTTTATTTTGGTTATGTTTTTAGTCCTTGTTTAGATCGAATATAAATGCTTGAAGGACTTAATTGGGTTGTTTTTGTGTTGTTCTCATGCAGGTTACGTAATGTCAGAAACGAGTTGAAATACTGCAGAAATACTGAATTCGTGGCCAGATTCATGGGCATGAACCAGGGCATGAATGCTGACTGGGCGCCACGTCAGCACCTTCTAGAATATGACGTCAGCAAGCTTGATAACCTATCAGTCCACTTATCAAGATAGCCTATCATCCGAATTTTATCTTTTTAATTCAAAACTTTGATATTTATCTTATGTAATTTTATTTAAATTTATTTTAGGATTTATCATCTTAGGTTTTTAGGGTTTTTCAACTACTATAAATACCCCTCTTTGGGGTAAGTATGATCATCATTCAATTAGCAATAAAACATCACTTCTTCTTCTCTTGGAAATTCTTCTCTTTTTTAGTTTTTCTTAAAGTTCTTTTCTTTTAATTATTTCCTAAATGTCGAGCATGATTAATTTAATAACCATGCTCGGCTAGATCTTTTTAAGCCGAAGGCTTTTGCAATGACGCGTTCTCAAGGCGAGGTTTGAAACTATGCTTCAAACGTTTCGAAAACTTTTCTCAATTTCTTTAAACTTTATTTTCTAAATCAAAATGATTTTTAAAACCCAAAGATTGACTTTGAAAAAAAAAATTTGTTTTGATCTATCAAGTGGGAGGGAGGATCGGTTATTGAAACAAATCCAACTTCCAAGGAACACACTTAGTAAATAGATTACTAAGTAAAATTGAGATCGAATCGTTTTTATAGAAATGACCTTTCGAGTTGGTTAAGAGCTTAAGTAATTTGTTTTCTCAAACATTGAGTTGGTTTAGACAAATTATCAAAACTGAAACCAAAAATTGATTTTGGAAATTCAGTTTACAAACAAAAACCCAAGGATTGACCTTGAAGTAATTTTGCCAACAAGTTTTTCGAAATAAAAATCTTTACCAAGGAACCGAGTAGAACAAGTCAACGCGGAAGCCCGAGGTTGATAATCTCATATTTAATTTAAACTATTTTCAAAGCTTTCTTTTACTTTCTTAAACAATTGCATTTCATTACAACAACCCCCACCTAAATCACATTATCATAGCTCCAACAACAACTCTTGGTTCAGAAACTACAAAAGCGCGACAAAGAAAGTTCTAAGTCCCTGTGGGTTCGACTCCTACTTCCCTATCTATACTCAATTTAATTTTTTTATTTATTTTATTTATTTGGAAGAAGGAAATTATTCTTGACACGTTACGACGCGTGTTAAAATTGGCGCCGTTGCCGGGGACTTCGGCAACTTTTACTGTTTGTTTTTGATTGTTTATGACCAGGAGAAATCCAGAAGAACAGGTTAAATACACCTCAAAAATCAAAGCCAAATGGGAAACAACGAACAGACAATCCAACAGCTGATCAGGGCAACAGAGGACAATCAACCCTTGTGCATAACCTTTCCGAATGGTGAAACACCGTTCCAACTAAAAACGGGGTTGATTCATCTACTACCAACCTTCCACGGTTTGCCTAACGAAAACCCACACAAACATTTGAAGGAATTTCACATGGTTTGTCTAAGCACAAAGCCACAGGGAGTATCCGATGACCAAATCAAACTTAGAGCTTTTCCATTTTCTTTAGCAGATATAGCAAAAGATTGGTTATTTGATTTACCCCCTAATTCTGTTACAACCTGGACTGACATGGCTAAACTTTTTCTTGATAGGTTCTTCCCTGCAGCTAAAGCAAGCGAGATTAGGCGTAGCATCCTGAGCATTCAACAAAAAGAAGTTGAATCTTTGTATGAATACTGGGAGAGGTTTAAAAAGTTGTGTGCAAATTGTCCACAACATGGATTGTCGGAACAAACCCTCCTCCAGTATTTTTATGAAGGAATGACGCCTATGGATATGAAAGTAATAGACGCGGCAAGTGGCGGAGCTCTAGTCAATATGACCCCAACAGCGGCTAAAACACTGATATCAACCATGGCTGCCAACTCACAAAGGTTTAATCAATCTAGCGAACCATCTCGAAGTGTTCGCGAGGTAAGCATAGTTTCTTTAGAAAATAAGGTTGATAAATAAGGTTAATAAGGTTGATTTTGGTTTCAGTTTTTGATAATTTGTCTAAACCAACTCAATGTTTGAGAAAACAAATTACTTAAGCTCTTAACCAACTCGAAAGGTCATTTCTATAAAAACGATTCGATCTCAATTTTACTTAGTAATCTATTTACTAAGTGTGTTCCTTGGAAGTCGGATTTGTTTCAATAACCGATCCTCCCTCCCACTTGATAGATCAAAACAAATTTTTTTTTCAAAGTCAATCTTTGGGTTTTAAAAATCATTTTGATTTAGAAAATAAAGTTTAAAGAAATTGAGAAAAGTTTTCGAAACGTTTGAAGCATAGTTTCAAACCTCGCCTTGAGAACGCGTCATTGCAAAAGCCTTTGGCTTAAAAAGATCTAGCCGAGCATGGTTATTAAATTAATCATACTCGACATTTAGGAAATAATTAAAAGAAAAGAACTTTAAGAAAAACTAAAAAAGAGAAGAATTTCCAAGAGAAGAAGAAGTGATGTTTTATTGCTAATTGAATGATGATCATACTTACCCCAAAGAGGGGTATTTATAGTAGTTGAAAAACCCTAAAAACCTAAGATGATAAATCCTAAAATAAATTTAAATAAAATTACATAAGATAAATATCAAAGTTTTGAATTAAAAAGATAAAATTCGGATGATAGGCTATCTTGATAAGTGGACTGATAGGTTATCAAGCTTGCTGACGTCATCTTCTAGAAGGTGCTGACGTGGCGCCCAGTCAGCATTCATGCCCTGGTTTATGCCCATGAATCTGGCCACGAATTCAGTATTTCTGCAGTATTTCAACTCGTTTCTGACATTACGTAACCTGCATGAGAACAACACAAAAACAGCCCAATTAAGTCCTTCAAGCATTTATATTCGATCAAAACAAGGACTAAAAACATAACCAAAATAAACACTTATCAAATTCCCCCTCACTTATCCGATGCTTGTCCTCAAGTATCTCAAAATTAAACAATCTTAAGTTCAAGTTTTCATCCTTAATTTCACGAAGTCTCAAAAATTCTCAATATGATTAAGCATCTAAATATGAGAGAAAACTAAGGAGCAAGGATAGATAAATGGCAAGACTAATAATTTAAAGCTAAGACGACATTCTAAAAACTCTACTAACATCAATGATGCAAACCAAGTACCCTCACAAGGAATCGCTCATGTCACTCAAAGTGTTTAAGGGTAAGAAAAATCACTCGAGCCAAAGCTAATTAGAGCATAACCATAAGCTTGTGTTTAAATCTAATCTCCACTACTAACATGAATATGATGCAAAAATCAAGAGGTCTTAAATAAGGGTTGTAATGGGGCTAAGGTAAGGGTAGGATAAAGGCTGAAAATAAAGGCTAAAACTCAAGACAAAAAATCATCTCAAAAAATATATTCGAAACCTTTTTTTTTGCAGACTCGAACAATTTCCTGCACTGTATATTCGATCCAATTCTGCACTGTATATTCGAATCAACTCTGCACAGTTTTTTTAGAAAATAAGGTTGATAAATTAGCTGAAATAGTGCAAACTTTTCTTGCAGGAAAAAAGGGAACGACTAGACTTTGTGGGATCTGTACTAGCCCAGATCATCCGACAAACTGTTGTCCGATGATTCAGGAAGATGATGTCGTCCAAGCCAATGCCATGGGAAATGCATACAATCCAAGGTGGAGAAACCAGTCAAACTTTGGATACGCAAACAACCAAAGACAAAATCAACCCTACCCACAACAAAAGACATCTCTAGAAACCTTAGTTGAGCGTTTAGCGATGTCCCAAGAGAAATTCCAAATTCGTACCGAGGCCCACTTACAAGAGATAGACAAACAAATAAGCCAGCTAGCAAGCCGTCTTGATTCCAAAGGTAAACTTCCTTCACAACCCGAGACAAACCCTAGGGAAAATATAAGCGACATCACACTCCGTAATGGGACAGTTATAGCTCCAAAAGAACCATCAAAACACAACAATCCCACTCCTGCCATGGAAGAAGGTAACGAAAAACAAAATAACCCTATACCATCATCTCCTCCTTCTTCTCCACCTCTTGAAGTCGCACCTTCTTTCCCATCACGATTAGTAAAACGTGACAAAAAGGCTGAAGAGAGAGAAATTATTGAAGTATTTAAAAAGGTCCAAGTGAACATTCCCCTCTTGGAAGTCATTCGCCAAGTGCCAAGGTACGCTCGTTTCCTTAAAGAGCTTTGTACAACCAAGCGAAAACTCATCGGGAACGAAAAGGTAAATTTGGGAGAGCATGTTTCTGCAGTTTTTCAACGTAAGTTACCACCCAAAATGAAAGACCAAGGTATGTTTGCTATTCCCTGTCAAATTGGTAACATATCTACTAAACGTGCTATGTGCGATCTTGGGGCTTCAATAAATGTAATGCCGCTTTCTGTTTATAAAATGATAACTAACGATCCTTTGAAGGAAACCAGGATTACGATACAGTTGGCGGATCGATCAGTCATCTATCCAGAAGGAGTGTTGGAAAATGTTTTGGTAAAGGTAGATGTCTTATTTTTCCCTGCGGACTTCTACGTGATCGATATGGCTCACGATAGAACAAACACTTGCTCCGAAGTGTTGTTGGGATGTCCATTCCTTAGCACAGCAAACACGAAAATAGAAGTAAGAAGCGGCCTTTTATCCATGGAATTCGACGGTGAGGTAGTAGAATTCGATGTTTATAAGGCAATGAGGTATCCTGATCAGGTTGAATCTGTTAACTCAATTGATATTGTTGATCCATATATAGAAGAGTATGCAGATACTAATGTTTTTAATAACTTTGATATGAACTATGAGCTTTGCGACGATGAAGCAGAAAATGAGGACGAATCTGTTTCCTTTATTAATTCTGATTTAGCTTTAACTCCATCAAAGACTAAACCTTTGCCTTCTATTTTGCAGGCTCCAAAGTTGGAATTAAAAGAACTCCCATCCCACCTTAAGTACGCCTTCCTGGGAGATAATGATACCTTACCGGTTATCGTTTCGAACGAATTAACCGGAGAGGAAGAAGTCGATCTTGTCACAGTCTTGCGAAAATACAAGGAAGCAATCGGGTGGACGGTAGCGGACATAAAAGGACTTAGCCCCTCAACTTGTATGCATAAAATCAAAGTTGAGGAAGGGGCAAAGCCATCACGACAAGGTCAGTGACGCTTGAATGATCCCATGATGAAGGTAGTACAAGACGAAATTCAAAAACTCTTAGACGCTGATATCATATATCCGATCTCGGATAGCGAATGGGTAAGTCCTATTCATGTTGTTCCTAAAAAGACTGGCGTCACGGTAATCAGAAATGACAAAGGTGAGTTAGTTCCAACTCGAGTTCAGAATGGATGACGAGTTTGCATAGATTACAGGAAGTTGAATTCTCTAACCCGAAAAGATCACTTTCCCTTACCATATATTGATCAAATGATTGAAAGATTAGCTGGTAAATCTCACTATTGTTGTCTCGATGGCTTTTCAGGTTTCTTTCAAATTCCCGTAGCCCCTGAAGACCAAGAGAAGACCACGTTTACGTGCCCATTCGGGACCTTCGCCTATCGACGAATTCCGTTTGGACTATGTAACGCTCCGGCTACGTTCCAGCGATGTATGGTAAGTATATTTTCGGATTATGTTGAGAAAGGGATCGAGGTATTTATGGACGACTTCACTGTATATGGTAACTCGTTTGGTGAGTGTTTATTGAATTTAACTAATGTCTTAAAACGATGCATTGAATTTAACCTTGTGCTTAATTATGAGAAATGTCATTTTATGGTTAATAAAGGCTTAGTATTAGGACATATAATTTCTTCTAAAGGGATTTCTGTTGATAAAGCTAAAATAGATATTATACGCTCACTCCCATACCCCACTACTGTGAGGGATATTCGCTCTTTCCTTGGACATGCAGGGTTCTACAGGCGATTTATAAAAGACTTCTCAAAGTTAGCACAACCACTATGTCGGTTATTGCAGAAAGATGTAGAGTTCGACTTTACATCCGAATGCAGCAAATCATTTGATACAATTAAGGAGAAACTTGTATCCGCGCCAATAGTGCAACCGCCCGATTGGAACTTGCCGTTGGAAATTATGTGCGACGCCTCGGATTTTAGTGTTGGAGCGGTACTCGGACAAAGGAAAGGACGAGAGCCTCATGTCATCGCCTATGCATCGAGAACGCTCGATCCAGCGCAACGAAATTATTCAACTACAGAAAAAGAACTGTGTAGTGTTTGCTTTAGATAAATTCCGCTCTTATTTACTTGGAACTAAAATTATTGTTTTTTCTGACCATGCAACCTTGCGATATTTGATGAGCAAGAAGGAAGCAAAACCAAGGTTGATCAGATGGATTTTACTCCTCCAGGAGTTTGATCTCGAGATAAAGGACAAGAAGGGGAGTGAAAATCTTGTGGCCGATCACCTTAGCCGAATCCCATTAACTAATTCGGATTCGCCAGTCAATGACGAATTCCCTGAAGAAAATTTAATGATGGCCCAAGCTTCAACACCTTGGTTTGCGGACATCGTGAACTACTTGGCTACAGGTGAATTACCTCATGACTTGCCACGGTCAGAAATTACCCGAATCAAGAGGGAATCCAGGTTCTATATTTGGGATGATCCCTACCTTTGGAGACATTGTTCCGATCAGGTAATACGACGATGTGTAACCGAAGACGAGGTAAAATCTATCCTTAATTTCTGTCATTCATATGCATGTGGTGGGCATTATGGACCTAAAAGGACAGCTCATAAAATTCTTGAATGCGGATTCTATTGGCCTAATATTTTTCGAGACACATATTTATTTTGCAAATCATGTGATAAATGTCAAAGAGTTGGTAACTTAAGTCGACGTAATGAAATGCCTCTAAATCCTATTCATGTTTGCGAAATATTTGATGTGTGGGGGATAGATTATATGGGGCCATTTGTATATCATTCGGTAATTTTTATATTATCTTAGCTGTTGATTATGTTTCGCGATGGGTTGAGGCAAAAGCCACAAAAAATAATGATGCTAAAACCACTGTCAAATTTCTTAAAGATTGTATTTTTTCCAGGTTTGGCACACCAAGAGCGTTGATATGTGACAGAGGGAAACATTTTATCAATCGAGTCATCGACGCGTTAATGAAAAAATTTGGCGTCACCCAACGCATCGCGACGTCGTACCATCCGCAAACAAATGGTCAGGCGGAAGTGTCAAATCGTGAAATCAATACCATTCTTGAAAAGATCGTGAAACCTGATCGGAAGGATTGGAGCGTTAAGCTAAATGATGCATTATGGGCATATCGGACAGCGTATAAGGGTCCTATCGGGATGTCTCCCTATCGCCTTGTTTTTGGTAAGCCGTGCCATTTACCGGTCGAATTGGAGCACCGCGCGCTTTGGGCAGTCCAAAAATGCAACATGGAAATGGATATAATTGGCGAAACGCGTAAACTCGATATCCAGGAGTTGGAAGAAATTCGGAAAAATGCCTACGACAGTTCAAAAATTTTTAAGGAAAAAAATAAAGATTTTCATGATCGTAATATTGCATTTAAATCATTTTATATTGGTCAAAAGGTTTTATTATTTAACTCTAAATTAAAACTTTTTGCAGGAAAATTACGATCAAAGTGGCTTGGACCATACACAGTGACTAATATTTTTCCACATGGTGCAGTGGAAATTAAAAGTAATTCCGGAGAGCCATTTAAAGTTAACGGTCAACGGCTTAAACCGTACTATGACAATGCTTCGGTTGGTCTAGTCGAGGAAATTCGTTTATTCGAACCTGTTACTTGAATAAGGTCGTCAAGCTAGCGACGATAAACAAGCGCTGAATGGGAGGCAACCCATTTCTTTTCTTCTTTTTACTTTAATTATTTTTATTATTTTTTTCTCTTTTCTTTATTTTATTCTATTTTAAGCTGCCATAGGTTAATGTCATTTGAATTTTATTTTTAGTTAAAATAAACAAAAAATAATAAATAAAAAAAAAGAAAAAAAGAGATAACCGAAATTATCTCTCATTTTAGATTTTTGATTTTGATTTTTTTTTCTTTTTTCAAATTTATTTTGAATTTATTTTCTTATCTACTTTTGAAATTTTTTTATTTATTTATTTTATCTTTTTGAATTTTTTTTATTATCTCATTTTAATTATTTTATTTTATTTTTTTTTTATTTTGAATTTTATTTTATCTTATCTCTTCTTTATTTTATTTGCAGATAATTTAGATCAAATAAAAGGATGAGAAGCTATCTTTTTCAACAAAATTTGCCACCATTCTTGCTTCATCATCAACCTTCATCACTCGATCGTCCACCGTTACCACCACCATGGTCCGAACTCGAGAGCAAGCTCGCCTCCGTCCCTACACCAGACTCAGAGCCCATTTTCGAAACATGCTCTTCTGCGATCGGGGAGTATTTTCACCCTCTCTCTTTTATTTTATTTTATTTTATGTTCATTTTGGGACAAAATGCATCAAGTGAGGGGGAGGGAGATATGCTTATCAATTTTTATCTTGCTTATCCATCTTGATTGTTCGCTTGAAATCTTGGTTTTATTAATTTAAGTTCTCTGTTTAAATCCTTAATTCCGCCTTGTCTCACTGTTTTCACATGGTTCTGAATCTATCTTGTTAGAAAACTCTAGGTTGCATGGTAAATTTTTGGCATGATTAATTTTTAATTTTATTATGACATTTTATTTCTCTATTAATCCACATGATGCTTACCTAAGTACACAAGACATATTTGTGAGATTTTGAGCCTAATGAGCATGCATGATATTTGCTCTTTGTTTCTTTGAGTGTGCCTAGCTAAATTAGTTGCATTCTAGAACTTGTCTTTAAATTCTTTTTGAGATTACATTGATTGATTATGATGCTTTAATATGATAGAGGCACTAGGTTTAAACCACTTCTCTTCCCAAATAAATCACCTACCCTTTAATTAATTTTCCTTAGTGAAACAATCTTTGAGCCTTAGCCTTTTTCTTGAAAATTACCACATTTTAAGCCTCATCCAATTTCTTCTCAAATCCATCATTTTTGTTCCCTTTTTCGAGACAAATTTCATCTTAAAAAAAAACAGATTCGAATAAATGCAGTGCAGCAGTGTATTACACTGTGCAGAAAAAAAAAACTGTGCAGAGTTGATTCGAATATACAGTGCAGAATTGGATCGAATATACAGTGCAGGAAATTGTTCGAGTCTGCAGAAAAATAAAAAAAAAGGTTTCGAATATATTTTTTGAGATGATTTTTTGTCTTGAGTTTTAGCCTTTATTTTCAGCCTTTATCCTACCCTTACCTTAGCCCCATTACAACCCTTATTTAAGACCTCTTGATTTTTGCATCATATTCATGTTAGTAGTGGAGATTAGATTTAAACACAAGCTTATGGTTATGCTCTAATTAGCTTTGGCTCGAGTGATTTTTCTTACCCTTAAACACTTTGAGTGACATGAGCGATTCCTTGTGAGGGTACTTGGTTTGCATCATTGATGTTAGTAGAGTTTTTAGAATGTCGTCTTAGCTTTAAATTATTAGTCTTTCCATTTATCTATCCTTGCTCCTTAGTTTTCTCTCATATTTAGATGCTTAATCATATTGAGAATTTTTTAGACTTCGTGAAATTAAGGATGAAAACTTGAACTTAAGATTGTTTAATTTTGAGATACTTGAGGACAAGCATCGGATAAGTGAGGGGGAATTTGATAAGTGTTTATTTTGGTTATGTTTTTAGTCCTTGTTTTGATCGAATATAAATGCTTGAATGACTTAATTGGGCTGTTTTTGTGTTGTTCTCATGCAGGTTACGTAATGTCAGAAACGAGTTGAAATACTGCAGAAATACTGAATTCGTGGCCAGATTCATGGGCATGAACCAGGGCATGAATGCTGACTGGGCGCCACGTCAGCACCTTCTAGAAGATGACGTCAGCAAGCTTGATAACCTATCAGTCCACTTATCAAGATAGCCTATCATCCGAATTTTATCTTTTTAGTTCAAAACTTTGATATTTATCTTATGTAATTTTATTTAAATTTATTTTAGGATTTATCATCTTAGGTTTTTAGGGTTTTTCAACTACTATAAATACCCCTCTTTGGGGTAAGTATGACCATCATTCAATTAGCAATAAAACATCACTTCTTCTTCTCTTGGAAATTCTTCTCTTTTTTAGTTTTTCTTAAAGTTCTTTTCTTTTAATTATTTCCTAAATGTCGAGCATGATTAATTTAATAACCATGCTCGGCTAGATCTTTTTAAGCCGAAGGCTTTTGCAATGACGCGTTCTCAAGGCGAGATTTGAAACTATGCTTCAAACGTTTCAAAAACTTTTCTCAATTTCTTTAAACTTTATTTTCTAAATCAAAATGATTTTTAAAACCCAAAGATTGACTTTGAAAAAAAAAATTTGTTTTGATCTATCAAGTGGGAGGGAGGATCGGTTATTGAAACAAATCCGACTTCCAAGGAACACACTTAGTAAATAGATTACTAAGTAAAATTGAGATCGAATCGTTTTTATAGAAATGACCTTTCGAGTTGGTTAAGAGCTTAAGTAATTTGTTTTCTCAAACATTGAGTTGGTTTAGACAAATTATCAAAACTGAAACCAAAAATTGATTTTGGAAATTCAGTTTACAAACAAAAACCCAAGGATTGACCTTGAAGTAATTTTGCCAACAAGTTTTTCGAAATAAAAATCTTTACCAAGGAACCGAGTAGAACAAGTCAACGCGGAAGCCCGAGGTTGATAATCTCATATTTAATTTAAACTATTTTCAAAGCTTTCTTTTACTTTCTTAAACAATTGCATTTCATTACAACAACCCCCACCTAAATCACATTATCATAGCTCCAACAACAACTCTTGGTTCAGAAACTACAAAAGCGCGACAAAGAAAGTTCTAAGTCCCTGTGGGTTCGACTCCTACTTCTCTATCTATACTCAATTTAATTTCTTTATTTATTTTATTTATTTGGAAGAAGGAAATTATTCTTGACACGTTACGACGCGTGTCATGGTCCGAGTCGGTGAAATTAAATTTAATCTTTTTGACCATGACATGAGTTAATTGAAATTTAAAATAAAGATGAGGGACCACTTTGGTGATTTAACCCAAATCTTTTAAAAAGGAAGACAACTTTTTTTGAAATTAAAGGAACAAACAAAAAAAATAAAGGTATCATCTTTGTCTTCCTCGTCTCTCCTTTGTGAAAAGCTCTTAAACCCCTCCCCAAACCCTAAACACTATTCCATTGATTTCTACATCAACCCAAGGTCATTTTTCAAAGGTAATGGTACTTTCCCACTCTCCTTTTCATTCTCTATCTCTACATGGTTATAGATTTTAAAACTACCAACTTTTGGAAATTAGGGTTTAATGAAAGTTAGGGTTTTTATGGAGTTTTTCAACTTGTCTTGAAATGTTAGGTTGGGTTTTGAATTAACCACCTTAAAATACTTTAAATATGTTAAAATGGTTAGGTTTGGGTGAAAACCTGAAATGGGTTCTTGAGGCAAATTTTGAAGTGTCTAAAACTTGGTTTATGGTGAGTTTTAGGGTAAAATTGAAGGGATGATGGTTTAGGTAAGTTAGAAAGGTGTTTTGGGATCATTTGGGTGTCATTTGGGAGTTTAAAAATGGGATTTTCAGCTAGGTTTTGAAGGAGCACGAAAATGGGCATTTTGGGGGATTAATTTGATTGGAAAATTTGTTGAAGCTTGGCTTGAGCTTAGGAGTTGAGTGATGACTGGTTTTAGCATTGATTGGGAATAATGGATGTGTTTTTGATTGGCTAGAAGCAAGAGGAGACGTTGAAGAGGCATCGGGTTCGAATCCGGGCGTGTAGGAGGCTTGCTTTGGTTGCTAAGGAAGGGTGGTGAGTGACTTTAAATGTGTTTTAAAGTTTGGTTCAAGTGTGTGTAGGGTGTGAGTTGAAATGTGCTTGGTAGGCCATTTCTATGTGGAGTTAAATTGGTAACTTAGCTCTTTGATTTCCATTAAATGCTATTTGTGCTTTGCCTATTTGTGCTCTTGTGAAATGCGGGTTGATTTGCACATGTGTACCATGATATGTGTATGTAATGAGCATGAGATATGATTGATGGATATGTGATGTGGTAAATGAAAATTGGCACTAATTAACTTACCGGGTGTAAATGATCGATCATTAGGATTAGTGTGCACACAAATTGAGTCAAAACGTACGTGGCCTTGATGGCGTTGAGTCATCAAGGAGGAGTACGGTGATGTAATATTCCACCGGAAGCTTATATATATTCTACGGGATGATGAGTGGAATCCCATCCGTAGGGCATGTGGTGATGAGTGGAATCCCGCCCATGCAAGGTCCGGTGATGAGTGTAATCCCACCGAGGTAATGTGATTGTTGAGATTAAATCCGCACATCCGGGTAAACTAATAGTGGCCAATTGAACTTGTTCTCATATTTGTGATGTATGATGTTGATATATGATATTTGAGCTTAGTATGATGTAAGATGCCATATTATGACTCTTGAAAGACTAGCTAGGTCTACTTGTTGTTTTGCCAATGTATGTGAGTTTTTAAGGATTGCATGCTTGAACCCTGCATTGTTGATGATTTTGATTTTAGAGCTTCCTCACTAAGCTTCTAGCTTACGCTCTCATTTTCAACAATGCAGATCATTAGCGTGGTGTTAGCTCGGAGCAAGGCAAGAAGGGCTTTCCAAGTTTTTGTTGCTCAAGTACGGTTAACAATTATGTAGTAGCTTAGGAATGTGGCAAGGTTGTGTGTTTTGAATGAGCTATGTATGACTCATATATATGTTGATGTTTTGGATTGACTTTGGTTTGTAAAGCATGATATGCCTTGATGAATGTTTGTGTGTGACGGCATGCCTTTTAGGTATTTAGTTTGCCTTGTTGGTGGGTGCAAACCCCATATGTGTTAATTTGTGCCTTTGGCCTTTTTGAGCTCTCATGTATGACCATATATGCTAAAATTGCCCTTTTGTATGAATGCCATGTATGGGTGCCTTGCTATTGGTTTTGATTGCTTCCCTTGGTTGTTGTATGTTGTATAAATGTTTGTATGTGCTTAGGGGAGTCCAAAAATGCATCTAGAGTCGTGTTTGAGGTCGCCAAGTTTAAAATTGTGGAATTGCAGTGTAGGGCGTATCGGTACGCCTAAGGGCCGTATCGGTATGGCCTTGCCCAAAGGCCACAATTTTAGCCAGGCGTATCGATACCCTGGGAGTACCGATACCCTCCCAACTCACTGGAATTTTGAGAAATGGGTAAGAGTAGGGCGTACCGATACGGGTTTTACGCGTATCGATACGATCCTACTTCGTTGACCAAGAAGAGTTGACCGAGAAGGGCGTATCGATATGCTTAAGGGTTGTATCGATACGGTCTTCCCGGAGTTGACTGTTGGGTTGACCGGGTCAGGGCGTATCGATACCATTGGTTGGTGTACCGATACGGTTTGCCCTATAAGTTAAAAATGAACTGTTAATGTGTGGTTGTGGTTCGAATTTGATTTTCTTATGGATGTTTTCCGCTGTCGTGATCACTTAGGATTTAATACTCCTTTAGACAAAATTAAAAAGAAAAAAAATAGGGTCGCTAACCGAGGGGGAACCTTAACGGGTTTCGCTTCGGTTTTCCCCGTGTGGCCTACTCGGACCGGTCATCCCGCCAGACAGGGACGAGGGGGTTACACAAGTACAGTAGTGCACGGTCGCGACATGGCTTTCTGCTGCCACAACATGGTTCTTTGAATGGTTCTGCTCCGCAAGGCTTCCTCATCAATCAACTTCCCTTAGTAGAAGCTATCAGTTGTGACTTGGCTCGATCAGGGTCTGCTACTAGCTGGCTCTGCCTCATTCTTCCTTTGTCCTCCAGTGTCGTCAGGGCATCATTCTGCCCTCGCATTGTGCAATTCTGCAAAAGCACCAAACATGCATTAAATATTACATTTTTCATAGAATAAACAGAATATAAGGCTCGAAGGTATAAATGATGAAATCTATGCCTGAAAGGCCATAATACAACTCAAATGGTTGTAGGTTGAGTGATAATTACCATGTAAAAGGGTCAAAATATAGGACTTTAAATTAATTATTCAGTGGAAGATGAATAGATTAAACATGTAACAGTATCACATTTAGAATTAGTAGCGGAATAATTTATTGTTTAATCATTTTAAATTTTAAATTTTAAATTTTCTAAATGATTCATTTAATATGGTTGAGTTCCATCATAAACATTTCATTATTTATGAAATAAACGAGTGTAATCTTGGATGAAAAAAATGAGTGTAATCTTATACTAGTGTTAAAAAACAATGTCTATCGGTAAGAGATGGTGAGTAGAAAAATTACCCCTAGAATTAATTCAAAGGGTTTTGAAGTGTCCAATCATCTTGGGAAAATAAATTGAACAAATTTAGAAAGCGTGTAAGCTTAATAAATGAAATGAGATGAAATTTAGAATTGGGCACGCACAATAGTGACACCAGGTAAGATTATTATGTTGTGTTTTGTGTGCTGAAATAACTAGAATCCATAATCCAAAAGTGGATATACCTACCTAAGATTGTAAGCCTTATTCCTTCTTGATTCATTATAGAGAAACAATCTACTCCTCTGCTGCTATAAAAAACCCTAAAGTTTCTTTTATCTCTTGAAGTAATTTATTATAGTAATTTGCATTAGTAAACTAGGCGAGCACCATGGGAGCTCAATCCAAAGAGATATTGTTCTCAAAGAATCTCACGGATACGGACATCAAGAAGAGATTGACGGATCCAACAAAAATTATGTCTTCCTTGCCAGGTTTCAATGGAGGCCAAGTCGTACACATTCGACTTGGCCAATTGTGTGCACTGTTCGCACACAAGGGTATTCTCCGGTAGGTTATGGAGAAGTTTTGTTATTGCCAACAAACTCAACGTTGGTGATAGAATCACCATGTACAAAGTACAAGATGTGGATGGGAGTTTTTCCCACTATAGGGTTGAAATGGAGCAGCCAGCTACCAGCAACCACAACCGCGCTCTGCCTTCTCCTGCTCTCTCTTCGAATCATGGAGTCGATGAAATCGAGTTGGGAAACGAGCAAGAGAAACTGCCTGAGTTGGCCGATGAACCGATCAAACAGGAGGGAGCCAATGTTACAGCTGACACTTTGGTTCATTATGTTCAAGTTATTTCCAAATTACCACCTGCCAAATTATTTGGTACTAGCATATTAGATGAGCAAACAGCTAGCAACAATTCTGTTGCAACTCCTCCAACAAACCAACTGAATTCAGCTGAATACAACTGTAAACCCTAGCTGCCTAACTGCTCTCCATGCAGTTACGAGTCGAGCTAACGTCACTTGTGAATGCAACCTTGCTGCAGCATAGCTCACCTTCATTCTTCTATAAATTCCTTGTATTATCAAGTGTAAAGGTAGCTTTGTATGTTGAAATGAAATGAGTTTTTACTCTATTATTTTCTTAGCTCATTAGGGTTTATATTCAGTGCTTAACATGGTATCATTCGCCATGTTGATTATGGTACCCTTTGCTTCCGCCTCACCTCTCTAAACCTCATCTTTCTTGTTTATCTCTGCTTAATCATGCCTTCTGGTGCTGACTCGGCTGCACCCACATCTTCCTCCATGGATGATTCCTCCTGTCAGGGGTTTTTCAACAAACAGATTAGTGTCTGCTTAGATGACACTAACTTCCACCTCTGGCGGCAATAGATTCTCCTAATGGTGCGTGGGCAAGGTCTGGAACATTACCTCGACGCAGATTACACACCGACGGTGAAGTTCTTAACTGAGGCAGATGGCACCAAGGCTCCCAACCCTACTTATCAGAAATTCTTCAAGCAAGACAGCTCTCTTGCTTCATGGTTACTCTCCGCCATTAGTAAGTCTATTCTCCCTCATCTTGTTGGATCGGAAACTTCTGCTTCAATCTGGAAATCAGTTGTTCTTCGATACTCCAATCTGTCCACAACTCGTGTCATGCACTTACGCTGCCGCCTTCGATCTCTCAAGAAAGGATCTCTCTCAATCAGTGACTACACAACTCATGTTAAGGAGATTTGTGATCTCCTTGCAATTTGTGGAAGTCCTATCTCCGAAATGGAACAAGTTGCTACGATTCTGAATGGTCTCCCATCTGATTTTGAATCTGTTGTTGTTGTCATCACAGCCAGCAAAGATCCTTATTCATTTGACAGTGTTGTATCTTTGCTCACCGATGCTGAGACACGTCTGGAAGATCCCATGCATCTCTTCGTTGGGGTGCACAACACCACGCTGAATTCAGACTCCTCTGGCCTTACTCATCGAGCTAACTATTCTTCTAATCGTGGTGCGCGTGGTGGGAGATCTGGCCCAGGGGGTCGTTTCAAGGGTCGAACCAGACTTCAATGTCAAATCTGTGGCAAGCTAGGTCATCTTGCTGACCGTTGCTGGCACAGATTTAACCAAGGATATCAAAGTTCTCCTAAGCCTTCAGCTGAGTCTCATGCCTGTTGCGGCACCCATGATGCCCTTGAGGGTGCCAATGATCCTTTTGTTCCCTCGGATTCTCCTGCTCCAGCTCCTACCGAGTCTCCTCAGGTCAACACCTTAGTTGGTCCCTCAACAGTGTGGTACCCAGATTCAGGTGCCACACACCATGTCACAAAGGATATTGCTCAGTTACATGGTGGTCACAAGTACACAGGCCAGGGTAAGATACATATCGGTGATGGTTCTTCTCTCCCTATCTCTCATATTGGGCATTCCATTATTCAATCTATGTCACATACATTGATAATGGATCAGCTGATGCACGTTCTTGATATTACTCGTAACTTGATGTCTGTATCTAAATTCACTCGTGACAATCATGTTTATTTCGAGTTTCACTCCTCTTATTGATGTATTAAGGATGCTCAGACAGGTGAGAAGTTGTTAAGAGGATCCCAAAATAATGTCATGTACGAGCTACCTACTACTTCTTCTTCCTATCAACCGTCTGCTTACTCATGCACTGTCTCTTCATTTGAGTATTTGTTATGGCACAATCGACTGGGGCACCCTTCTTCTTCTGTTGTTAGTATCGTGCTGGGAAAGTCAGTTCATGTGGACAAGAATCACCTATGTCATGCGTGTCAACTTGGCAAGAGTCACAACTTACCGTTTACTGCTTCTTCTACTGTTTATTCCAAACCATTTCAGCTTATTGAACTAGATATTTGGGGACCAACTTCTGTTACCTCTGGTGGCTATAGATACTACATGTCATGTGTGGATTTGTACACTCGACACACTTGGATTTACTTACTGAAAAACAAATCCGATGCATGTACTGCTTTTCAGCTTCTTTACTCTTTAATTGAAACTCGGTTTGATTCCAAGTTGTTAGCTGTTCAGGTTGATGGGGGTGGAGAGTTTAAGTTTCTTGAACAACAATTGTCTCGTCTTGGGATACAATTACGTGTTACTTGCCCCCATACATCCCAACAAAATGGGGTCATTGAGCGTAAGCACATACACATCCTGGAGACAGCTTTTTCTTTACTAGCACATGCTGAATTACCCCTTGCTTACTGGTCCTATGTTGTTATCAGTGCTACATTTCTAATAAATCGAATGCCATCCAAAACTCTAAATGACAAATCCCCTCACCAACTGTTATACAATAAGATCCCTGACTATCAGTTCCTTAAGGTCTTTGGCTGCCTTTGTTACCCACACCTGCGACCATACAACCGACACAAATTAGAATATAGATCCAAACCATGTATTTTTCTTGGTTATACAACTCGTCATCATGGATACCTTTGCCTTGATCTTCCTACTGGCAGGATATACACCTCTCGCCATGTTCTCTTTAATGAATCTATTTATAAACCCTAATGAGCACTGAATATAAACCCTAATGAGCTAAGAAAATAATAGAGTAAAAACTCATTTCATTTCAACATACAAAGCTGCCTTTACACTTGATAATACAAGGAATTTATAGAAGAATGAAGGTGAGCTATGCTGCAGCAAGGCTGCATTCACAGGTGACGTTAGCTCGACTCGTAACTGCATGGAGAGCAGTTAGGCAGCTAGGGTTTACAGTTGTATTCAGCTGAATTCAGCTGGTTTGTTGGAGGAGTTGCAACAGAATTGTTGCTAGCTGTTTGCTCATCTAATATAGCATAAGTGATGAAGCCAATACCAAGGCTCACTTGGACACTGAAACCAAGTGTTTTGGTGGCAATATGAAGGATATTGGCATGGGCGAGGGTGAACTGCCACTCGTTTCACCCGATATGACCAAAAACAAAAGCGAAATCAACTTCTTTGGTCTGGCCGCTGAAGCAATGGCCTATGGTTGTGGCACCATTGATCAATTAGTTGCGGCTGGAGAAGCATGGTGCAACACTACGACTGATCAAAGCCTTAGCTTGGACTTGGTTCTGCGACAACCCACTCTACATGCGGAACAAATGAACTTAGATTTGACCTTGGCTCCACCAAATGCTTAGGGTTTATAGTTCGGGGAACACATGTGGTAGTGTGGTTGAGTGTCACAAGTTCGGTGAGGGTTTAGAACAAAATTCTACTACTATTTAAGTTGAGTGATGTATGTTCTTGTCTGTTTTTGTATTTCACTTTGATTGTTTTGTTTCCTTGGGATATCTTTGCCTGATATAATAATAACAAATTAACAATGCTGGTCAAATTCCTTTTTGGAGATAATTGATTTCTTGTTTATTAAATTAGCTGCTTGATTTGATAAGAAGGGTGCACACAAGGTTTGGTTGTTGTGTTTCTTTGGTTTCGTTGACTTTGTTTGCCTTGATCGTCTCCGGCATCCACATTCGGATCCAACTCCCATACCAGATCGATCGCCGCCGCCGGACGGTAAAAGCTCAACCTTTTCATCTTTAACCACTGACTTATTCAAGAATTTGTTTCAGCTTTGCTATATATATGAGTTCCAGGATTGGTTTTAGAATCAATTTTAGTACCCACTTATGTATGTATGCAACTATGCATATATGTATATCTTCTTTTATCTGACCAGTTTCTGTTATTACATGCATGGATTGCCTTCCTGTTCTTTTCTTTCCCAGCGATAGAAAATCTATTACAATATTTGAGATTAGGGTTTAGGTTTCTTCTTCACTTTCTATGTGATTTCAAACACTTTCCAACAGAACTTTCTTTCACTTTGGCTGGTGATCTTTAAGGCAACTTCATCTACAGATCTACTTGTTGAATTTGTTTATGGTAAAAGTTGAGGACATTCGTATCCATTTTCATCGAGTGGGTTGCATCGCCAAGTTTTCAAACCGAGCCAAAATAAATTTCAGATCATAAATTCTAACAAATTCTCATAACTATTTCTAGCTTTTTAGTTGATCAAATTTAGCTGTTGATTTGATTCCATCTTCCTTCAGTTTCAAAGATTTCTAGACAACCCTTTTCTTGTCTCATACGACTAAACAATGAATAGTTGCCAAAAAATACCTTTATTTAATTAATAGTTTAATGAACTTGATAACTAGTTGCTTCTTTTTAACTATACATTTCAGAATTTGGATTTTAATTTCATTTGTTAAGTAGATAATAAAAATAAAATATATATATTCTAAAAGTGATTACAAGGTAATATTTCATACATATTTTTAATTTTTTGGCAATGTATGCATATTAATTTTAGATTGATCACCTCTTTTTCTCTTTTTTTCCCATCCCCTTTCTCTTAATAAATTTTATGTTATTTTATATTGAGTAACATTATTTTATTTTGTTTAATTATTCTTCTTATTTCGTATGAAAATTATGGATGAGTTTGTCCGCTCATATGACACAGTTCTCTTTATTTTTTTTTAGAGTTTGATTTGACGTTGTTTCTTAAGTTGGCATTTATTATGTTATCTTGTTGATTTATCTCTGTTTTAGACCTTCGGATTGAAAATTGATATATGTTTGTAATTACTGAAGATAGGTTGCAGTGTAGTTGTGGCCATGTTTGTTTGTCAATGAGCAACCATAATTATATGCATTTTTATGTATGTGTTAATGGTGTTTATCCTTCATCGTCGATAATAAATTTTGTTTGCATCTATCATTTGTTTGAGTTGTTCGGTTGGACTTTTAACTGTTTTCTTATTTTGTCATATTTTATTTTTAAATAACTAGCTTTTGTACAATAACATTTTATAAAAAATGACACAATTAGTCTATTTTTATTTGAGACAAATTAGAAGTCGTTTTTATTATTTCAAAGCATGGACGGAGGTATTTAAGTGGTAGGAGGGGTTGCTGCCCGGCAGTTTTTTTTAATTCTTTATTTTTAAAAAATTAAAATAATTATAAATTTACCCTTTCTAAATTTTATGTTTTACCCTCTCACCTTCAAATGTTAGCTTCTTTCTTGATCTCAAGATTAGATTTAGTGTTAATTTTGACAATAATATTGTTAGAAAAAATAATCACTAACGCGAAATGAATCGTAAAATAAAGATGGTATAAAAGTTAGTTCTAGACCGGTAGTTGACCGGTCGACTTCGTGCCACCAAAACTTAACGTTAAAAAACAACAATCCTCTGCATTTCCATTTCTCCCTTACCTTTCTTCTACCTCTCACTCTCTTGTAATCTTTTGCAGTAAAAGCAAAGAAACTTCGAAAACCAACTCATTATCCCATCTTCTTTCTCCATTGTTTCATACACAGAAAACCTCCAAATTCCATTCATCTCTAGCTAAGCTCTCCTACCATGGAAACGCAAGCCCCAACTCCCCCTCCAAAGCCGCTCAAGCTCGACGATTATCGCTCCAAATTCGACACTTCTCGTCCCTTTCGCTCCTTTAAACAAGCCGACGAAAAGATTACTTGGTGTTCATGTAAGGAAGATGATCAGGAGAGTAACCGGCAAGGGGTTATTGATATGTTAAATAAACTCGAAGACGAGCTGAAGGAAACGAAGACGGAGTTGAGGCTGCTGAAGGAGAGAGGAACCGAGATGGAGATCGCGTTGGCTTCACTTAATGCTGAACTTCATAGAGGCATGTCTAAGTTGGCGCAAGCTGAGGCAGAGGCTGCAGCGGCTAAAAGGGCGGCGCCGCCGACGCTTAGGAAGACCACTCTAGGTTTTGAGCTAATGAAAAGAATGGGGAATCAGCTGACTGGTTGTGAAATGAAGTGTTATTTTGAAGGGAAAATGAAGAGGAAGTTGTTGAAGAAGAAGAAGAAGAAGCCTATCGTTCCTTTGGTGGGAAATTGGATTTTCAAGAATTCTTCAAAACCCTCAGCGTCTTCTCAACTGTGTTTTAATTAGTCCTTGTTTCCCACATAGGTACTTAACTTATTTTTATAAAAAAGTATACATGAACTTTCATTTTGTTTCAAAATTAATTGTGTTCAATAACAACGTGTCACGTGTATGTATCATTCTTATAACATGGATTGCTACTTGCATAATCGGTTGATGGCGGCCATGAAGGTAGTTGTAAAATGTAATAAATACTGGGGAATATTGACCAAACCGCTTCTCTAATCTCTAAGCCTATGTTTCCCCATTTTGTTGTTGAATAGAAGAATCATTGCTCTGCCAATTAATCCATCATCTTTTTCGCATGAAACGTCCCAAACTCGATATTTTAGCACTCAATGTAATCAACTCATTCCAGCAAAACCACGCTCCGGCACACTTCAACTTTGTTTTATCGGAAATACTCCGATGAGAAAAGATAGCAGTTCCGGCAAAAGAAAAGAAAGAGAAAGAGGATACACTGAAACCCTAGCCGGCAAACAAAGAACCAAAAGAGAAAGAAAGAGACGAAAATAAATGTAGGCCAAAAGAGTTAATTTGGGCCAGTTCCCACAAATGGGTTTTTATAGCCCAATTAGCTAACAAAAAAATTATTAGTTAATTTTCTGTTTTAACTAACAACAGGTTGGTATAACAGATAGGGGCCCATCCAACCATTAAGTTTGTTGGCCGGTTGAAACCACCTCTTCTATAATCCAATATTCACCCTGTTTTCTGAACTTTTGAACCTTCTGAACCTTCTTCGCGAACTTGACTTAATGACCATACAGACAACTATCGGCGGAGAGCTTGAAACTTTAATACTGGCAAAGGCTTGGTAAGTACATCAGCAATTTGATCATGAGCTGGTATGTAATTGACCTCCAACTGATTACGCATGACCTTCTCGCGAACAAAATGAAGATCCAGTTCAACATGTTTAGTCTTAGCATGCATAACAAGATTTGTTGCCATGGCAACTGTGCTGGTGTTATCACACCAAATTCGAGGAACATTGGCAACTGAAACTTGCATATCGAAGAGAACAACAGAGATCCATGTAGCTTCACTAGCAGCATCAGCAAGACTCATGTACTCTGCTTCAGCAGTGGATCTGGACACAAACCTTTGCTTCTTCGAACTCCAAGCCAACATATGAGAACCAAAGAACACACAATGACCAGAAATAGATCTTCTATCATCTGGATCACTACCCCAATCAGCATCCGAGAAAACTTGAAGGTTTACACAGGATTTAGGAGCAGAAAACCAAAGACCAAAGTCAGAGGTACCTTTAAGATACCTGAGAATTCTCTTTACAGCAGACCAGTGGATCTCAGTGGGCTGCTGCATATACTGAGAAACCTTATTAACCGAAAAGGCCACATCTAAACGCGTGTGACACACATACAAAAGAGCCCCAACAGTGCTTTGGTAGAGCTGAGGATCTTTGAATAACTCTCCAGAATCTTTGAACAAATTAGATGACACCACCATAGGTGTATCAACTGAATTTGTGTGCAGCAGATTAATTTTAACAAGCAACTCATCAATGAACTTTTTCTGACTGAGAAATACCCCACCTGCAACATGAATGGCTTCAATACCAAGAAAATAGTTAACTTGACCAAGATCCTTCAACGAAAACTTGTCATTGAGGGCATGAATAACTTGCTTAATATGGGAAGTGGAAGAGCCTGTGATGAGTATGTCATCAACATAAACTGCAACATACATCAAATTATTGTCAACATGCTGAACAAAAAGAGACGCGCCAGCACTAGAAGAACGAAAATGAATACTGCACAAAAACTCTCTCAGCTTAAGAAACCATTTTCTGGGTGCCTGACGAAGTTCATAAAGAGCCTTCTTCAATCTACATACAAGCTTAGAACCATCCAATCATGTTTTCTCAAAACTTTCATGTTGTTTCATAAAGACTTCTTCTTGAAGATCACCCTTCAAGAATGCATTGTTAACATCGACCTAATGGATAGGCCATCCATTGGACACAACAAGAGACAGAAGGATATTAACCTGAAAAACCTAACAACTGGACTGAAAGTCTCCGCAAAATCAACACCAGGAACCTAATTGTACCCCCTCGCCACTAACCTTGCTTTAAACCTACTCACAGACCCATCGAAATTGAGTTTTATTCTGAACAACCATTTGGAACCAACTGCCTTTCGATTGGAAGGAAGAGGCACCAACTCCCAAGTATCATTCTTGAGTAAGGCATTGTATTCATATAAAACAGCAGCCTGCCACAAAGGTTGTTTAAGAGCTTCATGAACATTTACATGAGTAACTAAACTCTCAACATTGTAAATTTTTGGCTTAAAGATGCCATCCTTGCTACGAGTGACCATACGATGACTATTTAAAGGAAGGGAAACAGATGGAGCAATGCCAAGTAATTGTGAGGAAATATCAGGGACCTCAGTCAACCTATGAGGACTAGTTGAAGGTTCTAAACTATTACCCAACTCAGAACACAACTCAGCAGAGATAGGAGATTCATCAAACACAAGAGTAGAAGGTGTTACACATAAAGTGGGTGGACCAACATCATTATCACCAGGCTCACCACTATCAGACTCACCATTACCAGGTTCATCATCACCAGGTTCATCACCACCAGGCTCACCACTTCCAGACTCACCATTACTAGGTTCAGCATCACCAGGTTCATCACCACCAGGCTCACCACTGCCAGACTCAGATGGGTCATGTACATCACCAGACTCAGCTAAAGAAGAGTTGAAACCAGGAGAAGGCATAGAAGTATCAGCAACATCAGGCTCAGGGGAAGCAAGATCACCAAATTCTATCACAGGCGATGAACTAGGAGGAATTTGACCAACTATACTAGAATCTTCTTGTGGTACAGAAGGGGCAGAACCCATGTCATTAGAAGAAGCAGAAGGTACTTCATAAGTATCCACATATTGAGCAGAAAGAGGGAACTCACAAGAAGGAACACACTGAAATCTAGGGAGAGCAGCTGAAGGAGGAGTACTAAGAGCAAATGGAAATATTTTCTCATTGAATTTCACATGCCGAGACACATACACACGACCAGTATCATCCATACACTGGTAACCAGAGTGTAGAGGGGAATAACCAAGAAACACACAAGGCTTGGTCCTAAAATCAAACTTATGTCTATTGTAATCTCGAAGACAGGCAAAGCATTGTGACCCAAAAACTTTGAGATTCTTATAACTGGGCTTCTTATTATACAACTTTTCAAAGGGTGAAATCCCACCAAGCTTAACAGAAGGCAGCCTATTAATTAAGTGAACAACACTAAGAACAACAAATGACCAGTATCTAAGAGGAATTGAAGCATGTGCCAACAAGGATAAAGCAGTATCTATAATATGCCTATGCTTTCTCTCTACAACTCCATTCTGAGCAGAAGTGTAAGAGCATGATAATCTGTGTTGAATTCCTAAAGATTTAAGATCAGATGCTAAAGCTATAAACTCTCCACCATTATCAGTTTGAATAGCAACTATATTAGCAGAAAATTGATTCAACACCAAAGCATGAAACTGCTTGAAAGCAACAATTACATCATATTTATTTTTTAACAAAAACACCTAACAGTTCCTAGTGTACATGTCAACAAAGTAAACATAGTACAGCCAACCAGCTGACCTGATGGGTGCAGGGCCCCAAACATCAATTTCAACAAGTTCAAATGGTTTGGAGTAAACAGTTGTAGAAGCATGAAAAGGTAACCTATGTGATTTTCCTAACTGACAGGCAGAACACAACACAGTCTTATCAACATTAACTGACTTATTCAAAACAAGGCTAACAACATCATGAGATGCAGGACCTAATCTTTGATGCCACAACCAATACAAGGCATGATCATTAGAAGTAGCAGGAGCAACAGATGCAACAAACACATTATTACAGGTAGTGATATGTGATGAAGATGCAGAAGGAACCTGAAAGCAATACAAACCATCCTCTAGAAACCCTTCAAGAACCACAAAGCCAGTCAATTCATCATTGACAAAACATCTGTCAGCATGAAATTCAACAAAAACCTGGTTATCAGAAGTAAAATTTGACACAAATAGGAGATTTCGAGTGATCTTGGGCACACAAAGCAAATTATTAACAACCAATGAACCACAATCAGTAGGTATAACAGTCTTACCAATATGAGAAATAGTAAGAGAAGAACCATCACCTAGAAACACCTTACCATTACCACCATAAGGGTTGTTCTGAGTTGCTGAGCTCTGACCCCGAGCCACATGGTGTGTAGCACCAGAGTCTGGGTACCATTTATCTGTTGTAGAGAGTACACCTTTGGCTACAAAGGAGTTGACCTGAATAGTGTCCTGAGTCACCTTGAAGGCATAACAACAGCACCAGCTTCATTCTAAGCAAATGGATTATACGACTTTTCTTCAGGATCAACACCATAGTGACATATATTGGCACGCATATCTTCTGAATCCTTGTGTTGCAGAGGTAGATCCCTTTTATAATTCTGATTGAATCTGTTCCAGCACCTATTAGCTAGATGCTCTAGCTTTCCACATATCTGGCATTGAGGCCTGAACTGATTGCCCCTAAACCGAAAATTAGACTGCTGCTGACCACGACCCCTATTACCAAAAGAGGAATAATATTGTTTTCCCAAGTTTCTATCATCTTGCTCAGGCGTTTTCTCCCCACCATACCGAGTCATGTTGACACCAATTGAGACACGCATAGGATCCAAAATCCTAGCCTCAGCATCTTGAAACACAGCAGTCACAGATTCAAGGGTATACGGCTCTCTACTTACAGTGATTGCAGCAATGAACGGTTTGTATTCAGCTGGAAGACCATTAAGAATGGTCGCGATTTGCTCAACAGCTGCAACAGGGCTTCCACTAATCGCCATCAAATTACAGATTTCCTTTATCTGTGTTGTATATTCACGAACATATAATGCACCTTTCTTCATTGCGCGCAAACGGAAATGAAGATTCATAATCTTCGTTGCGGAAAGGCTTGAATATGCTTCGTAACAATAGCCCAAATGTCTGTCGTAGATTCAGCTCCGACCAGTTGAGGTAAGATATTGGCATTGATTGTTGATAACAACCACGAAGCCAACGAATTATCTTCCTTCTTGAACCTCCGGTAATCTGGATTTAAAATCAATTGCCCAGAAGAACTTTTAACTACCTTCGGTGGAACAGGAGTGCTCGAGTCAAGGTAATGTTCTAATTCATATCCTCGAATCATCATAGTTACATGTTGCTTCCACAACAGGAAATTGAAATCATCCAATTTCACGCTAATTTGCTTGTTGGCGAACATCGACCCAGACAAGTCTGCAGAGGATTGTTGATTGCCATGCTCATCTACTTGAATGGATTGATAGGCATCGACATTTTCTGTTTGAGGAGCCATGAGCGAAGAGATACCGAAACAAGCTCAAATAAAAGAGAAACTGAAACGGCCTGAGACACGAATTGAACAAGGAAATGAACGCAGGACGATGAGACACAAAGAAGCCTTAGATCTGTAGCTCTGATACCATATCGGAAATACTCCGATGAGAAAAGATAACAGTTCCGGTAAAAGAAAAGAAAGAGAAAGAGGATACACTGAAACCCTAGCCGACAAACAAAGAACAAAAAGAAAAAGAAAGAGAGGAAAACAAATGTAGGCCAAAAGAGTTAATTTGGGCTAGTTCCCACAAATGAGTTTTTATAGCCCAATTAGCTAACAGAAAAATTATTAGTTAATTTTATGTTTTAACTAACAACATGCTGGTATAACATATAGGGGCCCATCCAACCATTAAGTTTGTTGGCCGGTTGAAACCACCTCTTCTATAATCCAATATGTTTCACCTCCTGCCATAGTTCCAGATTTTGCCTAACATGAAAATATTATGAACACTTGTGGTGAAGATATAATGAACATGTTAGCGGTCATATAAATGAGCATGTTCGTGAATATTGCACGAATATGTTCAGGAACGTTAAACGAACATGTTCGTGAACGTTAAACAAACGAACACGAACATCATCAAAAATAAATAAACGAACACAAACATGATATAAAAAATTTAAACGAACCGGACATGAACACCTTTAAATATAAATAAACAAATACAAACAAAACTTTATTCGTTCAAGTTCGATTCGTTTACACTCCTAGTGCAACCAATACTTGATTATATATTTAATAAACTCTTACATTTTTAATTTAAATACTAATTTCTTATATGGCCAAATTATTATTAGACCAAAATTATCAAATAATAGAATTTTATAATAGGGGTCGCCCCCTTAATTAGGCCCCAAGGGAGCTTCACCCCTGAAGTTCGTTCAAGCTGACGTCCTCAAGCTCATACCCATGAACTTCTCTACTGACGTCCTCAAGCTCATACCCATGAACTTCTCTACTCGGGTCAACATTATCCATATAATTCAGTCTTGAAATATTCTTAATCAGCTCCACCTCCGTAGTTGCTCTATTCGGATAAACATCGAAAATTACCTAATTATGGTCAACGTTACCTACATCGTTTTGAGTTGTAGGCTTCGACTGCCCAAATAAATGCTGAATAGGTTCATCGGAATTCGTACCGAAACTTTATCCTTCAACGGCTCAGGCAAGCCCTTAAACAAAGCATTTAAACCCCCTGTCATCCACAATCGTCAAAGAAGACATCTGCGTATGATGCTCCACTGACGACAGAGCTACTGAAGAACGCACACCTCCATTATAGTTTCCATTGATTCATCCTCCATCATTTTTTTTCTCGGCAAAATTGATTTATATTATTGATTTGAAATCACCTTACCCTAAAAGAGTATACTCATTGAATAGAGTATCTCATTAAAAACCTCCCTAAATTTAATTGGAAGAAAAGAGTATACTCATTTAGGTAAAAAACAAAACGAACGCCATAAAATTTAACATACGAACAACCACACAAGGATTAAGTCTAACCACCCTCGGCTAAACACAATTTGGTTCGCTGGAACCAGAAACGCACACCAACAGTAACAAGCAGACCATCTTACATCGCACCTAACACACATCAACAATGAATTTAAACTAGCTCACAAACCAAACCTACCCAAAAATCACCACCATGCTTTGAAGAGCTCCATCTCTAGCGACACGGCAAGCCATCAGGTTACTCTTTCTTTTCTTCATCTATTGTACAGTTTGTATTCTGATGTATCTTGAGTTTGTTTTGGTGAGAGCTAAATATGTTTGACGATTGTTTGTTCAAAATCCTTGTTCAAGATTACATTTTTTCATTCCTTGAAATATTTCTTAGGCTTTCCTTTGATACTCTGGTTTTACTATATCCTTTTGTAATTGCTTAATTGGGTTGCTGACTGCCTTTTTAGAAACCATGTTAGTATATGTGAAAATTTGTAATGGTTTCATTAAGAGCTCTAATATGGTTCATAAATGCAACAAAAAAGGTGCTGGAAGTTACATTTTATAAATGTTCTACCAATTAAAGAAATAGACATTTGTTAATAGGCCAACATGGTAACATCTTGTCGCCTATAATTTACATTTATTTATTCATAATCTTCGTGTGTTGATTTTTCTTAGCTTAAAATGTGTGTAAAAATAGTATATTAAGGCAGCAGTAGAGTTGCTATGGATTTTTCTTAGCTTAAAATGTGTGTAAAAATAGTATATTAAGGCAGCAGTAGAGTTGCTATGAATTTATTGATTGTTTAATTTCATTTGATTGGTGCATGATATTTGAACTCAAATGATTTATTTTTTTTTAATATAAACAGATCAATTTAGTTTAAGTATGACATTTCAAAGTGATAGTGAGACTGAAAGTGTTAACGGAAGTGAGTCAATTTCATCATCCCAAAATGAGAATTTATCTTCATTGTGGGAGTGGGTCAAGTTACTTCTATGAAATATGGACTTTATTTATGATTTTTTACATTTATTTATAATTTTAAATTTTTTATATGATATATCTTTTTCGTACTCGTACCTTGTAATTTTAAAAATTATCGTTTTTCGTACTCATCTCCGTCCCCGTATCTGTATCAGTACAATATAGGCAACTTCCAATATAACTTCAAATCCCTTGAGCAAGGTAATCCGAAGTTCTACTAAATCCGTCACTATAATGCCCGCCACAACCGAGAATCGCCTAAATCTCCGATGCCTTTGTAAAGCACAAACAAGAAGAAGAAGAATTTTTATGGGAGAGAAAATTGAAGAGCTGGGGGGACTAAAGAAACAGAAATTTCAAAGGAATACAAGAACAATTCTATTCATTCCATACTCAAAATCTTCTATTCGGGGTTTTAACCCAAAATACCAAACGACGCAGCATAGAATATTAAAACGGCACAATTTAACTAACACTGAAACATAAAATTGGACATCAAAACTACAACGTTTTGATTGTTTTGAAATGGCACATTACATTTCTCCCCCTTTTTGGTTAATGGTCTCAATCCTTTCATATTTAGACCGTAATTGGACAAAGCTTTGGTAAACAGTTCATGAATTGTTCGGTTTCAAGATTCTTCATGAACATGAACAGATGTTTGTGGGTTCTAGCTTGACTTCAGACTTGCTTAAACCCTTGGTCAAAAGATGTGGCGTTGTTATTTATTAAATAAATAATTATATTCTCAAGGTAAATTATAGGATTCTAATTCATACAAAATGCGATAAGATGAATATATTTATTCACTCGACTAAATAATAGATCTCAATGCAGCATTGTTTGATTGTTGATTGACTTATTTTGGCTTCTATTTATGGTCATGTTGTTCCCTTTTCCATGTATCATGGCTGATACAAATACATAATAATCGAAAACCCATGAATTATTCACACTAATAGACCAATGATTAAAAAATCAAATCAAGCACCTACTTTTAACCGATGATACAAATACAGTACATAAATTTAATGCATATTATCGGCGAATGAAATGACATACACATAACATTATTATATAAAAATAAAATATAAAAAGGAGAAAACGTTTGAAGTGACAAAAAAAAACAGATAATCCCACCCAGTAGGGAGTAATAATATATAAGGGTAAATAACACCATTGGTCACTGAAGTTTTGTTAAAACTGTCACCAATATTATGTTTTTTTTCCTATTTTGGTCAATAGTTTTACCTTTTTCCTGTTTTAGTCATCAATCTATTGCTTCTTTCATGTTTTGATCAGCAAACTATTGTTTTTTTCCTTGAAATTTTAATGGTGGGTGACCAAAATATGAAGAAAAACATAACGTTGGTGACGATTATGCCAAAACTAATAGTTTGATGATTAAAATAGGAAATTGGGAATAGTTTAGAGACCAATGGTGTTGTTTACCCTATATACAAATAACCCAACCCAAAGATGCCAAAAAGACACTACAGTGGCATCATAGATGAAACAAACCTGAAGAAACTACAACCAAGGCGAGCTACAACAAGAACAAAAAGAAACATGTCCTAAACGTGTAAGGCTTACCAAAAGTTCAAACGACCCATCCTGGCACAGGTGGAGGCGAAGCCAAGCATGTCGCAAGATGATTACTGATCACACCATGTTTTTGAGTGAGCAAATACTAAATACTAAATACTGATGTTTCCTCAACTATACATATACTCCTCCAACAGTAGGCAGCACCAAATTCAAATCTAACTCCACTTCCTCCGCATATGGAGTGGGTTGTCGTAGAACCAAGTCCAAGCTAAGCTTTTGATCAATAATAACCTCGCAACAAGCTTCTGTAGTTGCAAAACTAGTGCCATAGCTCAGTTCGATATTGAGGTCAGCCTTTTCATCACTCATATTAGCACCAAATATCCTGATGGATGGTTTGGCAATAACCTGATCAACCAAAGTGCGAGTTGCAACATCGGCAAACTCTATCACAGCTTCCTCCTGTTTGATCGGTGCATCAGCCGCTTTTCTGCGGCGTGTGACTGGGGTTTGATCGACTTCATGATTGAAAGAAAGAGTACCGTCACCGTGTTGGTTGCTGGCAGTGGCAGCAGGCTTATCCTTCTCCACTTCAAGCCTGTACTGGGAATCTTGCACTTTGTACATGCTGATTCTATCTCCAACGTTGAGCTTGCTTCCAATAACAAAATCTCTCCATAACCCACCGGAGAAAACAGGTTTCTTGTACCCTTTTTTGCGAACAGTGCAGATAATCGGCCAGGTCCTCGTCCCGTACATAAGGTGAATCTTGATTGCATGGCTTCCGTTGAAACCTGGCAAGGAAGGCAGCATTTTTGCGGGGATCGCCAATCTCTTCTTGATGTCAGTTGCAGTGAGTAACTTTGAGAACATCATCGTGGATTGAGCTGCCAATGCCATAGGATCGGCTGCAGGGAAATTACTTGGAATTTGGAAATCAGCTGCTATATACAAAAGAGATGCATGTTTCAGTTTAGCCTTACCTTGGTGCTTTATATACAAGGTTACTAATCCTAGAAGAGAATAAGATTAGGGTAGGTGAGAAAGTAAACGACGGAGGTGGTTGGTTGGTGAGGGGGTGTTGCTAAGGGTACAACTGTAATTCCAGTCAATCACTTAGCAGGTGTAGGTGAAGTCGTGAACAAACATGTCGATGTCAATGGTGACGCTTTGTGAATTCTTTTTTATGATTGAAGTCGGTGAATACTGAAACCACACACGTAAGTTGGAATTTTGAATTTGGATGCTTAGGCTCGTTATTTTTATTTATTTTTTACTCAGCAAAATTTATTACTCGTTAAAAAATCTCCTTAAATTTAAGTGTAAAAAAAGAGTACAAAGAATTAGAGTTATGTCTAGTAATACCCTGTCAAAAAAACCAATACCAATATAAATGGAAATTGTTTCGTTTGTCGCATATCCCATTTTAATGTAAGGTATAGAAAGAGGCATAATTAAGAGTAGAAAATCTTTACTCATACCAACACCAAAGACTCAACTAAATCAAAATTACTGCACCACAAACCACAATAATTTTCACTCATAACCGGTGAAACCAAAATCTAAATATTGATTAGCAACATATTGCCACTCCTGCACCATCTAGAATAAACCCTAGTATATTTTTTCTGTAGCATAACATACATCCATGTTTGTAATAAAACTGCTATTTTCAATTAAACCCACCACACTTTGAAAAAAAATTCAAAACCTTTTTAGTTAATTGATCCGCTATGCAATTTTGAAGTACACCAAAAATAGTTTGCAAACCTACATATAGCGAATAAGTGGCTTATGTTTTCGTGTTTCACTTCTCTACCTGCAGGCTGCAGACCCCTTTCGAGTTTCAATATCTCCGCAACACCTCATGTGCATTCAAAATATCCCACAACTGATGTTTGCACTATTTCAATTCCCCCAACTTGTATGCATCCAAATTACCAATATTGCCTACATCTTCCAAATCATTGATTCAAAATTCCAAAACCTATGCTCTGCTATTGATATTTTCACAATCAGTCAAATAATTTAGAATTAATTTACGGCAATATAATAATGTATCGATGTATGATAATACACTACAAAAAATGACATATATCGACAGACAAAACACTGTCGGTAAAACACCTTAAATCTGTTGGTTTTGTATCGACAGACAAAAGCGATAGTCCGACAAACAAACAATCGTCGGTAAAATATTAGTCGGTATATATCTATAGCGACGGAAACAACCCTCCGTATAGATGTTGGGACCTTATACTAACGAACTTAACCGTCGGTATAGATATGATCTACCCCGACAAATTGGTGCATCTATTTCGACAGAAGACTTCCGTCGGTATATATTATACGTATATAGCGATGAGAACTTATTGATGATACATCCGTTGCTTATAAGTTTTACCTTTACCGACCGTCAAGCCATATGTATAAGTCAATCTATTATCCGATGGCGGGTTCATAGAAGATACATATACCGACAGTTTTGTCCGTCAGTATATGTTTAATTGCTATTTTTTTCATTTTAATATTAATAATTATTAATACTATTGTTGTTTTTTATTTAATATTATTTTTTATCTTAAATATTAAAATTACTAATACTATTGTAATGTTGGATAAAGTTATAACAAAAATTATTTTATTTTTTAAAGAGAAAAATATCTAGTTTAATCTTCGAATAAAAAAGTATGCAGAAAAACAACACACAAAGCAGCATCATCATACATGATTAATACAATTCAGTCAAGGTTTACAGATAATGTGAATATCAACATTACAAAGCACACATGAGATATAAGTTCGAGAAACAATGCATTTTACACGCTAAGATCGGGGAATAAGGACTCGTCCAGGGACTAAACACTAAACCTTGTTGGTTTTATAATTTTAGCAAGATAAAAACAGGCTTACATAAGTAGAGATAAAAGCAGCATAATTCACGTATGAAGCCAGCTAGTTCCAGTTTCGGCACCTTTTCTCTCTTATTTCATCAGAAGAAGACTGCTGCATCGGATAGCAAAATTTATGTATAAAGCCAGTTAGTTCCGGTTCCGACACTTTTCCACAACCCTTGGGGCTGCACACAAAAATAAAAGCACCGTGAAAAAAGAGAAGTCAATGGAATTAAAAAAACTTAAAAGTATGTATAAGGACCGTGGAAGTAACACCTTGAAAATCGGTCTAGTTAAAATTAGGTTCCGACGATCGAAAATCCTACACCGTAAAAGTTCAAATATTGTATTGACTTTGACCATATGGTAAATTATATTGATATTGGATTCTAATTGAATCAATTTATAGTTCAAAGACCTTATTGAATTTATTAAAAATCAAATAGTGACTAAATTTAAAAATTCAAAGTTTAGGGACAAAAAAGTAAAGGTTAAAAGGTTGAGGACCAACCTTGTAATTGCCCCCTCCCAAGCCTTATATTCCTTACGTGGAATGCTCAGATTGTTTTCCTTCATTTGAGGGAAAGCTTTTGGCTATTAAGGATAATTGAGAAATAAAAACAAAGTGAGAAACTTACCCGATTAAGGAAGAAGTAATCACCTTAGTTGTCATCTTCAATCTCTTACTTTGAGTAAACAAACACCTCCATTGTTATTGATTCAAAGCTTAATTTTGTTTTGATTCCTTGATTCTATTGTGTTGTCATCGATCAGGTAAGTAAAAACCCTCAACCAACTCTTTGATTCCATGGCTAGATGATGGTCAATTTTAAAGAGAAAGGTCATGAACCTTAAGATGATATCCATGTCTCCTTAAGTTTAAATCCATGGAAAATTTAATAGCTATCGGTTATTCTAAACTTAAATATTGATTTCGATATTGTTATATTGATTGTAACAATTATCTATTGTTCCTGCCTAGCTCAAGAAGCGGAGAAAAAAATTTATCGTCTCCAACGAAAGCTAAGAATAAAAGAGTGGTCATCCGAGAGCTGTAAGAGCTTCGAAATTTAAGGTGAGTGTAGTCGTAATTTCGGGAATAGGCTAGGTGTTTTTCCCGACTTTATCGATGTTGGTTTTTGTATAGCTAACATTGCGACTAAAGATATCACATCGAATCTCATAAGAGATTATATTGGTAAGCATTGGTAAGATAGTGCATTGAATTATTGTTCGTAAAATTATTGTTATTGTTATTGATCTCATTGAAACATTAAAATACAAAAATATTAAGCATCGAACATTGATGTTGTTATTGAAATTGACATTATCATTGTTATAATTATTGTCATAGATATTTTCATTAAACATTGAAATTGATATTATTATTGCTATCGAAACATTGGTATTGAAATATCGACCATTGATATTGCTATTGAAAATTATTGAACACTGATATTGTTATTAAACTTTAGATTCGAAAGGACATTGGATACAATTGACATGCCATAGAATTCATGACCTCATTAGTACGAGTGGACTATGGTCCTTGGCTACGACCTTTATTGTGGTGAAACGGAGAAATATTGTGATATTGGTCAATTGGCGAGGCAGAGAGATTAGACCATTCATTAATTTGGCGAGGCATAGGAATTCACGTATCCACTATCTTTTCCAAAGAATGACGTTGGAATATGATTATTATTGTCATTGAGCATCATCGATTATATTGCTATTGACAAACATGTTTTGGAATGCATTTCATTGAATTTGATATTATTTATGATTACCTCACTAGGCAAAGTATGTCTAATGTCTTTAATATTATGCATTTTAGGCTAAGAAGTTATCAGCTCGAAATCGGAGTCCGTTGGAAGTTTTGACAAGTCACTACAAGCTCAAAGTAATGTACATTATTCCTACGAACTTTTAGTATAGTGATAAAGTAGTTAAGCTAGTCACTTTTAGTTTTTTTGTTATGTATATGTTGCCTATGGATTGTATAAGTTTCAAAGTCCCTAAAAGTGAATTTGAAATTGACTAAAAGTGGCATATTATGTATATTTGGCTCATAAAAGTAAAAACTTAGCGAATAGATTTGTATGACTATAAAATTTAGCATGCTAGTATATTATAGTGTTATAAACTTGCTGGTAAAATTTTATTGAATTTGAACAATGTATGATAAGTCAAAATGAATAAAAACTAGATAAAATCTTTCATTACAGAACATGACATATTGTTACGGGTGATAGCGTAACGATACGAGTGTGCATATTTGGACTAAGTCAACACCGGTCAACTAAGCGTATCGATTATATTCTCCCTGTCTCGGATTGTTATATTTGTAACAATAGTTGTATATTTTTTTCTTGGATTCAATTGGTTAGGAAGATTGTTTTGTATTCATATGTCAAACACGAATGTTAGATATATAAGTATTTTAAGAAAAAATTAAGAATCCGGATAATATATGATTATATAATATCAATGCATCAAACTAAATAACGCCATGTATTATAATTGAAGACACATAAATTTAATTTTATAATTTCTTTACTATTTCACTAATTAAATTTATGTGTCTTCAATAGCACGTTTGAGTATGAGTGATGTTGGAGATGTTGGATGCAGTCGACCGATGGGCGAGAAACGCGAGTCACGGTGGGATAATCTAGCAAAATGGCGCTACTACTGCCCAGTGCCCACTCATAACCTTTTGGGGTGTTTGCTAAAAGAGGGCACAACATCATCATCATAGATGAAAGAAACAAGACAACAAATATCGAACTAGAAAAACTAGATAGAAACAAGTTAAATTAAGAAGCATGTCCAAAACATCTTAATGTCCTTCAAACCAACTATCCACGCATATCGAACATGTGTTTGTTCCAGAGCCTCACTTCAGCATCTGTCATTCAAGTCACGATCCTGGCTTGCTAATGCTTCGGCCTTTTTCAACCTCGATAAACTTATTCGATCGATTTTCGAGCAACGAATTTTTATTCGGAGCTTGACTCGGCTCGATTACAACCTTAGTAGTCACGTCACGAACCTGGCTTGTTTGATATAGACTCGCTGCAATATGCATTGATGGCGAGGTAGAACATAATTAAGTAACAAGCCATGCTGCTGCTTTGTTGCTCATTCCCAAGCTCCGATTCCACCAAAGCTGTAATTTCATTACGGATTTCAGCCAAGGAACGAATCGACTCGACGGTAAGAACTTGCCGTAAAAGCTCTTCCACGAACATGCATGGAAGATCGACGTTTATACTTTCACTAATCAGCATCCGCTCGAGCTCCCAAATCTTGCTTTCAGTAGCCATGACAGACCATGCCGAAGAAACGGACGGATCCTTGCCGAGGATTTGCGGCAGCAAGAGGAAGATTTCGTTGAAGGCGGCACCGTAATCTTGGTCGTACACGATGAAAAGCCAGTTCATGTGGGGGATGCAAAGGGTTGCAAGGTGGTAGAGATTGTGGAAAACGACGGAATTTTTTCCGGTGAAGAAGAGTCGGCAAATCAGGGTTTTGCGTCTACATTTGCAGGCTAAGGTTAAGGTGAGGAATTGGAGCAGTGACTCGAGAATTTGAGCGAGGTGATGACCCGCATGGTCGACTCGGTTGAGTCGTGATTTCAGGTCCTGCGAAAGGTTATCGATGATTTCCATGGTAGTTCAGTGAGTCGGGTTCATTAAACTCAATCAATGGTTCGACAACTAGCTTTCTTGAGCAAGGCTTTTATAGAGAAAGTTTTGATTTGAGAACTCACCGAGTCAATGGTTAGTAGCAGAAACTTTTGTCACTGCTGCTGTGGTTTTGCTATAATCGCACGACATCGGTCGTATGACCCAAAGACGAAATCCCTGTCACCTTCAGTCGCGCGTTACTGTTAGGATTGAAGTTCTAAGCTTTATTATTATTTTTAGAATTAATATCAAATTAAGTGTTTAAATTATCTTATTTTTTTAGTTATTTATTTTTGGGGGTGTTTTAACTATATTTTTTTTTCAAAATAGACATTTAAATTGACTTTAAAAATGGGTAATTATGATAATTTAGACACTTAAAAGGACAAAATAATTTAAACACCTAACAGAAATAAAAAAATAGACATCTAAAAAAATATGGTAATTTGAACACTAAATTTGATAATAAGCCTTTTTTATAATTTCTTTCATTATATCGATGTTAAACATATTCATGTGTGAAAGTTCGATAGTGATATATATATATATATATATATATATATATATATATATATATATATATATATATATATATATATATATATATATATATATAATATAATATGAGATATAGTTGTATTTATTTTAAAAAATTTCATGTTTTATATTCCCGGAGAATAACATATTTCCCTCAGAAAGACAAATTACCAAATATATATGAGATGAAAAAAAAAAATTGGCCTCAAAAAGAAATATCCATACTCATCTCCAGTAGTGGCTTGACAAGCAAATTCGATAACTCAAAATTCAAGGGCTTTTTTATTTGATAACACGGCAAAATATTGCAAAAGAACACCATAAAATACCTGATAAAAAGAAGATATATCAGTTTTAAATGAATGATGTCAATATAACTACTCAGAAATTAAGGTTCATACTGTAAATTTAGATTTTAGGAAATAAAAACAACATCAATAACATATTTTTTTAGGGTAAACTACATAAATGACCACCATATTATTGGTAAAGTCGTAATTTGATCACATTACTTTTTTTTCGAAGCAATTGAACCATCATACTATTAAATTGGGTGCAATGTGACCACCAACCGCTAGAGGTTAACAGCATGGTGACGTGGCAGTTAAAAAATAGGGGTATAATTACACATTTGGTCATTTCTATTTACATATTCTTTCAATTTAGTCTTAATTTAAAATAAATAAAATAAATAAATTATTTAATTAGATGGTGAGACGTGTCAACACCTTATTGGTGGACTTTAATTATTTATATTTAATTTAATAAATTTATTTTCCTCCTCCAATTAGGTGGTGAAATAAATTTAAGCATACGTGCTCTTAAGGGGAATCGAACTTGGGAGGTGTTGGTGTAAAAGTAGTGGCTTAACCACTACACCAATCACAATATTGTGTTATGAAACACCAACTTTAATATACGTCTTATTGTTTTCTACATTTACTTTTTTAATTTCACATATAAAATCATCCAAATATTCAGCTTGGCTTCCACCATCTTGGGAGTTTGCACTTATATTTCATTCAGGATGTGGAACTAAAATTGATTTTGATATAACAATTTAGCTTATGGACTAAATTGTGAAACAATAAATTTTTAAGTATTTTCAAAGACTCACATTTTGACAAGTCTTTTGAACCAAACACTATTTCAAGTCAAAACATATTTAAAGGTTAGATTTTCACTAAGTCTTTTCTTTAAGTTTTTAAGCCAAACTTCAACAAAACGCCTAGGCGTATCGATACCCTTATACGTATAGATACGGTTTTTCAACACTAGAATTTTAATCGTTCATAGTGTACCGATACGGTCTAACCTCGTATCGATACAATATTCATATGGACAAGAATTTAAGCTATAGTGTATCAATACGCATCAAAACCGTATCGATATTGTTTTCATATTAAAATATTCTTTTGTTACAGCGTATCAATACGACATGTCACCGTATCAATACGATATGTTGACCTTTGCAAAATCCTTGCATTTAATTTTCGAACGTTGGCTTGTCAGTTAGTTGGAATCCAAAATTTTAAATGACTGTTGAACGGCATCGATACGCTAAGGGAGCGTACCGATACGTTTTTTTTGTCAAAACCAAACTCAGGATTCCATGAGCAAAAAATGTATCGATGCGTCTAACAGTATCGATACACCCCTTAATATCATTTTGATACGCCCTTCAAGCGTATCGATACGCCATGTTTTTTAGTCACAACAACTCTTTCTTATTTAAGACAAGTACCGATACACCCACAAGCCGTACCGATACGGTAGGTCGTTGAGCAGCATTTACTGCGGGAAATTGCAGCCCAATGGCTCTATTGATGATCTCAACCACCCAAACGGCTAGAAATCAATGCAAGGGTATAAAAACAAGTCTTAAATTCTACAACAACAACTATAGAGCGTTCAAGCAACATCAAAGCACTCAAATCCAAACCTTGTTCCTTTCAGAGTCAAATCTTTGTACCCAACTCCTTTGTGATTTTCATTGTAATTTTTATTGTGAGTTTGGGGAGTGTTTGATTGTAATTGGGTAAACGTTATCCTTAGAGAGGTATTTGTAAAGTTTACCAAAAACCCTTCTTTGTAAAAGTGAGTGGATTAAGCTTTGCTTAATCAAAATTGTAAGGTTTTCTCCTCATCCAAGAAAAGGAGAAGAATCAATTAGTTGATTGGTTGAAAATCCTTAGTGGGAGCTAAGGTAATGGATGTAGAGTTCATTGGAGAACTTGAACCACTCTAATTGCCTTGTGTTCAATTTTTATTCTTCCAATTTTCACCATCAAATTTTTTATCGCCAATTCACCCCCTCTTGGTCATTTGTAATTGTTTGATCAACTCAATAATTGGTATCAGAGCTACACACATTGGAAGGATTGTGTAACACCCGTGTTCTGGGGTTAGGAGTTATCCGGGTTTATAGTTCGAGTCAATAAAATTAAGTTAAAACAAATCAACCTAAAATGTGGTGTAATTGAACTTTAATAAAAAGGGAAGGGCTTATGTTATAATTTGCCCAAAAGCTTTTAAAAAAGATGACAACTTTCAAATTGTCATCTTCTCCCCTTTTCCCATTAATTCCAACGTGAAACCCCTTTCCCCATCTTCAAAACTCTCCAAACTTTCAAGCTACTATTCCCTTTGATTTCTTCATCAATTCAAGGGGCTTTTGAAAGGTAATCACATATTTGAACTCTCCTTTCCATTTCCTATTCATACATTGTCCTAGATTTTAAAAATATGGACTTTTGAAAATTAGGGTTTATATCAAGTTCGGATTTTTAAGGGGGTTTTTCATTTGGTTTTGATAAATTGAGTTGGGGCTTTGCTTAATCATGTTAAAATGCACATTATATGTTAATTTGGTTGGATTTTGATGGATTCCCGAAATTGGGTAAAAATGGGTTTTTTGAAGGGTTTTGGGTGATTTTTGGGGGTTGTTTTAGGTGGGAATTGATAGCCCAATGGTAGTGCTATGGTTAGGGGTTGATTTGGGGTCATTTGTGGGTGCAACGGGTGTTGGAAACATGGATTTTGGAAGGGGTATGTGGGCTGTCCGAAACTGCAAAGTATGGGGTTTGGTCATGGCTTGCAACGTTGTAAATTGAATTTGAATTGTGTTCCGGGTTGGTCTTTTGATGTTGGGCTGATTTGGAATTGTTTGAAATGTGTTTGAGGTTGTTTGGAAGTGGGAATTCGTGTTGGAAAAGCTTCAGGAAGAAATCCAGAAATTTGAGGGAGGTTGCTTGCTTGGCTTGGAGCTTGGAAGCTTAGGTGAGTGGTTAAATACTTTTAAATGGTTTTCAAGTGTTGGTTCAAGCATATGAACTAGGTTGAGATTGGTAGACCCACCTAGAGTTGGGATTAGGGTGGTGGCCTAATCCCAAACTTTAGTTAGAGACCTTGGTTGATCTATAAAGTGTTGAATTATGCCTCATGTTTAATCATGCTTATGGTGGCTATGCTTATGTTGTTATACATGTATGTGGAGGCATGGCTTAATGCATTGTTATGTGCATGTTGATGATGAATGTGATAGAGATATACATGTGTGTGAAATATGATGTGATAATTGTGTTGTTGAGATGCATGTAGTGTTGACATGTGTAATGATATTATGAGGTGTTTGTATGATCCGGGGATCATGGTGAGTACATGCTAGACATGGAAATGTGGTTTGTACATGATGGTAAGTCATGGTGAGTACGTGCTAAGCACGGAAGTGTTATGAATTGACATTATGAATGATTAATGAAATGTGTAGTATTGGCACTAGTATGCTTGGGTACAAATGATCGATCATTAGGATGTTAGTGTGTACAAATGAGTCAAAAGTCGTGCGTGGCCTTGGTGGCGTTGAGTCACCAAGGAGGAGTACGGGTTCGCCCGGAAATTTTATCTATATTTCTACGTGATGATGAGTGGAATCCCATCCGTAGGGCATGTGGCGATGAGTGGAATCCCGCACATGCAAGGACCGGTGATGAGTGGAATCCCACCGAGGTAATGTTGTTGTTGGAAATGCGTTCCAACGGGTTATCCGCGTATTCGGGTCATAGCTAGGTGCCAATACGGATTGTGGTTTATGTTGCCAATATGTGATTAGTCGTGAACCAATGTAATTTGGGATGCGTTGTTAACATGGTTAAATATATGTGATTACATGTGTGATGGATTTAAACATGTTGAGTATGACATGATATTGGATATATGTTCATGCATCATTTATATATTTATGGCTCGTGTGGATCAAAGGTATGGTCATGCATTTTATCTTGGTTGTAGCTCGTGCTTGGACCCTGCATTGTCGAGGTTTGTTTTTAAAGAGCTTACCCTCACTAAGCTTTTATGCTTACGCTCTCTTTTGTTCGACAATGCAGATCAATGGTTTGTGGGTGGCAAGGGCAAGGAAAGGCCTCCAAGTGTTGCTTACGGTTAGCTCAAGTATGATGTTTAAATTTAAAGATTGTAATAGTAAAGCAATGGGATAGGTGTCGTGTCGTAATACTTTTGAAGTATGATGTTGGTGTTTAAGAGCATGTTAGACTCCTATGTGTGTTTCGTGTTTATGATTTGACTTGGATTGTAATTATGATGACTTGCCAAATGCTTGAGTGATTGCCTAAATCCATGCCCCGTATGTGTTTGTTATTTGGCTTGAGATGTATGCCTTTCTTGAACCCTTGTTAGTTTTGCTATCTTGAATTTGTCTAAGTGTGGGCTACGTGAATGCTTGCTCCTTTTATGATATGTATGAATGCATGGTTTGTGATGTTAAACCTTGGAGTTCAGTCTCGTTTAAATGATGTTAAAGCATGCTTGTAAGTTGGTTTGCCATAGGATTAATTGCTAGTATGTTGTTGGAGTATTGTTGGGTGTTTTGTCAGTGTTTTGGGGCATCCTGGTGTCTTAAAACAGTCGATTAGAGTCTGCAGACAGGGGGCGTTTCGAAACGGGCCACCCTGTTTCGATACGGTCCCTTTGCTTTTGGCCAGCCGTTTCGGAACGGATAGGGGCTGTTTCGGTACATTTTTGCTACTGGAATTTTGAGAAATTGACGAGATATAGGCGTACCGAAACGGGTCCTTGGTGTTTCGAAACGGTCAAATCTCGTTGACCACGAGAAGTTGACCAGGGAGGGTGTTTCGGAACGGTTGACCCCTGTTCCGAAACAGCTTCCTCGTGTAGGCTTAGTTGGGTTGACCAGGTCAAGGCGTTTCGATACACCTTGAGGGTGTTTCGAAACGGTCTGTTAAATTACCTAAAAATGGACTATTTTCTTAAGTTGTTCGAGTTACTGTTTTGCGAATGCACGTCTTCCGTTGTTGTGATCACAATAGGAATTAAGTGTGCATTTAGAGAAGAGTAAATTAAAAAGAAATTTTTCTGGGTCGTTAACCGAGGAGGAACCTTAACGGGTTTCGCTTCGGTTTTCCCCGTGTAGCCCACTCGGACCGGTCATCCGACCAGACCGGGACGAGGGGGTTACATTTGTTGGTATCAGAGCCTAAGGTTATCGAGACCTTGGGCAGGTAAGTGAGGTAAGTTTAAGTTTTGAATTGATGTGCACGGTGTTTGCTTGTTTTGTAAGTATGATTGCTTGTATGACAAGTATGTTGACTGTTTGTTTAAAAGCATGTTGCTCGTTACCCGTGTATGTTGTGATGTGTGATTGTTTGATTGAGAATACATGTTGTTTGATCGTACGCATGTGTTGCTTGTTTAGCAAGTAATCCTTGTTATATGCTTGGTTAAGCATGTATGTGTGTTGATTTGTTTGAAACATGTTTAGTAGAGTCCCATTGCTTCTATTACATCGGAAAAATGATTTTAAGTGAGGGAAATCATACTTGAGCCACTTGGACCTTTCCTTTGCTAACCCAACTTGTATGTTAAATTGTTGATTGATTTATTGCTTTTAATAAGTTTGGGGCCAGTGTGTGGGCCGTGAATTGGTAAGTGGAAGTTGTGGTTTTGAAAATGGGGATGATGTAGAGGAAGTTCTTTGCTATAGTTAGGGGAGTATAGTTGTACCGGAGTTGAGGAACAATTTGTTTGCTCGAGTCCGCGTGCACGTGAGTTGATTCTTGTTGGTGGGAGATGACGAGACCGATTCTGGTATTAGTTGGTGAAAAGAAGTGAAGACCTATGAGTGGGAGTCAGGTGGTATCTATGTTATAGTGGATAAGCCCTTGGTACAGTTTTGAGTTTGTCTCTTCTGATTGGTTCTGAGTTCGTACTTTCGTATGTTGTTAACAAGCATGCAAGTTTGAATGTGCTCGATGAGGTAGGTATGAGTACCTTAGTTCTTTTGGCGAGATCTAGGTAGGGGTCTCGTGTGAGTAATCTGTAATTCAGAAGTGTTAGTTGGCGACCGTTGGGGTTCGGCCTATGATTTTAATGCAAGACAGCCGGTCAGTGTCCATGAGTGGGAGCTATTTTGTGTGATTGGGTCAGTGTACGCTGAGTTGTCTTCCAGCAAGCGGAAGAGATGAAGTCACTTCCGATATAGTTGAGCCGAGAAGGGAGCCTTGAGCTTGGACTTCAGGATTGTTTGGTGGGGGTAGAACAAGTCCAGCATGACTGTTTGTGTGTGATCAGAATTGAGTCTTGAAGTTACGAGATGCTCTAAGAACAGTTTAGAAGAGTCAGATTTTGTTGAAGAACCAGTCTGAAAACAAGAGGACAGAAGACTATCAGTTGTGTACATGTGAAGTGGCAATTTCTGCGAATACCTCTTTTTGTGTGAACATGTAAGAAATTAGATATCTTTGTTGAGACCTTAGATGTAAGGACACATGTGGCTAGCCTTTTGGGAGATAGTAGTGATTAGAAAGATGAACAGAAGATGTTTGTTGGTGGTTCAGAGTTACTAGTTTCTAGTAGATGTGAAGTGATTGTCTTCCTACGGTTTCGATGTACCTTTTTGACATGGTTTGGCTTGTAGAGCACAAAGCTAGGATATACATTGAGACAGAGAGAGAATTGCCTTGAAGTCGTAGATTTTTGTGAGACTGTAGTAGTAGGTAAGGATGTGAACTCCTTATTGAATGTTGATCCAGCTTTAGAGGTCAAAGATTGACTGAGTTTAGCTGACAAGCTTGCTTAGCAATTGAGATGGATTTGATTTTTGAATGAAGATTAGACTGCAGAATGTTAGGATAGTTTGTGTTTTCTTTTCCTAGAAGTATTTGGAAGAATTGTCGGTTTACCTCTTGTTAGAGGAGAAGAGTTTGTTATTGAGACCGTTTTCGAGGTTGCTTCTGTTTTGTTTGTTCCGTAGCTTATGAATTCCAGAAGAATTGAGAATGTTGAAGAATTAACTTCGAGACTTGTTAGACCTTAGATTCATTAGGCCTAGTGCATCATCTCAGAGTTCTACAGTGTAATTTGTGAAGAAGAAAAAGTGACAGTACGAGATTGTGTTCAGATTACATACAGTCGAAACAAGTGACAGTGAATGATTAGTATCCGTTTCCAAGTGTCAGTGATTTGTTGGTCAGTTAGTGTGTGCTTCAGTCTATTTGAAGATTAGTTTGAGATCCGTTTACTACCAGTTTAAAGCGAGAGAAGTTGAAGTACTAAAGACAACTTTTGAGGCAAGACGTGACCATTTTGAGTTCCGAGTTATGCTGTTTTGTTGGACTAGTGTGTTGGTTACTTTTATAAAGATGTTGAACAGAATATTTTCCTAAGCTTCTTGATCAGTTTGTAGTAGTTCTCATAGATGATACATGAGTATATTCAAGTACCGAAGAAGACCATGACAAGCTTTAGAGTTGGTATTGTAGATTCTATTAGAGAATCAGTTGTATGCCAAGTTGAGCCAACGTGAACTTCGAGTTAATGAAGATGTTCTCCTAGGACATGTGGATCAGCCGAGTGTGCTAGAGTAAATCCCTAGTAGACAAAAGAAGATATGAGTTGGAAGAAATTGAAGACTGTGACAGATATCTATAGTTCCTAGGTCTAGCATTGTTACTTTTGAGAAATTGTAAATAGTCTTTTGAAGATGGCTGCTCCTTTGACAAGTTGCTACAGAAGAATGTTCAGTTGTGTGGTTAGATGCGAGATAATGAGCCCTTGAGAAACCGAAAGAAACTTAGAAGAGAGCTTCGACCTTGAATCAACTTATGTCAGAGAAAGAGTTGTGAACCACAGTGATGCATTACATGTAGAGTTAGGTTGTGTGCTTATGCAAGGCAGAAGATTGTGGCTTGTTCATCAAGATAGTTGGAAGACCGTGAGAAGAGTTATTTGATATGAGACATAGAGTTAATTACAGTTGTATTTGCTTCGAAGACTTAGAGACAAAGCTTGTATAGTAAGGAGTGCACAGTGTGTATGTACGTATTATCCGAACTTGAATGGTTAGACAACTTAGGAAGGGTTGAAACTTGAACAGCATAAAGTGTTAGAACTGCTTGAAGACTGTAATGTCAAGATTGAGTACCATCCGAAGATAGTCAACGTAGTGACCGATGTTCCGAGTTGTAATTGCTGATAGATTAGTAGTTGAGTTGCGAGTTGTATTTGCCGAATTCCGTATATCAAATGATAGTAGTTTTGTGGCCGAGTTTCGGGTTGAGGCTACTTTGAGTCAGAATGTTTGAAAAGAAACAGTTGCAAGACAGATTCTTGGCACCTCACGTGCGAAGCAGAGTAGAAGGAAGACCTTCAGAATACAGTTTCAGAGATGATAGAGTTTTGCACTTCAGAGACAGAATAGTTGTACCGATTGACATAGTGTTTTGGGACGTATTGTTTTGGCCGAAGCACAATATAGTTCATTTTTATTGCATCTGAGTAGTATGAAGAAGTATTGTGGGTTGAAGATGAATGCTCCTGAATTGAGTGGATGAGTAATGTGGTTCAGTATGAGAGTGAGTATGTAAATTGCCAGCGTGTCAAGACTGAGCTTCAGCTCCTTCTATTTGTTACGTCCGTGGGAGGTTCATAATGAAAGCGAGTAATAGAGATTCGAGATTTCAACTAAAATAATTTTGAAGACGTCTGCATAGTGTCAGGTTAATTGATGAAGACAGAGGATCAGCCAGAGAAAGTTGTGGGTCAAGTGTTCAAGCAGTATTGTATGAGTTTGTGAATCGGGCTAGTTCTGTTGTTATCTGTTGCGATTACCACCAGAGTTAGAAAGGGATTTGAGATGTGTTCTGTGTAACCATGATTCAGAAATGTAAGTTAGATCTGTTCCGTGCTATGTTTGTTGAAGAGATTGAGTTGAGTTTGAAATTGGCATGCCTTGAAAAATCAGTTGAGATCTTAGTGTAAGCTAGCAAGTGTTGTGTGGTAAGTCTTTCGAGTTGGTTAGTACGTTGTGGTGAGAGAGGAAAGCGTGGAGGTGCATGTTTCAGTGGCCCTCCGTGATCGATAAATTTCGGGGACGAAATTTTCTTAAGTGGGGGAGAGTTGTAACACCCGTGTTTTGGGGTTAGGAGTTATCCGGGTTTATAGTTCGAGTCAATAAAATTAAATTAAAACAAATCAACCTAAAATGTGGTGTAATTGAACTTTAATAAAAAGGGAAGGGCTTATGTTATAATTTGCCCAAAAGCTTTTAAAAAAGATGACAACTTTCAAATTGTCATCTTCTCCCCTTTTCCCATTAATTCCAACGTGAAACCCCTTTCCCCATCTTCAAAACTCTCCAAACTTTCAAGCTACTATTCCCTTTGATTTCTTCATCAATTCAAGGGGCTTTTGAAAGGTAATCACATATTTGAACTCTCCTTTCCATTTCCTATTCATACATTGTCCTAGATTTTAAAAATATGGACTTTTGAAAATTAGGGTTTATATCAAGTTCGGATTTTTAAGGGGGGTTTTCATTTGGTTTTGATAAATTGAGTTGGGGCTTTGCTTAATCATGTTAAAATGCACATTATATGTTAATTTGGTTGGATTTTGATGGATTCCCGAAATTGGGTAAAAATGGGTTTTTTTGAAGGGTTTTGGGTGATTTTTGGGGGTTGTTTTAGGTGGGAATTGATAGCCCAATGGTAGTGCTATGGTTAGGGGTTGATTTGGGGTCATTTGTGGGTGCAACGGGTGTTGGAAACATGGATTTTGGAAGGGGTATGTGGGCTGTCCGAAATTGCAAAGTATGGGGTTTGGTCATGGCTTGCAACGTTGTAAATTGAATTTGAATTGTGTTCCGGGTTGGTCTTTTGATGTTGGGCTGATTTGGAATTGTTTGAAATGTGTTTGAGGTTGTTTGGAAGCGGGAATTCGTGTTGGAAAAGCTTCAGGAAGAAATCCGGAAATTTGAGGGAGGTTGCTTGCTTGGCTTGGAGCTTGGAAGCTTAGGTGAGTGGTTAAATACTTTTAAATGGTTTTCAAGTGTTGGTTCAAGCATATGAACTAGGTTGGGATTGGTAGACCCACCTAGAGTTGGGATTAGGGTGGTGGCCTAATCCCAAACTTTAGTTAGAGACCTTGGTTGATCTTTAAAGTGTTGAATTATGCCTCATGTTTAATCATGCTTATGGTGGCTATGCTTATGTTGTTATACATGTATGTGGAGGCATGGCTTAATGCATTGTTACGTGCATGTTGATGATGAATGTGATAGAGATATACATGTGTGTGAAATATGATGTGATAATTGTGTTGTTGAGATGCATGTAGTGTTGACATGTGTAATGATATTATGAGGTGTTTGTATGATCCGGGGATCATGGTGAGTACATGCTAGACATGGAAATGTGGTTTGTACATGATGGTAAGTCATGGTGAGTACGTGCTAAGCACGGAAGTGTTATGAATTGACATTATGAATGATTAATGAAATGTGTAGTATTGGCACTAGTATGCTTGGGTACAAATGATCGATCATTAGGATGTTAGTGTGTACACATGAGTCAAAAGTCGCGCGTGGCCTTGGTGGCGTTGAGTCACCAAGGAGGAGTACGGGTTCGCCCGGAAATTTTATCTATATTTCTACGTGATGATGAGTGGAATCCCATCCGTAGGGCATGTGGCGATGAGTGGAATCCCGCACATGCAAGGACCGGTGATGAGTGGAATCCCACCGAGGTAATGTTGTTGTTGGAAATGCGTTCCAACGGGTTATCCGCGTATTCGGGTCATAGCTAGGTGCCAATACGGATTGTGGTTTATGTTGCCAATATGTGATTAGTCGTGAACCAATGTAATTTGGGATGTGTTGTTAACATGGTTAAATATATGTGATTACATGTGTGATGGATTTAAACATGTTGAGTATGACATGATATTGGATATATGTTCATGCATCATTTATATATTTATGGCTCGTGTGGATCAAAGGTATGGTCATGCATTTTATCTTGGTTGTAGCTCGTGCTTGGACCCTGCATTGTCGAGGTTTGTTTTTAAAGAGCTTACCCTCACTAAGCTTTTATGCTTACGCTCTCTTTTGTTCGACAATGCAGATCAATGGTTTGTGGGTGGCAAGGGCAAGGAAAGGCCTCCAAGTGTTGCTTACGGTTAGCTCAAGTATGATGTTTAAATTTAAAGATTGTAATAGTAAAGCAATGGGATAGGTGTCGTGTCGTAATGCTTTTGAAGTATGATGTTGGTGTTTAAGAGCATGTTAGACTCCTATGTGTGTTTCGTGTTTATGATTTGACTTGGATTGTAATTATGATGACTTGCCAAATGCTTGAGTGATTGCCTAAATCCATGCCCCGTATGTGTTTGTTATTTGGCTTGAGATGTATGCCTTTCTTGAACCCTTGTTAGTTTTGCTATCTTGAATTTGTCTAAGTGTGGGCTACGTGAATGCTTGCTCCTTTTATGATATGTATGAATGCATGGTTTGTGATGTTAAACCTTGGAGTTCAGTCTCGTTTAAATGATGTTAAAGCATGCTTGTAAGTTGGTTTGCCATAGGATTAATTGCTAGTATGTTGTTGGAGTATTGTTGGGTGTTTTGTCAGTGTTTTGGGGCATCCTGGTGTCTTAAAACAGTCGATTAGAGTCTGCAGACAGGGGGCGTTTCGAAACGGGCCACCCTGTTTCGATACGGTCCCTTTGCTTTTGGCCAGCCGTTTCGGAACGGATAGGGGCTGTTTCGGTACGTTTTTGCTACTGGAATTTTAAGAAATTGACGAGATATAGGCGTACCGAAACGGGTCCTTGGTGTTTCGAAACGGTCAAATCTCGTTGACCACGAGAAGTTGACCAGGGAGGGTGTTTCGGAACGGTTGACCCCTGTTCCGAAACGGCTTCCTCGTGTAGGCTTAGTTGGGTTGACCAGGTCAAGGCGTTTCGATACACCTTGAGGGTGTTTCGAAACGGTCTGTTAAATTACCTAAAAATGGACTGTTTTCTTAAGTTGTTCGAGTTACTGTTTTGCGAATGCACGTCTTCCGTTGTTGTGATCACAATAGGAATTAAGTGTGCATTTAGAGAAGAGTAAATTAAAAAGAAATTTTTCTGGGTCGTTAACCGAGGAGGAACCTTAACAGGTTTCGCTTCGGTTTTCCCCGTGTAGCCCACTCGGACCGGTCATCCGACCAGACCGGGACGAGGGGGTTACAGATTGCAACCCTCTTGAGTCGATTCTAGGAGAGTTTGATCAACAACAAGTCAAGCAATGACATCCACCTCTATTTCTAACCTCTATGAGTCTCAATCTACCACCAAACCACCATTCTTCAATGGGGATAACTACCCATATTAGAAGAATAGGATGAGACTCTTCATCAAATCTACCGACTACATTGTGTGTGATGTAGTTGAAGAAGGGCCATACATTCCGATGAAGAGAGATGGTGAAGGAAGACTTGTCTGAAAGGTGAAAGCCGAAATGACCGAATATGATAGAAGAAGAATGCAAGTCAATAATAAAAGCCTTACATGTCATCTTTTGTGCTCTTGGTCCGAATATCTACTCCAAGGTGTCTTCAATCGAGAATGCCAAGGAAGTTTGGGATACCCTCGAGACAACATATGAGGGAACTGACGATGTCGAAGAAACAAAGATCGGGCTACTCAATCTAAGCTATGAAAACTTCAAGGTGAATCCCGATTAGAGTGTCTCCAAGATGTTTTTTTAGATTCTCGATCATCGTCAATGGATTAAAAGGTTTCGGTGAAATCATTCTCGAATACAAGCTAGTGAGGAAGCTATTGTATTCTCTTCTGGAATCGCGGGATAGCAAGAGAACGGTCATTATTGAAGCTAGAGATTTGAAGACTCTCAAGCTAGATGCTCTTGTTGGATCTCTACTTACCCATGAGATCATTGAAGAAGCAAATAATATGGAGGAGAAGAAGGTTGAGAAGAAGGAAGTTGAGAAAATGAAGATTGGAATCGCACTTAAAGCTTCATACCATGATAGCGATTCTAGTAAGGAAGAAGATGAGGAGATGACCATGTTGGCCAAACGATTCAATCGCTTCATGAAGTCCAATCGAGGGAGAAAGTTCAATAGAAAAGAGGACTTCAAGAACAAGAGTAAAAAAGAGGAGAAGGACCAAATTATTTGTTATGAGTGTAAGAAATTTGACAATATTCGATCCGAGCGCCCTCAATTAAAGAGGAAGAGTTTTGGGAGGAAGAACAAGCTCAAAGCTCAAGTGGCAACTTGGAGTGACAAGGAGGAAGTGGCTAACATTTGCCTCATGGTCATTGATGATGATCTAAAGGTAAACATCAACTCATCTAATTTCAATTTTACCTATGATGAGCTTCATGATGCATATGATGAGTTGCAAGAGGTTTATGATGAGTTAGTTGAAAATATAAAGAGTCAATTTTGGGAAATAAGAAAAATATTTCCGATTCAAAAATTCAAAATGAGTCTCTTCCAAAAACTAAATCAGAATTGGAAAAGAAGGTTTTATACTTGATAAACCTTTCAAAGAAATTCTTTAAAAAACTTCTATTACTATTGGGAGAAACAATTTTGAAAAAAGGAAATTCTTCTAAAACCCAGTATATAAAAAAGAAAGCACTTTTTATCCTAAACAAAGAAATTTTTCAAAGCAAGCTAATAATAAAAGAATTATGAGTGTTTGGGTTCCAAGAACTCATTATTTTTAATAATATGAATGTTATTGCTTCTTGGATTCCTAAGGGAACCAAGGTTTTGAAGGCTAACACACATGAACCCAAAATGATTTGGGTACTAAAAACCAAAGCCTAATTTCTTTGTTTGTAGGGGGAGCATTGCTACAAAGCCAAAATTTCATGTCAAAACTAATGGTACCTTAATAGTGGATGCTCAAGACACATGACCGGTGACAAGAGTAGATTCTTGGAATTAAAGCCAAAGAGTGGTGGAGTAGTAACTTTTGATGACAACTCTAAAGGCCACATTGAAGGAATTGGCTCCATTGGTAATTACTCTTCTATTTTCATTGAAAATGTCTTATATGTCAACGATCTTAAACATAATTTGTTGGGCATTAATCAATTATGTGATAAAGGTTTTAATGTTCTATTTGATAAAAATGGTTGCAAAATAATGAACATTAAAACGAATCAATTGATGCTCATAGGGCATAGAATAGGAAATATCTACATGGTGCATTTAGATGACATTCATACATCTCATGCATGTTTAGTTGCACATGATGAACATGACTCATGGCTTTGGCATAGAAAATTAGGACATGCTAGCATGAGTGTTTTAGAGAAATTAGTTTCCCTTAATCTAGTTAAAGGTTTACCCAAACTTAAGTTCTCTAATGATAAAATATGTGATGCATTCTCTAAGGGTAAACAACATAAAACCTCATTTAAATCCATTAATGATGTCTCTACTAGTATAAGTTTACAATTGATTCATATGGATCTTTTTGGGCCAATTAGGACTATGAGCTTGGGTGATAAATCATATGATTTTTTACTTGTTGATGACTATTCTAGGTTTACTTGGGTTCTATTCTTAAGTACAAAAGATGAAGCTTTAGAAAAATTCATCACATTTTCAAAAATAACTCAAAATGATCTTGAGCTTAAAATCACTCACATTAGAAGTGATCATGGAACCGAGTTTCAAAATTTAGGTTTTGAAAAGTTTTTAAATAAAAACTAGATTAGCCACAATTTTTCCGCACCTCGCACTCATCAACAAAATGGGGTAGTTGAGAGGAAAAATCAAACTTTAGAAAAAATGGCTAGAACTATGCTTTGTGAAAATAATTTACCTAAATATTTTTGGGCAGAAGCCACAAATACCGCTTGCTACATTATAAACCGAGTAATGATTAGGCCAATTTTGAAGAAAACATCATATGAGATTTTAAAATCTAAGAAGCCTAACATTAGCTATTTTCATCAATTTGGTTGCAAGTGTTTTATTTTAAACAATGGAAAAGACAACTTAGTTAAATTTGATGCTAAAAGTGATAAAGCTATTTTCTTAGGATATTCTTCAAACTCTAAAGCCTATCGTGTATTTAATAAGAGAACTTTAGTAGTAGAAGAGTCTATTCATGTTGTTTTCGATGATAACCTCCTTCTGAGGAAGGATTCTTGTGATGATGATGATGTAAGGATCATTGAAGCCATTGATGGAGGACAAACTTCAAAGGTGGATGAGATTCCAACCAAAGAAGAAGATGTACAAGATCCACCTCTTGAAGCCTTGAAGGACTTGGCTCTTGAGAAAATGGAGGTGACATACCCAAGGGAGTTCAAATATGTCAAAGGTGGTGAAATCTTGGGTGATCCATTCAAGGGGGTAACCACTAGACCCTCTCTCAAATTAATGAATCGTGATGTATTTCTTTCATGCATTGAGCCTAAAAATATCAAAGAAGCGTTAAAAGATGATTTTTGGATTTTGGTCATGCAAGAAGAATTAAATCAATTTGAGAGAAGTAAAGTATGGAAATTAGTTGAAAGGCCAGTAATCAATCTACTATAGGAACTAAATGGGTCTTTAGGAATAAACTAGATAAGAGTGGTAACATAGTGAGAAACAAGGCTAGACTTGTTGCTCAAGGTTACACTCAAGAAGAAGGAATTGATTTTGATGAAACATATGCACTCGTATCTAGAATGGAAGCTATTAGGATGCTTCTAGCATTTGCATGTTACCATGATTTCAAGCTTTTTCAAATGGGTGTAAAAAGTGCTTTTCTAAATGGTTTTATAAATGAATAAGTGTATGTTGAACAACCACCGGGTTTTAAGGATTCAAAATTTCCAAATCATGTTTTTAAATTAATCAAAGATCTTTATGGTTTAAAAAAACTCCTAGAGCTTGGTATAAAAGGCTTTCAAACTTTTTAATTGAAAAAGGCAAGGTGGACATTACACTTTTCATAAAAGATATTGTAATGACATCTCAGTAGTGCAAATTTATGTTGATGATATCATTTTTGGTTCTACTAATGAATGTTATTACAAAGAATTTTTTAAGATAATGCAAGGTAAGTTTGAGATGAGCATGATGGGGGATCTCTCATTCTTCTTGGGGCTCCAAATCAAACAAATGAAGGATGACACCTTCATAAATCAAGCAAAGTACGTGAATGATATGCTCAAAAAGTTCAGCTTGGAGAATATAAAGCCTCAAGCAACCCCTATGAGTTCTTCTATAAAGCTTGACAAAGATGAAAGAGGTAAGTGTGTTGATTCCAAGCTTTATAGATCCATGATAGGTTCTTTGCTTTACCTTACCGCAAGTAGACCGAATATTATGTTTAGTGTGTGCTTGTGTGCTTGTGTGCTAGGTTCCAAACTAGTCCTAGAGAATCATACTTAGTAGTCATTAAGAGAATTTTTAGATACCTTAGAGACACACCTAATTTAGGTCTTTGGTATCCTAAGGATTCTTCCTTTAGCCTTCATGCTTATTCGGATGTGGATTATGGGGGATGAAAGATAGATAGAAAAAGTACCTCCGAGGCATGCTAATTCTTAGGTAGTATGCTCGTATCTTGGTTCTCTAAGAAACAAAATAGTGTAGCCTTATCTACTACCGAAGCGGAGTACATATCGTTAGGGAGTTGTTGTGCTCAAGTCCTTTGGATGAAGCAACAACTCTTAGATTATGGTGTTCAAGTAGAAACCATACCCCTTAGGTGTGACAACACTAGTGTCATTTGTCTCACTAAGAATCCCATCCAACACTCTAGAACCAAACATATAGAAATTATACATCATTTCATTAGAGATCATGTGTTGAAAAATGATGTTGTTCTAGAATATGTTGATACCTTGAACTAATTAGCGGATATAGTTATCGAACCTTTAGATAAAGAGCATTTTTAGACCCTTAGGAGAGAGTTAGGTTTAACTATCCTTTCTTAACCCTTTTAGGTCCTAAATGATCAAAAATTTTGCTTGAAATTGGTTGATATTCATGCTTGTGTTAATTTGCCTCATTTTGCTTCTATGCATGTTGCTAGGGGGAGTACACATTAATTTTAGTCATTAAATCTTGTTCATATGTCATTCACATGCATTTAGGAACGTTTAAAGTTAGATTTTTTAACTTAAAACTGTCAAAATTGCACTATCTGGTAAAGGCGTATCGATACGACTAAAAGCGTATCGATACGGGTTCGTCAAGGGAAGTGATACGTGTCAAATTGTATCGATACGGTCACGTGTATCGATACAATATTAAAATCGAATTAAAATTTAGGGCAAGGCGTATTGATACGCTCTACAAGCGTACTGATACAGTTTCGACAGAGAGTTAAATTAGGGCTCTTAAATGAGAAATCACTTTACACAAAAATTCCCCTCTTTTTTCTCTGAAAACCCTAGCCGACAATACCTATAAAAGCCCCCTCAATCTCTCAAATTTTTCACACCAAACTTCAAATTCTTTGAGGGTTTTTCATCAACACATCAAAGTCAAGCTTTGTTAGCAATCTTGTGCATTCACATCAACACATTCATCCATTCTAGTAAATCAAGGTATAAACTTTTTTCTTTTTAATTTTTGTTTGTTTTTTATTAGTTGATTTCACTTAATTTTTGTATAAAAAATATATTTGCGATATGGGTTTTCAAGTTTTTACAAAAAAATTCAAAATCCGAAATTTTTTCATTCGAATATAATTTTATATCGTATATTTTTGTAAACTGTTTTTCGAACTTCTTTAACCAATTTTTTCTTTTATACTTGTATATATTTTTAACATTAAATTTTTTTCAAATACCTTGAACTATTGGAATTTATTGTTGGATTGAATGAGATGTTAATTGCATACATATTCGAATTGTTTTGATATTTTCAAGATTATGGCACCCAAAAAGAAAGCGAAACGCTATTTAGCTACTACTTTCGATCCTATGGAGGATGATGAGGGTAAACCTAAACCTAATCTTCCTTACATAATCCAGCGTAGTTTTCCAAACCCTTCGGATATGTCACGTTATAAACTTTTTTAAGGTTTTACTCTTAGGGAAGAACGTGTCGTGTCTATTCCTTTTTTAAAGTCCGAACGCTTTAAATTTGCATACCTTCCTTTGATTCGACAATGGAAATTTATGAACTTCTTGAGCCTTCCTCCCATTTTATATCGAAATTTGGTCATAATTTTCTTTTCCAATGCCATATGCATTCATAATGAAACGAGAGAACACGTTGTTGCTATCGAGTCGCATCTTATGGGCACAACTTTTTAAATCGATCAAGATGTTCTTTGTAAAGCTTTTGGTTTTGAAAATATAGGGATTGATGATGAGAATTCTTTAGGTCATAGTCCTCTAGGTTCAGTCAATGTTTTAAATGCTCATGATCGTATTCTTCATCTTATTATCGCATGGTTTTTTCGTTCATCGGGTGGAAAATTTTTAACTATCCGTCAAGTTGACGATTTTTAGCTTAGGTGTTTTCGTGAGGGTAAGCGCCCTAATCTTTGTCAAATCATGTTTGTCGGCCTTGTTTACCTAGTTCAACATCGTCACACCGATCAAGTAAAGTCCTTTTACTATTCTACGGCGTTGAGTCACTTGTTCCATTCCCTTAAGATCGATTACACCCATGATTATCCCGAACCCCTTGGCCAACCTATAGATGAGCATTCCCTCTCTCATGCTCACTTTTCCTATGTCAACAATGAATGGGTTCGTGTCCCTCGAGCTCCTCGACAAGATGCTCAAGCCGATGCTCTACAAGCTTCTCAAGGCCCTCAAGGTGCTCCTATTGCTTCTTCCTCCATGGACACTCTCATGACTTTCCTTAATGAGAAATTCACAATCATGGAAGTCGGGTTTGCAACCATTGACACTCGATTCACATCCTTGGAAGATCGAGTCAAGGGTCTTGATACTCGCTTCACATTTTTGGAGGATCAAGTCAAAGCCATTGCTCTTCAACAAAACTCCATGGATGTCTCTCTCACCGCTTTCCATGGTGCTTGGCTTAATCAATCTAGGAGGCATCAACCTACTCAAGATGATGAGGATGAAGAGGACGAAGATGACGATGATGGTGGGAACGAGTACTTATGCATATCATCCCATATCATTTAGTATCATTGTTTATGTACCTATCTTTTAGAACTCTATGCTTTTCATTATGTTGTTAGGATTTCAATTTGGATTTATGTGTTTGAACTATTTGTTGCTTTAAATTTGAAGTTTGCAATTGAATTCAATAATATTTTGTTGCTATTATCCTACCTTGTGCTTTTATGTTTGATCTAACAAAAAAGGAGAGAAGTCTTATATTATATAGAGTCAATTTTGAAAACTTGAAACTTAACTTTGAAAACCTATCTTAAATTAAGGGGAGTAAGCTTTTCAAAAGTTTCAAAACTTAAAATTTTATATTTGGTTTTGTTATATCAAAAAGGGGGAGATTGTGGAACTAAAATTGATTTTGATATAACAATTTAACTTATGGACTAAATTGTAAAGCAATAAATTTTTAAGTATTTTCAAAGACTCACATTTTGACAAAACTTTTTGAACCAAACACTATTTCAAGTCAAAACATATTTAAAGGTTCAATTTGCACTAAGTCTTTTCTTAAGTTTTCAAGCCAAACTTCAACAAAATGCACAGGCGTATCGACGCCCTTATACGTATCAATATGGTTTTTCAACACTGGAATTTTAATCGTTCATAGCGTACCGATACGATCTAACCATGTATCGATACAATATTCATCTGGGAAAAACTTTAAGCTATAGCGTATCGATACGCATTGGGACCGTATCGATACTGTTTTCATATTAAAATAATCTTTTGCTATAGCATATCGATACGACATGTCATTGTATCGATACGATATGCTGAACTTTGCAAAATCCTTGCATTTTATTTTCGAACGTTGGCTTGATAATTAGTTGAAATCAGAAATTTTAAATGACCGTTGAACGGTATCGATACGCTAAGGGAGCGTACCGATACGCTTTTTTATCAAAACTAAACTCAAGATTCCAGTGAGCAAAATCTGTATCAATACGTCTAACCGTATTGATACACCCCTTAATATCGTACCGATACGTCCTTCAAGCGTATCGATACAATATTTATCTGGGCAAAACTTTAAGCTATATCGTATCGATACGCATCGGAACCATATCGATATTGTTTTCATATTAAAATAATCTTTTGATATAGTGTACCGATACAACATGTCACCGTATCGATACGATATGCTGACCTTTGCAAAATCCTTGCATTTAATTTTCGAACGTTGGCTTGTCAGTTAGTTGGAATCCAAAATTTCAAATGACCGTTGAACGGTATCGATACACTAAGGGAGCGTACCGATACATTTTTTTCAAAACCAAACTCAGGATTCTAGTGAGAAAAATCCGTATTGATACGTCTAACCGTATCGATACACCCCTTAATATCATACCAATACGCCCTTCAAGCGTATCGATACGCCATATTTTTCAATCACAATGACTCTTTCTTATTTGAGAAAGGTACCAATACGCCCACGAGCCGTACCGATACGGTAGGTTGTTGAGAAGCATTTATTGCGGGAAATTGCAGCCCAACAGCTCTATTGATGACTTCAACCACTCAAACGGCTAGAAATCAATGCAAGGGTATAAAAACAAGTCTCAAATGCTACAACAACAACTATTGAGCCTTCAAGCAACATCAAAGCACTCAAATTCAAACCTTGTTCATTTTAGAGTCAAATTTTTGTACCCAACTCCTTTGTGATTTTCATTGTAATTTTTATTGTGAGTTTGTGGAGTGTTTGATTGTAATTGGGTAAACATTATCCTTAAAGAGATATTTGTAAAGTTTACCAAAAACCCTTCTTTGTAAAAGTGAGTGGATTAAGCTTTGGGTAGAAAGCTTAATCAAAATTATAAGGTTTCCTCCTCATCCAAGAATAGGGGAAGAATCAATTAGTGGATTGGTTGAAAATCCTTAGTGGGAGCTAAGGTAGTGGATGTAGAGTTCATTGGAGAACTTAAACCACTCTAATTTCCTTGTGTTCAATTTTCCCTCAATTTTTTTATCGCCAATTCACCCCATCTTGGCCATTTGTAATTGTTTGATCAACTCAACACATGCCACCTTGTTTAAGAGTACTTGAAGTAGAGGTTTCACTCAGTCCTATAGGTGCAGCTGCAAAAATCATATAAAAGTAAAGAAAGTGTGATGCTACCCATCTTCGGATTCGAAATTCGTCACTTTCATGGAATTTTTTTTTCCAAAGCAAGACTTTTTAGTGTTGTCATTCCAAGGTCTACAATGGCAATAAAAACCAGTTATACAAGACAAATCCTGCAATAGTAATTGATACCGAGCGATGAGTCGGTTCATGTTAAAGCAATGTTGATTTGATTACAGGAACAACCCTCTTTGATGCTCTTAGAAGCAGGTACCGTACCGACAACCACATATATCTATAACTCAAACACATCAATTTAACACTTGAATTAAAACGAGTAATAGTCGTCGGAATCTGGAGAAGGAAGAAATATATCGAGTCAAGAACAACCTCTGATATATATGATTCTAACATATTAGACCAAACAAAAGATGGCGATTTCATCATTACGGAATTATGCGTTGCACACATTGTGTACCACTGATATTTTGAGACTGATTGGCTTGCGGTGACGGATCATCGGAATGCCTTAAGGAATTAAACATATATATAGAATAAGACATATATTAAAGTTAGTGTTTCATAATATAATGTTGTGTTTGGTGCAGTGACTAAGTTGTTGCCTTTGCTTTGAAACCTCCTAAGTTCAATTCCTCTTAAGGGCAAGTATGCTTAAATTTATTTATTTTCCTCTAAATAGGTGGTGACACGTGTATCACCTAATTAATTTAATTTATTTGTTTTAAATTAAGACTAAATTGAAAGAATGTGTAAATAGTAAGGACTAAATGTGTAATTATACCCCTATTTTTTAACTGCCACATCACCCTGATGTTAACCTCTAACGGCTGGTGGTCACATTGCACCCAATTTAATAGTATGGTGGTTTAATTGCTCAAAAAAAGTAATGTGATCAAATCGCGACTTTATCAATAGTATGATGGTCATTTATGTAATTTACCCTTTTTTTAATCTTCAAATGTGCTTTTATTAGAATAAATAAAAACCCAACTAGCCATCAGAAGATGTTAGTGATTTATTAAAATAGTATAATAAACAAAGTGAATATTAAAAGAAAATATTTAACACAAATTAAAATTTATATCAATTTTGATAAATGGTAATAGTAGAGAAGATGAAATTAAAAGAACGTTTAGTGAGAAAAAAATAAGTTAATAAGAAGAGATGAAATAAGAAGAAAGAAATGAGAGAAAATGAGTTTAAAAAAATTAAATAGGGACATCCTGCATCTTGGGGATAATATTGTTGGGAGGGGCAGCTTTACACTCCAAATATGAACTGTAAAACGGATATGCATATATATATATATATATGTGTGTGTGTGTGTTTAAGTTTAAAGGCCGAGAAATTGGAGTTGAATAATGGGTACAACTCTAAATTTTGTGATGAATCCATGTGTTTCGTCACAAATTTGTGACGGGTACACATATTTGTCACATACTTGAAATGATTTAAAAAATTTAAACTTAAATTTAAATATGTGACAAAATCATATGTTTTATCACAAATTTGTGACGGGTTTACGTGTTTCGTCACGAACTTTTTTTTTTTTGAAAAATCAAACTTTTTTCTTTGTATAATGAAAAATTAATCACATTATACATATATATATATATATATATATGTATAATTGTGTAAAGATATAAAAAAATTGGACTAAAAAATTGTTTAAAGTGTTAAAGTTTCTTTAATTTCAAAAAGTGTTCTCTAAATTAATTTTTCTGTATTTTTTGTTTTTGATGGAACTGTTATTCCATCGCAAATTAAATTAATATTTTTTTTATTATTTTAAACATAACCATTGTTTCATCGCAAATTAAATTGACACTTTTTGTTGTTTCCGACAAAATTATTGTTTCATCGCAAATTAAATTGACATTTTTTTATTAAAATAACAGAAAAGTAATTCCGTCAAAAAGTATAATCTAGATTAAACTTTTGTGACTGAATAATTTATTTTCATCGATAAATTATGACGAATTTTATAGTCATTAGAATTTTTTCGTCAATAATTTAATTTTCTTATATAGTTGTTCATGATACAGACGATGTCACGTTATTATAATGAAATGTATCAATATAACTCTTTTAATACAAATTTGTATTTAATATTTATATTCTATACATTGAACGGGTATGATATTATACATTATTGATAATTTAGATGACACATCATTAAAACTTGACGTTACAATTTTTAAATTTCGATGATATATCATATGTATAAAAAAATTACTCTACATTTATATTCTAAAATGATGTATTTTATGCATAAAGTCAAAAAAATATCCCCCAAACGTTTGACTAAATAGTCATTTGGCCTCTATTCTTTTTTTGGAGCAATTCAACCATTAACGTTTTATTTTGGGTCAAAATGACCCATTTACGGATGAAAATTATCAGTCTAATGACGGTAAATGGCTTAAAATGGCGTGACAAACTTATTTGACAGTGCACACTAACATGGCAGTAGCATATAAACAAGTGTGTTGACTTAGAAATTATTACATCAGTCAAAATTAATTTTATAAAATATAAAATAATTTTTTATGTTGACTTATTATCTTGTCAAGTTATTTCAAACTGTTTACCGTCAGTTTTTTAACAATTTTCATCCCAGAGAAGCTATTTTGACCCAAAATAAAATATTGAAGGTTAAATTGTTCTAAAGAAAAGTAAAAATCAAAGTGACTACTCAACCAAATGTTGAGTGTAATTAATTTGCATGTATTTTACTCGGAGAGCTTTCAAGTGAAGTGTGGCCGAAGAAGTTGGACGCGATCAAACCGATGGACGAGAAACGTGAGCCACAGTCGGAAAGTCTAGCAAAATTGCGCTACTACTGCCTAGACATAACCCTTTTGAAGTGAGTAGCATATTGTTTAGTAGAAAATATTTAACGTAGGGGAAAACTTTTTTTGGCTTAATGCACAATTTACCAGTGGCGAATCCAGGAAAATAGTATTGGTTGGGCCAGTATATAAAACACAAAGCTAATATAACATGACCCATATATATATATATTCAAAAATAATATGATTACATAGTTCAAAAATATACAAATCAAAATATGTTATCTTCATTGATTAAGTTGAACTCTCCTCCTTTTCATAGAATCAAAATCATCTATGATTGAGTCAATGGTAAATTTTTCAGCAATTTCTTTTGTAATGTACACAATTAAGTAATCCGAAAGAAAGTCATCTTCCATCTTGTTTCGTAGACTTTTCTTGACGATTTTCATTGCTGAAAAAGTTCTTTCAGTTGTTGCAGTACTAACATGAAGAGTCAAAATAAGTCGAATCAATCTATCAACAAGGGGACATTAAAATGATTTCCCACTTTCTGACAAACTTCGACATAATTGAGTTATGGTGCTCAAATTTTTTATCTCCACGTGATTAGGAACATCACGATAAAATAGCTCAAGTTCATACTTCAAATGATATTTTTCATGTTCAAAAAAGTCTTTGGGATAGTATTTCTCTGCGAAATGACAAATTTTTTCCACATTGAAGTGCTTATAACCACTTGAAGGGTTCAAAGCCATACTCAAAATAGGCAGCTCTGTTGTTTGCTCACTAAAACGACTATTTAGTTCATGCAGTTGTTGATTCATAGTGGTTGTAAACACATCCACTCTATAGTGATGCTCCACTGAAACAATGTCTTTATTACGTCGAGACCGAATTATATCAGAATAAGTAGCATTCATATCAGGAACCAGAGCGAGAGTGTCATGCTTATTACAAAATAAGAGTACTTTCTGTAGAAGACCTTCCCAACCACTATCTCTAAATTCCTAAATTGAAGACTTTGTGGCAGCAACTAAATCCATTGCATTTAGAATATCATGTGACTTATATTGCAAAGCTCGATAAAGTGCATCTGTGTATCCCATAAGTCCCTGCATCATATGTAAAATGAATAAAAAATCAAAAGTTAATAACTTTTTAAGAGCAGAATTAGCATCCTCATGTTGAGAGTATGTGGCTCGATGATCAATGGCTATTTTCTCAAGGACAGAACGAGTCGCATTGTACATCCTTAAGACACTACAAATTGACTTGTAATGAGAACTCCACCAAGTATCTCCAGGACGTTGTAAAGTGTCAATTTGGTTTAACTCTGTTCCAGTCTATATCTCTTCAATTTCAATTAAGTGCTCCAATTCGACTATTTGACTATCTTGTAATTCATCATGACGCTTAGAAGAAGAACTGACAACATTCACAATAGAAATTAAATCTTTGAAAAAATTATGAACTTCATATACTTCTCTTGTAGCGGCAATGAGAGCTAACTACAGTTGATGTGCTTGGCAATGCACATAATAGGCATAAGGACAATCTTTCATGAATAGAGCTTGTAAACCATTCCATTCAGCATATTACTTGCTCTATCATATCATTGGCCTCGAAGATTTGTAATGCTCAACTCATGGTTAGATAAAACTGTAAAAATATCTTCTTTGAGAGTTTTTGATGTTGTGTTTTTGACATGTACTAACTGTAAAAATCGTTTTCGCACAATACCATCTCCATCAACAAATCTTAAGACTATAGCCATTTGTTCTCTTTTAAATATGTCTCGAGATTCATCGATAATTATGTAAAATTTTGAATCGTTGATCTCCTTGCAAATTTCTTTTTGCACTTTTTGAGTAAAGATGTGCAAAATTTCTTTTTGGATGGATGAAGCTATATATTTTGCATTTTGTGGAGCATTTTCTAGCACAACGTCTCGCATCTCCTTATTATAAGAAGCAAGGAGTTTCAACATCTCTAGAAAATTCCCTTAATTTTTCGACTTAGCACTCTCATCATGCCCCCTAAATGCACATTTTTGAATTGTGAGCCACCGTACAACTTCTATTGAAGCACCTAACCGTAAACGGTTATCAGCATTCTGTTTTGGAGTTAGATTTTCAAGTACAATATCAATATGACTTTTTGGGTTCTTGAAATCTCTCTAACATTGCACAGAATATCCATGAGCTGAGTTAATATCTTTTCCCATATGCGTTTCAAATGCACAATTTTTCCTCCAATCTTCTTCCAATTTTTGAATCCTTGTGCTGTAAAAGTATTTGAACCGAATTTTCTGAATGGTTTCTTTTCAAAAAGAAAGCACGGGAAACAATAAGCAGCAACAGGAGTCGGTGAATACTCTAGCCAATTAATGGTTTTGAACCATTTGGATTGAAATCGTCGAGGATGATCATCTAGACTAGATTTAGGATACTCAAGCATAAGAATTTGATAAGGTCCATAATTTATGAATTTCTCTATAATTTCTTCTCGCTCTTTTGATGGATAACTATTAATTGGCTTACGCAAAGCTGGATCACGCATAAAAGGAGTATCAATATTAATTGTAGACCTATCGCTACATGTGTTTGAAGGTTTTTCATCTAAAAGCTGAGTAGATGTCCCTTGAGTTGAATCAACAACTATTTCAGTAGGAGCATTAACGTTTGATTTTGGTGTGGGTTTCTGTTTTGAAAAATAAGAATCTATTGTCTTTCTCTTCATATTTCAACCTAGACAAAATAAGCAAGATAATCAAGGTTCATACCTAACATCCTATTTTCACCCCTAACAAAGAATCATGATAACAAAGGCACGATAAAAATATAAATTATAGTCCATAAGTTAGAAGAAACTAAGAACAACAATCATATGGTTAATTTTATTTTCATTTAAATGCAACACTTTCATTCTAGAAAAATAATTTTAATGTTTTTATATTCCTACGAGAAAGTTAATTTTTATAAGTAATTCTAATTCAAGTAAATAGATTGTATCATAAAACCATCTTTCAATATATAAATATATATATAATTCAAAACCAATAGCCAAAAATTGATTTGCCAATCACAGAATCACTAATGTTACAATAACTAACTTCAATTGGCTTTATGAATAATTATAGACCCTTGCTTTCTTCTTTCACAGATTATTCTAGTTTTGATTCAATTATTTCAGTTAGAATGATATTAAGAGCCCTCACTTTTCGGCTTAATTTTGAGAACATGAACATGGAAACTGAAAAAAGAACATAAACATAAAAACATAACAAAAATTAAAGTTTGCTTTGCACCCAACCAAAACATATATAAAATCAAAATTAAAAAGGGGAGAAAACTTAACAAAATTAGAAGAATAAATAGAAAACTTACCTGATTGAAACGATTAGAAGGAGTGATAAGAGCCCTTACTTTTCAGCTTAATTTTGGGAACATAAACATGGAAACTGAAAAAGAACAGAAACATGAAAACATAACAAAAATTGGAGATTGTTTTGCACCGTACCAAATCATATTTAAAAGCTAAATTAAAAAAAGAGAAAATTTAACAAAAATTAGAAGAAAGCTTACCTGATTGAATGAAAATGAACGATAAAATTCCCTTATTTTTCAGTTTGATTTTGTCAACGAGAGTTTAAAAATCGAAAAAAAATAAGAAGGAACGATAAAACCCTAATTTTTCACTTTGATTTTGAGATTCTGAGAACAAGAAACTGAAAACTAAAAAAAAGATACAAAATATTTTAACTTTTCATTTTTAATCTTCTTGTAAAAATTAAAAGTGGGCATGGGGCGGGCCAAGGCCTGCATTCGCCCCTGCAATTTACACATAATGTTTATCATTTTTCTCATTTTAGTTTCTAACACATTTTTTTTTTGCTTATGTGATCCCTAACGTTTACACTATTACTTATTTTGTCTCATGTCGTTAAAAAAAGTTACAGTCAAATGACAACGCGCAACGTCATCTTCTCTTTGACTAAGTCAACCCGCCTTATTTTATTTAAAGAGTAAATGCCATGTCAAGTCTGTCATGTTTTTTTAACTTGGTCACTGAAAAGTCTATTTTTACTTAAAATTAATCCCTATTTGTTTTTAAATTTTATAATTTAGTCCAATATTTGTTATTATTAATAATATTATTTTATTTAAATGTTAATATTAAAATAGAATTAAATTAAGGGTAAACTACATAAATGACCACCATACTATTGGTAAAGTCGCGATTTGACCACCATACTTTTTTTCTAAGCAATTAAACCACCAAACTATTTAATTGGTTGCAATGTGACCATCAGCCGTTAGAAACTAACGGAAGAAGTGACGTGGCAGTTAGTAAAATTGGTATAATTGCATATTTGGTCATTGCTATTTATACATTTTATCAATTTAGTCCTACTTTTAATAAATAAAATAATTTAATTATTTAATTAGGCGGCGACACGTGTCGCCACATTCGAACTCGGGTTGACAAGGTGGAGAATAAGCAGTTCTACCATTAGGCCACTGCTATCTTTGTTATACATTGTATAAAATCTAATATATATATCCTAGTTTTTTGTTCATGCCAGGAAAAAAATAAGAAAAGAGAAACAACCATTACTGCAAGCACCATTTCTTTTCCTCCATTCGAATCATAACCCTTCACTTCAGCTTTGAAATTCTTTCAATTGTTCTTGTTGGATATGGAAGCAAGCAGTGAAGTAAGCACGCTTCAATATATCAAACAATATTTACTCGATGAATTCTCTCCGGTTGGATTAGGGAGTTTTTCTTCTGAGAATCAATGGATTACCGAGGCGAAACCTCAGGCTTCCACCTCTGAATCTGACGCTCTTTACTCGCAGACTTCGACCTCTGATTCGTCTCTTTCGGTATCCGATTTTGATTCCGTGGACAATGATGATTTCTCTCGATTCAGCGCTGGTGCTTTTGAATTTCAAGTCAAACCTCTTATATTTCCATCGGCCAAACCTAGGTTTTCTTCGAATTCGAGATAATGGTGCTTGCAGTAATGGTTGTTTCTCTTTTCTTATTTTTTTCCTGGCATGAACAAAAAATTAGAATATATATTAGATTTTGTACAATATTTAACAAAGATAGTAGTGGCCTAATGGTAGAACTGTTTATTCTCCACCTTGCCAACCTGAGTTCAAATCTTATCAAAAGCAAGGTGTTTCTTGCTTTAATTTTGCTCTTCCAATCTGGTGGCGACATGTGTCGCCGCCTAATTAAATAATTAAATTCTTTTATTTATTAAAATTATGACTAAATTGATAAAATGTATAAATAGCAATGACCAAATATGCAATTATACCAATTTTACTATCTGCCACGCCACTTCTTCCGTTAGTTTCTAACGGCTGGTGGTCACATTGCAACCAATTAGATAGTTTGGTGGTTTAATTGCTTAGAAAAAAAGTAAGGTGGTCAAATCGCGACTTTACCAATAATATGGTGGACATTTATGTAGTTTACCCTTAAATTAAATATTTTAATATAAAATTAGTAATTTTATAGATAAATTAAATTGCATAAAATTGACCCTAATTTTTTTTATCATATGATTTTATTACAAAAATATCACCGCAAGCCTCGTTAAAAATCTCCTAAGTGGAGGAAAAAATTACAGCACTGCAATATATAAAAAACTAAAACCTAAGAGCATAGTGTCATGCCCCAATTTTTTCGACCCAATCAAGCCACGCATCTAGGGGCAAAGGAGCCCAATACCAGCCAACATCTCCCGAAATCCGAAGCACCAGGCCACACCAGGGCACTGGGCTCGCCAAAGGGACGGAGCGACACATCGAGGGAACGAGTGTGTGCTCACCAAGGGTCGACAACCGAGGGGCTTAGCACGGGGAAGACCGAGAGGGCCACACCTCGTGCGTACATTCCACCATACCGACGAGAAGCATCCGCAACCCATGGGGATGGGTGTGCGGACCAAAGGGCCTAAGGGCCCGCACCAAGGGTGCACACCGAGGGGCCTAAGGACCGGCACCACGGGTGCACACCAAGGGGCCTACGGGCCGACACCACGGGTGCACACCGAGGGGCCTAAGGGCCGGCACCACGGGTGCACAGCGTGGGGGCCTAGGGCTGCACCATCAGGGTCGATGCACACGCAAACAAGGTGCACAGCGTAGGGGCCTAGGGCCGCACCATCGGGGCCGATGCACACGCACACAAGGGTGCCGACAGCCGCCCGCGCCGAGGAGTCGAGAGGACCGAGTCTGACGCACCCTAGGGCAGATCACGCCGCACCCTAGGGGAGATCACGCCGCCGCACCCTAGGGCCGATCACGCCGCCGCACCCTAGGGCCGATCACGTCGCACCCTAGGGCTGATCACGCCGCACCCTAGGGCAGATCACGCCGCACCCTAGGGCCGATCACGCCGCACCCTAGGGTCCCGACGACAGTGCACACGGAGGGGCTGGAGAGGGCCGGCCAAACGCTCCCTAGGGTCTGCACACGGGGCCTTGGGCCACGTCTCTACACAAGCAAGGCCTTCCTAGAGGTTAGGGGCCACGAATCCTTTTGGGACAAGGATTCCATCTCCTTGAGGGAGTAGGACATTGGTTTATCCTAGTTAGAGTAGGATTAGGACTAGAGGGGTTATTTAAGGAGGCTTACCCCACCTCATTAATCATCTTTTTTTTTTTTTCTTTCAGTTGTTCTCTGGCCTTGAGCCATATTTTCATTAATAAAAGGTGTCGGGCATACGCCCGGCTTTCCCCCAAATTATTTCCCGGCCATCACCATCCCGTTCTTCATTCGTTTCCGCGCAAGTCAAGGCATTCTCGCCTTGGACAGAAGGCTCACTTAGGCTCTACACGCATCGGAAGTCGCCTAAGGCCGCACGCCACGCTAGTCGAGCTCCAGGGGCGTGACAAGTGGTATCAGAGCAAAGGAGTTTGCTCGGGATGGCCAAGAAAGACGAAACCAGAATACCATCAAAGGGCATGGAGGCCCAAGTAACCGACAAGAAAAGGGTCGCTTCGAAAGATCGGTTAACAACACTTGAGGACAAGACAGAACGACTCGAGACCAAGGCAAAGGAGTCGGTTGAGTCCCTCGACGCTGTCAACGATCGCTTGGAAAAGTTAGAAACCGAAGTCGGCCCTCTCAGGGATAAAGTCGCAGAAGAGGTGGGAAAACTTCTCGACGAAGCATACGAGAGATTAAACCGACAAGACATCTCCCTTCAAATTGCAATAAAGGTAACGAGGGGAGAGCTGTTAGGAGAAATCAAGAAACTCAATGCTGAATTATCCCTCTATAAGAATGCCGTGCTAACCGGCATGGTGGACCACACAATAGGCACAAAACCCAGGATCGACGTGCCGAAACCGAAGGAGTTCAAAGGAGCAAGGGATGCTCAAGAGGTGGACAACTTCGTTTGGAACTTGGAGAATTACTTTCGACTCTCCGACATCGACGACGAGAAAACCAAGGTAAACATCGCTTCCGTTTACTTGGTTGATTCGGCTCTCCTATGGTGGCGTCACAAGTGTTACCAATCCAAAGATGAGACGATCCCCATCAAAACATGGAAAGAATTCCAATTTGAATTCAAAGAACACTTTTACCCAAAAAACGCTCAAGAAGAAGCTCGGGAGAAGCTTCATCAACTGAAGCATGACGGGTCAATCCGGGAATATGTTAATAAATTCACCGAACTCAGGCTCCAAATCCACACCATGAGCGAAGCCGATGCCCTCTTTTCCTTTAAAAACGGGTTGCAACGTTGGGCGAAAATGGAATTGCACCGAATGGGGATACAAGATCTTTCCAAGGCATTAGACGCGGCCGACTCCCTTGTTGAATTTGAACACAAGAAGTCTGAAAAGCCGAGACAAAAGCCGAAATATAGGGACAACGATGAGGAAGATCAGAATAGATATCCCAAGGAAGAACCGAAGAAGCCATCGAACGATGATTTCAAAATCCGCAAGCCATTGGTAAAAAACAACAACAATTTTAGTTGTTTCAATTGCGGAGGCGGTCACATGAAAAAGGATTGTCCCGAACTAGGGAAAGCAGCAGCCATCCAAGGAGATGATAGTGAGGACGAACAGGACCTCGCCAAACTAAACTCCATTATCAGTTCCATGGAGACAAGGAAGGATTCCAAAGACAAAGGTTTAATGTTCGTGGACATCACCTTGGCGAACCAAGAACTAGCCGCGTTAGTGGACACAGGCGCCTCAGAATTGTTCATGTCAGAACGAGTTGCTCTAGGACTTGGCCTTCGTGTTGAGAAGGCAAGTGGATTCATTAAAATCGTGAATCGTAAGTCGACTCCTATAGCCGGGGTAGCGAGAGGAGTCAAACTCAGCATCGGAAACTGGTCCGGCAAGGAAAACATCAAGGTAATTCCCCTTGACGACTTCGATGTAGTAATTGGCATAGATTTCCTTGATCGAATCAAGGCAGTCCCTGTTCCATTCTGCAATTGCTTGTACATTCTCGACCCTAAGCGCCCATGCGCGGTGAAGACTAAGCGACAACCCGAAGTTAGGGCCAAGATGGTATCCACCATTCAGTTCCATGAAGAGGGACGTAAGAAAGTACCCACAGCCCGGAAAACAAAAGCACATAAGAAACCAATCACGTCTAAGGGAGCAACAGAGACGGGACAAGTTTCACCCGAACAACCGAGGACTTTCCCACCAAAGCGGGAGGTTGAGCACAAGATCAAGCTTGTGCAAACAACGAGACCACCCACCCGAGCCTATTTACGTAGGCAAACCAAGAACCGGTCCAACAAAAAGCGCAGGGACAGGAATTTCCAAATTAGAGACATCCAAGAAGAAAGGGTCGTACAACGACCGGGACAACAGCCGAGGCACGAGTATTTTGTCCAATGGAAGGGACTTCCCGATAGTAAAGGGAGTTGGGAACCAGCCAAGGTCGTATGTCAGCTTAAAACACAAGTAAGTCGAGGCCATTTTGGACAAGCGACAAGGACGTCGCTAACTCCAGTGGGGGAGAATGTCACGCCCCAATTTTTTCGACCCAATCAAGCCACGCATCTAGGGGCAAAGGAGCCCAATACCAGCCAACATCTCCCAAAATCCGAAGCACTAGGCCACACCAGGGCACTGGGCTCGCCAAAGGGACGGAGCGACACATCGAGGGAACGAGTGTGTGCTCACCAAGGGTCGACAACCGAGGGGCTTAGCACGGGGAAGACCGAGAGGGCCACACCTCGTGCGTACATTCCACCATACCGACGAGAAGCATCCGCAACCCATGGGGCTGGGTGTGCGGACCAAAGGGCCTAAGGGCCCGCACCAAGGGTGCACACCGAGGGGCCTAAGGACCGGCACCACGGGTGCACACCAAGGGGCCTACGGGCCGACACCACGGGTGCACACCGAGGGGCCTAAGGGCCGGCACCACGGGTGCACAGCGTGGGGGCCTAGGGTCGCACCATCAGGGTCGATGCACACGCACACAAGGTGCACAGCGTGGGGGCCTAGGGCCGCACCATCGGGGCCGATGCACACGCACACAAGGGTGCCGACAGCCGCCCGCGCCGAGGAGCCGAGAGGACCGAGTCTGACGCACCCTAGGGCAGATCACGCCGCACCCTAGGGGAGATCACGCCGCCGCACCCTAGGGCCGATCACGCCGCACCCTAGGGCCGATCACACCGCACCCTAGGGCAGATCACGCCGCACCCTAGGGCCGATCACGCTGCCGCACCCTAGGGCCGATCACGTCGCACCCTAGGGCTGATCACGCCGCACCCTAGGGCAGATCACGCCGCACCCTAGGGTCCCGACGACAGTGCACACGGAGGGGCTGGAGAGGGCCGGCCAGACGCTCCCTAGGGTCTGCACACGGGGCCTTGGGCCACGTCTCTACACAAGCAAGGCCTTCCTAGAGGTTAGGGGCCACGAATCCTTTTGGGACAAGGATTCCATCTCCTTGAGGGAGTAGGACATTGGTTTATCCTAGTTAGAGTAGGATTAGGACTAGAGGGGTTATTTAAGGAGGCTTACCCCACCTCATTAATCATCTTTTTTTTTCTTTCTTTCAGTTGTTCTCTGGCCTTGAGCCATATTTTCGTTAATAAAAGGTGCCGGGCATACGCCCGGCTTTTCCCCCAAATTCTTTCTCGGCCATCACCATCCCGTTCTTCATTCGTTTCCGCGCAAGTCAAGGCATTCTCGCCTTGGACAGAAGGCTCACTTAGGCTCTACACGCATCGGAAGTCGCCTAAGGCCGCACGCCACGCTGGTCGAGCTCCAGGGGCGTGACAATAGCAACAAACATAACCAAACTACGTGCTGCACCACACCACAAGCAACCAACCGGCCCCGCGTATCCCCCATGCCCTAGCAACATCCACAACAAATCATGTTGGCCATTCTCAAACCACCCAAAGCTAGCCAGAACCCAAATTCTTAAAAGGTAAATGATAGAATTTTTGAATATTTTTAATTAAATTTACTCTCATAATTTTTAAAAAATTTCATTAAGCCTCACAAAATTATTAAAAATTTTTAATTAAACCCCAAATTATTTGAAAATATAATTTAAACCCTCTAAAATTTTTGAAAATTTTAATTTAAGCCTCTAAAATTTTAGAAAAAATTAGTTGGCCTCCAAATTTCGCTGCTTGTGCAACTTATTTTTGTTTTATTTCATGTTCTAATTATTTTTCTAAAATTATGTTCGGATCATATGCTTTGATTCATTTATATATGTTTTGTATAATTCGATATATATATATAGTAACTTAATTTAATTTAACTTCAAGGTTAATGCTCAAATTTTAGATTATCACATATCAACAAAATATTATATTAAAAACTTTGACCTGATTTTCTTGTGTAAACAAACAAATCTAACAGATTCAATGTTTTCTTATAGTTCTGTTTTGAATCTGCAGAAAAAACAAAAGGAAGAAGAAGAACGCGCGCATCGACCTATAATCGAATAGCATCACGTTCACTTCCCTTCATCGATTGCCTTAATTCAATTCTGAGCCGACTGGAAGAGAAAATCATCCGACTGAAAAGAAAGTCGGGCGACACCAGCTTTCTTTTGGATATATTATTTTATTATTTATGCCTTCAAAACCTTGAAGCTCAAATTATGGTTTTGATCCCTCTATTATGTTCAAATTGAAACTTTGGTATTTGTACTTTATTTTGAATCTACCTTCTCTTAATATCATTAGTTAGTTTTTCTTAAGAAATTCATTTCAATACATTTGAGCATTATGACTTGGACAATGTTGTAAGAAGTAGACCTCAGTTTAATAATGGTTAAATAAAAGAATTCATAAGTAATGACATTATAAAATTAGAGCCAGTAAATTATTCCAAATTAAAGTATATGGAATTCTATTCCAAATTTAAACATGGTAGAGGGACCAAAACCATCATTTGATCAATTATTATTACGTGGTTACATCATTGCTTTTTATCATATACTATATTTCTTATCAATCCATGTCACTATCAAATGTACTGTGGCCTTTTGCACTGCAAACTTGGGATTTTGTTGAAGACCAGAGTGTCGCGCCATATAAGCAAGGGAATCGTACGATACCATTCATCATATTGCGCGCGATTTTACAGAAACAGAGCAACCACTGAACTCGCGCCATTGTACCCATTCCCCCTACCTATATATCTCTTCGCCATTTTCTCTGTTTCTCAGTGTAACACTCCACCTCTCGAATATCCTCATCCTCTTAAACATGGCAATCGAAGAATTGTTTGAAAAGACTCTTACGAAGACGGATACCACGAAGAGACTGTCTGTTCCGACAAAGAAGAAAACATGTTTCTTGGATTTCGGAGGCCGGCATAGCATAGCGTTTAAGGCGATGGACAGCAATGGCACGGTGTGGCCATTTGGTTGTTCTAAAAGGAAGAAGAAGGAATATCCGAAGCCGGTTCTTAGTAAGGGGTGGCTTCAATTCGTGCAGTATTGGAAGCTCAAAATTGGTGATAAAGTGATCTTTTATAGGCAGACGATGGACAAAGCTGGTAATGGGAACTATAGAATCAAAGTGATCAGGAGAGAACCTTTACCTCTACCCCGGAACCGCGATGCTGATAAAACCATGGCGGTAGCGAGCTACAGGGACAATGAAGACGAGGCAACCATAACCTCCGACTTCACCGATAAAGCCAGCGCCGACATTGAAGAGGAAGCAGCCATGACCTCCTGCAGCACCGATCAAGCCATGACCTATGACCAGACCGAAGGGCTTCATAATCAACATGGCTTCATGTTTGAATTTATTAGCCTGAAGCCAGATATAGCAGTTAATGAACGCAAATTCATCGAGTTAGGCTCACAAGAACAAAGAGAAGATGACCATCTGTGCATTCTAACTCTACAAAACATTAGCACGGATGAAATTCCAGTTACCAGTTCAACTGTTCCTTACCTTGTGTTCCTTTGATGGCTTCCTACCCATCTTCTTGTACGTAGTGAGTAGTGAGTACTTAATTTGAAACAAGAGATGTTTTGTTGTAATTCCCTAAGGATTCAATAAAATTCACCAACCACACGAGTTTCATCCACAGAAAAGCTAACATTGTACTTCCATCCAGTGACTCTTTTTCAACAAGAATTGTAAACTGGTATCTATACAAATTATTCCCAGTAATCATACAAACACAAACAAAAAGGGAAACATGTTCTCTATATCATCATTATGGTTGCAAGGATTGCATTATCGGAAAAGGAAAAACAGATAAATGAACAAGGGGCAGGATACAAAATCTTTGGAGGTTCTTACTCTCGCCAAAGTAGTTTCTGATCCACCTTGGTACCTTAAAGTCTTCAAAACTTCTGATACGAAATGCACGTAAACCACCCATGTATTCATCCTAAAGGACTAGAGACCAAGCTTTGAGAGAAGTTCCCTCCATCTTGGGGTCTCTTCATCAAAAATGTAGGTCAATGGTGAAATTAGCACTCCACTGCCTCCAATCTGCACCAGAAAAAATTCAAATTCATCGACTATGATGAGTGCTGCTTAAACCCTTGTTCTATCAGTACCGTTCTTTTTTCTTTTGGGGGTTGGTGTTGAAATGGGTTGCATTGCCTACAATAATAGTAATGATCTTTGGCAACCACCTATAACCCAAGAAAAATTTCTTCTTCATTTACTTCGGTATGGTAGTTGTGATTCTTTTATGCCAAGCCATCGAAAAGAATAGCAGGATGTTTGATCCACCTCAAAACACATAATTTCTCAACAAGACAAACTTCATTTTGGGACAAAAAATAATGTGAACAACTCCTTTAAAGAAATTCAGATCAAAACTTGGTGCTGATAATAGAGCAAGCATGAAAACCACAGTTTCAATAGCGTATAGATATTATTTATTATAATTCATCATGACTTACCGCTCTCAACTGTTGTACAGATTTATATAGAGCTTTTTTTGGTACGCATATGACTATCGCATAGTAGTCAGCAGCTACTTTTCCATCACGCTTGCAAAAAACCGGAGATACTGTGGGCCCCTGTAATGTGCAAACATGGAATATTTTTAATAGCATTCTTAGATTTAGCAATAGCGTTAGGAAAATAATTAATTAATTCAAATTCAAATTTGTAATAATTTCATCTCAAAAGTGAGTCCAGAGAGCAAAATCATTTCAAACCAAACCTGCAACCCAGATAATGATGGCTGGCTCAGTACTCGCTCAGCTACTTCCTCTGCACTACGGCCCCTCATATTCGCAGTTACCTGCCATAAGAAAATAAAAAGGACGAACACAGGGGACAAAACGAAAAAGAAAACCACAAAGAATAAAAATATATACATACCGTGAACTGACCAACTGCCCTCAAATGAGCCTCAAATCTTTCTAGTATCTCATGTGTTGTGTCTAGCGCCCCCTTCCGCTGGATTAATGCTTTTCGGCTTGCAACTAGAACAGCCTGAAGAATAATGGACTAGAGATCAGGCAAGATATTCTAAAAACAAATCCTTTTAAAATAGTAGACTACAGACAACAAGATAACATGCTTGAAAGTTGCAAGAATAGGAAAAAGACATGTCAGGTTTACCTGGCTTTCCAATACAACTCCACCTTCAATTTCTTTCAAGTTGTTTTCCCTTAGTGTTGTTCCACTACTCACAAGATCCAAGATTGCATCAGCTATTCCCATCTATATTAATAAGAAATGGGCCGTCACTTTTTTCAAACTGCTTCATCCAAATCTAGAAGTACTAACACTCTTTCAAATATCACTTCATTAAGGTAACAACATTTCGTTCTGTCAATATCAATTGGGTGAAAGACAGAAAGGAAACTAAGGCAGGTAGAATACTGCAAGTTACATTTAAACATTGTAAATTGGGCTATATCTTCATACCCTCAACTTCAAGAAAAGAGCAGAGTTGCATTTAGGATCACTATCCAACTAATAAAGGGCTTCCAACCTGCTACCCCTAAATTGACTAAGAATTCAATATGGAGTATTTAGTTAGGCAGCACCATTTCGATTATTTATTGCCTGATAAGCTTCTTTCTTTTCTTTTCCTGATTAATATCTTAGTTTCTACAATAGTCTCATTGCTATCTTCCTTTTGACATGTAGACAATCTCGCTTCCATTCACAAACTCCTTTTTGCTTGTATCATCTAACCCACAACAGGAAAGAAACAAAGCTTTCCTCTCATCACCTATCAAATAATGCATGCCTATACAATTAAAATTATAGAAAAGAAGAAAAAAAAAACAATGAAGAAAGAGAGCTAAGAATTTACAGTTTATGAATCCAGGAAACAGTCTTAAAATTCCTAAAGCAGAGAAATATTGATGCTCGCATAACTGTAGAAGGATGAGAAACTCTTTCATAAGGAGGAGAAAATCTTTCATTCAATTTTAAATAACTTCAAATAAAAGCTAAATTACAGGTACTCCAGAAGAATTTAACTCTTACCGCAGGAGCAGCCTCTAAGGCTCCATCAGCAGTTGAAAAGATCACATGCTTTAATCCATTTTCATTCATAAATTTAGGACCAAGCTGTGTAGAAATGACAGAAAAGGAATTAAAGTCACAGAAACAATCGACAATAAGTAATAAGCTAACCAAAGCAGATGCCAAGAAGTTTCTAAAGAACAGAATAATTATCAAAATCATTGCAGCGAATATCATACATAAGTGAAGCCAGTTGCAACTCTTAGAGGTCTATCAGCAGTCCACTGGGGCATCTGGGCTAGCTCCTTCAGTGAATTGATATTCTCAAAGATCCCATACTTGGGAATCTGAGCAAAAATGTGCAAAGCATCAATAGCAAGGATATCAGGAAGAAACAGCTAGCTATGTAATAGTAATAATGGGTTTGCTTACTGCAAGAGATAAATGGCAATCTCCATACTCGAGGGCATCATGAACAATGATAAGATCTTCATCACCCTGTCAAAATTATTGAAACGATAGAGCTTTATTTCCAAAACACTCTTTTTTGCACATTGGTAGAAAAGGTTAAGTGCAGCACCAGATCACCTCCAAGGTTAACTCTAGATAAAAAAAAAGGTGGCATAAAACTAGTCCTAAGATGACATGGAAAAAAAAATCTGCAAGACTGGAATTCGAACATATTCACTGCATACAATTAAGTATTTGAATTCTCAGTAACATTTTGATAATGACGGACTTATCCAAAGAATACTGTTAGTGATAATGTCCTACACTTTATTACTTACCTGTCCATATTCACTGACAGTATCAAGCCCCATGATACCAAGATCTAAATCTCCAGATAACAGTTTCCGGACAATGTCTTTGGGCCGCTGAAACCAGACTTCTATATTGGGAAGCTGGGCCAAAAACAAATTGTCATAAACAGGTCCCATGTACCAATGCATATTGTGATAGAGAAAGATAGCACACACCTGAGGTATTTCCGCAACATACTGCCTAGGATTAACCTGTTTAACTGACAATTGACAATCCTTTTGCCAGAAATACAGAATAATGGAAGGGATCAGAACATAGAATGTGAGATTTTTTTTTCTTTTTATAAAAATAAATGAAAACATGGTGCACAATATTCAAACATAATTATTGCACATTTTTATTATTCAAAAAGGGTTAAATTTCAAATTTAGAATGAACTTTCATATGGATACTTAAGGTAATACATGAATATAAAACTTTGATTTTGGTCTAATTCTCCTCGTAGAACTTTAATTTTGATACAATTGTGCATATTTGTGGATAAATATAATTGTTTGTCTATGCATCCTGTAAACATAAAATGATATTACATTTAACATCATTTCCGAAAATTGAATAAAGTCAAAATCATACACATTTATCATATTGCACATAGACCTAAATTTTTGTGCATAGCAAGTGCAATTCCTCTCTTTTACAATTTCACCGATAAAATAAAAGAAATCCAGAGAAAATCAATTGATAAACAAAAACAAATCAAATCTGTATACAATTAACAACTAAAATAAATAAAACGTCATTTTTCTCAGGTGAACAAACAGAGAGGTAAGCAGTAGTACCTTGAGTAAATCGAGAGTGTCAGCCGCCATGCGACCTTTGCTAGGCAAACCGAGACGAATCTCATCCCTTTCAGTGATTCTACTATCGAGTTTTCCATTAACGACGGTCGTTTCGGACTGCGTCGAGCAACAAAAGGTGAAGCTACGGCGAGAAACCGAAAAGTAGAACGACGGAGGCGGAGGAAGCGAGATTGAAACGGCCGGCGTGAACGCGGAGGTGAATTGCTGGAAACACGGCTGTAACAGAGACATTCTGCGATGGCTGCACCGGAATGAAAACCCTAAAACGGTTATCGGATTTCACTAGGTGGAGAATTGAAGGTGAAATAAATAAGTAGAGAAATACAGTGACGAACGAGTGATCGATGAGCTATAGTAGAAAAACAATTGGAAGTTAGTACACGTGTCGTGGCTGAGGGTGTGATTCAATGCGGTCGTATATATTGTAATTGATGGAGTTGAGAGTTGACTATTTAAAACGATACCGTTTTCGAGAATGAATCGTATCCGTGGAAATTTCCATCTAAATAATACAGCGTCACGTGACTCACGTCACTCCGTTTATTTAGTTTTAATTTTAAAAACAAAAACCAAAACTTGTTTCTTTCAAGAAAATAATATCAAATTGGCTTAAATAATTTTTAATACATTATTTTCGAACCAACGAGTGTTGGGTGTAATGATAATGTACATTGTATTTTAAAAAAAAAATTAGATTCGAATTTTGAAAACGACACTTTTAAGAGGCAGAGTCACGAATCTTGAACATAGATCTAATTTTATAAACTTAACTTGAAAATTTTCTAATACAATTTTATAAAATAAGACACGATAATTCGACTAACTCAAATTTTTTTACTCAAATCAATAAAATATTCACTTTTATTAAAATTTCGAATTATGACATATATTGGTAAAAAAGCGCATTTCCCCAAGGCGCCCCTTTTTTTATTTTTTTATTCGGTAAAGTATATAAACAGTTACTTAATTATCTCAAAAACTACAAAATAATTACTAAACTTTCAAAAATTACACATAAACATTAAAATTTAATTTTTATTACAGAATGGTCACTGAATTGTTAACTGACGTAAATTTAATGACGTGACAGTTACGAAAATTTGAATAATAATACATTTAATCATCTATATTTACATATTCAATCAATTTAATCCTAATTCAACCCTCATTATTGATGTCTAAATTAATTGAATGTGTAAATATTGAGAATTAAATGTGATGTTATACAATTTTTTGTAACTGTCATGTTACACGGTTAATAAAAATTAATGATTTGGTGATCATTTTATAACAAAGCTAAAATTTAATGCTTATTATGTAACATTTTAAAATAGTGACCATTTTATATTTCTAAGATAATTTAGTGACCATTTTATATTTTTAAGATAATTTAGTGACTATTTGTGTACTTTATTTCTGCCACACTTCCTTGTTAAGAAACCACTCGAAAATAATTAAAGCTCGCCAACTCACCAAACAACTCGGCAAACTCGGTCGTCCTCAACCCCACTGACAGACAGCCAACTCTCTTCAGTTCCATTTTCCGCTCTCTTAAGACGTGAGATCCACTCCTTCCGCTCCAACTCACCCCGCGTCAACCCAGTCAACTCTCTTTTCTTCAATTAACATTGTAAATACTCGTCTTGTTTCCACTTTTCCCCTCATTTTTGTCCTCCTCCTATTTCAACGTCTTTCTCTAATCGTCTCTTTTTTGTCTAGATATCATCGCTCTCGTAACTCCTTATACTAAGGACTCACTGCTATTTGTATCAATCATTTCTGGGATACCAAGATCGGTTAAAATCACGACTGATTTCGAGATTCATGAACTCGTTTTTAAGACTCGGTCCGAGTTTTGAGCTGATTAAGGATCGGATCGAGCTGCGGTGACTCTATGTAGAGTTGCCCCTTCAGATTAGGGATTTTGGAGAGAGAGAAAATTATAGCTTTAAAGTATGACGGCTGTACGAAGGTGGACTGAGGGGATGTCCTCAGATAATGTCAAGGGTTTGGTTTTAGCGCTTTCTTCCAGCTTATTTATTGGGGCTAGTTTCATTGTTAAGAAAAAAGGGTTGAAGAAAGCTGGTTCTTCTGGTATCAGGGCAGGTACTGCAATTTATCAAACTTTTACTAATAAATTTCCTTCTTTTATTGATATTTAGAATTGGGGTTTTTGTTTTATTAGAATTGGGAATTTGATGAACTAACACAGTCATTAAATCGATTTGAGTGCAAGTATTTTAGCAAAATTATGCATAATCTGTGAAAGTGATGTATATGTGTCTGTATAAGACGATGCTGGAGAAAAATGGCACACTTGTTCAGTTGATGGTTCGTTTTGCTTGTATATTTTGTAGCAATTGAATAAAAAAGTTATGTTCATGAATCATGATATGACTGTTATTGCATATATTGTTATGTTGCTTTGAAATCAGCACTCTTTTTTCGGTATTCATCTCAGTTACCTGAAGAACTTCTTGGGATGCATTTGCCATCATTTAGTAATTTTTCAAGTTTTCATTCTTTACAAGGACTCTTGTATTGCTCTAGTGCTTAACACAGTGCCAATGACATTTGTTTTATTGGTTTTTACCTTTCACACAGGCGTTGGAGGCTATTCTTACTTGTCGGAGCCACTTTGGTGGATAGGCATGATAACAAGTAAGTTTTATGGATTTTTGTTGATCATTAACTCAACTTTTCATGTTTTTGTTTCCCTATTGGGATTTGGGTACCTCTCTCTTCTTCTAGCCATTTCTTATTTCTCTTCTTTTCGAATATTATCTCTAAAAAATGTGTTATATACGCCACATTGCACCTATTCAAAATGGGATGATCCTTTCAATGTTTTGTTGGCATTTATAGAAATATAATATTCTTAATTTCATTGCATACTTACATTTATGGACTATTCAAACTGGGAGTCTTGTTAAATTTACTTAGTTGTTTCAGTTGCTTATGGTTCATGTTTCAGTTACTTAGTTGTTTCAGTTGCTTATGGTTAATTCTATTTGTTAATCGGCTGTGCTACAGTGGTTGTGGGGGAAATTGCTAATTTCGCAGCTTATGCATTTGCACCTGCTATACTGGTTACTCCTCTTGGTGCCCTCAGCATCATCATCAGGCATGGATATATATCAGTCACTCAAATTTAGATTTGGTCTTTTATTGTTGATTGCTAACTATCATCTCTTGCAGTGCGTTTCTCGCGCATATAATTTTACAGGAAAGATTACATACTTTTGGGATTCTTGGTTGTGCTTTATGTGTCGTGGGATCTACAACTATTGTTTTGCATGCTCCACCAGAACGTCAGATTGAATCCGTAACAGAAGTTTGGAATCTTGCTACAGAGCCAGGTTCCATTTTGTTATATTGCCCTTGGCTCTGAACATTGTCTTATTAAAATTGTTGAACTGCGAACAAAGGAAATGATTGTAGCTCCTCTTTCATCCTCTCTCAGGGTTCCTCTTTTATACAGCACTGGTCTTAACAGTTGTCTTTATACTTATATTCCGCTTTGTACCGCAATATGGACAGACGCACATTATGGTTTACATTGCAGTTTGCTCTCTTGTGGGTTCCATTTCGGTATGCATCCCTGACAAGTTGGTTGTAACTTAATTTTGTTTGCATCCCAATATATTTTCAGATTTTTATTTCTCAAAGTGTTCTTTCACAGGTCATGAGTGTTAAAGCACTTGGTATAGCCTTGAAGTTAACCTTTTCAGGAATGAATCAGCTTGTATATCCACAAACATGGGCCTTTACTTTAGTTGTGCTTACTTGTGTGCTTACTCAAATTAATTATTTAAACAAGGTAATGGTTAGTTGTCGTTTCTTTTGTCCTTTTGATATCTATTTCAATGTCTTTCATGTTACCCTTCAAAGAAATGAAACAAGAGAACAGTGTGGGGAATGGAAGAGAATATATTGGAATTCATCATTTTTTATTTTCTGTTTCATCTCTAGTTTTGAGCAATTTATAGAAAAGGTAAATTGGAATTTTCATTTTCTTGATGACTACTGAATTAGTTTAAATCAGTTGAAATTTATCCATTTATGGTTTTCGACTTTCGTACTCTGAGACGTGACTTGATCACTACCTTGATTTTGTGTTGGTCGTGTTTGCTGAATTAAGACTTCTGTTTCACACTCTTATTCTTGTTCTTGCCTTGAAAATTGCAGGCGCTTGACACTTTCAACACAGCTGTTGTTTCTCCCATATACTATGTTATGTTCACATCACTGACTATTTTAGCAAGTGTAATCATGTTCAAGGTAATTGCCGGTCATTAATTTTCACTCGAAACCAAGCCCCGTTCGAATCATCGTAGATGAACTGCTTAACCTATATATATGTGCTTCCCCTATGAACCTCTATTTCAAAACTAAGATCAGTTTAATAAAATGCTTACTGGTTAGCATTCTTATTACTGAAAGTAGCTAATTGAAATTTGTTTTATCAGGATTGGGACAGGCAGACCCCGACGCAGATTATAACAGAGATGTGTGGATTTGTTACCATCCTTTCAGGAACTTTTCTTCTTCACAAAACCAAGGATATGGTTGATGGTATGATCTCATCAACCTTGAATAGTGAATTTATTTTCTCATTCATTCATAGCGATTAACAGCCTCGTGTTAGCACATGAAGCATATTGCAGCAATACCTCATTGAAGCTTTTCTACTTGTTTTTTGCATTTTAAACATTTGATGAATCATCTTAAACCAGGTCCAAGTTTGACATCTATGTCAATTCGAGCACTAAAGCATGATGAAGAGGATGGGTTTGATGAAGGCATCCCTCTTAAGCGCCAGGATTCATCGAGAATACCTTGATTGAAACTTTAGGTCATCGATGCCATTCGACGAATCTCAGACCTTATGGGGAGAAGCCTTGTCGATGCCAATGTGTATTCGATCACACCCGGATTTTGGGAAGGTGGTATTATTTGTGGCTCTATTACCAGTCGCTTCAAGATCAAACTATATAAACTCAAGAGCTTTTTGCCTTGTATAAACTATATATCCATAGTTCTCACCATGTGGAGTGAGAAAAACAAGAACAAAGGAATCAAATACAAGCAAATCTTTTTCCAATTTTGATTTGGTAGATCCACCATTGTTCCCTTTTCATTTATTTGAAATGGTATGTGCTTGATTTTCAAAATACAATGTGTGAGTGAAGTTATACGTCACAAAGGAAATCAAATCTTTGCATTCACTTGGCTATTTGCTTTAGGAGAGCAGACACAGATGCACAATGGGTGGACTCATAGTTGCATTTCTCGCAGCAAGATTGCAGCAGCTGGATTACTTTTTGGCACCTGCAAATTGCAATGCATATAACACCGATCGTATCGTTTTAGAAACAACCCGAGTACAAAATCATCTGAACTCGAAATAGCTCAAACAAGTAATCCAAAATGACTTCAAAAAACGACCACCAACCTCAAATGAATCGAATTCGAAACAACTCAAAATTGAACCAAACCTGAAAGAACCTAAAGTGACCATGCGGAGTGATATTGACATGTCTAGTATGTCTTGAAAAAACCAACGGAAAAATGTGAATAAACAGAATTCGAAACAACTCAAAACTGAACCAAACCTGAAATAACCTAAACTCAAAATGATTTCAACCTAACCATTTTAAACCCTAAACAGACCGATACAAAATGATATTGGCATATGCCTAATAGGAGACATATCTTTTGCTAGTTTTGTTTTAGGATCCAAATTAAGCATCCATTTTTTTTTAAAACAATTGCAGCACCAAGAATGGATCAAACTGATACAAGCATTTTAACTTCTAAGCTAATAAAAACCCAAAATGACTCAAACTCGAATGGATCCAGCAAACTCAAATGAATCGAATTTGAAACAACTCAAACTCAAAGCTGAACCAAACCCAAAATACCCTAAACTCGAAGGGAACTTAACCTAAAAATTGACACATCTAGTAAGTGACATATCATTTGCTAGTGTAGTTTTCTTATTCAAAAACAGGACTCAAATTAAGCATCCATTTTTGAAAACAATTGCATTATCAAGGATTGATCAAACTGATACAAGCATTTTAATTTGTAAGCTAATCCGTTGTCTTTAAAAACAAATACCCATCCCTTTATTCAATAAATTAACCAAGGAAAATCAACCAAATTACTTTGGGAAATCATAAAAAAATATTTACCTTTGAGGAAGGAAATTGTTCTTGGAGAGACAAGCTTGGATATCGCAAGCTTCTTTCTTGCAAGGCTCTTTGCTTGGCTGCGCCATCTCTTTTGTTGCTCCGATTTAATTCCTCCCCTCTAAAATCAAATATTCTCAGCTTCAAATTTTTTGAAAAAAAAAAATAAAGTTTGCTCTGTCTTCGGTTCACGCAAGCTCAAGAATCTCGTAGAGAAGCGGCAGCTTAAATATGAGAATTAGACGGGTGGCCTTGATTTGGGCCGGTTAATTTTCGGGTGGATTTGAGTCATTTTTTTATATGCTAAACGGATTATTTTGTCCTGAGTTCGACCCAAATTAGTAATGTTGTCATTTGCGCGAAACCACATTCAATTAGGTTCTTCGATTCGCTCATTGTAGCAAATTAGTCCATTGACTAACGTTGATTGACGGAACCGTTAATTTAGTCTTTAAATTTTAATGTGTCATTCGTTTGCGCCACATAGCATGTCATGTCAGCGTTAAAAAGTCAAAAAATTGACGTCGCTTAGGTTCTAACGTACCAAAAAATAATAAATTTTTATCTTATTTTTCATATTAAATTTTAACCAAACAAGTAATGACACGTGACATTATTTGATTGGTTTTAAAATAAATAGTTAAAATAACTCTAATATGAAGGGGTTGAGAATCAAACTCAAATTTTAGTGGAGGAAAGATCAATATATAACGCCGTTCAAATAACATGACTGTTGTTGCTTTTTCTTCCTTACCTTTGAAAATTTTGCAAAAAGAAAAAAAAAATGGAAAATTGCCTAGAAATTTTCTTCAAACACTCGGGACAAGCTACCCCTCCCACCATCATTCCCTTCAGACTTACGGCTTCCAAATGATCAACGAATACCCTTACGATCCCAATATCTTCACAAAGATTTATGATCCTTTTTTAGAGTGAAATTTTCTTTATTTAGCTTTTCACCGTATTCTCAACATTAAAAATCTATAGATCCTTTGTTTTTAGGGTCTTGTTTAATACATTCTTTAAGTCAATTGGTCTTTACGAAAAAGTGAGTTTTTTTTTTCTCTATATATTTTTACATTTCATTATTCCTAAAGTTTGAATTACTGATTTGCAGTTCCAAAATTATGTATCTTTAATTTTGTTTAGATCATTACTTATTCTCCTAATTCTTTTCGCCGTTTTAACTATCGATTCGCAAAGTAGCTGTTAAAACCGAAAAAAGTATAGATGCTTATCTTTGCATTTTTATATAAAGCTTACTGTTATTTGATTGTTCATCTATTTGGATAATAGAATTAACGAATTCTAGTAATTTTTTTGTAGTTAAAGCTGCGTGCAATTAGATTTATTGATAAAAATATAAATGAGTTAAATTTACTTGAAAGTTTACTAGTAGGGTGCACTACGCTACCAGTGAGATCAGTTAAATTTAATTTTTTGTGTGCATAATTCTCAAAGGTAGTAAAGAAGAAGGAGCAATCATGCTATTTGGATGAAGTTATATATTACATTTGGTGTTTATTGACATGGTTAATAAGTTGGTCTGATGACAAAGCATTGGGCTTTCCTCCACCAAGATCTAACTTCAATTCCCGGCCTTTTCATATTAAAAGTTATTTTAACTCTTTACTTTAAAACAAATCAAATGATGTCATGTGTCATCATCGGATTGATTAAAATTTAATACAAAAATAAATTTTTTTCCCACATTAACATTTTGACTTTTTAACGTTGATATGTCATGCCATGTGGCACAGACGATTGACACATTAAAGATTACCAGTCAAATTAATGGTTTCATCAGTCAACGTTAGTCAAGAGACTAATTTACTGCGATGTGCAAATTGAAAAACTTAATTGAACGCATTTCGCGGGGGGCAACATTGCTAATTTGAGTCGAACTCGAAGGCAAAATAACTCTTTTAGCTTTTTTATATTGAGTTGGAGGGTAAATATATATTTCAGTATTTAATTTGGTTTAAATGTTTAATTTGATATTAAATTTTGAGAAAATGTTTCACGATTCATAGTAAAAATTTTGTTTTTTTAAGCGGGTTTAGTTTAGAATTTAAAGGCTTAGCTTAGAAGTTTAGTTTAGTAATAAGGTTTAGAATTTTGAGTTTATAGTTAGAATTTATATTTTCAGGGGTTAAAATTTATGAACTATAATATTAATTTTGAGTGAAATTAACTATGTTTATGGAAAAATATAACTATCAGACTAATAAACTTTAACTTTTTTAATTAGTCAATTAAATTTGCATTCTTTATTCAATTATATTTAAAGTCTTCTTATTTAAACAAGTATCTAAAATTGATTTTTTGATTCAATATAGTTTAATAAATTGCTTATCGTATATTTCAATTTGACCTGAATAGTCAGGTTTAATTATCGATCTAAAAAAATAAATTATGTACCTAGTTGAACTTAAAAAAATATATATTTTAAATTTAAACATTCAAGTCGATTGTTTATCAAAATCAATTTTAGTTTTTTTAGTATAATGAAAATAATGCAAATTGAAAAGGATGATATTGTTGTGAACCACAATCTTAACCATTTTTTTTAAAATTGATAAATTTTATTTATTAAAAATCATATTTAAAATAATCTTAAAATAATTACAAAGTATTATTGTTCAAATAATTTTATTGGTAAATTAAATATGAATTTATCCAGAACAAAAAAATAGAAAAAATATTATGAATATTTATCTATGTGGATGTCTATAATGATAAGGACTTTATCAAGGTGATTTGATTTACTTTATCAGTTTAATGTATTATGTACTTCTTATGCCTATAAATAGATGATCTAATGAAGTCACTATACACTTGAGTATTGTGAATAATATAAATCTCTCTTCCTCACATATCTTTATTCTTTCATTCTTATTTTTTGTTCTTATTATATATTTTTTATTTTATTCACAACAAAAAATATTATTATTAAAATTTGGATCACATTAATAATAATTAAATTAACCTAACTTAAATTACAGTAAATCCTATTAAAAAAGATAAATTAGAATGAATCGGGTTCTTTTATTCGGATCAGAATTAACAGTACAAGGCTTTTGAACTTGCCGTGTAAGTCTACACGTGGCCCAATCAAGTTGAAAGACTTTTGCCCTTTGAAGGCAAAGTCTGAAAGCCAAAGCTTCTGTCTTGTCTGTCAAAAGTCGTCATAGCCTTAAACTTTATCTTCTTCTTCCCTCTGATTATCGATCGAAAAGAAGATGGAACATATCGAACCATTCATTGAAATTTCCAGAACCAAATTTAAACAAGCTTCGATTCTTTGGGCGGAGGGTTTCAGAGAAGCTTGTTGTCTGCACAGAGTTATCGTTCTTTGCTACAGGTTTCTTTTCTTTTCTTTTTCTTCCTATTAATCAATCAAATTTACTTGTTTTTGGTAAACAAATTCTGGGTTCTTCTAAAGATTTGAAATTTAGTTCATTTAGATGGGTTTTGTTCTGTTTTTTGGCAGGTCGAAGAAGCTTTTGATTAGAACCGGACAGTGTTTTCTTTTGAATGGATTCATTTTCTTAGGAAGGTAAAGCTGAGTTTTTGTTTTTCCCCCCAGAATTGCTGATTTGCAAATGAATGTAATTTTGCTTTATTCTGTTGTGTTTTTCTTTTTCAGTTTGTTTGTCTTGAATTCTGTTGTTATCCCAATACTACAATGGATATTGCCTGATCATTACACGCAGACCGGTTGTGAAGGAATGTCTGAATTCCATGGTGTCTTCAAATTTTATTCCTTCTTACGTGGTTTCCTCGTACAACTATTTTATGTAAGTGTTTAGGATTCAGATGAATTTGAATTTCCAATGTCTGGTTTAGTGGAATTGTGTTGATTTGTGCATGATGATGGTAATCCGACTTAGTCACCACTCCTCGCCTGCAAACTCCCCTATCGATGCTACTTACGGTGTCGATATAACCATTATATGCTTTCCAATTGCTTCCTAAATGAAAAGTTCAACTGTTGCACCCTTTATCTGTATGTCTTATTTCCAGAGCTGTTCGAGTACTTATCCGGGAACTGCGTGCTTTGTGTTTCATTGCTAATACTAATAGTGCACTTTATCACATCTGTACCATGCACATTGTTTCGTTTTCTGCATGTGATAATGCAGTTTCTGTTAATCTTATGCCTTTTAGTTCCGAATATTGCTGACAGAACATATGATGACTTGAAATGATTTAGAAACGAGATAGAAATGCTTATCGTGTCTTTTGGTCTTTGTCTCGCTATGAAAAACTAACTTTATCAAACCAGGTATCATCACCTATTTGATTTATCGCCTGCAGGTATTTTGGTTCTATCCCTTGTACGTCTTCAGCTTTATTCTGAGCAATCTCTGGTACTTTTCTTAGCCTGTAATTGTTTATATTACAAGATGGAATTTAAACCGCATGTTGAAGTTATCCATTTTTGTGTTTCTGTTTGAACCAACAATGTCGTGGTCTAGGTACAATGACATTGCTACGCATGGTTTCGCTGCAATGGGGAGATCCGGGACTTCTGTGGTGGAATCCTCGAAACAAAATGATAAATTGACCTCAGACAGCAATGCGCATGCAGCAAGGCCGACTGGCCTCGGAGGGTACTAATGACTGGTCGTTCTTCTTAAACAAAAAATTAAACTTTGCATAGATTTGCAAGTCTGGTTTTCATTGTATGTTTTCCTGCAGGATTATGATAGGAATAGGGGAGCAGGTATATTCGGTGCTTCTTCTAACTTTCTTTTTCTTAGAGGTAAAAATTATCATCTATATCATATATTTTCGGTCTTCCTTTTAACATTTTTCTGGGTATGAAGTTGTCTATATTTTTCGAGATGATGACTTGCATCCTTTTACAATTTACGTGTAGGTTTATGCCACGGGATTTATACCCTATGTCGGGAAGGCACTCAATTTTGTACTTCTTTCTTGGATGTATGCGTATTACTGTTTCGAGTACGTGGCAAAAAATGTAGTATTTGTTTTCTTAATCTTGTTCCTCTTAGTCTAAGCTAGGTAATGGCTAAATAACATTTGAACTTCTTAGGTACAAATGGAACTTTACAGAATGGGGACTGGAAAAGAGACTGGACTTCTTCGAAACTAATTGGGCGTTCTTTGCTGGTTTTGGTAATTACTTTTCACTGTAGTCAATTTCTCTTTGAGATTTCCGTTACAGAAGTGAAAAGAACCTGAGAGAATTACTACTTTTACAAGTTGAAAATAGGAAGTAGACAACTCTTTGTTGAACGGACAGCTATATCATGTCCGAAATCTCACTGATATTCTAACTGTATTTTTAGGAAGTCCTTGTGTTCTGGCAATTTTCTTCTTCTCACCTCTCGTGGGCTACGGTCTTATGGCCATACTCTTCCCTCTGGTTCGTCTCGAATCTCGAGTCTCTCGACCCTTTTTTCTATTCTCTTTGGTAATTATAGAATCTCTCTTTCCTGAAACATTGGATGGTCTTTAACATGCATGTTTTTCAGTTTGTTCTTACTGCAACAGGCACAGAGGCCGAGCAAGTTATCTCTGCTCGAAGAAGAAGATTTAGTGGTGTCGAGTTAGGGAAGTTTCCCATATTTTATGCAGCGGATACTTTATTGTAAGCTACCTGCTTTAATTAGCTTTAAAACACTTCAACTTTTGTTTTTCGATGTAATCGTTTATTTCTTCTCTAGGATGCGAGTCTTGTCCCTCCTCCCATCGGAATCCCAAGGACGAATGCAAGACGACAAAACGCTATAACAGATACCGTCTTATGTTCTCACAACTTCTCAACAGTAAGTCCATTTCGACAAGCACGAAAACCGGCAGTTGTTTCAAAATTTTCATCCAAGAATCTTCAGGACACCGCCATGGCTGTCGGCATTTCGTTTTTGTATCAGTGTTGGGTACATAAAAATGCAGAAATTAGAAGTGTAAAAACATACACTATCACTGATTTCTGCCCCTTTATTAGATTATCAGAAATGTGTATATATAGTTTGGTATTATTAACTTTTAAATGAAAAGGATTCAAGTTTGAAATTTGTATGTTATGAAGTTTGGTTATTATTGCATCCCAGAACCGGACCGAACTGGTTAGTTGGACCAGTGGGGTATAATCGAAAATACGTGAACCGTTGTAAATCGTCAAAAGCCGATGATTTGACCAGTGGAATCGGTTTTCTGGGTTTTTATTTAATTATTGTTGAATTGGTTAAACTGAAAATAGGTAGTCTAACTGTTTTTTTTATAGTATAGATGTGACTACAAGGTATTATATGTTCATATAAATTCTTAATCTTTTGACAATGCACGCACCTTACAGACAAATTGAATTGAACCCGAATTGAACCTGAATTGTTTTGGATGATCATCAGCCTCAGACAAATTGAATTGAACCCGAATCGTATTGGATGATCATCAGCCTCTTTTCCACTGAAACTATTCGGATCTCCTAAGTGGTCTAACTGGTTAAACCATTGATTCTGATTTTTATAGCATTGTTTAAAAAACTCAAAATGTTGAAATTGTAACACAAAAATTAAATTTACAGTTTATGTATAATACATATGGATCAATAACAAAATTTAGTTTAGTTATTCTTTTAGGTTAGAATCAAAATTTTGTAATTTTAAAGTACATTGATAAAAAAAACAATCTATTAATTCTACAGTGATTAAATTTATAACTTACATGCAGCAATATTACAAATAAAGTAATAACAAAAGTCGATTCTGACCATTTTGTTATGTTCAAATTTCATACTTGATCCTTATATTTTAATTTTAACATAATTTCTATTCAAAAAATTAAACATAATTTGATTCTTTGTTGTGAATAAAATAACAAAGAACAATAATAAGAACAAAGAACAAGAATGGAAGAACAAAGAGATTAGAGAAAGAGGAAGATTTGTATTATTCTCAAATATAGGATTGTGTATACAATGCCTTTAATGAATCATCTATTTATAGGCATAAGAAGTACATAATACATTAAACTCTAATTAATAGAGATAATGTTCCTAATAATAAATAAATCAAACTCATTAGATAAAGTTCTAATCATGATAGACATCCACATAGATAAATATTCATAACACTCCCCCTTGGATGTCTATGAAGATAACGTGCCTCGTTAAAACCTTACAAAGATAAAAATCCAATGGAAAAAAATTTCATTAGTGAAGGAAAAAGAGTACACACATCTTTAATACGCGTAACATGTTGCCTCATTAAAAACCTTACCAGGAAAACCCATTGTGATAAAACATCGGTTAAGGAAAAAAGAGTGCAACGCATATTTACTCCCCCTCATGAAAACATCACAGAAGATCTTTGAATTTTCATAATTCAATCCTGAATATTACTTTTCTAAAGATCGTGAGGGATGAAATTTTGGAGTAATATGTTCCATGATGTATCCACTTTCAAACTGAGATATACAACTTGCATTATCTTCACACAAGGTAGCTTTTGTCATATCTTGTAAAAGTAAATCAAAATATCTTTTGGATATGTTGGGTCAATGGTCTTAGCCAAACACATTTTTGGCTTGCCTCGTGCATAACAATTATTTCTACGACATTTGAGGAGGCATCAACGAATGTTTGAAGATCTAAATGTAATGATCTTTGTATATCCATGGATATTGCTTGACCAACTAATATATGGTGCTTCAAAACCAAGAAAAGATATAATTATCTTTATTCACATCTAATAATCTTACAACTATTGGGATACTCAATAGATATGCTATATTCATATTGAATCTTCTTTAAGATTCTTTCAGCTTATGTCTATTCATAAACAAAAAGAAATATATAAAAATGCTCGATCTTCAGGTCGAGATAAACTTGATGTCAAGATTCAAGTACTTGTATTGAAAGTACTTCATGAGCTTCCAATTTGAAGCTCTTTAGGAGTTCTAAAATTATCATAATGGATCTTGATCCAAACTCCTTTATAAAATAAGAAATATGATCATTCTTATAGTATTTTCTCAATTTGTATTCACTAAGGCGATTATACTAAATGTGTCAAAATATTCATGAGACATGTCTAAATAAATTTCCTCGGAAATTTCCAAATGCTTCTACCATTTTAAATCCTTCAAGGATAAATATGGATCCACAAATAATTAGACGCATGCAAAAAAATTTCATAACTGCCAAAGTAATTGCATCCACCATGAAGTAATTAAAACTTCTCATAAATCATAGTTCAAGTCGTATTTACGACTACTGATTTGTGCCTCACTTGCATTACACCTTTAGGTGTTTGGACTGCTGGTCCAAATACTTCTATTTTAGAAGTTCAAAGCGTCTTTCAACATAGACCAATTCAATATCTATACTTCTAGATAGATATTATACAAGATCCTCGATTTCTTTTTTTACTTCTATATTAGTATTTTATGTAAAATTGTTTGTAAAATCGTTGTCGACAACTTTCTAATTTTCTGGTTCCATTCTCGTAATGACATAACTCATCGAGATCTCTTCAAGATTTCAATCTTTATTTCAAGTGCCTGAAACTCTTATAGAGTTTTATTATTTGTTATGTCTTGGGTCTCTTCAGGAGCACCCGCCTCCAATATATGACCATCTCATATTACTTTCTATTTTCGAGAATTTTGATCATTGGAACCATTTCAACTATCATGCTTTAGGCATGATTTACATTCTCTCGCTCTAAAATGTAATTTAAACTTAGAGCATTTCAGCTGGTATATGAGACTTAATTACTCTCACTGGGTCAGTAAATATGCCCGGCAGTTGACATGTAATAACATGAATTATCTTATGAACTTCTAGTTCATATACGAGGATCTAGATAATGATAATTCATTTTCCTCTATCCAGCTGATTATTATCTCCCCCTGATGTTGAGAAAAATCATGTCATAAATGATTCTCCAACTAAAGTTTAAGAATTTAAACATAAAAGGAGACTCGTACTCAATATATATTCTCAACCCATTTTATTTACCCATTTTGTGCGTTGTGGTGGAGCAATTCATATCGCACATTCAAAAATCATAAAATGGGAAATGTATGGTTTCTGACCAAAAACCAATCATAACGGGGAGTTTATTATAACTCGTTGGCTTGATGCGTATAAGTGTTGCTATATGGAAACACCATATAAATAATAACTCTTTTGTTCTCATAGTTTAGCTATTAAATATGAGGCATCCAATTGAAGTTTTGCTAAACTATATTTTTCATAATCAATAGGCTTTGTAACAACTGATATAGCCTAAAATATAAACCCACTAGTTTTTCAAGACGAATAGTCTAACTGCATAATCTGAATCTTTTTAGAATCAATCTCACAAACTTCTGGTTGTAAGTTGATAAAACAATGTAGATGCATCTACTAAAATCATATAAAACTTTCCACATTTGTGGATATATGGGCCCATATTTCGTTCAGATATGCAAGACATACAGTCTTAACTTCAGTACAAGAACTTTAAGTTCTAATTCTTTTGGTAAGTGGGATCATCTATATCCTTTGAGAACAAACAACACAAGAACTTCAGGTTCTTTTAATAAGTGGAATTTAATCAATTTCTTTAAGCAACACAAGAACTCCACGTTCTTTAATAAGTGGAATTTAATTCATTCCTTTGAGAATAAGCACCACAAGAACTACATGTTCTTTTAATACATGTGCATGTAAATCTCAATAATTTCTGCACCATTATTGATCAGGATGGTCTAACCGATCATGCCAACTATATATATGTGTGTATATATCTCTGAATTTGTAAACTTCTTGTTTACCATAACATGTAATTCAATCTTACTCGTACATGTCTAGTACGACCATCAAAATTGTTCCTTTAAATAGGAATATATTTAGCTTTTTCGGAGCTTTCAATTGAAATTATCTTTTGGTAGCAATATATAGCTCTCATAGAGCTTTAAACTGACTTTTTGGCTACCAGAACTTATATCCATATTGGTCTATTTCAAATGCCAATTGATAACATATGTTATATATAATTCCCAAAGGGATATTTTGCAAACTCATATTTCTCTCTTAAAATTTCCACTTATAGTTGTGACGATATTATTATCATTAGCGGTAATTATTGCAATATTCGCAATTCTGCACTTTTCATAATGTGCTTTCTCTCAAGAATTTATTGCTCTTCTAGAGCATCAATATTTTCAGTACTTTGAGATATAGTACTCACATTATTCCCTTGCATTTAAATGGGAAAATATATCTTATGCTTATGTTGAGCATAAATCATCACCATAGATTGTATTTGACAAGTAATCATGTTAAACAAAATAAATAAATATCATAATATATAAATATAAATATAAAACGTAAATAATTAATGTGTGTAAAATAAATAAACGTAAAGTAAAATAAATAAAAATAAATAAATAATTTTCTTCAAAGTTATAAGAATAATTAGAAGATGATTTATTTCTTTCGAGGGTTATAAGAAAATCAACAACGTCCAAAAGAGTTGGACCAACAATGTCCAAATAAAGTTGGACAAATATCATATTCGTCATGTTTCGCAAACAAAATTTGCTTCTATTTTCTTTCCTTTATCATTCAATGATTCTTGATTTTTCAACGTACAACACGTACGAGACCAATGGTTTATAACATCGCATTGGTAATAAGAAGAGTTTTACTTCAATGGAATGATCTTTATCGCTCTTGTCATCCTTATAATCTCACTACCAGTGGGTAGAAGTATTCTTAAAATGATCATATTTTTCATGTCTATATTCATAGCCTCGACCATGACCACAACTTCTAATGTGGCTTTTATTCTTTCCATAATATAATCTCACATTCACTTCAGAGAATGGAGTAGAGTCAGTGGGCCTTTGAATCTTTTTCACATATCCTTATCACAGAGAACAAAGATTTAATCTTCGTACGCGACATTGTTAAACATGTCCACAAGGTCCTTTAAAAACTTCCTTTGAGACCAGTAGCCTCGCAGAACGGGATGTCCAGTCAATATACTTGGATTATATCGAAATTATGTCTCTAATTGAATAATGATTTACCATGTTTGCATTCACTTCAGGGAATGAAACAGTTCCAATAATCGCATGGAATAAACATCATGCTTGCATTCACTTCAGGGAATGCCTCTCATAAAACTTTTTGGATCAAGACGAATTTTCGTAGCTTGAAATTGGGAGAAGTCTATGGTCGAGTTTTTCGACGAAGAAGAAATATTGCTTTCGAGCAAATATAGACTTTATAATAATATTCTTGTAAATTCAAAATCATCATGATTTATCGCACTTTGAATAAAAATTAAACCAAAATTTACCGATATTGATTTTTCTCTCGTGGACAATGGAGACATAACATATGACCGAGATAGCTTCTCATAGTCCCTTTATATCACATCTCTTTCCAAGCCATTTAAATACATGTAAAACTCAAAACACGGTTAAAAATACCAACTTTTATCAATAGAATAACATAAATAAAATTTGATCTTTAATTATAAGAAACAAGAAAAAAATGATTTGACCAACAAAAATAAATATGTTCAAAATTTGATTGACTAGATCTGTTAAAATCTATATCTGTCTTAATCAATTAAAGTATGAAATTGAACCATTTTTTTGCGAATTGAAATCCCTAATTATAAACCAAGCATAAAATGAGATATAAATCAAAATAAACAAATTAATAATATTACTACTTAATGCTCGCATCTCTAATAATGCACAAATATAAAATAATATGTTATCATGTAACAAAACTTTAAGTTACAAACTATAAACGTCAATCATTAAACAACCAAAAACACATCACTTCTTTTTCATAAGAAAATGTCGGCATTGTCAATAATAAATAGACATTTGATATAATTGTATGTTATTTTTATAACAAATCTAATCATTTCATAAATAAATAAATAAATAGATAAAGGCATGAAACTTAAAATTATTTATTTATCTGTCAACATTACTAATAACTAATACATTATATATAGGTTTTAATCAAATGATAACATATAATCATACCAAATTCGATTATATATACAATCATAACTATACAAAAAAATCATAATATACTAACACAAAAATAAAATCAAACCTTAAATCATGAAATATATAAACGAAACGATGAATCATAATATACTTCCCTTATATTTGGAATGATTATAAAAACACCAATAATTCTCACCAAATTCATGTTTACGCATCAAATTAAAGGGAAGATGAAACTTGATCTTTAACCAAAATCTTCTGAGCGAACTCGTGCTGATAACGTGTTGTGAATAAAATAACAAAAAACAATAATAAGAACAAAGAACAAGAATGCAAGAACAAATAGATGAGAGAAAGAGGGAGATTTATATTATTCTCAAATATAGGATTGTGTATACAATGCCTTCAATGAATCATCTATTTATAGGCATAAGAAGTACATAATACATTAAACTCTAATTAATAGAGATAATATTCCTAATAATAAATAAATCAAACTCCTTAGATAAAATTTTAATCATGATAGACATCCACATAGATAAATATCCATAACATTCTTTAATTTTTTTTATTACACTATTAAGTTAAAATGCCACATTTTTTTGAGAAAGACTTTAACACACACAAAGGTGGATTTTGGTATAAGTTATAACTAGTTGGGGGAGCCAACTTAAAATTTTTGAAAATTTTAAATTTTTAAACTAAAATTTTCGAAAAACATTGAGAATTAATGATAATTTAAAAAAAATCAAAGGGGACTTAATTAAAAATAAAACTTAATGAAATTTTAAATTTTTTGAAGAGGACAAATTAAAAAATTTAAAAATTGAAGGGTAAAATATGAATATCCCAAAAGTTTTGGGGGGCCAGGGGCCCCACTAGCCTCACCAAGCTCTGTCTCTTTATACACAACCCGTGTAAAATTTAATTTATATATATTTGTTAAATTTAAGGGTTAGTGGTTTAATAAAGGTTTAGAGTTTAAAAATTTATGTTGTAGGGTTTATAATTTATAATTTAAGGTTAGTGTTTAGGGTGTTAGGGTTAAGATTTTAGATTTTAAGTTAGAATTGTGTAAAAAAAATTATACGAGCTATAAATATAACCCTTTTTTTATTAGAAAGGATAAATTAATTGCACAACATGTCGTAAATTATGACTCTTGTTATAAATTAATTTTTAAAATTTTAAACATTTTAATTTCATTCTCGACTCACTTTCTAAATATCATTTTTAAATTTTTAAATGTTTCAATATCATCCCAAAAAATTAATTTTATTCTAAATTAGTCCTCAAATTTTTAAACGTTCTAGTTTCATCCTCGAATTAGGAATATATGCTAATCATATCTTATGTTAATAAATTTTTTATAAAAATTGTTAATTATCATGTAAACATTGATATGTATTATGCAATAATATAATGTGGCATAAGCAATAATTGGAGGATAAAGTTAAAATATTCAAAAGTTCAAATACAAATCTAGAATAAGGTCATAGTTTAAGAATGACACCGAACCATTTAAAAGTTTGAGACCAATTTAAAATGAAACTCATTAGAAATAAAATTAAAACATTTAAAAGCTTAAAAAACCAATTTAAAATGTGAATCATAATTTAGTCACATGTTAAAAAATCCTTTAACAACGTTTATTATTCATATTAGCTTGATCAAATTATGTCACAAACCAAATCTCAAATTTAAACAGATAGGAGAACCAAAATCAAAACAAAACTAACAAGGTACCTAGCTATTTAGAACCTTAATTTCTGTCATATAAAATCAAATGTATTTTCATCAAGGGAAAAAGAATCAACCTGTCACATAAGGGAATTAAGAAGCCCACTAACCAAACTTATAGATTAAATTCCCTTTGACTGTTATTGAGAATTATTAGGGTCTTCATCTCCACTATCTGAACTACCTTGTCCTTGAGTCTGGTGTTGTTGTTGCTGCTGCTGATGTTCCATGGTATTATTTTGGTCGGAATTCATGTTGAGACCGCCTCTAGAATACGCATTAAGAGCCGCCAACATCCCCAGATTAGTCTCCGACATCCCTAATCCGAGGTGTTGCGAAGGTTGTTGTTGTTGATGTTGCAGTAACATGGAACCTAATTGCAATGGACTGGCTCTACCACTTTGGAATTCAATGTTTCCTTGGAGATTAAACCTTGGTACAAACTGCAACGGTGCCTGCAATGTATTCCCACTTGCAGTTCCGAATGGCCACATCTGAGGTTCGGATGGACCAGCTCCGGATGCAGATGGACTGCCACTAACCGGAAGCATCCAAAACGTGCTTCCGGATACAGTAGTAGGAGATGGTGTCACCGCCCACATGGCGGTGGCGGGCAGTATAGTTGATGGTGGTTTAGGCAATTGAGTAGTCGAACCGGTTTTTAAAGCCCTGATAGAAGATCCATGGCCGTCATCGTCTCCGTTCCCACCTCGGCCACCCGTACCGGCTTCACCTTGTTGATTATCATCCTTAAACAAGTCCTCTCTAAAACGTTTCCTCATGTAATTCTCACTTGAAGAATTCCCACTATCTCCTCCTCCACCTCCACCGCCATCCGGTAAAGCTTCGGGTATTTGATCTGCTGTTAAAATCTGTTGTTGCTGCTGCTGGTGGTGAAAACCCAACAAACCACCGTGAGCAAAACCTTCTTCATACGGGTTGGGATGAGAAGCCAAAGCCAAAGCGCCGTGGAATGAGTGAGGAGCCGATTTCGAAGGCGGGGCAGAAATCGTCGACCCACTGCTCCTCAACGAAACATTAAGAGTCGAAAAATTCGCCGGTATAGTACCAGTTCCGGTGGCTGCTATGATAGCCGGTTCAGCCTGTTGTAAAAGCCATTCAATCGTTTCGCCATCAGATTTATGACCTAACTCCCTCGTCAACTGAAAAACCCTAGCCGCACAAGCCGCGGGCATTCGTATACGCCGCCCCCGACCGTCGACTTTTGTGTGACGGTCCTTGGTGGAACGTTTCACCGGTGGGTTACCCGTGGTGGTGCTTGTCGTCGTCGTTGTAGATCTGGTGGCAATAGCTAGAGAGGCGTCAACAAGCGGAGATGAATCGGTTTTAGTAGTAGAAGGTGAAGAAGATGAAGCAAGAGGCGGCGCTGCGGTGGTTGTAGGATGAAGAACATGAGGACGGTGGCGGTGAAGGTGAGAGACGGAGGTTAAATGAAAAGGGGTGTTGTTGTTGGATGAAGATGTAGCGGTGGCATCAACAGGGACCAGATTGGTGTGAGAATATGTAAGTTCCATCTGGTTTTGTGGGACAAAGGGTTTGGTTCTTATTTTAATACCGAGAGAGGCTCTTGGTTTCAAAGTTGATTCATCAACCCCAATGAGTTGTTCTTTCAAAGTAGAGACTTGGAATTTGTGTAGGCTTCCTTTGTTTTGTCTGAATGACTCTTGTCTCTTTGTCTCAGAAAGAGAACAGGGCGTAGGAGGGGACCAACCGAGATTCAGTTGATCGAGTATCCATTACTATAATTCAATAAGTAGTGATTCAATTGATATTTTAGTAAGTAATGATCAATTGAGTATTCATTAGTGTATGTATAGGTAATTAGAGTTTGAGTCTAGCCAACAATTCCATTCGGTATGTGTTAAGTTGATTCAAATGATGAGTATTGTTTGATTGTTTAATATATCACCCGTTGAGTGATGTGATGTGATTGACCAATAAGTGATCGACACGTTACACATAATTATAAAGATATAACTTATTATAGTCACAATTCGACCTTATATGCGCTAAGTTGATTCATCAATATTCAAATGATCGAGTATCATCTGTTCATATGATATATCGCACACTACGGTTGCAATTGAGTGACGTGACCTGATAGACAAATGAGTGATTAACACATTGCATGCAGGGACGAAACTGTGGGAGTGAGGAGGGGCAATTGCCCCCTACCCTAAAGGAATTTTTTTTACCTTTTTTCCTTATTTAAATTTATTTTAAAAATTAATTTATTTATAAATTTACTCCACTTTTAAATATTTATAATTTGCCCTCAAACTCAAATTTTAACTCCATCTCTAATTGTACGTTTTTATTTAAAAATAAAAAAATATATACTCTTCATAATATTTAGGGGTGGCAACGGGGCGGATCGGGGACGGTTTTGCATTCCCCACTCCGTCCCCAACACTTGTTAGTACGGTTTTGGGGAATCCCCATTAAACATTTCGGGGATTTTTTCATCCCCGTACCCGTCCCTTACGGATCCCTGCGGTTTTCGGTTAATCCCCACACCCAAAAAATATAAATTAATTTATAAAACAAATACTCAACATTAAATCTCCAAAATTACAAACATAAAAGATAAATTTAGTTTTATCAAACAACAAACAAATAATTTAAAAACTATAAAACATGACTTAAATATAACCGTTTAAAAACTATAAAACGATATTTTTTCCAATCATATAAATTACTTCTTCTAATTTTACTCGTACGATTTATGGTGAATTTTCGAAGTCACTGTTATTGTTGTTTTCAGAAACAATCTGATGTCTTTTCTTTTAACATTTGCTCACTCAAAAATTAATAATTCCTAATATGCAACTCGAAATCAATAAATGTTTGTTTTAAACAAATCTAGACTTTCGTTTGATTATATAAATATAACGCTCACTTCCTAATTTAACTTGTAGAATTTTTGGTGATTTTTCCAAGTCATTACTAAAACTTTTTTAAGAAATATGCTGCCAAATTTTTATGACCTTTCAACACTCAAATATTCATATAATTTAGAATACATATCTAAATCAATCACCGTGTATTTTAAACAAAACCAGACTAAATCATGTTTACAACAATGTATAGATAACATTCTAATTATTTGTATAGAATTTACAAAGAATTTTCAAACTTACTCTAGCCGACTATGCTCAGGTGAGAATAGATTTTTGATGAAACATAGGTAAATTACCCTTATGGCCATCAAACTTCATAAAATATCAGGATTCCTACGGATATTTTTGAGGATTCTTGCGGATCCCTACGAATATTTTTGGGGATTCTTGCGGATCCCCACGGTGATTTATACGGGTACGGTTCGGTTATTCCCACGGTTCGGATATAGCAATCCCCGCCCCCATCCCCATTTGAGCTCTGGTTATAAAACTTCCCCCATCCCCGTACCCATGGGTAAGGATTTCGGTTATTCCCCATGCCCATCGGTTCGGATCCCCACGATTTTCGGTTATTCCCTACCCGATTGCCACCCCTAATAATATTGAACTTACAACTTAAAAAAAATCTCAATAACAGTAACTTGCGACTGCACAAAGGTTTGTTGATAAAAATTATGTTATTTTTATTATTTTTATTATTTTTTTCAAATCATGTGTCACATGAAAAATTGCGACGACATTGAATGATATGTTAGACGGTCAAATAATTGACGTGTCGAATTGATAATAAATATTCTTGAAGGATCATATTATTAGATGAGACATAACTGAGGGCCAAATCACTATTTAACCCTAAAAGAAAATGAAAAAGTCCACTCGTGGGGTCAAATGAAGAATGTCAAAATCGGCCCTTTTCTTTTACATGTTCCAATACAGAGACAAGGCTAAGCTATTGAGAGTTTTCGGAATGCGAAATTTCCATTCTACCCTCAATTTTCAGACAAAAAAGCTTGTCCATGTTGTGGACAACATTGTCTTGAAATTGCAACATTATTCGAGTTGACGCGTCATATTTTATAAACTCAAACTTTATTTGAATTTTTTTGATTCGAGTCGAGTTTTCGAGTTCCGATAAAAATTTAATTGTAATTATTTATCTTGTTATCATACTTTGGAATTTTGCTTTAAGGACCAAATTGAAAGAATGCATAAATAACGAGGGCTAAATTTAGTAAATTGTTTCGAATTAGGACTAAATTGATTGAATCTATAAATATAAAAGGCTAAATGTGCTATTATACCAAATTTTATAACAGTCACTTAACGGCATTTAACGTCTAGTTACCATTTTGTTATAAAACATAAAGTTTAATTGTAATTTTGTGATTTTTAAAAGTTTAATTATCATTTTATTTTTATACTAAAGTTCAGTGACCGTCTGTGTACTTATCTCAAATCTTAAGTTGGTGGTGAATTATCAGAGCTTAGGTGGATTTCTACAAAATGGTCTAATTATAATTTCAGTCCCTAAAGTTCAAGTTTTAATCTTTTTAATTTAATTTGGTACGTACAAATTGAAAACACCAATCCATTATTTTTTACCCACTACCATTCAAATGTGTACAAACCATCTATGAATTGAGGAAAATCAGAAAATTATACTCGTAGATGGTGATAAATATCTATTGACAGTATCAAACACAAAAGCAGTCCAGATTAGTTAAAGGCAAAATGACAAAATATGCCTCCAACGTTTTGTATGTTTTGTCATTTGTCTTCTTATTTTTCGGGGTCCAAATATACTTTTAATATTTTAATTTGATCCAAATATAACACCAACGTTTTAATTTGGTCTAAATATGTCCCATTGGATGAAAACTGTCAGTCAACTTACTGTCAACGACTAATACTGAGTGGACTTGCCACGTGTTAAGATCTGCTGATGTGTCGACATTATATTTGTCATGTATCGTCATCAAATTCGACCACATATTAGCATGATAATCTGCCACGTATCGTCATAAAGAAGTGTATAAAAAAAATTTAAAAATTTGACGTGGCATATGACACGTCAGCATATCGTAACACGTGGCAAGTTCAGTTAACATCAATCGTTGACCGTGACAGTTTTCATCCAACAAGGGCATATTTGAACCAAATTAAAATGTTAGGAGCATATTTGGATGAAAAAAATAGTAGGCTAAATGAAAAAACATGCAAACGTTTGAGACATCTTTTGTCATTTTACCGAAGTTAAATGATTTGAAGTAATGGTGTGATTATTTTTTCCTTAAACATTCTTAGGGTTTCGGCTGATATGTATATTTATCGATTAATTGAATTTTCATGTGATCTTAATTATACGACTGAATAAAAAAATCATGTCATTATTTATGAAAGCAATTTATTTGGACATAATAATAACATTATAAAATAGAAAGACTAAAGTGTGTCAAATTAAAAATAAAGGAATTAAATCTGAAATTTCAATATAGTATAAAACTAAAATCAAAATAGACATGTAAAGTTTTAATATAAATTTAATACTATGTCAACAATCTTTAGAGTAAGTGGTTAAAAGGTCTTAGTTGATACTTTTCATTCCCTTAAAGTTTGGGTTTTAAATATAATAGAAGCAATTTTTCTCTCCTAAATAAAAATTATTCAAAAATATATATTTTTAATAATATATATTTAATAAAAATGTAAATCACATTTAAATTTAATAAATACAAAAATGATACTACTATTTTATAGAATATGCAGTCGGCAGCTGGTAAGCATCGAATGCAGTTGGACAGCTCATGGTCCCATATACCCACCCAACCCCACATTTCCCTTTTTTTTTAAAATTTAGTTTAATAAATTAATTTATCTTTTCTTTTGGATTGCCATCAAAACTCAGAATGGAAAACTATTCTTTTGAATTCTGATAAGCTGGCAATTATATATATATATATATATATATATATATATATATTATATTTTATAGTTCGTATTCAAAATTTATGACGGTTAGTAATCAATCTTAGCAACATAGTTTGGAAGCTATTTTTTTAAAGTATAAGTTTAAATTAAAAATTTTCAAATAATTTGAGTTCTAACTAAATATTTTAAAATTTTTGAGTCTTTGCGAGAGTTTTAAAAAATTTAAGAGGAAAGTAATTAAAATGTTCGTCTTTTTAAATATTAGAAGAATTTTTAAAAATTTCAAAAGGGTCAAATTACAATTTTTGTTTTCTAAAATGATTAAAGGTTGATTTTCTTAAATTGTTGGGGTTACAATCCTTTTTAACCCATAATAATCACTCATAATAATTGTTATTAATGTCTTTTCTAAAGATCGAACATGAATTATTTTTTACCAAATTGAAAAAAAAAGTGAATTGTGTATAATGTTTTGTGTTAGCTAAAGTACAATTTTGTCTACTCATCATTTTTAAAATTTTGGGGAAGGCCCTTTGAAAGTGGAGGTGTCACAAATCATTCTCCATCATATATATTATAATCTCAAACGGACAAAAAATATTATATTATATTGCTAGTATTATTATAATTCACAACACTAACCAGCCAGCCAAAATCCACCTGACCCACTTTCTTTTCTTTATTAAAAGATAAAACATAAACCCAACGAGTTGTCCCAACTCTCCGTAGAAAAGAAAACAATATTATTTTAAAATATTCCGATTCAAGCAGTTTTATTTGTAATGTGTGTGTCCTTTATCAAATGATTAAGAAAAGTATGAATACTATCTTATAATCACTTCAAAACTATTTAAAAAAAAACGCAACACTAGTTCTTAAACAGTTAAACTATTATAAAATGATCGTTGTGACGCTATGATAATAATTAGATAAATTAAATGATTATTTTATAATAGTTTGATAAATTGAATAATTATTTTATTATTCTAAAAAAAACTCAGCGACCAAAATGATTATTTTATCATGGTTTATGGACTATTGGTGTACTACCCTTATAAAAAATGAAAATAAAATAAGATCTAGATTTGAACAGATAATCATCTAATCTTCCCCATTTAATTAATTTCATTAATAACAACATTAATCCAACCCATATCTTCATCCCTATCATCTTTAACATTATTTAATTCAACAAATATTTTAAAATAATAGGCGTTGGCCTTTTATATTTATATTAAAAATTAATTTTAACCAGAGTTACAAGATTACCCATGTCACTTTCATATATATATATATATATATATATATATATATATATATATATATATATATATATATATATATATATATATATATAGGATCAAGTTACATGATGTAAAACTCATTGAGTTTTACACTAATTCATAGCCATTGGATTAGTGAAATCTAGATAAATTAAATGATTGTTTTATAATAGTTTGATAAATTGAATTTTGCACAATGTAAGTTGATCCCAACCCCCTCTCTCTATATATATTATACTAATTATAATGACGATGAATAAGTTAATGAGATTTATGATAAAAGAATAATAAGTTAATGAGATTTATGATAAAAGAAGAATAAGTTAATGAGATAATTTAGTTTTTAAAAGAGCTAAGTTTGTAAATAAATTGAGTTTGAACAAATATACATATTTTTTGAATAGTCAGTTAAACCAGTATTTCGTAGGATAAATATTATCCACTTTTTTACTGGGACACTTATTGGGTTCGAACAAACATATTTTGTTAATGTTCATTTGTTGTATTTGTATTCGTTTTATTAATGTTCATGGATATTAAATGAATATAACCACAAATATATTCATGAATTTATAATTTAAACATGTTTGTAAAGAATTAAAAATAGGTTCATAATGATCTACTAATTGTCCTAATGGCTAAAGATGTTTATCTTGCCCTATTTTATATGGGTTCAAATCTAACCTAAAAAGATTGTTTTTAATATAAAACGGATCAAAAGCACTTATGTTCAAATCTGTTCATTTAGTAAATAAATATAATTTTACGTCATCTTTTGCTTAATTTAATAACAAAGTATAAATAAATAATATACAAATGATTAATGAATATTTCGTTGAATGTTCGACTCTATTCATCTATAACCCTAAAAAGAGTTTTACTCCTGTTCCACATATCACGGCAACGCGTTTTTTTGTGTGTTGAAATGAGAGACCAAATTAAAATAAAAGAACTAATCTCAAATTTAAATATAAGAAATGGACCAAATTAAAAAAGAAAAAATACATTAATACTGTTACCAAATTAAAATAGAATCTCATTTCTTTCTGTTCCAGTAACTTTCCCCTTTTACTGACTTTAACAGTAAATTTAGTTTCCCCACTTTAAATGAATAAGATTGTAAAGACAATTAATAAGCTCAAGTGTAGTTTTTTTTTTCACCCCAAAAGTAGTAAACAAAGCAGTTTTTACCACACCACATCATGCATCATTGTCACCATTGATAGAGATGTTTGATGTACTTTCAGCTAACACATGTGGATACATTTATAAAGATGCAGGCTGCAAGGACCAATTTGACCATCTTTTCTTTATAAAGGATCTTATTTATCAACAACACAATTATTTCTATCTATATGTAGGTGTGAGTATTAAATTGAGTCAAGTTGAATAAAAAAAAGTGAGTTAGTCGAGTTAACAAGTCTTATTTTATAAGTTAAATTTTATTTGAAATTCGAGTCGAGCTGTTTGTGTTTCTGTTTAAATTTAATTGTACATTTATTATGACATGACACTAATTAAATCTAATTTAAATAACTTTCTATAACTATATACAATATATGTATTTTCATATGCAATATACATATATAAAATAGAGTTAAGAGACTCGACTTGAACTTAAAAATCGATCCACTACTTGCTAAATTTTTTGAATTATTCGAGTCTCATTTTATAACTCAAATTTATTTGATTTTTTTAAAGTTGAGTTTATGAAATTGCGATTCGAGTCAAGTTTATCATTTTTAAATGTTAATAAGTTTCAAGTTTTTAAAATGTTAATAAGAGATTGAAAAATAATACAATTACGATTATAGTCCTTCTAGTGTACTTGGAATTTGAAAAACATTCCTCCGTTGAAATCTAATATAATCAGGTCTCTCTCTCCTTTTTTTCCTAATATAATTAGTAGATTTTTTTTAACAAATCATATCTAAACTTAATCTTATCTAGAGGAGAGGGGAACAAGGTACTCTAAGGAAAGAAAAGGAGTGTTCCTAGTGGGTTTAAACCTATGACCTAAAAAAAACGAGGGAACAAAAATGAACAACTTGACCAATCGAGCAAATGTGCTTGCTCAATTAGTAGATTCAAATTGATGATAATATTAATTATTGTCGTTAAAGTGATAAAGCGAAATATGATTTTATTATTTAATCATACAATTAATGTCACATGAAAATCTAACCAACCGCGGACAAAATTAAATTTTTTAGGAGGGTCAAATTATATTATTATTATTATTATTATTGGGGCTAATGTATAATTTTACCATTTTATTAACTTAGAATTTCACAATTATAAGAGATTAAAGTGTAATTCTACCATTTTCATAAAGGTAATGATTTAGCAGGAAAATAGACAGCACATGCAGGTCACGTGCGCCGTGTCAGTCCCGCACTGATTTGGTAAAGTCTTGTTTGTTTGTTAGTAAATACTATTAGTCATCTTTTCACGGTTCTCGAAATCTCACGGCGGGAGGAAATTCAAAACTCAGAAAAAGAAAATTTTAAAAGGCCAAAAAAAAATGTGTTTTTTCTTGTCAAACACGGCGTAAATAGTGAAGTGGGCGTGCATGGGCAGGACGCTTTTAAGAGGCGCGTGAGGAACAGACAGTAACCAATAATGATGGGGAACAAAGGGCCTGTTCCTGTCGTCCTTTTGCCTTCTGTTTGGGCCCACATATTACCTTATCCGGCAACGGGAATTACACATTCCCACGTTGATTATGAAGGACATTTTTTTTATGAAAGTTAGTGATTATAAGTAGTATCTGTTCTAAATATACTCTCAACTATTTGACAATGAACGCTCAATCACTTTGCTGCAGTTGTTGGTGCTCGAACCTGTGACCTCTAAGAACAACAACCGTTCCCTTAACCACTGAGGCAAGTTGGTTCGTGCGATTATGAAGGACAAATTTGTTAGGTGAAGTGATTTTCTACCCTATAATTCTAGTTTATTTACATCATGCCATGTCAACGTCTTTTTATTCAGAGGTGAGATTTAGATTTATGTGTTTAGAATTTAGAGTTTAAGGTTAAAATTTAAGATTTATAGGTAAAAATTTAAATCTCTAACTATAATACTCTAAAAACTAAACTATAACATTTAATCTCTAAATTCTAACTACGATTCCTAATTTTTAAACTCATAACCCTACATTAAATTCATAAACCCTAAAACTAAAGTAATTGTAAAACCTTTTTATTTTCACCTATTGAATATAAATCCGAAAACTATATATATTTAAAAGAAAAATCAAAAGTTCAAAAGGGGATATATATATATATATATATATATATATATATAATTCTCATTATGGATGTAATATTTGTTCATAGATATTGTTAACCATCTGACAAATGCACACACATTTTGCAGACAAAAAGATTAAACTCGGATCTCTTAAGGTAACATCATCCGCTTTTTCATTGAGATTAACCATTCCAATATGTTGTGTTCATCTCATTATATGGATCTCATTATGGTTAGCCATAAACATTCCTAAACCCAATTACATGGAGATGACACATTAACAACCAAGTTGATGTCTGGTTATGGATAATGTCTGATCTAAACAAACTTGGAAGTGATAATAACATAATGCAAAGTAGGCCTGAAAAACCAAAACATACCTTTAAGTTGCAGCTTCCGTGTTTGATGAACTTGAGTGGAACATCACTGAAACAATATGCACATATGGAATGAATGTGGATGGTAAAGTCGCATTCTAGGGCCACTCCATTGCAAAGATTACTGCATACTTTACATGAAGGGCAATTCTAAATGTTTTCACAACACTGAATGGATGTGGATGATTTGCAATTTTGACTTTGCTTCCAGATCCCCAAGAGCACATATGGAATGAAGTTATGTCTCGTTCATTCTCACACAGATCACAATAATGTTGACAAGGACTGGAATCATCAGCATAAGTCAGAGTAAGGGTATGACTGTAAACGAACCGAATGAATACGAACGAGGGTATGTTCATGTTCGTTCGTTTAATTTTAACCGAACAAATGAACAAACACGAACATAATTTCTTGTTTGTGTTCCTTTGTTAAGGAATATAGCTTGTTCGTGTTCATTCATGTCAGTTCGTTAAAATGATAAACGAACGAACATAAAAAGAAATATGTGAATAAATTTAAAGGAACATAAACAAACGGACATATATGATAAATTTAATTTTTTTAAAAAATATATATAATATTTTTGTTATGAAAAGTAATAAATATAAATGGATATATGTGAATAAATTTAAATGAACATAAATGAACGGATTACTGAACGTTTATGAACTTAAATGAACAAATGAGTCCTTTGTTCGTATTCGTTCATTTAATTAAACGAATAAAAATTTTGTTCATGTTCGTTCGTTTAATAAATAAACGAACATAATAAACGATTCGCTGAACGTTTGATTCATTTACGGCCTTAGTAAGAGAATGTCTATCATACTTGTACCAAGCTGTGAGTGGTTCTGTCGCGCACTGTAAATCTAAAGTGAAACCACAACGCTTCATGCATCTGTATGCAAGGTCATCTCGGGATATTTCGTCGAGACAACCACTGCACTTGGTTGAAAAGTTGCGGGCAAGAAAGAGTGAATGCTCACGACTTGGATGCTCCAAAGCGTCTAATAATTAAATACACCGAACGTCACAATTAAAGAACGACATGCAATCTTCATTGTAGCATCGGAACCTAAATCCATGGTAAGTACGCCAACGATGAAATTTTGAACATGTGCGAGATAAACAATAACACACAGCTCCTAAAAAATGAAAAGTCCCAAACGAACTGAATTAAATATTTATAAGAAAAACAAAATGTTTTAATTTAATAAATTACACGAAAAAATAAAAAATACTTAAAAGATATTCTTGTAATATTTTTTTACTATGCAATTTTCTCGGTAAAGTGTATAAACTTAGTTCACAAATGTTCATTTTTTCCTATGCGATTTTCTCTCTTTCTTGTTAAAGATAACATTTTGTTTACATTTCTACAATGTTTTTCATTTAGTACAAAATGGTGTTAATGTTCATGATTTCTCCTCTCTGGTCTTTTGGGTATAATTTTCTGCCTATTTTAATGCTTTGTTTTTTTGTTTTTACTCCATTAGTTTTTTTAGGGTAAACTACACAGATGACCACTGAACTATGGGTTTGGTGTCAAAATGACCACTATATTATTTTTTGCCGCAAATGCACCACACAACTATTTAAATGGTTCCATTTTAACCACACGCCGTTAAAAAAAACGAAAAAATTGACGGAACTGTTAAAAAAATTAGTATAATTACACATTTGGTCCTCTATATTTATAGAGTATATTAATTTAGTCCTAATTTTAATCTAATAAAATAAATTAATTATTCAATAAGATGGTGACACGTGTCACCACCTTATTGTGGGATTTTAATTATTTTTACTTAACTAAATTAATTAATTTCCCCCTCCAATCAGGTGGAGTAGGAAAAATAAAAACCAAGGAACTGCCCTTGGTAAGAATCGAACCTGGGACCTACAATGGTAAGCTCAAAGTTGCAAAGGGAGCAGGAATACAGAAAGCCTTCCCATTGGATTTTGCACAAATAGCAACTACAGTAGTGGGGATGAGTAGTTGGTTTGGGCAAGAGAGTAAGAGGATGGTGAGGGTCATAGGGGTGTTTAACCTCCGGGGATAAATTAGCACATTTTTCATGAAGGTTAAAGAAGTGAGGAAAAGAGCAATATGCGCAGTGGTAAATTGGACCGGATAATGGATTCTTACATGTTTGACTTCAACGAATACCAATGGATGCTGGTGCAAACGACAGCTATGGATGATCCAAGCGCAGCACATTTTACACGGAGATAGAATTGACAATAAGCAAATCCCCTGGACAAAAATCACATTCAAGACGACAAAGGGTGTTGAGGGTGTAAGGGATGAGTAATTAAAGCTGGTACCTCTGCACACTCCTTGTGAATATAATACGCGCATTCCTCCAACCCTCCAGAGATCGATCACACCCGATGCAGTGAGCTGCTTCACTTGCCAAACTCTCATCTTGGATGTTGATGGCTGAAATCAAGAATTTCCATCTCGGTGGCAAGAAAACAAATTCAACTTTGCTTCACTTTACCCCCGCTGAAGGTTGACCCACAATGTGTGATCTGTGGAGGTGATTTGGGAAAACGGCTATGCTAATTGCTAATTGCTAATTGCTAATTGCTAATTGCTAAACCGTAATTAAATTATCTTAAAAAATATAAAATGGTCATCGAACTTTCAAAACTTACATAATAGGCATTAAATTTTAGTTTTTGTTAGAAAATGGTCACTAAGTCGTTAACTGTTGTTAATTGGGTGACATGACAGTTACACAAATTTTATAATAGTACATTTAATCCTCAATATCTACACATTTAATCAATTTAGACATCAAGAAAGAGGGTTAAATTAGAACTTAATTGATTGAATGTGTAAATATAGAGGATTAAATGTGTTATTATTTAAATTTTTGTAACTGTTACGCCATTCAATGAGCGACAGTTAACGGATCAATGACCATGTTGTAACAAAAACTAAAGTTCATTTCCCATTATGTAACTTTTGAAAGTTTGGTGACCATTTTGTATTTTTTTAGTATAGTTTAGTGACTATTTGTGTACTTTACCCATGATTTTTATTAAAAAGGTGCAATGTCAAAAAATACCTCTAACGTTTGACTGAAGAGTAATTTCGGTCTCATTCTTTATTTTGAACCAATTTAGCCCCAACATTTCATTTTAGGTTAAAATGGCCCCTCCGCGGATGAAAATTGTTAGTCAACTGACGGTAAACACCTTGAAATGACTTGACAGAATGATACGTCAACAAAAAAATAAATTTATATAAATTTATTTTTAGAGAGATGTGACATTATTTTAAGTCAACATCTTTGTCTATATGATATTGTCATATCATTGTGCATTGTCATGTATGTTTGTCACGTCATTTCAAGTCATTTATAGTAAGTTAACTAACATTTTTCATCCGCAGAGGGGTCCTTTTGACTCGAAATGAAACGTTGAGAGCTAAATTAATTAAAAAAATATAGGCCAAAATAACTATTCATTCAAACGTTAAAGTCATTTTTTTAACATTATACCTATTAGAAATGGATTAAGGCTTGATTCAGCCCATTACAATGGTTAGGCTTATAAACCAACTAATTATTGTTAAATAATGTGGTGAGTTTAGGGTGCAATAAAGTTACGGTACGACTATGGTACGACACTAACCGAAATGTTACAAAACACGAAACTTAAAATGTTATCCACCAACTTAAAATGTTACATTTTTTTTATAACATTTTAGGTTGGTAGTTAAGTAACGAAACTTGACTCCGAGTATCGATACTTACCACTTTTGATAATATTTTAGGTTGGTGTTAAATATCAAAACTTGTTTTTGAGTATCGATACTTGTTACTTATGATAATATTTTAAGTTGATGTTAAGTATCAAGCAACATCAAAGCATTCAATCCAAACCCTTGTGACTTTAGTGTCAAATTCTTGTACCCAACTCATTTAAAAATTTTCATTGTTAATCTTTTTAAAGTTTGGGGAGTGTTTAAAGTGTAATTGGGTAAACAATTAGCCTTTGAGAGGTACAATCATAGTTTGCCTATCTTCCTTTGTAAAAGAGTGATATTGGATCAATCTTTGGGTAGAGAGATTGATCGATTTGTAAGGTTTTCTCCTAAGCTGAGAAAATGGGACGAATTCAAGTTAGTGAATTGTTGAAATCCTCAGTAGGGTGCTGAGGTAGTGGATGTAGAGCTTGTTCGAAGCTTGAACCACTCTAAAATTGCATTGTCTTCATTTTTAAATTATCTATTTGCACCTTTCAATTTTTATTCCACCAATTCACCTCCTCTTGGTGATTAGCCATCATTTGATTAACTCAACAAATTGTAACTAGTCTATTCTTTTCTCAAAGAGATTCAACAAGAGAAATAAGCAAGACACATATAATAAAAGGGTAAAACAAGCCTGACCTCATCTTATATGCAAATAACAACTAGAATCTATAAAACTTATGCAACGGTTATTATAATCTCTTTTCTCCATGATACCAATTAATCAGTATAACTAAATGAGTAAGGCATATAATTGTACCAACAGCATAATCACAAAGGTAACAAGAATCAATAGCAAAAAAATTGCATTCAACTAGAACAAGCTAAATTTAAGGAATATATATACATAAAACAGATTTTCTTGGTGCCAGCTAGAATAAGGCGTTCTAAGTTGTATAAGGGTGTTAATGACAAAACCCTGACTAAAATCATTGTCATTAATTGTTTAAATTATCCACTTTTTCAAAATTAGTGATAAAAAATTATAGCGATGGTTGAGAAATTTTCATGTCAAATTAAAACTTACCCAGTACTAGGATCACAATTAAATAATACCCTTCTCTGACACACACTCACACAGGAAACCAATCCCATTTTTTTTTTCAAAAGAAATATTGTAAAGGCTTTAAAAAGGACTCATATTACTAAGTGCTAAAGTTACATCTTTTAAAGTAGGATGAGGGACTTGCTTTGACGATTCCAAAGAATTTAGAATGAGCCTTACAACAGCTGGTAGGAAGAGACCTGCATATTTTTTTTACGGAAGTGTGAGCTCAAAGAAGGGATAAGCTAACGTATTAAAAATTGAAACAAAAATATTTGAAAGAATCTTATGTATGTAATTTAAGATAAGGCTTAAACGTCAGATAGGTGCCTAAACTATACCATTTTTCCAGTTAGGTGCCTAACGCTTGTTTCGGACCACTTAGGTGCCTAACGTTTCATTCCGTAACCCATTTTAGGTTTTAGCCGTGACGGGCGTTAAAATTTTCCGTTAAATGACACGTGACATGTTTTTAGATTTTTTAATATTAAAAAAATAAAAAAATAAATTAAATTAATTCAATCCCTTAAACCCATCTTCTTTCCCATCAAACCATCCCTCTCCCTTCCCCTGTTCTTCTTCCCTCTCCTCTTCACCGTTGAACCAGAGGACTAAAGGAAGAAAAGAGGCGAGTATTCATTCCCATTGGATGCAAAATGCCAAGTGTCGTGCTTTGCAAATGAATCCATTTGACTTCTTCTATTTCAATACCCTCTGCAAACCATAAAAAAAGAAACTTTACAGAAACCAGTCTCAGAAATAATGGCATTTCCTCTATCTTTCCTTCTTCTCTAAAATCTCTACTTACCCATTTCTCCATTTCATCTCCTCTTTCTTCCTTTCTATTTTCTTCTCTTCGGTTTCTGCTATTATTGCATTCTTCTTATTCTCCTTCTTTCGTATTTCTTTGTACTAAACTGGTATTGCTTCTCTCTCTCTCTCTCTCCCTCTTTCTTTATATTTCCTTGCAATTGCATGTAAATGTGTATGTGTTCTATTTATGGGTTTTTTCTTCTTCCTTTTCATCCTTTTGCGTTCCTGCATTTTAACATCAATATTTGAATTCGATCATGTATGCCTTTTTCTTTTCATTTTATTAGATTACTTGTTTCATTGGAATTTGTTGATTTTTTGTTTAGAATCATGTGCATCTTGACCTTTTTAGAGGAAAAAACCAATGATTTTTCCTACTTTTGATCGGATAAACAGTATTTTCATGACTGTTTCTTTGATCCTTTGTCTTATAGTTTGAAATTCATAAATATATAATGTTTCTGATTTCACGGCTTTGGTAATGCACCAATCTTTGCGTTCTCCCGTGGTAGGAATACAATCTACGGATCATAAGCTATAAATCTATAAAAACATGTTAGCTGTTGTTGTTTGTCTCAACGGTCGGTCCTTAAAGGAAATGCATTTTCCATGGTTCAATTTCCTCGCATACCGTGTGATGTTTATATTGATATCGGAATGTTAATCAAACACAATGCTGTTGAGCAGCCCTGCCACAATGGTCAGCTTCAAATATTGGGATGAATGTGTTGATTATGAGGATCTGGAAGCAATGTGGAACCGACCTGCAGTGAAAAAAGAGTGGACTGATGTTGGGGAGACTCAAGGACAAAAAGTTCACCTATCTATATGCCCATTTAGCACAGCATGGGGGAGCGGTGAGGAGCACCTCCCAGTCCCACCTGGAGATGTGGTTCAACGGTGAAGAGGAGAGGGAAGAAGAACATGGGAAGGGGAAGGAATGGTTTGATGGGGAAGAAGATGGGTTTAAGGAATTTAATTAATTTAATTTATTTTTTTTAATATCAGAAAATCTAAAAACATGCCACATGTCCTTTAACGGAAAATTTTAACGTCCATCACGGCTAAAACCTAAAATGGGTTACGGGATGAAACGTTAGGCACCTAAGTGGCTCGAAACAAACGTTAGGCACCTAACTGGAAAAAGGGTATAGTTTGGGCACCTGTCTGACGTTTAAGCCTTAAGATAATTAAAAAAGATTAAAAACACAAACGGTTCAAAAAATAAAAAACCCTCAGTTTATTTGATTCCAGAGAACTCATCCTCCATAGCTGCGCACTGATTTCGATTATTTGGGTTTGTGAAGTGGCGGGCAGTGGCAGTGAAGAAAAAATGAGTGATTTCCAGAGCAATGTCGTGTGGTAGAGACGTAAGTGAAACAAGGGATTTTGGCAATGGCACCACAACAACAGAGACGGCAGAGAGGAGGAGGTACGAGCAGCAACAAAGAAGACGGAGAAGCCAGGGGCACGAGCAGCAGCAGAGACGACGGAGAGGCCAGGGGCACGAGCAGCAGCAGAGACGACGGAGAGGAGGGGACACGAGCAGCAGTAGAGACGACTAGAGGAGGGCGACGATGGATCAGGAAATATTTGGGAATTAGGGATAAAGGAATTGTGGTTTAAAGAAAAGGTTAAATGAATTCATTGATTGCAGCGTTTAAAAAACGCCACTATTGTGATTCCTATTGCGATATTTCCTTAAAAATGCCACCTATACTTGTTTATAGCGACGTTTTTTTTATAAAAAGGCCACTAAAAGTATATAAATATCACAACTCTTTTCGATAAATGCCGCGAATTTTATCAATTGTGGTGTTTTTAGTTTAAACGTCGCTATATGTATAAAATTAGCGGCGTTTGCTCAGAAAATGCCGCTAAAAGTCTATTTTGTTGTAGCTTGAGTTATGTTTCCATTAGGAAATTGGGTGTTTAAAATAATGATCAAACTTTGTAAGAGATGCGGTTAACTATTTCAATGATAATTTTTTCTTCTTCTTAAAAGCATTAGTCTTTGTTTAGAAGTTAAACTGATGGTTGAATATCGATCGTTCATACATAATTAGGGATGAGTACTCGATCGAGTCGAGTCAAAAAATTTCTTATTAGTCGATTTACGAGTCCTATTTTATAACTCAAACTTTATTTGAATTTTTTTCGAATCGAGTCTAATTTATGAAATTCGAGTCTAGTTGTTCGAGTTTCTATTCAAATTTAGTTGTAAATATTTATATGCTAGGATACTAATTGGTTCTAATTTAAACGATTTTCTAAAACCATATATGATATGCATATATCTTCATATTTGTCATATGTAATATAAATATATCAAGCAAAGCGAACGAGCACATTTGGTTAGTTGGTGAAGCTGCTCATTTTTGTTTCCTCATTTCCCTTAGGTCATGAGTTCTAGACCCACTAGGAGCATCCCCTTCATTCTTTAGAGTCCCCTTTCCCCTCCCCTTTAGGAAGGATTGGGATTAGATAGAATTTTTTAATATATATCAAGCAAATCTAGTGATGCCGATATACATATATCTTCATATTTTTCAATTATCTACCCATTTTGTCTAATAAAAATGAACTAATTATTATAATGCTCTCTCTATCTATATTTTTTCAATTAGCTCCCCGTTTTATCAAATAATAATGAAAATTGATAAAAAAATTATTTATGTTGGGTCGGGTCAAGTTGAGTTCAGGTTTTTACTCAAGAATTCGGGTCGGGTGGAATGCCATAGAATGTCAGGTCGAGTCGGATTTGGGTGGAGGTGTTAAAGTTTCAGGTCGGGTGGGGATTGACCAAAAACCTGATCCATGGTCATCCCTAAGCGGAGCTGAAGGATTCAACTCAAGTTTAAAAATCGATCCACTAATTATAAAAAAATTCTGGTTATTCGAGTCTCATCTCATAACCCAAACTTTAATATTTTTTTGAGTAAATTAGAGTTAATGAAATTACGATTCGAATAGAGTTGAAAAATTCAACTATATCGAGTTGAGTTTTGCTCATCCATAACAACAACAACAACAACAACAACAACAACAACAACAACAACAACAACAATAATAATAATAATAATAATAATAATAATAATAATAATAACAATAATAATAATAATAATAATAATAATAATAATAATAATAATAATAATAATAATAATAATAATAATAATAAAATCAAATTGGTAAGGGATGGTGTTAAACTACCCCAACTTGATCATTCATATATAGGGGTGCAACTGAACCGAGCTTGAACGAATAAGATTATATTTGTGTTCGTTTGTTTATTTTTAAAGGTGTCCATGTTCGGTTCATGTTCGTTTAAATTTTTAATATTATGTTCGTGTTTGTTTATTTATTTTTGAAGGTGTTAGTGTTTGTTTGTTTGTTTAGTGTTCACAAACGTGTTCGTTTAAGTGTTCACGAACGTATTCGTTTAAGTGTTCACGAGCGTGTTCATTTAAGTGTTCGCAAACATGTTTGTTTATTCGTTCGCGAACATGTTCGTCTATATGTTAAAAAAATGTTAACTAAATCAACAATAAATAAATAAATAAAACAAAAGCAACAAAAAAAACTTGATCATTCATATATAGGGGTGCAACTGAACCGAGCTTGAACGAATAAGACTATGTTTGTGTTCGATTGTTTATTTTTAAAGGTGTCCATGTTCGGTTCATGTTCGTTTAAATTTTTAATATTATGTTCGTGTTTGTTTATTTATTTTTGAAGGTGTCCGTGTTCGTTTGTTTGTTTAGTGTTTACAAACGTGTTCGTTTAAGTGTTCACGAACGTATTCGTTTAAGTGTTCACGAGCGTGTTCATTTAAGTGTTCGCAAACATGTTTGTTTATTCGTTCGCGAACATGTTCGTCTATATGTTAAAAAATGTTAACTAAATCAACAATAAATAAATAAATAAAACAAAAGCAACAAAAAAAACTTACATTTCAACATGAACTTATATAACGTCCGTAGTATTTAGATCCATTCACAAGCATTATCATCCTATAGACGAGCTTATAAACGAGCCTATAAACGAGCTTGTTCGTGAACATAAACGAACCGAACACACCTCTGTTCGTGTTCGTTCATTTATTAAACGAACATAAAAATTTTGTTCATACTCGCTTATTTAGCTTAATAAACGAACATAAATGAATGGTTCACGAACAGTTCGTCGAACGCTCTGTTCAATTACAGCCCTATTCATATATCCTGCACTATTATATTTATTTGTAAGTTTACATTTCGATCATTAAATTATGAAAACTTATATTTGAACACTCAATTAATCAAATTTGACCTTAAAATTAAACAATCTTTAACCTTTATAAAAAAAGATTAAGTCTTTGAACTTTCTAAGAAAACCAATTAAGCTTGTCTATCACATCATCATTCACATGTGGACCAGAACGTAACATCGTGGACCATCACGTTAAAATTGTAACGTCAACTACGGTTTTTATTGACCAAAAGGCCACATGGATTATTATTTTGGGATTAAAGTTTTAATTGGGAGGAAAAAATTCAATGGTTGAATTGATTATTTTTTTCAAAAGTTCGATTCTTAGGAACCATTAAGCATTTTTTTTTTTGTAAAGCATGAGGATCAAACTCTAACAAATTAACGTAGAGAAAATAAAACAATTAAAATAATTAAAGATCTAATACGCAAGTACTGGAAGTAGAAGTTGAATTCAGTGATGTAAATTGTAAACTACCCTTAAATTTGAGCATTAGTATAAAAAAATAAGCCATAATAATGGTTTGGATCAGTACAATTTCCCCAACAACTCTTAACAGATTAACTAATCTCAATATTTTCATCACAACTTAAAAGCAATATTATCCTTGAACAACACCAGTACATACAATGATTCTGGACTGCAAATCATGGCAGTTCCAAAGTACATGGAGTTGCCACAACAACTACAAGCAAATAACAAGAACAAAAACACACACATATGATTTCTGGTTATAGGTAATGTCTGAACTAAACGAAAGCAATAAATAACATGTTGCAAAGTGGAGTTAAAAAAACAAGAAACAAACCTGCAAAGATGATAAACTTGAGTGGAATGTCACTGAAATCATCATAAGAACCGAAGGCACTCATAGTGGATGGTGAAGCTGCATTTAGATTCTTTACATTCTAGGGCCGGCCCGCTGCACAGATTACTGCATTTCATACATCGAGGGCAGTTCCAGATGTTTTTCACAACAGTGAATGGATGTGGATGCTTATTAGAGAATTTGACTTTGCTTCCAGGCTTCATAAATCGAGGACCCCCGAGAGCACATCTGGAATGAAGAGAGTTGTCACAATCCACGCAATAATAAAACCAGTCATTTGGGTCTCGTTCGTTCTCACAAAGATCACAGTATAGTTGAGAAGAACTAGAATCATCAGAATATGATAGGGTAAGAGGATGTCTGTCATGCTTGTACCAAGCCGTCAATGGCTGTGTCGCTTTTCTCTAGGCAATTCAGCGCAATCTTTATGGAGGAAAAACTCGCATTCATCACAACTATAGAAAGGAGTTGATATAAGACTCATACACCCGTCACATTGGCTATCATCATCTTCGATCTCCCCACGAAAAATGAGTCTTAAACTGTGATCATGGAAGGCATGTTTGATCTCAATTGCTACCATCTGTTCTCCGCTACTCATTTGTTGAACAACAGCAGTAATCATGTTCAAAGATTCATGCAGAGCTTCCTTGCACCCCTCATCATTGTCTCCCAATACTCTTTTTCCGTCCCAAATTTCTTCATTGGTTGCACAATGGACATGAGCAACATAATCGCAGTCAGATGCAGAGCAATAGTAACTACCGTAGCTTGTATCGACATCTTCATGACAAATTCTGCACATCCAGTCTCCGACTTCATTTTGTGGAAGAGAATATGAATGAGAAATGATGTGATGATGTCGTGTTATCATGATATTGTGAGGCATGGAAATGCACTTCTTATGGACGACAAGGTCACAAGTGATACAAAGATAAGGGGTGTGATCTCCGAAGATCCCACAAAAATCACAGGTAAATGACATTCGTCTCAACAGAAGCCTCCACGGGTGTTCATGGCTTGCAACTGTGATTGTTCGTGGTGCCGAAAAATCATCAACAGTGAGCTCAATCTTGCAAAGAGAACAACAATAAACAAACCCTCTCCATTGGATTTTGCACAAATAGCAAGTGCATTCACGAGGATGAGTAGGTGGTTTCGGCATGAGACTAAGGGGATGCTTACTGTCGTAGGGGTGATCAGCCATAAGGGGTAGTTCAGCACATTCCTTATGAAGGTTAAAGAAGGTGGGGTAAGGACAATATGAACAGAGGTAAATTGGACCAGATAATGGTTTCTTACATCCCGAGCAATCGCGTTTGACTTCCTCGTTATGGTTTTCAACGAAGAACAATGGATGCTGGTGCAAACAAGTGGGAAAATTTACAGCAACGGATGGTTGAAGCAAAGCACAGTTTACATGCAGATCGAATCTATTGCAATCACAATGATAAACAATTCCCCTACAACCTCTATGACAAAGATCACAAGCACCTTCATACGATACTTTTGGCAAAAGTGTCAAAAGGTGTTGAGGGTGGAAGGGATGAACAATCAGGGGGTCTAGCTTTAACTCTGCACATCTCTTATGAAGAAAATACTTACATTCATTGCATCCATATCTCGGACCCTCGAGAGATTGGTCACACCCGAAGCAGTAAGCAGTTTCACTTGCAAAACTCTCCTCTTGTATCAACTCCAAAGGATGTTGATGGCTGAAATGATGAATTTCCATCTCCCCCCTTTCCTACTCTCTGACTCAGTAAGATCCATTGCAAGAGAAAAAAAGAAAACTAAACTGCTTTCACTTTACTCCAGGCCTTGTAGTTAGCAGATGCCTTGCTTTATTAGGGGTGTGCTTTGCATCCAGCAGATGCTTTGCTTCATTAAGGGTGTTGATTCACACCATGAAGCAAAGATATATAGAGGAATCCATCCACTACTTTTTCCAGTTTTGAGGAAAGGAATTTATAACAAGAGATTATTCTGATAAATCTTAATACGTACGTATGTATGTATGTGTATTGAAGAATGAAACATTGGCAAAGTATATTATCAAATCATCACAACTTAAAAGGGTACATTGTACTTGAATGAAATATCATTGTAATGATCTATATAAAAGTCACCGCACTCGCAGTGAACGTAAATAAACCGAACACATCTCTGTTCGTGTTCGTTTCTTTATTAAACGAACATAAAAATTTTGTTCATACTCGTTTATTTAGCTTAATAAACGAACATAAATGAACGGTTCATGTTCGTCGAACGTTATATTCATTTACACTCATATTCATATATCCTGCACTATTATATTTACAAGTTTACATTTCGATCATTAAATTATGAAAACTTATATTTGAACACTTAATTCACCGTTAATTGCTAACACGGTTGAATACTATTGGCTATAAACTGAATATGAATACTATTGGCGATAAAGTCAATCAAGGAATTAGCCCATAAATAAAAAGTCTAGCAATATTTTTGGTTCTCGAGCTTGTAAAAAAATAATTGTAGTTCTTAAACTTTTTTATATATCTTTTAATTATCAAACTTTTAATTTTTTTTTTTATAAAATCTAACTAACAAACTAACAAAAAAATAACAAAGCCTATTAACTGACTAATCCGAATACTACAAAAATTTATTATAAAACAACTCTTCCAACTCATGTTTAAAAAATTTAGTGGATCATCAGATTAACTGGACGTTGATTTTAAAACACTCTTTAAATATTTTTTTTTGGAAATTGAATCCACTAATTTTATTAAACGAGAAAATATCTGAAATTATAATAAAAGTTTACCACTAAGTAAACAAACACCTAAATTCAGACACAAACTCAGAAACTAAATTAGCGGCTCTAGATCATAATAGGATCATACAAGGAACGGGTAAGAACCTAATCCAAAGACTCAAAACAAAAGACAGATAGAAACATCCCAAAATCGACGATGATGGGTAAAACCATCAACAAACAACATTAAAAAATGCAAATTACAGTGAACGTACGTTGACAATAAGGTTATTACCACAACTCAATCGCGAATAAACGGTAGATGTAATCGTGTATCCGAATCCGATTCAAGGGCCCGAGACAAGGAGATCAACAACTTGGTAAATTATTATGACCATGTTTGGTAAACAACTTATTGAGCTAAAATTAGAAGTTTGAAGCATTTTTAGAGGTTTGATTAGTCAAATCCGCTAATCTAGATGTTTGGTAAACAACGGATTATGACCCTATTTAGTAAACATCTTTTTGAGCTAAAATTAGAGGTTTGAAGCATTTTTAGAGGTTTGACCAGTCAAATCCGCTAATTAGAATGTTTGGTAAATAGAGGATTGTAATAGCGAATTGAGGTGAAACCTCTCATTTTAAAAAGCTCATTTTAGGAACTTTTTGAGTTAGAGGTTTGGATAAAGGACTTGTAAACACTATTTTATCATTGATAATTATAAAAAAAATTCTCTAAATAACATAAATTTGATTAACTAATAAAATTTAATATATACATCTAAATTTTATAATTATTAAAATTATATTAAAAAATAATTTCACAAATAAAAATTTAATATGTACATCCTCATATATGCTCAGTAATGATATTAAAATTAATTTTTATATAATTTAATTAATATTAATATATACAAAATGTTAATAACTAATAAATTATTCAAACAAGTATCAAATATAATTATGTCCTTATATGTCATTTTGCGTGTTCAAATAATTAAACAGCTATCAGTTAATTTTACCAAACACTTTTATACAATCAACTAATGTAATCATCTAGTCAAATCAGTTATCTACTATCAGCTAATGTGATCCACTATCAGCTATCAGCTATATGCTAATAGCAAAACATTGCCTATGTTTAATAACAACTTCATTCAACACATTAAAAATAATATAAAAATCATCCTTTATTGCGTTGAAATTTAATATAATATTTTATATAAATTATATGCAAAATCCATAAAATAGTAACTAAATGAAAAGAATATGAAATCCACAAAGCAGCAGCAGCAGCAGCAACCAAATAAAAAGAACAAGGAACATATGATGCCTGGTTATGGAGTATGTTTGACCTAAACCATCTTCAAGTACTTCAACAACAGTAACCGTCGTGATTTTATCTACAAGAACGAATCCTGCACTTCCGGTATCCGGACCCAAATTCCATGATTTTATCTACAAGAAGCATGAAGATGTACACATCCTGCAGAATCGTTATAACAAAAACAACAAACGCTTTCCCCATACCACATTTTAATAAAACAACGACGACTGTAAGGATCACACAACAAAAGAGACACAGAGATTTCACGTAAGAAGCTGTTGTTGAAGGAGAAAAAATATCGGCATAAGAGAAGAATTTCATTATGAATAAAGTGTTTTGTGATTGTGTGGCTCATGAACCCTAAACCGCAACATCTATTTATATGATTAATAATCTGATTACAAAGAAAACTCACTTAGCAAGAAATCAACTCTAATTAGATTTTCTACCTATAATCAAAGTCTAATATCCTCGTTTAATTAATTCCACTAATACATTCCTACCATCTGTAAAGATTATTTAGTTAAATAAATATTGTTAAAATATTAGGCGTTTGCTTTTTATATTTATATTAAAATTTATAATATTATAATAGAGTTACAAGATTACCATGTCACATTCAAATATATATAATATACTAATTCTAATGACCATTAACAAGTCAATGAGATATTTTTAATTACAAAATAATTATTGAGTCGAATTGTGAGTATTTTAAGGTAGTTTACACAAAACTTTAAATTTAACTATTGTGGAAAAAATTACTGCATGGCACACATGGAGGGCAATTCCAAATGTTTTTTTACGACAGTTGATGGATATGGATGATTTGAGATTTTGACTTTGCTTCCAAGGTTCATAAATTGAGAACCCCCGAGAGATCGCATTCGGTACAGAAGTAAAACCAGTGATTCGGGGTGCATTCATTCTCACTTGAATCATCGGCATAAATCAGAGTAAGAGGATGTCTGTCGTACTTATACCAAGCAATGAGTGGTCGTGTCACACTATTAAGTCTAATGGGTTGCATTTGTTTTTATGTTATAACAGATTTGAGAATACTGATAAAGTTGTTAGGCCGTTCATTGTACCCACGTGATCTAATTGATTGGGCTTTAAATATACCAATTTATTATTCACTTTGGGTTATAAAAATTACATTAGTGGCACTGGCCCAAATAAGTTTTTTTTGACTTACATTGATAAAATTTCTCTCGTTCTTTTTCTCTGGCCGTTTCATCCTAATTTCTTGCTTTCTTTTGTTTCTTGTTGGCCGCGCTGTTCACCGCCGTTATGTTTTCGTTCATAAGGTCAGCTTCAATATGGTATCAGAGCTAGCCGTTCCGGCCGATCGTCGCTTTCCGTTGTAATTTCGGTCGTCATCTTGAGTCTCTTGTTTCTTTTCTCTCGTGTTGATGTTGCAAAGTCATGCCAAATGCTGAGTAAAGATCATATCTGCAATCTGAAGCAATTGTCCAAGTGCAGATCACCGATGAAAATTCCGGTCAGATCTTTGCCAATAAGCACATTAGTGTGCGCCTCGACGACAACAACTATTTTTTGTGGAAGCAACATGTGCTTTAGATGGTGCGTGGTCATGAACTCGAGCATTACCTTGATAAAACTACTCTTGTGCTTTCTCAGTTCATCACCAATGGTTCTGGCTCCAGAACCTTGAATTCGGCGTACCCACGGTTCAAGAAGGAAGACAATTCCTTAGCCTCCTGGTTGCTCTCAACAATCAGCCCTAATTTGCTCTCTCAACTTGTAGGAGCAGAATCTTCTACTGCGATTTGAAGCACTATTGTCACTCTATTCAAATATGTCCACCACAAAGATAATGAACCCCCATTGTCGGTTGCGTGCTCTGAAGAAAGGCTCTCTGACTATGCGTGACTATACGATGCCGGTTAAGAAGTTGTGCGATCTTCTGGCAACTTGTGGTAATCCAGTGGCTGAGGTTGAAAAAGTCGCTACGGTGCTCAATGGTCTATCTGCTGAATACGAACCGTTTGTAGCTGCAATTACAATGAGTCGTGAGACACACATTTGATATTGTTGTTTCAATGCTTATGGATGCAGAAAAAAGATTCATTGATCCGATGTGATTGTCAATTGGTATTAATGTGACTCGATTTGGCAACAACAATGCTCACAATAATACCTTTTAGTCTAGTCTCTCTTAACAGAGTCACAATCAATATGCCAATAGATTTCGTGGTCGTCGGCCACAATGCTAATTGTGTGGTAAACTTGAGCATCTCGTTGACCGTTGCTAGAATAGGTTCAATCAGAACTTCAAGGGCATTTCGTCTTCTGGATCATCTTCTATACACAACTCTCAGGCAAATATTTGTCAGGTTTCTAATGAAGCATCTAATGTTTGCTATGATCCAGGTGTTGCTACAGGGACTGATGATGTTCTGACAGATTCTTCTAATGATACAGTGCATATTAACTCTTTAATAGCAATCGGTGCTCTCAATCTCAATTCAACTTGGTACCCTGACTCGGGGGCAACACATCACGTTACTGGTAATCCTCAAAACGTCTTCAGAGGTCAGCCTTATTCTGGTAAGGGCAAGGTCTATCTTGGTGATGGCTCTACTCTTGGTATATCTCATGTAGGTCATGCTAATTTATCTAGCGATTCTCGGTTATTGAATCTTGAGCATTTACTATTAGTTTCCCAGATTACTCGAAACTTGCTTTCTATTTCACGTTTTACCAATGATAATAATGTTTATTTTGAATTTCGTGCACATGATTGTTTTGTGAAGGATGAGCACTTAGGGGCAACTCTTCTTCGAAGGAAATTGGAGGATAGTTTGTACTGTTTTGGCTCTGGTGCAGTGCAGCCTACTACTGGTTCGGTCAATCACACATTATTTCAGTCTTCTCATGTATCTATTCAGTCTAATAAGTCCACATACTAATTGTGGCATAATAGATTAGGACACCCTGCACCCAAGGTTGTCAACATAGTTTTAAATAAAGTTGTCACTATTGATAAACACACTTGTATGGCCTGTCAGTTAGGAAAGAGTCATCAGCTCCCATTTCATACTTCTACCACTGTTTATATTAAACCATTTGAGCTTGTTGAAGCGGATGTTTGGGGCCCAGCTCCAATTAAGTCTTGTGGTTTTCGTTATTATGTGTCATTTGTTGATATGTACAGTCACAATTGCTGGCTTTATCTTTTACGTAATAAAGCTGAAGTTACTGATGCATTTAGAATGTTTTCAGCTCTTGTGCAAAATCAATTCTCCACTAAAATTCTTGAACTTCAAACTGACAACGGTGGTGAATTTCAGGCTTTGGATGGTACTCTAGCTCAAATGGGCATTAGACATGGGTATACTTATCCGTACACGTCGCAGTAAAATGGCGTTGTGGAATACTAATCTCGGATTATTGGGTTTATCTTGGGTCTCATTTGTTATCATGGAGCTCAAAGAAACAACGTTCTGTCTCACGCTCCACCGCCGAGGCAGAATATCGGTGTCTTGCGGATACATCCTGTGAGTATTGTGGATCAAGGCTGTGCTTAGTGACATGGGGGTGGTATTCGAAGAATGTCCTAAGATATGGTGCGATAATACCAGTACAATGGCTATGGCTGCCAATCCAGTGCTACACACTAAAACCAAACATGTAGACCTGGATTTACATTTTGTTCGCGAGAAAGTGTTGGCTAACAACTCGAAATTAATTATGTACCTGCGCAACATCATTCGGCAGATATTCTCACGAAACCTTTGTCTGTGTCAAGATTCCAGGAACTGCGAGCCCAATTGTGTGTTTGGTCAAACAAGTCATTTCAAGAAGACAAGAAAGCAGAGTGAATATTGAGTTTAATGGGTTGCATTTGTTTTTATGTTATAACAGATTTGAGAATATTGGCAAGGCCGTTGGGCCATTCGTTGTACCCACGTGATCTAACTGATTGGGCTTCAAATATACCAATTGGTTATTTACTTTGGGTTATAAAAACCGTATTAGTGGCACTGGCCCAAATAAGTTTTTTGGCCTACATTGATAAAAAAATTTCCCCCTTCCTCTTCTCTTTCTTTCTTTTTGTTTCTTGCTGGCTTCACCACCGTTATGTTTCCGTTCATAAGGCCGGCTTCAATTCACACACCATGTATCTAAAGTGAAACCACAATGCTCCATGCATCTATATGCAAGGCCATGTTGGCCTATGTTATTGGGACAACCACTGCACTTGGTTGGAGAGTTGTGGATAAGAAAGAGTGAATGCTCATGACTTGGATGCTGCAGAGTGTCTCATAACAAAAGGGTATCGAACGTCACAATTAAAGGAATGGCATACCGTCTTCAACATAGCATACGTAGCTAAATCCATGGTAAGGATGCCGGCACATTGTCAAGGCATTCCCTAAGTTTCAGTCCATGAGCATTAACAAGTGCTTGTAAATGGGTGTCGTTTTTCCCTAGGCCATTCTTTATGAAGGAACTGTAAAATGGAGTTTCGATACCCATCACAGACACCTTCACACGGTAATTTTGGAAAAGAGACATACAGGAATCCATCCACTGCTTTTTTCAGTTTTGAGGAAAGGAATTTATGTATTTATGCATCTTAGAATGAGATAAACCTAAAGTATATTATCAAATCATCACAACTTAAAAGGGTATAGCATACTTGAATGAAATATCATCGAAATGATCTATATAAAAGTCGACCGCACTCACAGTGAATGCGAAAACTGCATCCCGATTCTTTACATTCTAGGGCCGGTCCACTGCAGAGGTTGCTGCATACCTTACATCGACGACAATTCCAGACGTTTTTCACAACAGTTAATGGATGTTGATGACAAGAGAATTTGACTTTGCTTCCAAGCTTCATAAACAGAGGATCCCCAAGAGCACATATGGAATGAAGAGAGTTATCACAATCGGCGCAGCAGTAAAACCAGTCATTCGGGTCACGTTCATTCTCACACAGATCACAATAATGTTGAGAAGGACTAGAATCATCAGAATAGGTCAGTGTAAGAGGATGTCTGTCATACTTATACCAAGTTGTGAGCGGTAATGTCGCACATCGTATATCTAAAGTGAAATCGCAACGCTTCATGCATCTATATGCAATGCGATCTCCGAATATTACTTCGAGACAACCACTGCACTTTGTTGGAAAGTCGTGTACCAGAAAGAGTGAATGCTCATGACTTGGATGCTTCAGAGTGTCTGATAATAAAATACATCGAATGTCACATCGAAAGAATGATCCACACTCTTCGTAGTCGCATTGGTAGCTAAATCCATGGTAAGGACGCCAGCAAGCAAAGCATATTGAATAGTTACCGGTCGTGTTTGAGTTCGAGAGTGTTAGCAAGTGATTGTGGAACGCGTGTCGTTTTTCTCTAGGCAATTCAGCACAATCTTTATGGAGAAAAAAATTGCATTGCTCACACCTATATAACGGAGTTGAGATAATCCTCATACACCCATCACATTGGCTATCCTCATCTTCGATCTCCCCACTGAAAACGAGTCTTAAATTGTGATCATGGTAGGCATGTCTGATCTCAACCGCCACCATATGCTCACCAATACTCATCTGTTCAACAACATCTGTAATCAAATTCAGAGACTCAAGCGGTGCTTCCTTGAGCCGCTCGTAATCGTCTTCCGAGACAATCGTTCCATCCCAAACCGCTTTGTTGGTTGCACAATGTACATGAGCAATATAACTGCAGTCAGATTTAGAACAATAGTAACCCCCATACCTTGTATCGACTTCCTCGTAACAGATTCTGCACATCCAATCTTCAAACTGATCATCCTCTTGAAGACACAATGAATGAGAAATCATATGCGGATGTCGTGTTATCACGATGTTACGAGGCACCGAAATACACTTCTTGTGGACGACAAGGTTACAGGTAGTACAGACATAAGGGCTGTGATCTCCAGCAATGCCACAAAAATCACAAACAAATGATATTTGTTTCATTAGAAGAATCCACGGGTGATCATGACTTGCAACCGTGATTTCCTTTGGCGCCAGAAAATCATCAAGGGTAAGCTCAAAGTTGCAAACAGAGCAAGAATATACAAATCCATCCCATTGGATTTTGCACATGTAGCAACCACAACTGTGGGGATGGGTAGCTGGTGCCGGCAAGAGATTAAGAGGGTGCTTACGGTCATAGGGGTGTTTAATCTCAACCGCTGATTCGGCACATTTCTTATGAAGGTTAAAGAAGGTAGGATGAGTACAGTCCGAACAGTGGTAAATCGGACCGGACAAGGGATTCTTACATCCGCTGCAATCGTTTATGACTTCATCGACATGGTTTTCAATGAAGAACAAAGGGTGCTGGTGCAAGCAAGTAGGGAAATTTGAAGGAACGGATACTTGAAGCAAAGCACAGGTTCCATGGAGATCGAAGTCACATGAAGCACAACGATAAGCGAAGCCCCTAAAGGTGCGCTCACAGAAATTACAAGAGCCGAGGTAAGGATAGTTTGGAAAGAGAATCAAAGGGTGTTGAGGGTGGAAAGGATGATGAATCTGGGAGGGAAACTCAAACTCTGCACATCGCTTATGAAGATAATAGTTGCAGTGGTCGCAGCCGTATCTCGGACCCTGTAGAGGCTGATCACACCCGAAGCAGTGTCCTGCAAAGCTCTGGTTTTGGATGAACAGCAAGGGATGTTGATGGCTGAAATGATGGATTTCCATTGCTAGAAAGAAAGAGTAAGATTTGGTTGAGTTTAATCCAGGCCTTGTGGTTCAGCTGAATTGAGTGGTAGAAACTATTGCTATTCCTCCATCCTCATTGTTACTAACGACCTCATATTATATTGCCATTAGGCAGTTGGGTGATCAAAAAATAATAATTTCTTTTGGCAATTCTTATGTCATATATATATATAGGTAAACTATTATACTCCATATCGACGCAAAGAACTTCTGTATCTTTTCGATGTCCGTCTTTATGCTTTAATATTAAAATACTAAATTTTAAATTTTAAATTTTTAAATTTAAAAAATACTTCATATCCTAAATTGTCTAAACCCTTATCTTAACCTTAAGTATAAAATTCTAATGTAGAGCATAAATGAAAGCATTGAAAAGGTCATAGGATTTCTATTTCATATCAACTTCCCTTAGTCATCTTGGATTAATCCTCCACAAGTAACCATGCCGCCGTTAGAGCGTCTAGCACCTTCCGAATTGAGCTGACGGGTATTAATAATAATGAGGATAAATTACACTAGTAGTCACTGAATTTTTAGGACTCTTTCAATATGATCATCAAAATTTTAAAATTTTCATTATAGTCACTTGACTTTTAATTTGTTTTTATTAAGGTTACTGTCGTTGCATGTTAAATTTAAGGGTAAACTACCACTTTTAGTCACTAAACTTTTATGGCACTTTCAATATGGTCACCGAACTTTTAAAACTTTCGTTACAATCACTCAACTTTTAATTCGCTTTCATTACCGTTAAAAAACCTGATGTGACACGTTAAGTTTAAAAATAAACGTTTTCCCACCATATTTTCTTTCCCCTTATCATTTTATTTTATTTTTCTTCTATCCAAACATGTTTATCTTTTTTTTTCATCCTCCTCTCCCTCCTATCTTTCTCCTTCGTAATCTTATTGCCTTTGTAGGGTGAAATTGTCTTATTACCTGCACCATTAAGGAATCTCTCAAGGTTATAGCTATCCTAGAGTTTTTTTTTGATGTAACAATCACTTAACATGGTTTTAGTGTTTCCAAAAGAAATTCTATCCCACCTTTAGAGTATCTAAGTTGCTTAGATTTTTAAAAATGAAAAAAATTAGAGTATACATGTTCGAAAAATATTCTAACAAGACATGAAAATATGGTCGTCTAAGATTCCCCCAATGCATTAAAAAGTGATATGTCAATATTATATATACTCATATATAATTTCACTCCCCAGTTTTAAGTACCTTAACCACAAGGATAGTAGCAGAACAGATAATCTTTTTTTTTTTTGTATATTTTCCCAAAATTTTCAATTAGTTTTGAAAATCATTGAAAAATAGAAGGTAAAGAATGAGTGGAATGCTCTACTAACTTATTATTATGTTTTGTGATAAAGAATGTTATCCAAAGAATGAACCAACCTACAACTATATACAATAATTAGCTTTACAATGGTGAATCTAATGAGTTGAAACAACACTCAAAATTAGTCTGCTTGCACTTTATAAACTCACTTGAAAACCAATCGCATGGATTTTTTGGGAAGGACTTTCTTAATCAAATGCTTTGTGCTCTTAAAATCTTGGTATTAAGCATGCTACAATCATTTAGTTCACCAGTATATGTCTTTTTTTTTACCGAGTTCATTAGATTCAACATTATCAAGTCCTCCACAATCATTTTGATCACCAGTATATGCCCTATTTTCTTAATAGTGCATGTAGTAGGACAATTTCACTCTCACAGAGGCTATAAGATTACAGAGGAAAAAAGAAGGAGAGGAGAGGAAGGAAAAAAAGAAAGACGGACATGTTTGGAAAAAAAAGATTACATAGGGTGGAAAACGTTTATTTTAAACTTAACGTGCCACATCAGCTTTTTTTTAACGGTAATGAAAACAAATTAAAAGTTGAGTGATTGTAATCAAAGTTTTAAAAGTTCGGTGACCATATTGAAAGCGCTCTAAAAGTTCAGTGACTAACAGTGTGGCTTACCCTTAAATTTAACATGTCACGTCAATTTTTTTAACGGTTGTTGACAGCAGTGACCATAATGAAAGCGAATTAAAAGTTGAGTGATTGTAATGAAAGTTTTAAAAGTTCGATGACCGTATTGAAAGCGCCCTAAAAATTCAGCGATTACCGTGTAGTTTACCCTAATAATCCTTATTATGGAAGTGGAAAACAAAGTTTCCACAAGCGGGGTAATTTAGGGATTTAGAGTTTTAGTTTAAGATTTAAAGGTTAGAGTTTAGGTGGTAGGGTTTAGAATTTAGGAATTAGGATTCATGGTTAGAATTTAAGATTTAGAGTTTAAATTTTGGGTTAGAGTTTTAGAGTTAAAAATTTAGATTTTGATTTGGAATAAGCATACTTGTGTAATTTTTTACACCGATAAATATTAACCTAAAAAATTAAAAGAACACTTGTATCATAATTTTTTAAAATCTTTTAATATTTTTGTGAGAGACGTGACACCATTAGCCTATATTATTAGCCATTTAACCTATTTTTGCACAAGACAAGGTTTACAGTAACAACATATAAATATATTTGGCGAGATCTGTTTTTTTGAGATTTTGGTGGGTATAGGGAGAATTTAAAATTTTGTCCCTTAATAATAAGTATAGAAAAAATTAAATTTTATGAGTAAACAAAAATAAATTATTTCACTTGTAAATTATACTTTCTATTACACTCAAAAAATAAATACATCAAATTCAAATATAAAACATCAATAAATTTTATTAAATACTTAACAACTCATACAAAACAATTTCTACGAGCATTTTCTAGATGCAAAATCACTAATAATAGTATCTACGTCAATATGGTCCAACATATTTTTCTCGATTCATAAAATGATTAGGTCATTCAACATTTCTTGTGGCATTGACGACCTCAAATAGGTGAAACATTTGTTTCTAACATATTTTCGCAACAACATTATATTAGAAAATTTATGAAGCAAAAAATATATAATGGTAGCGTTTGAATTCTTGCCAATAAAGTTGTTCTTCACATTTGAATAAATTAAGCAGTGATGCAACACATACTAAATACATTATCAATTTATCATAATTAATAAAAAATATTATCATAAAATATACAAGTACAATAAAATTCTTTATAAGTTATTCTATAATACAATTTTTCAAAACATAAATTATAATCACCAAATTTAAAAATAATATCAAATTGAAAGATGAAAATGGGTGAGAAATTAAAACGTTAATAATAAATCAATGTAAAGAATATTTATAATCAAAATTGAGATTTATTACCATTATTTTTTTAACTCAAATTAATTGCATGCCATAAACAAAAGAAGTGTTTTTTTAGCCATTTAAAAATCTTATTGTTTATTAACTAAAGTTTTTTATTGAGCAATCATATCTGGTCAGTTAGTTAAGCTACTCATATTGGTTCTCATATTTTTTTTAGGTCATGAGTTCTAGGCTCATTAGGAATATTCATTTCCTTCCCCTAGACCTAAAATTCTCTTTTCCCTTCTCTTAAGGTAGGATTAAAATTAGATAGAATTTGTCAAAAGAAAAATTAAAGTTATTTTAAAAAAAAAACTTTACATTAATTTTATTAGATGTTTTCCAACGATGGTAAACAGTAATAATTAAAGTTGTTCTATATAATTATGGGCCCAGATATTTTATATAGATGGGTGGTTGTAAAAATTCTGAGCCATGGTGTTTATATAAAATAGTGTATGTGAAAATAATGGCCCTGAAATTTATATAAGATATTATTTGTAAAAATTATAGGTTCTGGGGCGGGTGCCTATCTTGCTCAGGCCTAAATACGATCCTAGGTTTGGCAACAGTATCTGATGTATATCCACTTGGTCTTGTTGCTAAAACGACATTATTTTCACGTGTAAGAATCATTCATAATCTCTCAACCTCTCTGCTCTCTGTGCAGTTGTTATTAGAAGTCAATCTCATCTCCACCGCCTTCTAGCAACTGGACCACTGCTCATATTTGACCAGATATTTTATATGGAGCACAGTTATTTTAGTCTAAAGTATTAAGTACTTCGATACTTCTACGTATCAAAGATATATTAAATACGGTTTGAATGTTTATAAATATTTTCTTCTCGTATTTTTTCATCCTTGTTTTTTTTTTCAATTTTTTCTTGTTCACATAATTCAACTATAAATATATATTATGTATAATATCATGCTCACATAATTTTTTATGACTATTAATTTGGCAAAACTAAATCAATATACTTTTTTCAGAAATTATGTAAAAAAACAACCATCAATCAAGATTATGGAAAAAAATACTTTCCTTTCGGCCCACGTAGGACAAAACTTGCATCTTACGAAAAATAAATTTCAAATTCGCTTTTAACTAAATGCAAGTTTTATGTTGAGTGGCTAGGTAAGAAAGATATTTTAATTTATAGTGATTTTTTTACATAAAAGTCGCTTTCAATTAAGCGCAAATTTACTTTTAGTAGGACGTGAGTTTAACATATGTGGACCGAAAAGGGTATTTTTCTACATAATTTTTTTAGGTTGTTTTTTTTAGATAATTTTCGATAAAATATTTATTTAATTTTACCTTTTAGTTTTATATTTCTTTTTAGAATTTAAAATTTATTTTATGTTTATCGTATTTTTATTAAAATTTGTTTTATATTTGTTTTTTCTTTGTAACTTAAAAAATTATTCTTTTCTATTCCCACTTTTGTACCATCCAAACTCGTCCATTTATAAGTGTGATATGTGACACGTCACATGATCTGAAAATTTGGGGGCCCACACTTTAAAAAAATCTGCTAACTCAAAAAAAATATTTTCCTATAATACACATGCATGAAGGAAACTCAATGAAAAATTCAGTCATTCTAATTTCTACATCTCTCTCCTCATCAATTCTTTGTTCCCTACATCAACAAAAAAAAATCATGCTATCTCTCCTTCATTAATTCTCATGGCAAAATTCAACAGAAAAAAACCTTCTTTCTTATTATCTCAAGAATTCAATTGTAATCAATTCTTCTTAAAAGGACCATTAATATATGGTGTTTAACGGATGAAAAAAATTATTATTTATGTCCATTCTAGTTTCAAACTTTCAATCTTTTTCAATTACTCTAGATTCAACTACTAATTAGTGGTATTTATCATTTAAAAACTCAAAAAGAAAGTTAATACTATAACTTTTAATTAGTGTTTTTGAAGGTTGAACTTCTAATTGGTGAATTTAAAATTTTTGAGATTTTGAAGGTTGTTTTTCGCCAATTTGATGGTCTTATTGAATGTATAGTGCCTCTTCTTCTTTTATTTCTTATTAGAGATATAAGTTGTTTTTTTTTTCATTTTTTAATATCATAAATTTATCAGTATTTTCATATAAGTTACACTTTTTATTGTCTTAATTTTATATGTTTGAATTTTTTTTGTAAAAAACAGTCTAAGTATTATAAATTTTAATATTTTATAATATTTTATAAACTTCATTTTATAAAATAATACATGCCTCCACAACTTTTTAAACGGGCTTGGTACAATGTGTATCTGTACCTAATATATCTATATTCTATACGACTTGAACTTACCTATTTTGGACGGTTTTCCAATCTTGTTGTTATTCTTGATATTTTATTAGAAGGAATCAGCGCGATTCATTTCCATTGAGGATTGAAGAACACTATGGAAATCTCCTTACAATTTCAGGAACATCTCCTTTCTGCACTTTTTTTGACCATAATCATCACCATATCAGTTGCCACCATCCTTGTGAAGAAACAGCAGAGCAGACCCCCCGAGCCAGCTGGGGCGTTACCGTTTCTCGGCCATCTTCATCTCCTTGGGAAAAACCAGCTGCTACATAGAACATTTGCGGACATGGCTGACAAGTACGGACCGGCCTTCTCGATCCGTCTCGGGATTCATCGGGCACTTGTGGTGAGTAACTGGGAAGTTGCCAAGGAATGTTTCACTACCAATGATAAGGTCTTCCTCACACGTCCAAAGTCCTTGGCCATAAAGCATATGGGGTATGACCATAACATTTTAGGCTTCGCTCCTTATGGACCGTATTGGCGCAGTATAAGGAAACTGGCAACGGTAGAGCTCCTCTCTAGTCGCCGGCTCGAGTTACTCAAGCATGTTCCCGACTCCGAAATCCATAGTTTTATAAAGGGATTGTATGAGCAGTCCGTGAAAAACGGAGGCGTCGCTGTGGTGGAAATGAAGGAAAGAATTGGCGACTTAGCAACGAACATCATAGTCAGGATGATTGCTGGGAAAAGATATCATGGTACCGAAGGAAGCTGTGACGAGGAATCGAGGCGATGTCAGAAGGCCTTGTGTGATTTCTTTTATCTGGCAGGGTTGTTCTTGTTTTCCGATTCGGTGCCTTTTCTTGGTTGGCTTGATGTAGTGATGGGAAACATAGGAAAAATAAAGCAGACAGCAAAGGAGTTGGATTCTGTACTTGGAAGCTGGGTATACAAGCATCGCGAAAGGAGGCGCAACGAAGGCATCAAAGGGGACCAAGATTTCATCGATGTCATGTTGTCGATCATGGAAGAAAGCAAGGTTCCATCTCAAGAGGCCGATGTTACCATTAAAGCAACTTGCCTGGTATGTTACTCTTAAGTAGAATCATGTAATTCATAGAAACATCAGACAACAGATAACCTTTGACTAGCCAATTGTGATTGCAGAGTCTTGTCTTGGGTGGTGTCGACACCAATGTGGTCACACTCACTTGGGCAGTCTCCCTGCTGTTGAATAACCGCCATGTGCTAAAGAAGGCCCAACATGAACTTGACATCCATGTCGGAAAGCAACGGCAAGTGAAAGAGTCGGACATAAACAACTTGGTGTACCTGCAAGCCATTATCAAAGAAACAATGCGGTTATACCCAGCCGCGCCTCTCTCTGTACCGAGAGAAGCCATGGAGGACTGTACGGTAGCTGGTTTCCATGTTCCTGCAGGCACTCGACTTTTGGTTAACCTCTGGAAGTTGCAGCGTGACCCCGGAATTTGGCATAAGCCATTAGAATTCTTGCCTGAGAGATTCCTCAGTGACCATGCTAACATAGATGTGAGGGGTCAAAATTTTGAGCTTCTACCATTTGGTTGTGGTAGAAGGATTTGTCCAGGTATCACTTTTGCGCTTCGGTTTCAACACTTAGCTTTGGCTCGACTGCTTCACGAATTTGAATGGGGAACGGTCTCGGATGATGCAGTAGATATGAGTGAAAGCCCCGGAATAACGGTTCCTAAAGCTACACCATTAGAGGTTACTCTTACCCCAAAGTTACCTTCCATGCTCTATAGGTAACTGCTGCAAAGATGCATATGGGCTTGGTTTACAATCATTTTTGTTGAATGCACATGTGTTTGCCCAAAATGACTGTCAAATCAGTTAAGTTTGCTATGGAAGGAAATAAAAACTATAAATTTACAATATTTTCTTATTTCTAACCTTATTCTCCAGCAAAGCTAAATTGGAGCTTTAGAAGTGATTGAAGCAATGGTCTTTATATGGTTTTTCAAGTTGTATGTATATCTAGGGAATCTAGTAAATGAAAGGAAAAGCACTCAAGGATACTTCTTTCTGAAGAAAAAAATCATATATGTAAAGAATCTGTTTTTCCTAAATCTAAGTTCAAGTGGGGTTTCATCAATTTTACAGTTTGAAGGGAGAAAATGGTTCATGAGGTTGAGCTTGCCTCAATATCCGTGGACGACATCTCAGTGTTAACTAAGCTATTTTCAGTTTCATTCCACTTAAGAATGTGCCTGCTGTATCTTAACACTTCATCAACAGAATCAGGCTCCAAGCCGGTAACCATTGAAACGTACAACTTACGATCAGTAAGAGAATTGAACAATCTCTTGAACTTCGTAGCGATGTACTGGAAGGCACTCTGCGATAATGAAGTGTGATTATTTCTATTATTGCTGAAGTTGTAGTGATTATGGCTGATTACTGGATTGAAGTCATGGAACCATTCACATCGAGTGAGAGGAACTTGCTCAATCTTTTCCTCGAGCAGATCAGCTTTGTTGAGTATTAGAAGGAAGTTCTTTTTCTCAAAGGTTGGATGGGTGACTATACTCTCGAACAGTTGCTTGCTTGCCAACATTTTGTTTGTGCGAACTCCGTTGCTGTCTAATGAAAACTCATCATAGTCCGTCAATGAGACGCTGAATAGGACAATATCGACATCTTCAAACATTTCCAACCATTTACATTTCTCGCCAAGGCTACTGGGATGCAGTCTAATAAGCTGGTACCTGTTGATTCAAAGCAAGAAATGCTAAGCATGATATATATATATATATATGAAACCATCCTATGATGCACCAATTACACCCCAAGGAATATTATGAACTGTACAAGTTGTATATATATTCCAAGGAATAAAGTGAACAATTTAAGCATAGGCTAGAATATAACTAACCTTGCAGATGGATCATGCTGATAACCATCAATAGCGATTTCACGTTCTATTAGGGGGAAAGAGAATTCCATGCAGGAGAGTCCATTCGATGATGTAATTCCCTCAGCATACAAGATATCCATGTCGGACGGCTCATAATCTGTCCTTGAGATCTCAATAGCCTGAGAAGAATATAATTTTAAACTATCAGAGTTAGTCAGAAACCTAAGTGCAATGAAGTAGAGACAAATAGTCAAAAGTGAAATGCTCGCTTTAGTGCGTATGTTTCTAAGAAATTGGCAATTTTATATGAGAAGTAGTTAAGCATGGAAACATCGGTAAACAAATTAGACGAGAAGATTTTAATGACCAAAAAAGCACAGCAAAAAGGGGGAAATGTAGGAAGGGAAATAGGAGGTTGGAACTTTGGATATTGCTATTAAACTAAAACTCCATACAGCAGGCTTACCCGTTCTAGGAAATAAGTAGCAATTCTGGACAGCATTTCTAGTTCATGCCTCCGGTTATATGTGGCCTGAAAGGCTGCATCATTCCACAGCTCCCCAATAAATGGTGCATATTCACGAGTAGCAGCGGGGAAGATGACTTCCAAATTGCCAGACACCACCACTTGGACAAGCCAATCCGAGAAAGCTTTCAATCTTGGGGAAATGGAATATTTTGTTTTGCCAACAATCTTGCTTGCACCACCTGTTGTCAACAATGAAGCTCAAACTCTATTCCAAAATAAATTAAATTATTCTATCACAACTCCAAGTTTTCTCTAGCCAAATGTATAACAGGAAAGCTTAACAGAATTCATTAAAGATATCAACCTATCAGAATAGGAAAGTAAAACAGTTAACTGCTTGCAAAAGTGTGACAGTAAATATCTAAAGTGCATAAGCAATGCGACCCCTACACTTTTTAAAGGAAAAAAAATAGTAACTGTACCGTCAAAAAGGACTAGAAATTCCCAGAGAATAAAGAAAAAATAAACTCGGTGAATATGCATACAGAATATATCATTATTATTGTACCTGGAGAACCAGATCCATCAGCAATATGCCTTCTTCTATCCTCCTGTAATATTTCTTCTTCAAATCGTTCTCGCCCCTGAAGCAATATAGCAAGATAGCCATACAAATTGCTTTGGATCATCGATTTGATACTTTGGCGTTCATTTTCCGAGAAAGAAATATTATACAGAACCTTGGCCTGAAATAAGCAAGTAACAAATTTAATGTTTCATTTCATTAGACAGCATATTCTGCATTTCCAGTGTCATAAAACCAAAGTTTACTTTTGTAGTCATAAATATCAAGAAAAGAAATAAATCATTATTGAAAGTAATGCTGTCTAGAAGCATAAATTAGGATTTATTTAAACTCTGTCACCGATTGCATATTATGAATTCATAATAGCTTAAGATATATAAATAATTAAAGGATTAAAAGCTGACAGATGAGACATAGCAATGTTGGTTGACCAAAGCTCAATGGTATATCAGCTTAAGAATCCAAGCTCTCTATCTAAGCTGAAAGGATAAAGGAAGGTATGTGGAAAAGAACATAAGTAAAAATTCTATTTACAGACACCAAATGTGAGGAAATGGTTAATTGAATAAGTTTCCATGATTCGTATATTACCTGCTTATATATCGTACTTGTGCCGGACTTTGGATAGCCAACTAGAAGAATTTTGGGAAGTACTTGTGCCGGACTCTGGCTGACATCCTCTCCAGCATGATTCACGGTATTAGGAGGAACCGGCAAAGACAAGAGAGTGCAAAAAAGCTTGATTCCCATCTGAAAATAAGGTACATCCATGTTATTTCTGGTGCAGGGTATAAGGAAAAATAATTATGCCTATGCAGTATGCATATCCGTATGCAAATATACCTTGTTCCATATTGGCCCCTTTATATTATTCTGACCCTCTTCCTGGTAGGATCCATCGGCACTTAGCCAATAGCTAGGATTTCCTTCACAATGAACTCCTGCTAACTGCAAATATTTAACAGAATGCCACTGAGTGAACTTGCATTATACGTCTATAAAAACATTTGTTTAAAAGAATTTGATCATGTAAAGCACAACAACCTGCAGCATCCACAGCTCTTTCTTAGTAATCACCCGATTATTTACAATTATTTTCGTATTTCCATTGCTAGCATTACTCTTGATGTGAGCTCCAACATTTAGCTGGGCAGTAATAATCTGGCATGGCCCATGCCCTTCCTGAATTTCAACAGAGCAGTAGTTCAATTTTTGATGGACGAAAATGGCAGACTGGCAGTTATATTATGTAAAAGAAAAGCAAAATTTGGTTAGTACCTTTCCCCAGAATCCGGACAATTTATCATACCAATAGAATCCAGGTTTTAGCTTCTCTGGTGGGTTTTGGCAGGTCTGCAAAACCTGCAACTCATCTTGAGTCAATGGCTCTCCATTCACGATAACCAGCTGAGGTGGTAGCTGGTTAGCCTCACAGGCCTTCTCCGACCTCATTACCCTTTGAACTTCCAACTCACCCAGCAGCTGCTTGAGAAGCCGAGAACATTTTCCGAGACTTTCTCGCCTTGGCTCGTGTATCTTCTTACCTATGCAAGTAATACATTTTCTTCCCTCCGGCATCGACCCCATTGTTCTCAGTACACACTTATAACAATACTTGGCATTACAAACAATGCAGATCTCCTTCAATGTAAACCGGTTTCCCTTTAAGCACCGATAACATGATCCTTTTTTTCCGTTCCTTGCAATAGGTTGTTCATCAAGGATGATGCTTTCTGTCTCGGAATAATCGGACTCTTCCACGTCACATGATTCAGGTTCCCGGAAAGTCACGACAGATGGTTTTCTGACATGGGAAGGAGTCTCGTTGTTAACATCAGGAATCTCCTGAATTTCGAAACATCCTACTCCACCATCACCATCATCAATCCCCTTACCTAATGAATCCAAACTATCGACAGTAACCGATAATTCACTGGACAAACCAGGATGAACGATGGATTTCCGAGCTGAGCCAGGTTTAGAGGCAAATCTTTTGTCTTTGGGTGGTTTATGGTTCACTGGATTGATCTTTACAATTGGGTGGATAACTGGCAATGAAACATCATTCAAAGAGAAGGAAGAGGAAACTTCAGCAGCCGTCGGAAGGCGGTCCAGGTCCACCGGAACTAATTTGGGGATATCAAAATTGATCGGAGGACCATTATACTCAATAGCAAAAGAGTATTCAATGTTAATATCATCATCTACAGGAGATGATTTCTCAAAAGGAATGATCTTTCTTAGAAGGGTAGCCATGGTTTCTTTCAATTCTCAATTCCAAGAATTAACCCCACCAATACAAATCCCATGAAGAAATTAGCCACCAACAACCAAAAGAATCAAACTTTAGAAAATCAAAACAAATAAAAACCCCTGTTTTTTTTTCCTTTCAAACAATCAAAACAAGGTAATTTATTTCTTTTAATCCCCAAACCAAGCTGAAAAAGACCCCCTTTGTTTTTCTTTTCTTCTAGGCCTAATGAGCAAGAAAATCAAACATAGAAAGACAGGAAAAACTGGGGAAATTCCAAGCAAACAAATAAAGAAGAATGAAAATGGAGAGTCTTGTCTAACCAGTAAACTATGGAGACCTGAGAGACGACCGAGTGACATGCTTTTAGTGTTAAATTCCAAGTCAACACGGTGATGAAGAAATTGCCGGGAAAGAATGATGGAAAGTGAGGATTGAAGAAGTCAAACACACGGCCTGCCAGCATCAATAACCATCACTGCTTGTTTACGGACCTTTGGGATCAATAAATAAGAGTATTAAGTGAATGCGGACCAAAATTGGAGGCTAATTGGTTCTTTGACATTTGACGTTATTTGGAATCACGTCATCTATACAACGTGTTTTATGTTTGGATTGCGACAAAATTGACATAATGCAGAGGAAATGAAAAGAAAGTCTTTGGTGATACTAAAATTGCAACAACAACAAAATTGGTAAGGTATAATATTCAACTTAGACCCTGAATTATTATGTTTTCATCCCTTTGATAAGCATTTAAATTAACATTTATCTAAGTTTATCAAAAATTTAGTGACTTTTTTTAATAATATGTTCACCGAATTTATTAGAAAATAAAAATAGAAAAATATTCCAAATAAAATAGAAATGTAGTAGAAAAAACTAGAGAACGAAATATTATACTAGCAAAACACGTCCAATGAGTTGCAATTAGGGGTGAGCAAAAATATCCGACCCGACGACCTGAACCTAAAAATGCCAGGTAATTCTCGGAAAAAAATTATTCGACCCGACAAATTTCCTGAGACACGGGCCGGAAGTTTTCCCTTACCGGGTACCCGACCGACCTAATAAAATTTAATATATATATTTTTATATTTAAAATTATAATTTTACTTTATATTTCTTAATATTTTACTCTAAAATTAAGTTTAAATCCTTAAATTTTTTCTATGTTTGTATTATATTCTTTTAAGTTTTAAGTTTAGTTTTTTTAAAAAATATTTTTGTGTTTAACATGTGATTTTTTTAATTTTAGAATTAAAAAAAAAGAAACGAGTACCCGGTACCCGATTACCTTGGTACCCGAATTTTACGGGTACCCGGATGAACCGGGTACCCGACAATGCCCACCCCTAGCTGCAACAACATGGATAAGGTGAAACACTAGAGAAAGGAAGCATGAAACAAAACTTCTTGTATCTATCTAGTATCCATCTACACGCTAAGGATCGCAGTTGGAGTGGTGAGTAAAACCAACAAATTTGCAAGTTTATTTGCAAAACAAATTTGATTGTATCGACAAACGAACTATAAAAGGGGTCAAACTATTTAATGACCAATTTTTTAAAAAAACTACAGAAAGGCCGCTGATAGTCACAAATCAAAGCCGAACGTTGTAAGAAAATCATCCACGAACGCAAGTATATTACAAAAATAAGTAAAAATATGTCATTAGGCAAAAATGTGCCATAAAAAGAGATAAAAATTAAAACAAAAAAAAAACAATAACTGGATATAAGAAACTCAACACTCGACAATCAATACTAAAAGTAAAATCGTCACCGACTAGTTAAAAATAAATAAATAAAAAATAAGAAGAAACGAAGAAAATCTTAAAGAGAAAGGGCCATAAAAAATTAGCGACCTTAAGGAATACTAGCAAATAAAACATGACAAGTATGAAGTAGCGTATGATGTTATCCATGACATGTATGTATAGACACGTGACGTTTGTTCAGTGGATGACATTGTTTTTTTTTAGGGTAAACTATATAAATGACCATCATGTTATTAAAAAAGTTTAGATTTGACCATCTTACTATTTTTTAAGCAATTAAACCATCATACTATTAAATTAGATGCAATTGGCCACCAACCGTTAGAGGTTAACGGCATGGTGACGTAGCAGTTAAAAAATAGAGGTATAATTATATATTTGGTCCTCGTTACTTATACACTCTATAATTTGATCATAATTTTAATTTAATAAAATAAATAATTAATGGATAAATATTCTATAAACAGGTGGTGGAAACTGAAAGTGTCCACAAGCGCCTTAGTTTTAGGGTATAAGGAGTTAGTTTAGAGTATAGGATTTAGGGGTTTAGGTGTAGGGGGTTAGAATTTAGGGATAGTTGTTTCAATTTAAAGTTATAATTTAGGGTTTATGGGTTAAAACCTAAATCCTCACCATATTAACCTAAAAACTAAACTCTAACCTATAAACCCTAAATTATTACCTTAAAGCTTAAATTGAAACAACTATCCCTAAATTTTAAGCCCCCACACTTAAACTTTATACTCTAAACTAACTCCTTATACCCTAAAATCGCTTGTGGAAACTAAAAGTTTCCACCGCCTGTGTATAGGATATTAATCCTTATTTGATTAGGTGGTGACTTAGAAAAAGGAAAATGAAAACAAAGAACTTGGCCCTGCTAGTGCTAGGATTTGAACCTAAAAACTCAAGGACAAAGGGGCACGAGATTGACACTGGGCCAAACACAAATTTGGGATATAAGTTGCACAATTAAATATAGGAAAACTACACCACTGACCACCAAACAAATTGGGGATACATATTTGGATCACCGAACTATAAAAAACGTCAATAAGACCACCGAACTTATAAAATCAACCTATTTTGACCACCGCCGTTAAAAACCTAACGGTGGAGTGACGGAACTGCCACGTGGCAATTGACAGAAAAACTTAAAAATTACACATTTGGTCCCTATTATTTACACATTCTTTCAATTTAGTCCTAATTTTAAATTAATAAAATAATAAATTATTTAATTAAGTGGTGACACGTGTCAACACCTTATTGGAGGACTTTAATTATTTATATTTGATTTTATTAATTTATTTCCCCCTCCAATCAGGTGGTGACACATGTCACCACCAATTTAGAGGAGAAAAATAAATTTCTCTCCATTGCATTTACCAGCAGTCAAACCTGGGTCTCCAGGTTGTAAAGCCCTTGGCTTTGCCACTATACCAAGCACAACTTTGTGCTATAATTCTCTAGATATAATATATACCTCTTATTAGTTTCCACATTTATAAGCCAAAAGCTCAAACCTTAAACACTAATTTCTCATATATATATATAAATCTCAAACCCTAAACTCTAACCCTAAATATTTCAAATTAATTTCACGCTAAATATTTCAAATTAAACCCCAAACCCCAAACCCTAAAACTTTCAAAAAATTTCACGCTAAATATTTCAAATTAAACCCTAAACCCAAACCTTAAACCCTAAAAATTTCAAATTATTTCCATGCTAAATATTTAAAATTAAACCCTAAATATTTCAAATTAATTTCATGCTAAATATTTCAAATTAAACCCTAAATATTTAGCATGGAATTAATTTGAAATTTTTAGAGTTTAAGGTTTGGGTTGAGGGTTTAGGGTTTAATTTGAAATATTTAGCGTGAACTGTAACCCCCTCGTCCCGGTCTGGCCGGACGACCGGTCCGAGTGGGCCACACGGGGAAAACCGAAGCGAAACCCGTTAAGGTCCCACCTCGGTTAGCAACCCTAGAAAAATTTCTTTTATTTATCTTGTCTAAAAGTCCATTTAAGTCCTATGTGATCAAACAACGGAATAAAATATATGAGACAAACATTCGATCCCAAAACAACAATTAAACAACCCACTTTTAATATTTTAAACAGGCCGTTTCGAAACACCCTTGAGGCGTATCGAAACGCCTTGACCAGGTCAACTGTCCCAGAGCCTCTACAAGGGGCCGTATCAAAACGGTGGTCAACCGTTCCGAAACGCCCTCAACGGTCAACTTCTCGTGGTCAACGAGATTTTGACCGTTTCGAAACCCTTATACCCGTTTCGATACACCTTCATCTCGTGAATTTCTCAGAATTCCAGTAGCCAAAACGTTCCGAAACGCGTATCGGAACAGGGGTTTCAAAGGCCATACCATATCGAAACGCGTTCCGATACGGGGTCCCTGAAGCCTTACCCGTTTCGAAACGTGGGCTGTCTGCAGCCTTTTGAAATTCAGATTTAAGGGTGTTTCAACAAGTATGAAGGTCCCATAGGACCCCTAAAGGCACACAAAACCATCAAATAAAGTCTAGAGGCATACATCCTAGATTTAACATACTCAACACATACAAGCATGGATTTAGACAATCTTTCGTACATAGCAAATTACACATTAAGAGCCTTTCATACAAGCATGCTTGAAGACATTAAAAGAGAACCAATAAGCATCATACATATCAAATAAGTTTACATGTCATTCAGGCAACTTAAGCATTCATAAGCCATCCATCATACAAACATTTGGCAAGATATAACATGCTTACAAACCAAGTCAACCATAGACATACATCAAACTCAAACCAACAATACCTATCCCATTGCTTTACTATTACAATCTTTAAATTTAAACATCATACTTGAGTTAACCGTAGGCAACACTTGGAGGCCTTTCCTTGCCCCTTGCCACCCTTAAGCTATTGATCTGCATTGTCGAAAAAAAGAGAGCGTAAGCATAAAAGCTTAGTGAGGGTAAGCTCTTTAAAAACAAACCTCGACAATGCAGGGTCCAAGCACGAGCTACAACCAAGGTAAAATGCATGATCTTACCTCCGATCCACACGAGCCATAAATATAGATGATGCATGAACATATATTCAATATCATGTCATGCTCAACATGTTTAAATCCACAACATATGAAATCACATATATTAAACCATGTTAGCAACACCTCCCAAAACATATTGGCTCACAATTAACCACATATTGGCAACATAAACTACAATTTGTATTGGCACCTAGCTATGACTCGAATACGCGGATAACCGTTGGAACTCACATCCAACAACTCAACCATTACCTGACGGTGGGATTCCACTCATCACCGTTCACGCGGAGGGGATTCCACTCATCCTCACGCCCCGTCGATGGGATTCCACTCATCACCGACTAATATGAATACAATTTCCGGGCGAACCCGTACTCCTCCTTGGTGACTCAACGCCACCAAGGCCACGCGCGACTTTTGACTCATGTGTACACACTAACATCCTAATGATCGATCATTTGTACCCAAGCATACTAGTGCCAAATACTACACATTTCATTAATCATCCATAATATCAATTCATAACACTTCCGTGCTTAGCACGTACTCACCATGATCCTCGGATCATGAAACCACCTCATAATATCATTTCTCATGCCAATACCACATGTACATCATTAACAACCATATTACATTATATTTTACACATGTGTATAACCATATCATATCTATCATCAACATGCATATAACAATGCATCAAACATGCCTCAACATACATGTATACAACATATACTTAATTAACACCATCACAATTTAACATGGGGCATATACAACCATTAAAAAGTGCAACCAAAGTCTCTAATCAAAGCTTGGGATTAGGCTACCACTCTAATCCCAACTCTAGGTGGGTTTACCAAGCTCATCCTAGGTTCACATTTTTATCCCAGAAACTCAAAACCCTAAACTTCAAAATCTATGAGCTTTATGAAAATTAAAGGTATCATCTTAAAGAGGAAGAGGAGGACAAGTTAGAAACGGTTTTACCTTTCAAAAATCACCAACAAAGAGCATGGGGATGAAGGAATGAAGATTTGGAGAGGGAGTGGGTTTTTGGTGTGAAGGAGAGGAAAGAAGAAGATGAAGATATGAATAAAAGGGGTCTTTTAAATTAAAGGGGTTTTAAAAAATGTGAGACCTTTTTAATTACACATTTGCCATTAATGAGATGACATATCTCATCCATGTTTAAAATCCATGAAATTGATTCCAAAACAACTTAAGTCCAACATAAAATAATTCGTTTTGAAAATACGAAGCCCAAATATTAATTTATCATTTTAATTATAAAAACCGAAACCCGAAATAATATTTTAATATAATTTTCTCCCGGCCCCCAAACCCGGGTGTTACAACTCTCCCCCACTTAAGGAAATTTCGTCCCCGAAATTTATCGAACATGAGGAGCCACTAAAACATGTTACTCCACACTTTCCTTGTCTTCTCAACACCATATTAACCAACTCGAATGACTTACCACACAACATTTGCTATCTGACACTAAGATCTCAACTGACCCTTCGTTGCACGCAAATTTCAAACTCAACTCAATCTCTTCTACAACAAAGCATTGAACAAATCTAACTCACACTCCTGAATCATAAATACATAAACCACATCACAAACCTCTTTCTAACTCCGGTGGTAACCGCGACATATAAACAACAGAACCAGCTCAATTCACAAACTCATACAGCACTGTTCAAAATTGACCGTGGACTCTCTCTAACGGATCATCTGACTTCATCAATTAACCAAACACTATGCAGGCATCTTCAAAAACAATCTAGTTGAAATCTCGGATCTCTATTACCCACTTCCATTAAGAACCTTCCACAGATGTAACAAACTAGAAGAAAATTGGTGCTCGGTCTTGATACACTGGCAAATTACACTTACTCTCATGCTGAACCACATTACTCATCCACTCACCCCAGAAGTACTCATCTTCAACCCACAATACGTCCTCGTACTACTCAGATGCAACACAAATGAACTACCGTATGCTTCAGTCAGATCAATATGTCTCAAAACACTATGTCAATCGGTACAACTATTCTGTCTCTGGAATGCAAAACTCTATTATTTCTGAAACTGTATTCTGAAGGTCTTCCTTCTACTATGCCTCGCACGTGAGGTGCCAAGAATCTGTCTTGCAACTGTTTCTCTTCAACATTCTGACTCAAGGTAGTCTCAACTCGAAACTCGGCCACAAAACTACTATCATTTGATATACGGAATTCGACAATTGCAACTCGTAACTCAACTACTAATCTAACAACAAATACAACTCGGAACTCGGTTGCTACGTAGACTCTCTTCAGATAGTACTCAATCTTGAGATCACAGTCTTCAAGCAATTCTAACTACTCATGTTGTTCAAGTTCCAACCATTCCCAAGTCTTCAAATATTTCAAGCTCTAATGATACGTACATATACACTGCGCATTTCTTACTATACAAGCTTGTCCCCAAGTCTTCGAAGCAATTACAACTGTAGTTAACTCTATGTCTCATATCGAATAACTCTTCTCACGGTCTTTCAACTAACTCGATGAACAAGTCGCAATCTTCCGTCTTGCATAAGCACACAACCTAACTCTACATGTAATGCATCACTGTGGTTCACAATCCTTTCTCTGACATAAGTTGATTCAAGGTCGAAGTTCTCTTCAAAGTTTCTTTCAGTTTCTCAAGGGCTCGTTGTCTCGCATCTAACCATACAACTGAACATTCTTCTGTAGCAATCTATCAATGGAGCAACTATCTTCAAACACTATTTACAATTCTCTGAGAGTAACAAGGCTAGACCTAGGAACTATAGATATCTGTCGCAGTCTTCAATTTCTTCCAACTCATATCTTCTTTTTCCTACTAAGGATTTACTCTAGCACACTCAGCTGATCTACATGTCCTAGGAGGACATCTTCGTTAACTCGGAGTTCACGTTGGCTCACTTGGCATACAACTGATTCTCTAATAGAATCTACAATACTAACTCTAAAGCTTGTCATGGTCTTCTTCGGTACTTGAATATACTCATGTATCATCTATGAGGACTACTACAAACTGATCAGGAAGCTTAGGAAAATATTCTGTTCAACATCTCTATAAAAGTAACCAACACACTAGTCCAATAAAACAGCATAACTCGGAACTCAAAACGGTCACATCTTGCCTCGAAAGTGGTCTTCGGTACTTCAATTTTTCTCACTTTCAACTGGTAGTAAACGGATCTAAAGTTAATCTTCGAAAGACTGAAGCACACACTACTGACCAACTAATCACTGACACTCAGAAACGGATGTTAATCATTCACTGTCACTTGTTTCAACTATCTGAAATCTAAACACATCCTCGTACTGTCACTCTTCCCTCTTCACAAATTACACTGTAGAACTCTGAGATGATGCACTAGGCCTACTGAGTCTAAGGTCTAACAAATCTCGAAGTTGATTCTTCAACATTCCCAATTCTTCCGGAAATCATAAGATGTAGAGCAATCAAAACAGGAGTAAACTCGAAGACGGTCTCAATATCAAACTCTTCTTCTCTAGACAAGAGATAAGCCGACAATTCTTCCAAACACTTCTAGGAAAAGAAAACACAAACTATCCTAACATTATGCGGTCTAGTCTTCATTTAAAATCAAATTCATCAACATTACTAAGCAAGCCTGTCAACTAAACTCAATCAATCTTTGACCTCTAAATCTGGATCAACATTCAACAAGAAGTTCACCTTCTCACCTACCACTACAGTCATACATAAATCTTGTAACTTCAAGTCAACTCTTTCTTTGTCTCCACGTATACACTAACTATTTGCTCTTCAAGTCGAGCCTTGGAAAAAGGCACACCGAAACTGTAGGAAGACAATCACTTCACATCTACTAGAAACTAGTAACTCTGAACCACCAACAGACATCTTCTGTACGTCTTTCTGATCACTACTATCTCCCAAAAGGTCTAGTCACATGCGTCCCTACGTCTAAAATCTCAACAGAGATACATCAAAATCCTTTGCACGCTCACATAAACGGACGATTCTGCAAAAATTGTAACTTCACAAGTACACAGCTGTTAGTCTTCGGCCCTCTTGTCTTCAGGCTGGTCCTTCAACAAAATCTAACTCTTCTAAATCATTCTTAGAGCATTGCGAAACCTCAAAACTCAATTCTGATTACACACGAACTATCATGCTGGAACTAGTTCTATAACGTCAGTCCCGAAGACTCAAACATCCCATTACTAAACAATCTGAAGTTAAAGCTCAAGACTTCTTTCTCGGCTCAACTATATCGGAAGCGACTTCATCTCTCCCTCTTGGTAGAAGACAACTCAGACGTACACTGGTCCCATCACACAAATCGATTTCCACTCACGGGTACTGACTGACTATCTTGTATGAAAACCATAGGCTGCATCCTAACGATCACCAACTAGCATTTCTGAACTTCAGCTTACTCACACGAGACCCTTACCCTGATCTCGCTAATAGAACTAAGGTGCTCATACCTACCTCTAACACCTCATCGGGCACATTCAAACTTGCATTCTTGTTAACAACATACGGAAGTACGGACTCAGAACCAATCAGAAGAGACAAACTCAAAATTGTACCAAGGGCTTATCCACTATAACATGGATACCACCTGACTCCCACTCATAGGTCTTCACCTCTTTTCACCAACTAATACCAGAATCGGTCTCGTCACCTCCCACCAACAAGAATCAACTCACGTGCACGCGGACTCGAGCAAACAAATTGTTCCTCAACTCCGGTACAACTATACTCCCCTAACTATAGCAACGAACTTCCTCTACATCATTCACATTTTCAAAACCACAACTTCCACTCACCGATTCACGACCTACGCACTGGCCCCAAACTTACTAAAAGAAATAAATCAATCAACAATTTAACATACAAGTTGGGTTAGCAAAGGAAAGGTCCAAGTGGCTCAAGTATGATTTCCCTCACTTAAAATCCTTTTTCCGATGTAATAGAAGCAATGGGACTCTACTAAACATGTTTCAACCAAATCAACACACATACATGCTCAACCAAGCGTATAACAAGGCTTACTTGCTAAACAAGTAAACATAAGCGTACTATCAAACAGCAGGCATTCTCAATCAATCATTCATCACAACATACACAGATAACAAACAACATGCTTTTAAACAAGCAATCAACATACTTGTCATACAAGCAATCATACTTACAAAGCAAGCAAACACCGTGCATATCAATTCAAAACTTAAACTTACCTCGCTTACCTGCCCAAGGTCTCGGAAACCTTAGGCTCTGATACCAACAAATGTAACCCCCCTCGTCCCGGTCTGGCCGGACGACCGGTCCGAGTGGGCCACACGGGGAAAACCGAAGCGAAACCCGTTAAGGTCCCACCTCGGTTAGCAACCCTAGAAAAATTTCTTTTATTTATCTTGTCTAAAAGTCCATTTAAGTCCTATGTGATCAAACAACGGAATAAAATACATGAGACAAACATTCGATCCCAAAACAGCAATTAAACAGCCCACTTTTAATATTTTAAACAGGCCGTTTCGAAACACCCTTAAGGCGTATCGAAACGCCTTGACCAGGTCAACTGTCCCAGAGCCTCTACAAGGGGCCGTATTGAAACGGTGGTCAACCGTTCCGAAACGCCCTCAACGGTCAACTTCTCGTGGTCAACGAGATTTTGACCGTTTCGAAACCCTTATACCCGTTTCGATACACCTTCATCTCGTGAATTTCTCAGAATTCCAGTAGCCAAAACGTTCCGAAACGCGTATCGAAACAGGGGTTTCAAAGGCCATACCGTATCGAAACGCGTTCCGATACGGGGTCCCTGAAGCCTTACCCGTTTCGAAACGACCCAGCCCGTTTCGAAACGCGGGCTGTCTGCAGCCTTTTGAAATTCAGATTTAAGGGTGTTTCAACAAGTATGAAGGTCCCATAGGACCCCTAAAGGCACACAAAACCATCAAACAAAGTCTAGAGGCATACATCCTAGATTTAACATACTCAACACATACAAGCATGGATTTAGACAATCTTTCGTACATAGCAAATTACACATTAAGAGCCTTTCATACAAGCATGCTTGAAGACATTAAAAGAGAACCAATAAGCATCATACATATCAAATAAGTTTACATGTCATTCAGGCAACTTAAGCATTCATAAGCCATCCATCATACAAACATTTGGCAAGATATAACATGCTTACAAACCAAGTCAACCATAGACATACATCAAACTCAAACCAACAATACCTATCCCATTGCTTTACTATTACAATCTTTAAATTTAAACATCATACTTGAGCTAACCGTAGGCAACACTTGGAGGCCTTTCCTTGCCCCTTGCCACCCTCAAGCTATTGATCTGCATTGTCGAACAAAAGAGAGCGTAAGCATAAAAGCTTAGTGAGGGTAAGCTCTTTAAAAACAAACCTCGACAATGCAGGGTCCAAGCACGAGCTACAACCAAGGTAAAATGCATGATCTTACCTCCGATCCACACGAGCCATAAATATAGATGATGCATGAACATATATTCAATATCATGTCATGCTCAACATGTTTAAATCCACAACATATGAAATCACATATATTAAACCATGTTAGCAACACCTCCCAAAACACATTGGCTCGCAATTAACCACATATTGGCAACATAAACTACAATTTGTATTGGCACCTAGCTATGACTCGAATACGCGGATAACCGTTGGAACTCACATCCAACAACTCAACCATTACCTAACGGTGGGATTCCACTCATCACCGTTCACGCGGAGGGGATTCCACTCATCCTCACGCCCCGTCGATGGGATTCCACTCATCACCGACTAATATAAATACAATTTCCGGGCGAACCCGTACTCCTCCTTGGTGACTCAACACCACCAAGGCCACACGCGACTTTTGACTCATGTGTACACACTAACATCCTAATGATCGATCATTTGTACCCAAGCATACTAGTGCCAAATACTACACATTTCATTAATCAATCATAATATCAATTCATAACACTTCCGTGCTTAGCACGTACTCACCATGATCCTCGGATCATGAAACCACCTCATAATATCATTTCTCATGCCAATACCACATGTACATCATTAACAACCATATTACATTATATTTTACACATGTGTATAACCATATCATATCTATCATCAACATGCATATAACAATGCATCAAACATGCCTCAACATACATGTATACAACATATACTTAATCAACACCATCACAATTTAACATGGGGCATATACAACCATTAAAAAATGCAACCAAAGTCTCTAATCAAAGCTTGGGATTAGGCTACCACTCTAATCCCAACTCTAGGTGGGTTTACCAAGCTCATCCTAGGTTCACATGCTTGAACCAAATACTCAAAACCATTTTGAAAATATTTAGCCACTCACCTAAGCTTCCAAGCTCCAAGCCAAGCAAGCAACCTCTCTCAAATTTCCGGATTTCTTCCCAAGGCTTCTCCAACACAAATTCCCGCTTCCAAACAACCTCAAACACAATTCAAACAATTCCAAATCAGCCCAACATCAAAAACCAACCCGGAATACAATTCAATCACAAATTTACAACGTTGCAAGCCATGACCAAACCCCATACTTTGCAATTTCGGACAGCCCATAAACCATGTCCAAAAACCATGTTTCCAACATCCATAGCACCCACAAACAATCCCAAATCAATCCCTAACCATAGCACTACCTTTGGGCTATCAATTCCCACCTAAAACAACCCCCAAAAATCACCCAAAACCCTTCAAAAAACCCATTTTTACCCAATTTCGGGAATCATGTTAAAATCATGTAAAAATCATCTATGTTGGGTCTTATGGGTAGTAAACAACATATATAAATTCAACAAATCGAAAGCTCAATTTAAAGACATTAAAGTTTGCATTTTTATCCCAAAAACTCAAAACCCTAAACTTCAAAATCTATGAGCTTTATGAAAATTAAAGGTATCATCTTAAAGAGGAAGAGGAGGACAAGTTAGAAACGGTTTTACCTTTCAAAAATCACCAACAAAGAGCATGGGGATGAAGGAATGAAGATTTGGAGAGGGAGTGGGTTTTTGGTGTGAAGGAGAGGAAAGAAGAAGATGAAGATATGAATAAAAGGGGTCTTTTAAATTAAAGGGGTTTTAAAAAATGGGAGACCCTTTTAATTACACCTTTGCCATTAATGAGATGACATATCTCATCCATGTTTAAAATCCATGAAATTGATTCCAAAACAACTTAAGTCCAACATAAAATAATTCGTTTTGAAAATACGAAGCCCAAGTATTAATTTATCATTTTAATTATAAAAACCGAAACCCGAAATAATATTTTAATATAATTTTCTCCCGGCCCCCAAACCCGGGTGTTACATGAACTTAATTTAAAATTTTTAGGGTTTATGGTTTAATTTGAAATATTTAGCGTGAAATCAATTTGAAATTTTTAGGGGTTTGGGGTTTAGGGTTTAATTTAAAATATTCAGTGTGGAATTAATTTGAATTTTTAGGGTTTAAGGTTTGGGTTGGGTGTTTAGGGTTTAATTTGAAATATTTAGGGTTTAATTTGAAATATTTAGCATTAAATCAATTTGAAATTTTTAGGGTTTTGGGGTTTAGAGTTTAATTTAAAACATTTAGCGTGGAATTTATTTGAAATGTTTAGGGTTTGGGGTTTAATTTGAAATATTTAGGGTTAGAGTTTAGGGTTTGAGATATATATATGTGAAATTAGTGTTTAAGGTTTGAGCTTTTGGCTTATAAATGTGGAAACTAATAAGAGGTATATATTAAATCTGGAGAATTATAGCACAAAGGTGTGTTTGGTGCAGTGGCAAAGCCATGGGCTTTATAACCTGGAGACCCAGGTTTGACTCTTGGTAAACGCAATGGAGAAAAATTTATTTTTCTCTTCTAAATTGGTGGTGACACGTGTCACCACCTGATTGGAGGGGGAAAATAAATTAATAAAATCAAATATAAATAATTAAAGTCCACCAATAAGGTGTTGACACGTGTCACCACTTAATTAAATAATTTATTATTTTATTAATTTAAAATTAGGACTAAATTAAAAGAATGTGTAAATAATAGGGACCAAATGTGTAATTTTTAAGTTTTTCCGTCAATTGCCACGTGGCAGTTCCGTCACTCCACCGTTAGGTTTTTAACGACGATGGTCAAAATAGGTTGATTTTATAAGTTCGGTGGTCTGATTGACGTTTTTTATAGTTCGGTGGTCCAAATAGGTATCCCCAATTTGTTTGGTGGTCAGTGGTGTAGTTTTCCCTTAAATATATGTGTCGTATGACTTTTAATGGCAGGAAAAAGAAGTAAAGGTTTTAGAAGATTCGAACATGACATACTTATGATGCATAAAAACATATAACCCGATTAAATAAATTTAATAATGAAATTAAAGTTAACAATATTTTGTATATATTTTAAATTATAGTTAGTGCACGATTTAAAATAAAAAATATTTAAAATCATATTAAATTCATTTAACAAATCTAAATTAACGAACATAATCAATATAATTTTAAAATTATAAAAACATTTAATTCAATATAAAATTTAAATTTTGAAAACATCTAACCCAATTAAATAAAGAGAAAACTACACCGGTGGTCCCCAAACTATTACCGTCTTCCTATTTTGATCCCAAAACTATGTTTTTTTGGCAAAATCGTTTCTTCTGTTACATAATTCTCCTGTTTTGGTCCCCTTCGTTAAAAACTAACAGAATTGCTGACGTGGAATTTTTTTAATTTTTATTTATTTTCTCTCTCCTATATATGTATTATTCTAATGTGGTGGTGACACGTGTCACTACCATTACAAAGCAAATAAATTGAATGTAGAGGGGGGAGCTGGGATTTGAACCCGCATCCCCAACATCCCAAACCAATGGGTTAACCATTGGGCTAAACTCCAATTATTGATGTGTTTTAGCACAAAATATATTTAAAACAATCAAATGAACCCCCAAAACAAGACATCAAGCAATGCAATATGGTACAAAGGCTTACAAGGTTGTCCAGGTCCGATCATGAAGTTAAACAAAACACTGCAGCGGTGCTACCGTCAGCGTCACCACCACGGAAGAACCACAGGGTTAACAGACAAGAACATAACCAAACCTCTTTTGGGATAACAGATGTTGTCGAGGATGTTAATAATAATAATAATAATAATAATAATAATAATAATAATAATAATATCTGCTCGTCTTATGTTCCTACGACGACGACGACTGTAAATAATATGAATCTCTTTTTCGCAGATATGCCTCCACTACAACAAATAAGAGCTTTAGTGACTATTTGATTGTGACGATGATGAATTTCGACACAGAAAGTAGGCTATTTGTGACGAAATATTTTTTTGTCACTAATGAAATAAGTAATTGTGACACATTACTGTTTTGTCACACTTTTAGTAATATTTGTGACAGATTTAAATTATGTCACAACTAACTCGTCACTGTTAATGTCTTACTGTGACCAAGTCATAGTTGTCATTACAAATTCGCCACTAACGAAATGCTCAATTTGGCGCCAACTTCTTTTTTCCAGTAAAAGATTAACAGTGACTATATATTAAGTAGTCACTACTATTATTTATATTTGTGACGATAACGTTTAGTCACTATGAAATTTACCTTTATATAATGATATTATTGTGACAGTCTTAAATTATGTCACAAGTGCATCGTCATTGTAGATGTATAATATGACAAAATTTACTTGTCACTATCATTTTATCACTAATAAAATTCTCAAATTTGTGTCAGATCACACTTTCTTGCGGAGTGACGTAATAGTAACAACATGACAAGTGTCACTATTATTAATTATGATTGTGACAAACAAGGAAGTACTCAAGATTTTATGTTAGGAGGGGCGAATCTATAAATTGTATGGGGTGATCTTATAAAATTTTAGAGGGGTAAAAATAGATTTTCAATAGAAAATTTCTAAAAAATAAATTAAATCATATATGAATTTCAAATTTTTAGGGGGCGATTGCCCCCTCCAGTTCCCCTTTGGGTCCATCCTTGTTGACAAAGAAAATGTTTTCTTGAGGATGTTGAGTTGATGTCATAACTAATTCAACCAATTCAACTTATGATCGCCTTTATCAAGCCGTTAATTCTCTACAAAATGAAAAGAAACATATTTTATGATGTCATTCCTTCCTATGATCATGATTGAAGGTTTTCATGAGCTAAGTTGGATCATGTCTTAGAAAATTTGAAAATTCTATCAAATTAAATTAGATTGATCTCACTCAAAAATCATGTCACTATTTAAAAAGTATATATTAAACAATACTTCTATATTAATATTTATATATTTGTAAATTGTAATTAGATTAAATAAAGTGATATATTTTAAACCAGCATGGCCCATGGACATGTTTGCAGTTTGCTCATTACCATACAAAATTGAAATCTAGACAATTAAACAATATGTAAAAGAATAAAGCCCTAGCCACCCTTCCGAGACTTTTTCAAATTTCTTAACATTTTTGCTTCGACGTATGAAAATTCTAAAATTGTAGCCTTAAGGAGGGTGATGGCAAAGGCTGGAGTAGTAAAGCCGGCTTTGGAGCACACGAAAGAGAAAGTCGAAGGTGAAAAAAATGGTTAATACTAGAAAAATGTATGTTTTTTCAAGGCAGGCAATGAATCTTTTTAGAATGAAACTCAGTTCGCCTTTATGAGGCAATGTTTATAATGGAGTAATTGAAATGGGGGATTTGGGTTTGAATAGCTTGTAATAACAATTAACTTTTTTCGACTCTTCTATTTTTTTTCGTTTTAGCAAAATTCCCATTTATCTCTATTCCTTCTCACATCTCTCTTTTCTTTTTAGTTTCTTGCATATGCCAGTGCAAGTTAAGCAGCAACAACCACCAGGCACTCGGCATTTCTCATAGGTAACGTCACTTTTTATGCCAATCAATTATCTTTTTAGCAAGATTTTGTTACATGAATCAAATTTAATTTTTGTTGAGCATGATTATAGCTGTTATGAATATGAATTTGTATATAATTTTAATCCACTTTTATGAATTTGGAGTGCTGTAAAAATTAGCTTTATAATAAGATTAAAGCTTTGTAATATATTCTATGGTGCTAATCTAATGTTCTAATTCTAGTTCATTTTATTAGGCAAATTTTATTCATTCTATGATACTTGTTTTCATTTTGATTGTTAGGACATTTATTGGCATAGGATGAGTTCTGTTGAAAATTTATTGCAATTGATATATTAAAAAGATTAATAGCCAAGCATAAGAAGGATTCAAGCGAATAAGGTTTTTTGTTTGGAACGTGTTTGTTATAATGCCTATTAGAATATTTTTATGAAAATTGTTACTGCTAGAAATTTGTGAATGTTCATGAGATATTTTTCCTTTTATTTTTTGTGAAGGTTGGTGCAATTAGAATCTAGAGATTTGTCAAAAATCATATTATTTTTTAACTTTTTTCTTCAACGAGATTTATATCTCCAGATATCTTGTGCATTAACTTTGTTAAATTTATTCATGTTATCTTAAACACATGATTTTACAGATAAAGATGAGGAATTGAATAGCTACTATGGCAACAAGTTTGCACTATGGTGAACTTTTCATAGATGCAAACGTTGAGTTTTCCTCATCAAATATAAGCTGAGTTTTCGTATTGTTGTGGTTTTTGCTGTTCTACTGTTTTTTTATATTGGGTTATGTTTACTCTGTTTTTTGTAGCTGTTACTTCTTTGACTCCTTTGATTTTGATGAATTCTGGTACAGGTTGAGTTCGTTTCCAAGCAGTTGCCCCTCTGTAATGTAAGGATAACTCGTTTATGCTCTTATTATTATTGTTATTATTTTTACTTTTCGTAAAGAAAGAGTGAGTTGAACAATCTTTTACATCTTTCATCGCAATTCAATACTTAACTATTATTGATGTTTGTTTCATGAATTTTAAAAAGATAGTTAAAATTATTCAATGTTTCTTAGTTTTATAAATTATAATATAATTTTAGTAGTGTACTGTTGGTTGACTTATTTTTCTCTTCTGTTTGTTCATTTTGTAGGAAGCAAACACAAATTGATCTTGTTCTGAAATCGTATTTGTTCAGTTTGGTGTATATTTTTATTCAATTATTTTTCATGTCACTAGATTCAGGGATTGCATAGGAGTTAAGGACATAAGTTTTTTTTCCTACAGTTATTAAAGATTGTATTTCCTATGCAACATAAATTGTATTAGAAATTGGATTTTGGGTACAATTTTTTTAATCCTAATGTATACACAATATTTATTGTAAATATTTTATGCAATTTATTTTCATATAATAAAAGTAGTGATTAATTATTGCATACTCCACCTTTAAATATTCTCTCTGTGGTAATACTTGGTTAGTGGAAGCTAGTCACTAATGTAGCAATATTAAATTGGTAATTTTAATATTGATTTAATAATTAAACAATTTTATGACAATATTTTTGTCGCAAATAATTTTAATATTTGTGACGCTATTATGCTTTGGACGGTATTAAACTATATATTTGTGACGAGATTTTTGATACTAAAAAGAATAATAATAGTGCCAAAAATTTGTTGTCACTATTGTTGTTTTTAGTGACGATGCTTTTGTCACTTAAAATATGAGTAATTGTGACTATATTAAGAAAGTCGCCATTAATACAATAGTGACGGAGTTATTTGTGACGACAGGTGACGACTTGAAAATTCGTCACAATTATTTTTAGTGATTAAATTTTAAGCTTTCTGTGACAATTCTCACTATCACTAAAGATGCATTTTCTTGTAGTGCTCTCTTCACACTGAGCTCCACTGATTTCTTCTGCTCACCAAGGTCTGTTCATAAGTTTGGTGAGATGGGGACTTTGAACTCACCAACTTTGCTGGAATCCATGAAACATTTCTTTTGCAAATAATGATCTCAATTGTTTAATTCATCTTCATACTTGTTGGTTATTTATTTATTTATTTTTATTTTTGTGATTGGATATTAGTTAGATGGATCCAGACATCGAATGTGTGAATTAGAAGCATTTTTCATTCATTCTATAATGTTTTAATTTATAATCCTATTAGACTGCATGCAGAATGAGAAAAGGTTGAAAACTTTTCCTTTGGGTATACAGAATTTGTGAGGGAAGAAGGAAGCATAAGCTTACTTTGAAAGATACCCAATTCCAACCAAATGACTTTGTTGAATCACAAATATTTCTGCTCTATAAGATCATACCCAATAGCCATGACTATTCATGTAACGAAGATCGGTAAAAGAATAGTATAGAAATAGTTTGATTTGAATTATCAAACATATTCTAATGATGTCCTTGTCCTGCAACTCATCTTTGTGTATGAGGCTCTGATTTCTCCTGGTGTCTGGACACGTAACTTTTGGTGAGGAAATGCTCTTCTTCTTGATCTCTGGGTGCATTTTTGTACCATATTGCATTGCTTGATGTCTTGTTTTTGGGGGTTCATTTGATTGTTTTAAATATAATTTGTGCTAAAACACATCAATAATTGGAGTTTAGTCCAATGGTCAACCCATTGGCTTGGAATGTTGGGGACGTGGGTTCGAACCCCAGCTCCCCCTCTATATTCAATTTATTTGCTTTGTTATGGTGGTTATTTGCTTTGTTATGGTGGTGACACGTGTCACCACCACATTAGTCTGAATAAAAAATTTAAATAATACATATATAGGAGAGAGAAAATTAAAAAAAATTCACGTCAGCAATTCCGTTAGTTTTTAACGACGTGGGACCAAAACAGGAGAACTATGTAACAGAAGGGACGATTTTACCAAAAAACATAGTTTTGGGACCAAAATAAGAAGACGATAATAGTTTAGGGACCACCGATGTAGTTTTCCCTTAAATAAATCTAACCCAATTAAAGTTAACAATATTTTGTATATATTTTAAATTTTATATTGAATTAAATGTTTTTATAATTTTAAAATTATATTAAATTATGTTCGTTAGTTTGGATTCGCTAAATGAATTTAATATAATTTTAAATTTTTTATTTTAAATCGTGCACTAACTATAATTTAAAATATATAAAAAAATATTTTTAACTTTAATTTAATTATTAGATTTATTTAATTGAGTTAGATGTTTTTATGCATCATAAGTATGTCATTTTCGAGTCTCCTAAAACCTTTACTTCTTTTTCTTACCATTAAAATTCATATAACACATATATTTAATTGTGTAACATATATCCTAAATTCGTGTTTGGCCCAGTGGCAAACATGTGCCACTTTCTCTTTGTGTTCTCAGGTTTGAATCCTGGCAGGGCTAATTTTTTTGTTTTCACTTTTCTTTTTCCATCCAGGTGACACGTGTCACCGTTTGATTGGAGGAGGAAAAATAATTTAATAAAAATGGTTAAAGTTCTCCAATTTATTTTATTAAATTAAAATTAGAAGCAAATTGATAGATTTTATAAGTAACAATGACCAAATGTGTAATTATAGCCCTATTTTTTTAACTGCCACATCACCCTGTCGTTAACCTCTAACGGTTGGTGGTCAAATTGCATCCAATTTAATAGTATGGTGGTTTCATTACTTAAAAAAAAAGTAAGATAGTCAAATTGCAACTTCTCCAATAGTATGACCGTCATTTATATAGTTTACCTCTTTAACAGCAATAAATTTTTTGATAAATAAAAAAAAAGATAGCTTAATGTCACGGACTTAATTCTTCAAGCTCAAATCCGTGTGGCACTAGCACTCTCGGCACGATGCTAGTAAGCCTTAATGTCGCAACGCTATGGCAAAACGAAGGAGCAAGAGTGTTTACAAGGAAAGGATATATTAAAAAGATTAATAGCCAAGCATAAGAAGGATTCAAGCGAATAAGGTTTTTTGTTTGGAACGTGTTTGTTATAATGCCTATTAGAATATTTTTATGTAAATTGTTACTGCTAGAAATTTGTGAATGTTCATGAGATATTTTTCCTTTTATTTTTTGTGAAGGTTGGTGCAATTAGAATCTAGAGATTTGTCAAAAATCATATTATTTTTTAACTTTTTTCTTCAACGAGATTTATATCTCCAGATATCTTGTGCATTAACTTTGTTAAATTTATTCATGTTATCTTAAACACATGATTTTACAGATAAAGATGAGGAATTGAATAGCTACTATGGCAACAAGTTTGCACTATGGTGAACTTTTCATAGATGCAAACGTTGAGTTTTCCTCATCAAATATAAGCTGAGTTTTCGTATTGTTGTGGTTTTTGCTGTTCTACTGTTTTTTTATATTGGGTTATGTTTACTCTGTTTTTTGTAGCTGTTACTTCTTTGACTCCTTTGATTTTGATGAATTCTGGTACAGGTTGAGTTCGTTTCCAAGCAGTTGCCCCTCTGTAATGTAAGGATAACTCGTTTATGCTCTTATTATTATTGTTATTATTTTTACTTTTCGTAAAGAAAGAGTGAGTTGAACAATCTTTTACATCTTTCATCGCAATTCAATACTTAACTATTATTGATGTTTGTTTCATGAATTTTAAAAAGATAGTTAAAATTATTCAATGTTTCTTAGTTTTATAAATTATAATATAATTTTAGTAGTGTACTGTTGGTTGACTTATTTTTCTCTTCTGTTTGTTCATTTTGTAGGAAGCAAACACAAATTGATCTTGTTCTGAAATCGTATTTGTTCAGTTTGGTGTATATTTTTATTCAATTATTTTTCATGTCACTAGATTCAGGGATTGCATAGGAGTTAAGGACATAAGTTTTTTTTCCTACAGTTATTAAAGATTGTATTTCCTATGCAACATAAATTGTATTAGAAATTGGATTTTGGGTACAATTTTTTTAATCCTAATGTATACACAATATTTATTGTAAATATTTTATGCAATTTATTTTCATATAATAAAAGTAGTGATTAATTATTGCATACTCCACCTTTAAATATTCTCTCTGTGGTAATACTTGGTTAGTGGAAGCTAGTCACTAATGTAGCAATATTAAATTGGTAATTTTAATATTGATTTAATAATTAAACAATTTTATGACAATATTTTTGTCGCAAATAATTTTAATATTTGTGACGCTATTATGCTTTGGACGGTATTAAACTATATATTTGTGACGAGATTTTTGATACTAAAAAGAATAATAATAGTGCCAAAAATTTGTTGTCACTATTGTTGTTTTTAGTGACGATGCTTTTGTCACTTAAAATATGAGTAATTGTGACTATATTAAGAAAGTCGCCATTAATACAATAGTGACGGAGTTATTTGTGACGACAGGTGACGACTTGAAAATTCGTCACAATTATTTTTAGTGATTAAATTTTAAGCTTTCTGTGACAATTCTCACTATCACTAAAGATGCATTTTCTTGTAGTGCTCTCTTCACACTGAGCTCCACTGATTTCTTCTGCTCACCAAGGTCTGTTCATAAGTTTGGTGAGATGGGGACTTTGAACTCACCAACTTTGCTGGAATCCATGAAACATTTCTTTTGCAAATAATGATCTCAATTGTTTAATTCATCTTCATACTTGTTGGTTATTTATTTATTTATTTTTATTTTTGTGATTGGATATTAGTTAGATGGATCCAGACATCGAATGTGTGAATTAGAAGCATTTTTCATTCATTCTATAATGTTTTAATTTATAATCCTATTAGACTGCATGCAGAATGAGAAAAGGTTGAAAACTTTTCCTTTGGGTATACAGAATTTGTGAGGGAAGAAGGAAGCATAAGCTTACTTTGAAAGATACCCAATTCCAACCAAATGACTTTGTTGAATCACAAATATTTCTGCTCTATAAGATCATACCCAATAGCCATGATTATTCATGTAACGAAGATCGGTAAAAGAATAGTATAGAAATAGTTTGATTTGAATTATCAAACATATTCTAATGATGTCCTTGTCCTGCAACTCATCTTTGTGTATGAGGCTCTGATTTCTCCTGGTGTCTGGACACGTAACTTTTGGTGAGGAAATGCTCTTCTTCTTGATCTCTGGGTGCATTTTTGTACCATATTGCATTGCTTGATGTCTTGTTTTTGGGGGTTCATTTGATTGTTTTAAATATAATTTGTGCTAAAACACATCAATAATTGGAGTTTAGTCCAATGGTCAACCCATTGGTTTGGAATGTTGGGGACGTGGGTTCGAACCCCAGCTCCCCCTCTACATTCAATTTATTTGCTTTGTTATGGTGGTTATTTGCTTTGTTATGGTGGTGACACGTGTCACCACCATATTAGTCTGAATAAAAAATTTAAATAATACATATATAGGAGAGAGAAAATTAAAAAAAATTCACGTCAGCAATTCCGTTAGTTTTTAACGACGTGGGACCAAAACAGGAGAACTATGTAACAGAAGGGACGATTTTACCAAAAAACATAGTTTTGGGACCAAAATAAGAAGACGATAATAGTTTAGGGACCACCGATGTAGTTTTCCCTTAAATAAATCTAACCCAATTAAAGTTAACAATATTTTGTATATATTTTAAATTTTATATTGAATTAAATGTTTTTATAATTTTAAAATTATATTAAATTATGTTCGTTAGTTTGGATTCGCTAAATGAATTTAATATAATTTTAAATTTTTTATTTTAAATCGTGCACTAACTATAATTTAAAATATATAAAAAAATATTTTTAACTTTAATTTAATTATTAGATTTATTTAATTGAGTTAGATGTTTTTATGCATCATAAGTATGTCATTTTCGAGTCTCCTAAAACCTTTACTTCTTTTTCTTACCATTAAAATTCATATAACACATATATTTAATTGTGTAACATATATCCTAAATTCGTGTTTGGCCCAGTGGCAAACATGTGCCACTTTCTCTTTGTGTTCTCAGGTTTGAATCCTGGCAGGGCTAATTTTTTTGTTTTCACTTTTCTTTTTCCATCCAGGTGACACGTGTCACCGTTTGATTGGAGGAGGAAAAATAATTTAATAAAAATGGTTAAAGTTCTCCAATTTATTTTATTAAATTAAAATTAGAAGCAAATTGATAGATTTTATAAGTAACAAGGACCAAATGTGTAATTATAGCCCTATTTTTTTAACTGCCACATCACCCTGTCGTTAACCTCTAACGGTTGGTGGTCAAATTGCATCCAATTTAATAGTATGGTGGTTTCATTACTTAGAAAAAAAGTAAGATAGTCAAATTGCAACTTCTCCAATAGTATGACCGTCATTTATATAGTTTACCTCTTTAACAGCAATAAATTTTTTGATAAATAAAAAAAAGATAGCTTAATGTCACGGACTTAATTCTTCAAGCTCAAATCCGTGTGGCACTAGCACTCTCGGCACGATGCTAGTAAGCCTTAATGTCGCAACGCTATGGCAAAACGAAGGAGCAAGAGTGTTTACAAGGAAAGGACCTTGTATTGCACAACGGAAGCTTTACAAGTATGAAGTGAAGGACTTCTTGGATGGTTTACAAATGAGCTAGGCAAGCCTATTTATAGCCTCCAACCTCCCGAATAGACGATGGAGATTTATTTGATCCGACGGTTGAGAGTTTGCCTCCCAAAATATCTACTAAGCCTAGATATTTCTAGATAAGTTCATACTTATCTACATACATCCATAATATTCTAGACTACTCCTAAATGGTCTAAAAGCTCTAACATATTCTAAGTTACTCTAGAATATTCCGGAGTCGTCCGGAGTTGTCCCGAGCCTTCTCGATCATTCTCGGGTCTTCTAGGTTCCTCCGGGTGAGCCTAGATTGATGTGGAGCCTTCTGGAACCCTTTGGATGAGTTTGGAGACGTGTGGGGCCTTCTAGGCCATTCTAGATCTTGCCTTGATCCGCCCTTGGCCTTATAATGCTTAGAGCATATCATTTCTTCTTTGTTGCCCCGTGAGCACCTAGGTGGGGCATCTTGGGCGCGCGCAGCGCACCTAGGTGGGGCTGTTCGGGCACGCACTGCGCACCTGGGTGGCACACATCGGTGCTGCTCGGTGCTCCTGGGCGGGTGTGCCCCTCAGTTGGCTGGGTCGCGACCAGGCGGGGCGTGACATCCTCCCTCACCCGATCTCGCGACGCCCTCGTCGCGTCTTCGTGGAGCAGGGGTGTTGCTGGAGCGCTTCCCTTGTCTCCTAGCTTGCCTTGCCTTTGCCCTCGGCTTGTCGGCATTGTTGGAAGACCTTTCCCTTGAACCTTGACCCTCGGTGGTCTTAGAAGCTATGTTCTCCCCTCGAACATGCTTGGTGGCCTTCCCAGACATGGTCACCCCTTTGCCTTGGTTTGATCCCTTGGACGGCTTGGCCTTACGGACGGCCTTGTTGAGCTGAAGTGCTGAGACCACTCTTGTCCCTGGCTTGGTGGCCCTTATTGTTGGTACCACACACGATGGTGCACCCTCGGTGATGCATAGACTGTTGGCAAACGGCATCGGTATTGCCTTGGCTTATTCAAAGAACTCGAGCCCTAGAATGAGTGGGTAGTCGTCTAACGGCACAATCGAGAAGTCCATGCGGCCTGACCATGTCCCAATGACGGTCTTGACTCCTCGAACAAACCCATGGATGGGTTGAGCGGCAGAGTTTACGGCCTTGACGGATCCTCCCCCTTTCACGATGCTAAGACCAAGCCTTTGTGCTTCCACTAAAGAGACAAAGTTATGGGACGCACCTGTGTCGAGCATGGCTCTTGAGGCCTTTCCATTGATGGTGACGTCCACGAATAGCAATCCCTTGGCTTGGGTCTTTGGGGCAGACTGGATTCCATTCAAGAGCTGTAGCGATCCCATTTGTGCACCTTGGCCCCCTTCGGCATCACTACCTTCATCGGCATCACTTTCTTCTTGATGCTTGGCTAGGATTGCACTAAGGGCTCGGTGTTGTGGGCACTCCCGAACCCAATGGTCGCCATCGCAGATGTAGCAATTACTAGGCGGTGATCTCTTGGCACCTTGAGAGTCTTTAGACCTACCTCGGTCTTTGTCCCTCCTTGAGGACGAGCCTTTGTGCTTCGGTGTGTCCTCGTCCTTGTGACTCTCCTTACGTGGGCTCATATCTCTTCCACCATTGAAGTGGCCACTCTTCTTGTCCCTCGGCTCGTTGTTGGACTCCTTGTGGCTTGGGTAGTCAATGAGGCTCTCGGCCACGGCGATGGCATCGGCAAGGTTTTGCACCCCACGACGCCTTAACTCGGTCTTGGCCCATGGTTGGAGTCCATCGACAAAGTTGAAGAGTGAGTCCTTCTCTGAGAGATCGGGGATCTCGAGCACCAAGCTAGTGAACTCCTTGACATAGTCTTGGATGCTCCCCATTTGCTTGAGCCTTCGTAATCGTGCCCTTGCTTCTTCCTCGGCATTCTCCGGATAGAATTGCCGTTTGAGTTCCCTTTTAAAATCAGTAAAGGTAGAGATGGTGCACGTACCTCTCTCGACATCGAGACGCCTTCTCCTCCACCAAAGCATGGCGGTGTCGGTGAGGTATAGGGTTGCGGTCTGGATCTTGGAGGCATCCTCCCTGATGCCAACGGCTTCTAAGTATTGCTCCAAGCCATACAAGAAGTTGTCGACTTCTTTGGCGTTGCGTGTCCCTGAAAAGGTTTGAGGCTTGGGCACCTTCACCCTTCTAGCCTCCATGGTGGTGCTTGGCCCGGCTGCCATAGCACGTTTGCACAAGGCAAGGTCGCCTTGCAATGCTTCAAGTTGATCATACACGTTGGTAAGTTCTTGTTGGAACGACTTACGTACCTTTGTGAGTTCTGCTACGAGTGTGTCGCGTACTTCACCCATTTCCGCGCGCAGGGACTCTTCTAGTTTGATCTTCATTGCCCTCACGGCTGTGTGGATCTCGGCATCTTCCACCTCAAGGCCTTCAATTCGCTCATGAAGGTCGTCCACTTGGGCACCCATGCTTGATACGCCTTCCTCCACGCGAGTCAAGCACGACTCCAAGCTAGAGAGTAGGTCTTTGGACTTGGCACGAGGCCTTGTCTCGACAAGGTCAGCCCTTACTTCTTGCCCACCTTGGTCGTGCGTGACCTCGGTCTCGGACGGGCTACCGGCTTGAGTTTTGGCGGTCTTGGCCATTCTCCCGAGCGATCGGAACTTGCTCTGATACCAACTGTCACGGACTTAATTCTTCAAGCTCAAATCCGTGCGGCACTAGCACTCTCGGCACGATGCTAGTAAGCCTTAATGTCGCAAAGCTATGGCAAAACGAAGGAGCAAGAGTGTTTACAAGGAAAGGACCTTGTATTGCACAACGAAAGCTTTACAAGAGCTTTACAAGTATGAAGTGAAGGACTTCTTGGATGGTTTACAAATGAGCTAGGCAAGCCTATTTATAGCCTCCAACCTCCCGAATGGACGATGGAGATTTATTTGATCCGACGGTTGAGAGTTTGCCTCCCAAAATATCTACTAAGCCTAGATATTTCTAGATAAGTTCATACTTATCTACATACATCCATAATATTTTAGACTACTCCTAAATGGTCTAAAAGCTCTAACATATTCTAAGTTACTCTAGAATATTCCGGAGTCGTCCGGAGTTGTCCCGAGCCTTCCGGACTTGTCCCGAGCCTTCTCGATCATTCTCGGGTCTTCTAGGTTCCTCCGGGTGAGCCTAGATTGATGTGGAGCCTTCTGGAACCCCTTGGATGAGTTTGGAGACGTGTGGGGCCTTCTAGGCCATTCTAGATCTTGCCTTGATCTGCCCTTGGCCTTATAATGCTTAGAGCATCTCATTTCTTCTTTGTTGCCCCGTGAGCACCTAGGTGGGGCGTCTTGGGCGCGCGCAGCGCACCTAGGTGGGGCTGTTCGGGCACGCACTGCGCACCTGGGTGGCACACCTCGGTGCTGCTCGGTGCTCCTGGGCGGGTGTGCCCCTCGGCTGGCTGGGTCGCGACCAGGCGGGGCGTGACATTAAGTATTAGATAATGGTGTTTCTAGTCAAATCGAACACAATTCAAGCAAGGTGTATGTATGATATCAAGTTATCAACACACTTTATATTTGTCCAAATGTTACTTAAGCTAAAATATGATCCTTAAATTTTACCTAAACTAATATTTGTAAATATTTAATCGAAATACATTCTTAGTGTTCATATTATTATTTTTGATTGAATAAAAATATGTTACATTCTCATACTGAGATTTAAAATCATATAATATAGGACAAGATGAACATCCATAACCACTAGATCAATTAATAGATCTCAATAATTATCATTGGAAACTGGTTATTAAGAAATGTTTCGGAAGCGCTGATCAGTGGTGGATAAGGGACGATCGGGAGTAGATGAGGGTCAATGGATCTGGACTTTGTTTGTGGGGAACTTATCAATGAATCTACATTGGAAAGGACTATGGAAGGTTTTCGACAGCCAATGTGTGGTCATGGATGCGTTTGTCCCCCGAAAATTGGCGAGAGATGGATCGAGGTTTGGTTTCGTCCGAATGGAATCAGAAAGTGATGCTGAAAGGGTGATTCAACGTCTAAACGGAACGTGGATTTATGGTTCTAGAATTAGCGTTTCTCAGGCAGTAAGGGGGAGAGGAGATTGTTGTGGAGGCGAAAATGACAAGAATCCAAATCAGTGATTAAACCTTCGTTGATCGAAGAGGATCAAAAGCGTGCAAGGATTTAGCGTACCAAGATAGTGAACGTTGTGATTCAAGATACAAAATGGGAAAACCATAAGATGGTCCAGGGCATGGTTGATGAGACAAAGCTCGAGATATTGAGAAATTGTGCGGTGGGATGGTGTAGAGGACCTTGGATTCTGTAGAAATATGTGTTTTGATATAATAATTGAAAAATAGTTTTGGACTAAATTGAAAATATTTCAAAATTCTTTTAAGTCCAAACGAATTGGAAATATGTTTGAGGAATTATTAATGGGGTTTTTAATGTGTTTTCTAAAGCCAAATTTTACAAAACCACGCAGGTGTTTCGATACGAGTATTTACAGATTCAAAATGTTTCGATACAACCCTGTCTGTTTCGAAACAGGCTTAATCTAGGTGAGGGTTTTTACATAGCGTTTCGATACGGGCTTCACCGTTTCGATATGCCTATGTGGCAAAGACCTCAACAATCAAAACCCCCAACGTCTATTTCTCAACGGTATTTTAAATTTGTAGGTTGTTTCGATATGGGGATTCATGTTTCGATACATGAGTTCCGATACGACCCAAGATGTTCCGAAACGGGTGCTACATCAGACTCCAACAGCTCTTTCTATATTAGTCATATTTCAAAACAAGAGCGATTGTTTCGAAATGGGGAGATGCAGAACTGCATTTATGGTGGGAAATAAAGTCTCCAGCGGCTCCAAATCAATCCCAACGGTCCTCAACGACTACAAACTCAATTGGGAGTATAAAAGGGACCTCCAAGCATCATGGGAAGACTAATGCTTCAATTGTCAACAACACTATGATGTCAAATTGTCTTTAGGGCAAAAATTGTATATTTCTTGTATAGACAACACTTGTGAGCTTAATTGTCAAATTTGCTCAAGTGTACAGGTTTTGGGTGAATGCTTAGAGTTGCAAACACATACTTATTAGAAGGATTTATTGTTTGCTTTGAATTTCACTTGTAAGAGAGTGTTTGATTAAGCTAAGGGTAGATAGCTTAATTGTTGTAATGGTTTCCTCCTCATCCGAGAAAATGAGACGAAATTCTTAGTGAGTTTGGGAAATCATTGGTGGCGTTCCAAGGTAATAGATGTAGGCTTTGGGTTAGAAAGTCGAACTACTCTAAATCCTTTGTGCTTAATTCTCAATTTTTTCCACCAACTCAAACAGCCAAAAATCCAACTTCTCCACCACCTAGTAAATTAAATCGGATGAAGGAAATCGAGCATATCAAGCCTAACAATTGGTATCAGAGCGAGGCTCAATCGAAGGGGATTAACATCTTATTGAGGTGATCCGGGAAGCTCGATACAACATTCAATCAACCGGTCAAATGGCGCAACCCATCGACAAGCCACCTTTCTTCGACAGGACCAACTACGCTCATTGGAAGATTAAAATGAAGTTCTTCATCAAATCCAAATATTACAAGCTTTGGGATATTGTTGAAGAGGGTCCTTTTGTGCCACAACGAAGTAAGGCGAAATAGAGTGCGGATGATCGCAAGAAGTTGGAGCTTAATTGCAAGGCCTTGCACATCCTCTTTTGTGTATTTGGCCCCAACATCTATGAGAAGATGTCCTCTTGCAAAGATGCCAAGAAAGTATGAGACAAACTTGAAGTCACATACGAGGGAACAAACGAAGTAAAGGAGACCAAGATCGGCCTCCTCAACCACAAGTATGAGAACTTCAAGATGGAATCGAATGAAGACATCACAGAGATGTTCGATAGATTGTCCACCATCACAAATGGACTCAAAGGCTATGGAGAAATCATTCCGAAAGACAAGCTTATCCGAAAGCTTCTCCATTCTCTTCCCGAGTCATGGGACTCAAAGAAGACCACCATCATCGAAGCAAAAAATCTAAAGACCTTAAAGCTAGATGAACTCATGGGGTCTCTTCTCACTCATGAAATGATGAAGAAAGAAAAAGAAAAGGAGAAGACGAAGAAGAAAGAATAGATAAAGAAGATAAAGATGAAGAAAATTATGGAGCTTGGTATCAACACTAATGTCATTGCTCTCAAGTCCTCCAAGTGCAATCATGTTGAATCAAGTGAGGAGGAAATTAAAGATGAAGAGATGGTTCATCTCTTCAAGAAATTCACCCGATTCATGAAGAGCGAGATGACTAAATCCAAGCATGAATCGAAGAAGAAGATGAAGGATTCTCACAAGTCCAACAAAAAGGGATCATCTTCAAAGAAAGCATATGTGGCGACATGGAGTGATGAAGACTCCACCGATGATGAGGTAGCCCACATATGCTTCATGGCCCTCAATGAGGGGGAGGTAACTTCTAACCCGTCTAGTTCAAATTCATATACTTTTGATGAGTTACAAGATGCCTATGATGATTTGCTTTTGGAATTTAAGGCATCATTTTCTAAAAACAAAAAATTGCTTTCAAATTTGAAAAAGAAAAATGATTTGATTTCCAAAACAAATCTAGAGTTTGAAGAAAAATTTAAAGATTTTGAACTTAAAGTTTTAGATTTACAAAATTTGCTTTAAACTATGGAAAAAGATCATCAAAAAGAAGTTGATGATCTTAAGAAGGAAAAAGATTTGATTTCCAATGAACTTCAAAAGAAAATTAATTTGGGAAAATCAAAATTTTATGTGAGACAATCTAGTGCCCCTAGATTTTTTAATGGAAAAGTTTTTAGAAGTATTTGGGTCCCAAAAGAACCTGAGTAATTTAACTAAAAAGGATGGAATTGAAAAATGGATTCCTAAGGGGACTAAACTTTGTGCTACTAATGTCTATGGATCCAAAGCAATTTGGATACCAAAAATTACTTGATTGTCTTGTTTAGGTGTGATGAAAATTGATCAACAAGTCCAAATTTGAGGGGGAGCTCCATGCACACAAGGAAGAACACTTGAAGAAGGAAGACTTCACATCCTCCCTTGAGGTTCAAATGTTGGTAAAATCTAGTTGTTTTATTTGATTTATTTTTAATTTAACTAGATTATCATGTGTTGAACTAAATCTTAATGTTGCTTTGAGTAAGGGGGAGCCAATTTTAAAAAATATATATCGTTTTTTGTCAAGTTTGTTTAAAAAACTCTTCATTGTTATGGACTTCAATGTTTTCCAACTTAGTTTGAACCATTTTTGATATAACAAAAATGGGATAATGTTTTGAAAATTTGAATTTTCAAATGAATAAGGGGGGATTTAATTGATTTTGAATTTTTAATTCTCTTATTCAATATTTATTCCACTAAGGGGGAGAATCTCAAACAATTTTTCAAGATTGGTTTTATTATATCAAAAGGAGAGAGATTGTAGAAATATGTGTTTTGATATATTAATTGAAAACTAGTTTTGGACTAAATTAAAAAGATTTCAAAATGCTTTTAAGTCCAAACGACTTGAAAATATGTTTGAGGAATTCTTAAAGGGGTTTTTAATGTGTTTTCTAAAGTCAAATTTTACAAAACCACCCAGGTGTTTCGAAACACCCCTTAGGTGTTTCGATATGAGTATTTACAGATTCAAAATGTTTCGATACAACCCTGTCTATTTCGAAATGTGCTTAATCTAAGTGAGGGTTTTTACATAGCGTTTCGATACGGGCTTCACCATTTCGATACGCCTATGTGGCAAAGACCTCAACAGTCAAATCTCCCAACAGCTATTTCCCAACGGTATTTTAAATTTGCAGGTTGTTTCGATATGAGGATTTATGTTTCGATACAGGAGTTCCGATACGACCCAAGATGTTTCGAAACGGGTGCTGCATCAAACTCCAACGGCTCTTTCTATATTAGTAGTGTTTTGAAACAAAAACAATTGTTTTGAAACAGGGAGTTGCATAACTGCATTTATGGTGGGAAATAAAGTCTCCAACGACTCCAAATAAATCCCAACGGTCCTTAACGGCTACAAACTCAATTGAGAGTATAAAAGGGGCCTCCAAGCATCAAGGGAAGACTAATGCTTCAATTGCCAACAACACTATGATGTCAAATTGTCTTTAGGGCCTAAATTGTATATTTCTTGTATAGACAACACTTGTGAGCTTAATTGTCAAATTTGCTCAAGTGTATAGGTTTTGGGCGAGTGCTTAGAGTTGCAAACACATACCTAATAGAGGGATTTCTTGTTTGCTTTGAATTTCACTTGTAAGAGAGTGTTTGATTAAGCTAAGGGTAGATAGCTTAATCATTGTAACGGTTTCATCCTCATCCAAAAAAATGGAACGAAATTCTTAGTGAATTTGGGAAATCCTTGGTGGCGTTCCAAGGTAGTGGATGTAGGCATTGGGTTAGAAAGCTGAACCACTCTAAATTCTTTGTGTTTAATTCTCAATTTTTGCCACCAACTCAAACGCCCAAAAATCCAACTTCTCTACCACTTGGCAAAGTAAATCGGTTGAAGGAAATCGAGTCTATCAAGCCTAACAGATTCTAAAGGAGTTGGCAATAAAATTGAAGGTGGCACAGGTACAGGGCATCTCTATCTTGCGAATTGCAGGTTCAATGATATTGTTGATGTTTTCGGATCCGGCGTTAAGGGATATCGTTTTAGGGTCAGAACCAATGTCTACGTATTTATCTCGTGTTGAGCATTGGTCACCGAATATATGTACAGAGACAATGCGGATATGTCTTTCGATCTGAGGAATGCCAATTCATACGTGGTCGTAGGAGTCGTTTGAGGCTATCGCAAATGTATGGGGGTCATATATAAGGGTGGACGATGAAACGTCTGCACCATCATCTTTTGAGCAAGGTCAGATGCTGATTGAATCGAAGTGCCTCTCGCATATTGATGAATTCATTGATTTTCAGGTGGTAGAATGTGTGTATAAGCTTCGGGTCATGGAGATGGATATGAATGGACCAATAGTGGAGTGCGAATGCACTACGTATGAAAAGTCGGACACTATTCGTTGCGATCCACATATTTCAAATACAAAGGATGGGCAGCAGGATGAAAATTTGGATTCAGCTCAGAACAATGATATTTGTACTATTGGGGACATAGAGAAGTTAGGGGGATCGTTTGTGCCGAATTTCATACAGTCTATAGGTCCGAATAGATGGAAGTTAAATTAGTTATGAGAGGAGAATTGTCGGCTGGATTTACGTGTGTGTAGTGAGGGTTCGATGCAAGCGCGAAACTCAATTGATGCGGAAGAGGAACAGATAAATCTACAGGATCTGAATGTAACGGAACAATGGGGGTTAAGAAGAGTTAGACGAGGCAGAGCTACGTGCCATTGATTTTGCGTTAGCTTGGTTTGTGAGTTCAAAATGGTCAGATAAATGCTTGGTGTTGGAATCTGATTCAAGTGTGGCGATTAGTTGGATACTACAAGCTCGGACTAGACCATGGAAATTGTGGGAGGTGTTTGGGGCGATTGATCGATCATGCCGATGACTACTTAATGTGTGTTTCCATCATGTATTTCGTGAGGCAAACGGTCTTGCCGACGCCTTAGCCAAGGAATGAGTGTCTCGCGGGTCGTTGTTCCAGGCGAGCTTGTGACTCACAGTGCCCTTGGCTGGTTTTGATTAGTTTGGTTGCGCAAAGGGGTAGGCGATAGCAATAGTGTGTGGTGTATGCTTGATGTTGGGTTTCTGTGCTTGGTTGTTCCTGGTTTATTTATTGGCGATGGTATGTATTTTTTGGATTAATGTGACGTACTCTTTTACTCCAACCTAGGTTTAGGGAGGTTTTTAACGAGGCGCGCATTAATCCGGTTGTATGATTTTGATCATACAATAAAATCATACGATGTCGAGCAAAAATAATAATTATATTATTTTTAATTTAATATGTAATAATATATAAATATGGAAGGAATTTACTTCACTAGCGTAAAACTAATGTAGTTTAACACATTTTTTAACTCTTTTCATGGTTATTTTAATAATCCAATAATTGATTTTACATTTTTCTAAAAATTAAATAATATATAAAATTTAATCGTTAAATATATATATTGATAAAGACGACATTCTTAATCATATAATAGAAGTATTAGATTAATTTAAAATTTTACATAAATAGTAATTATAATTATATTTTAACAATTCAACTGTTGAATCGTTAAAATATTAACCGTGCAACGAGGTACAAAAAAAATTATAAAACTTCATTAATTTACACTAATGTAAGTTGATCTCTCTTCATAATATAAAATTTTACTATAAACTTAGGAGAGAAAATAAAAAGACTGAATTGGGTTTTGCGTGGCCTTAGATCCCTAACGTAATCTATATATTCTAAACGAGCATAATTTTTTTTCCAATGTTTAATTTTTGAAGGTAATATTTTTCAAACTCTTAAATTTCAAACGGGACTTCAAGCATGTAATAGAGATAGTTATGGGTCGGGATTTTTCGTTGACCTGTCCGAAAATTTAACATTTTCACTTAACCCCTTCTCTATTTTATGATGCTCCACTGACCCAAATTCAACCTAAATTTTAGAGTAAAAATTTGAACCCGATCTAACATAAAAAAATTATTTTTTTATTTTTGTTTGATAAAATATGAAGTTAATTGAAAAATACAAATAGAGAGGGACACTATAATAATTATTCTATTTTTATTAGACAAATTAGGGAGATAATTGAAAAATATATAAAGAGATGGGATTTAGTTATAGTAATTATATCTAAATATTAAAAAATTGCACTATTATTTCGGTTCGGGTCAGGTATTTTCCACCCTAAAATCAAACTTGATCCGACCTCATCCTGAAAATCCCAAAATAAAAATTATTTTTTTTGAAATTATCAGTGTGATTATATGGTAGTATATATTTATACTTTTTCTTAATCCTTTGAACACACATGTACTTAACCTATTTTTCCCAAAATAAACATTATTTTTTTATACTAAAATCGCTCGTTAAATTCAATGATTGGTTTTATTTATCTAGTATGTTCCAGAAGTTATAAACTATGTAGATGGAAGTATTGAATGGGTCATTATATATCTATTTTATTCGAGAAGTATTCCAATCTTGAACAAAAACTTTGGAAGACTAATCATCATTCTCCCCCAACCTAATGCCATAAGTTCTTCTGAGTGGAAGACTTGAATTGGTCATCACATGTTTATTTTACTTGAATTAGACATGTTTTATTTTTGTTTTTTCCCCTTGCAAATTACAGAGAAAAGTGTTATTTTAATATTATTTTTATATTTTTAAATATACTCATAAACTTTCAGAGAATATTTGGTACATGAAATGTAACATTACTTTTAGAAATAAGATTTTCGAAACGATTCATTACCTGATACATTACTGAGAATGTACACTACTTTATTTAATTTGTTTGACAGAAATGTAAAATTATGGTATTTAGTTGGTGGGTTATAGAATTTTATATTTTTAAATAATCATTTTAAAAATTACAATGTTTGGTTGGTTCTTTCATAATGTAAAATTTTGAAATTAAAAACGGGATAATGGCACCAATGTCCCCTATACTATGACAGAAAATTCAATGTGGTGCCTAAAGTTTGAAAACATTCAATGTGCCTCTTGTACTTTGTTTCTGTCTCCTAAAATACCCCCTGAGACTAACGGCGTTAAATGATGATGTGGCAAAGACATGTGGCACTCCACTACGCAGCCACGTTGAATGTTTTCAAACTTTAGGTACCACATTGAATGTTTTCAAACTTTAGGCACCACATTGAACTTTCTGTCAAAGTATAGGGGCATTGGTGTCGTTATCCCATTAAAAATACTTTTTAGATTTTTAAAATAATTTTAGAATTTTCTATAATTTTTTAATCTTTTATAAATTTTCTGATTTTTATATATATATTTTTTGAAAACTAAAATTTAAAAATTCCATGAAATGTCGAGTGGCATTATCCAATTGCGAAACGTGTCGAAAATTTAAAAAAAATTAAAGTTAACGATCAACGTTGGTCAAAGGGCCAAATTAATTTTTTTTCTTGAGTTTGAAGGTATAATTGGGTGCAAAAAAAATCAGGGGCTGAATTATTTTTTTTCTAAAAGTTTAAAGGCCTATTGTACCTTTTAAGCCTTTTTATATTTTAATATATACATACACAATGTATAAATTAATTGTGATTTATTATAATTATATATTTAAAAATACAAGAAAAAAATTTCAAATCCAAACTTCTATAATAATCATCATATCCACCACTAAATCAAATATTAACTGACTATAAATATTATATTTATATGTTTTTATGAATTGATTTATATTATTTTTAAAATTTAAACTCACTCTTTAAAATATAAAAGTTCAAACATTATTTGTAAAGTGTTGGATGTATTTGTAAGGTACATTGCACTCCTAAGGAGATGATGCGAGTTCAAACTTTGGAGAATATATTGTTGGGAGGAACAACCTCGCACCCCGAACATGAACCGTAAAACAAACATGCATATCACACAATTTTTTTTGAATAACACATATTTTTTCATTTAAATAAAATAATATTATTCTTTAGAGAAAAAATAATATTAAAAATTATTATTACTATTTTTATTTAGTTATTTTTAATTATGAGTGTGATTTATATATTTTTATTATGCAACGATTTAGGCCAGACAATAAATTGTTTTAACATATAAAAAAATTGTTGGGGAAATAAAAAAGAGTGATTTACATGAATAAAAGACATTATTTTAAGGTCATTTTAGTCCAAGGTGGTTAGAATCGTGTAATACCTAAAAATAAGATGGGAATGTCACCTACCATTTTAGGGGGAAATAAATTACTATTGGAAATGTAGTAAGAATGCTCCTAAACCAAACATGATTATATAATTTTAGAAAAGATTATTTCTCTTGGTAATGACATTTTCTGCTAACTAAACGCTCTCATTAATTATAGGTTAAACTACATAAATGATCACTATATTATTGGTAAGGTCGCGATTTGACCACCTTACTTTTTTCTAAGCAATTAAACTACCATACTATTTAATTGGATGTAATGTGACCACCAGCCGTTAGAGGCTAACGGAGGGAGTGACGTGGCAGTTAGTAAAAATATTTATAATTACACATTTGGTCCTCATTACTTATACATTCTATCAATTTGGTCCTAATTTTAGTTAATAAACTAAGCTAAACATTCAATTAGGTGGTGACACGTGTCAACACCTTATCGGAGGAATTTAATTATTTATATTTAATTTAATAAATTTATTTTCCTCCTCCAATCAGGTAGTGACATTTAAAGGAGAAAAACAAAATTACTCAAACTTACATTGGGTGGGATTTGAAACCGGATATAACAAAGGTAGAAGCAATGTCTTAGCCACTGCACCAAACACAAATTTGTATAATAAATCACTAATATTAATATATGTCTTATTGTTTTCTACATTTATTTATTTAATTTCACATATATAATCATCAAATTGTTTTTTAATTTAATTAAAAAATCTCAATTATATTATTATATATATCTAAATTTATATTTATAAGTAAAAATTTTAAATTATAATAAAATTTCATTTAAATAATCCCAAACCTCAATTAAATTATTATATATTTTTAATTTCACATATATAATCACTGAATTAATAATTTTAATTTATTATATATTTTTATACATTTATTTTTTAAAATAAATATAAATATAACACAAATCACAAGATAAATTAATTAAAATTATGTTTGTGAGTTTAGATTTCGCTAAATGAATTTTTAATATAACACAAATCACAAGATAAATTCATTTGAATTATGTTCGTGAGTTTAGATTCTGTAACCCCCTCGTCCCGGTCTGGCCGGGTGACCGGTCCGAGTGGGCCACACGGGGAAAACCGAAGCGAAACCCAAAGGATTCCCCCTCGGTTAGCAACCCTATTTTTTTTTCTTTTTATATTAATCTCGCCTAGATGAATATTAGATCCTATATGATTCACAACAGCGGAAAACGTTCAAGGGAAAAACACAATCGAAACACAGCCATACAAAAACATGCAATTTTAAGCTTATAAGGCAGGCAGTATCGATACCCTTGACAGGGGTATCGATGTTGACTTCCTAGGTCAACCTAGGAAGTCAACACGAGAAGACCGTATCGATACCCTTACCAGGGGTATCGATACCCTCTTCCTCGGTCAACCTTCCTTGGTCAACAGATTAGATCCGTATCGATACTCGGGGACCCCGTATCGATACGCTCCATTCTAACTCCCAATTCCAAATTACAGAAACTTTGGAGGGTATCGATACCCTTAGGGTATCGATACCCTAGGCAAAATCTGAGGCATTTGGGCAAGAGAGTATCGATACCCTAACCAGGGGTATCGATACCCCCTGCACTGCAATTCCTCAATTTCAACCAAAACCACCCCAAATCGACTCTAAATGCATTTCTCGACTCACCTAAGCGTATACCAACATGCAAGCACATATATTTAAGCCATGGGTGTCATTCAAACATGGATTTAAGCTTTCATACATAGTATTCAAATCAAGGAGCAATATAGGCAATATTAAGCATACACAAAAGCTCAGAAGGATTATAAAGCCACAAGTCATTCAAAAGGGATTTGCACCCAGCATAAGACAACCTAAAGCATCCTAAAGCATACCATCATATGCACCAACATTCATCAAGGTATAGCATGCTTACAAACCATAATCAAACTCAACAACATCATCATTCAAATGAGTCATACAAGCTCATATAAACACCCTATTGCCACATTGCTTAACTACTACAAAATCAACCATACTTGAGCAACAATTTGGAAAGCCCTTCTTGCCTTGCCACGAACTAACGCCACGCTAACGATCTGCATTGTTGAACATAGAGAGCGTAAGCTATAAGCTTAGTGAGGGTGCTCTAAAACGAAAAACAACAACAATGCAGGGTCCAAGCATGTTAATCCTAGTCTACATACATCAAACATAGGCATAATATCAAGTAGACTTAGCTAGTCTCTCAAGTGGCATATATGGTCTCTCAATCCTAACAAGTTCAAAACTCATATATCATCATCATGTAGCAACAAATATAACACCATCATATATCACCATCATATATCACAATACATGATTTAAGTTTAATTGGCCACTTTAATTACCCCGATTGTGCGGATATAAACCTTGACAACACTTTACCTCGGTGGGATTCCACTCATCACCGGACCTTGCATGTGCGGGATTCCACTCATCGCCACATGCCCTACGGATGGGATTCCACTCATCATCCCGTAGAAATATATGAATAGCTTCCGGTGGAATGTTACATCACCGTACTCCTCCTTGATGACTTAACGCCATCAAGGCCACGTACGTTTTGACTCAATTTGTGTGCACACTATCCTAATGATCGATCATTTACAACCGGTAATTTTTAGTGCCAATTATCATAGCCACATCATTTATAAATGTAACGCCCCGGTTTTGGGCTTAGAAGTCTTGGGCGTTGACCGGTTGGTCAAAGTGCTGTTCGAATCGTAAGAGGTTAAATTAGGAAAGCCTAGTTCGGGTTGCATTAAAAATATGGAAAAAGTTCTAAAATCATCTTTTAATATAATTAAGTGAACTGTGAAATCAATTTTGGAAAATGAGTTTCGGAAGTGTGACATTTTGGCTAGTGACCAAAATGTAATTTTTGAAAGTTTGGTGGCTATTTTATAAAGGGTTGAAACTTTGAATCTTTAAGGAGCTATTTACCCAAAGGGAGTTTCTCCAGATTTTTCTAAGATATTTTGACTCATAATTCTGATTTTAAAGAAAACTAAAAGGAGGGAAAACTCATTTTAAGCATTTTCTCATCTAACTTCCCATTTTCTTTCTCTCTTTTTCTCTCAACCCAAACACTCCATTTCCAGAGTTTCAATTCTGATTTTCTCACCTAAAATTCTCCTTTCAACTCTCAATTGATTGCAAATCATTGTATCTTCAAAACCTCTTCAATTGCTTCAAGTTTCATCAAGGTTTTCCATTCCAAAAAGAGGAGAAACTCAAGTTTGGAGGTAAGAACGTCCTTCTCCTCTGAACTTCAAGTTCTTTAATAAAATTCCTAAAGTTTTCAATCCTAATTTGATGTTTAATTAAAGGCTTTTAAGTTGATTTATGGATCTTGGCTAATTATGCAAGATTTTGATGATTTCACATGATTTTCGTTTGATCTGTTAAATCTGTGTTTTGAGAAGTGTTTTTGATGTTAAATGATCATTAAATTGATGTGGAAATGAGTCTTGATTGATGCAATCCCGGATAGGTTGAGTTTCCTAAGTTTAGCTTGTGTTTTAAGGTAGCTTTTGTGGTGATCTTGTGGATCTGGTGTTGCTGGAGGTATAAGGATAGTTGTAGGTTGTTTTTAGATGTTAAATGATGTTAATGGAAGTGAGGTTTTGCTGCTTTATGGCTGGGCTTTGTTTAGAAGTGTTTCGGATGCATTTTCGGTTGTGTTTGGTGGCCGAAAATGGAGGTTTTGTGAGAGCAGCGAGTTTAGATGCTTTCATTGAAGCAATTAATGCATGATGATGCATTAATCCTCTACTTTAATGTGTTGAAACAGGGGAGGCATCCTTGGATCCAAGAATTGTTGATCCGGAGGCTTGATTTGGTGCTTTGGCTTGAGGCAAAGTGGAAATCGGTGAGTGAAAATGGATTTACAGCTTTAAAACCAAGGGTTGAAGGTTTTGGGAGCTTAGTTTAAGTCTAAACAACTTTGCTAAGCTCAAGTGTAAGTTTTCGGATTTCTCTCTAAGTGGTGGCCATGTTTTGGTGTAATGTAAAATGATGATTTTGCATGATGTGATTACTGTTTCGGAAAGCATGTTTTAGCATGATAATTGCTGATGTTTTAGCATGATTTATGCTGATGTTTAAAGCCATGTGTTGAAGGTAACTCTAGGTAGGAGTACCTTGTTGTTATGCATTGTTTAAATGTGAATTTAATGCTTTGAAATGCATGATGGAATGGCTTGGTTAAATGCTTTAAAACAGTGGATTATATGATGTATAAAGTGTGTATTGGCAAGTGATGTTTTGTAAAAGTGATGGTCACTAAGGTGGTTAAAAGTCCTTGAGTGAGCCTTGTTATCTAAGATCATCAAGGTGGTTAAAAGTCCTTGGATGAATCTTGTTGCGGACACTAAGGTGGTCAAAAGTCCTTAGGTGCTCCTTTCCATGGTGTTTAAAAGTCCATGGGGCCAAGGTGTTTAAAAGTCCTTGGGGCCAAGGTGTTTAAAAGTCCTTGGGGTAATTCAAGCTACGGACACAAAGGTGGTTAAAAGTCCTTGTGTGGTCCTCATTCATGGTGTTTAAAAGTCCATGGCCAAGGTGTTTAAAAGTCCTTGGGGCCAAGGTGTTTAAAAGTCCTTGGGGAAAGTTGTTGAATTTGATTCATAAATGAAATGTATCACTTGAGCCAATATGACATGTATAGTACATTGAGATGCATGAGATGCATGTTTTAATGTTTATGTTGAAGCATGAGATGCTTGTTTAAATGAATTGTGGAAGCATGGGATTGCTTGATTTTAAGTATGCTTTGAGCATGTGTAAAGGTTGAATAAAAGCATGTTTTACAAACGGTTTCAATTGCATTATTGAATGGTTTTTAAAGAGCACTCCTCACTAAGCTTTAGCTTACGCTCTCTCGTTTTCTTGATTCAATAATGCAGAGCATTAGAGTACATTGAGGGCAGCAAGAGAAGGCAAGCAACAAGTTCAAGTAAAGCTCAATGTATGGAAGGTTTTGTTAAACATTTTAGCTTTTGGTAGATTTGGCAATGGGGGACCAATGTGTATGTTTTGGGAGGTGTTTGAGACTCCCTATGGATGTTAATTGTTGTTTGAATTGCTGGTTTTTGGTTTGGATTTCTATTGCTTGCTTATGAAGGTTTATTGCTTGAATGATAGCTTAAGCAGGAAGCATGCTATATGAATTGGGGCTTTTCATATGTGTTGTTTAAATGTTGAATTGTTGATGCAATTGAGGTCCTTGCACGTTGTATGATTAAGTGATATGGTTTGGTGATGTTAATTTGGTGCTTAATGCATGTTTGCTGCTGTTTTCTAATTGTTTCCAGGCAGGGGTATCGGTACTCGGGCTTGCGTATCGGTACGCCTGAGCCAAATATGCACTTTTCAGCCTAGGCGTATCGATACCATTGAACAAGTATCGATACCTTATGAGTGAAGTATCGATACTGGGGGAAAGGTATCGATACCGTTGCTAGAGTTTGGTTACTGCCTTCCCCGAGTATCGATACGACACATGGCGTATCGATACCAGACCGTTAAAATCAGTTAAAAGTATCTTTGAATGTTTTGTTTTGTTTACGTTTTGGTCCTGAATCATGTTTGTTCAATTGTATGAGTTTGGAATGTCCGTTTGAGCTGAAATTTCACAGAGAAGCATGAAACCTGACTAATTTCAAGATGGTAACTTTAATTTGGGTTAAGTCCCTTAATTTATCAGAATTTACAATTTGGTCCCTAAAGTTGTAATTTGTTCAATTGGGTCCCTGTTTGATCTCTGATTTTGTGATCTTTTAGTATGTTGTCTGTATGATCACAATTAAGGTTAATGTGCATCTAGATAAGATTAAAAAGAAAAAAAAAAGGGTCGTTAATCAAGGTTGACTTTCGGGTTGACTTTGGTTTTCCCCGTGTGACTTTCTTAATTCGGGTCAACCGTTTAGACCGGGTTAAGGGGGTTACATTTGGTGGTATCAGAGCTGAGTTCTCGAGTAATTGGGAACGTTGTTATGCATGATTGAAGCATGGTTTGGTATGTATGCTTGTTGTGTGAAAGCATGTTCAGTGATTTGAGATGGTGATGTGTATGTGATGCATGTTGTGATAATGCATGATGAGGGTACCCATTGCCAAACAAAAGCTAAAGAGATGATGTTGTTTTGAAAGAAATTGAGCTTGAATACTTGGAATTTGCTTACCTTGCTGGTCCTGACTTGTTTTATTTTGTATTGTTATACATGGTAAAAGTATGGCACCACGTAGAGAGTTAAGGAGTAGCGCGAGAGCTACGACCCCGGAGGGGAATGTGAATGAGGAAAATACGGGTAGTGCTGTGTTACCTCCTCCTCCACCTGGTGGTGGTGGTGCGGAGAGGGGAAGAGCTGGAGCTGAGGCAGCTGGTGCTGGAGCTGCAGGACCTGAGGTTGGTCAGGGGCAAGCGATGCCTGACATGTCTGTGCTGGTACAAGCTATTGCGGGTTCTTTTCGAGCAGCAGTAGCTGGAGCTCAAGGAGCTGGGCATCAGGGAGATGCTGGAGCAAGGTTACCCTTAGAGCGTTTGCGCAGTCTTGGTGGGACTGAGTTTAGGGGTATGTCAGCTGAGAGGTCAGAAGCATGGCTGGAGAGTACTAAGCGTGTCTTGGGACAGATGAGTTGCACTGATGTGCAAAAGCTGGGATGTGTGGTGTCTTTGCTGCAAGGTGATGCTTATACCTGGTGGACGACCACAATCTCTGGGATGGCTGATGCTGGTGTTACTTGGACGTTCTTTCAGCATGCGTTCAAGAGGAGATATCTGGGAGTTAGATATCTGGACGAGAAGAAGCGTGAATTCATGTCTCTGACCCAAGGGATCATGAGTGTGGCTGAGTATGAGGTACAGTTCGTACGTCTTAGCCAGTATGCACCGGAGCTGATACCTGATGAGCGCGAGAGGTGCGAAAGGTTCCGTTATGGCTTGGTGACGGAAGTTAAGACCTATATGTTGGCTGCTGAGTACAATGATTTCGATGTGTTGGTGAGTCGATCCAAGGACATTGAGATGAACCTGAGTTTGTCTGCTAAAGGTGCTGGAGCTAGTTCTGGGAAGAGAACTGCTGAGTATAGTTCCGGTGGTGGACGGAACAAAAGGGGACGTGATCAGAGGTTTCAGTCCTCATCGAAGAGAGGTGGAGGTGCACCTGCTAGGGGCGGCAATGCTAGAGCTGACCCTAGTGCTTGTTGGATTTGTGGTTCCCGTGGTCACTTGAAGCGTGACTGTCCTCGTGCTGGGAGGGAGGTGCAAGCTCCTGTTGTGGCAGCTGGTTATGAGTGCTGGAACTGTGGTTCAGCTGATCATTTGAGGCGTGATTGTCCGAGGATGGCTGGTGGTCAAGAGCGTGCTCCTGTTGTTGCAGCACCGCAGAGAGGTCGTGGGCGCGGCCGTGGTAATTTTCAGAGGCGAGAGGAAGGTGGTCGTGGAGTAGCTCATGTGGTAGCTATTCAACCTGAGGGTGGAGGCCAAGCGAGGGTGTATGCTCAGCGCGAGGGAAGGAATGATGCTGATGTGATTGCAGGTACCTTTACTTTGCAATCCTTGTCATTGCTTTCTTTGATTGATTCTGGATCTACGCATTCATACATTCTTCGTGAGCATGCTGAGTTGCTTGGTTTGCCTGTTGAGTCTTTGGATGTGGGTGTTAGAGTCACTAGTTCTTTTGGTGAAACTGTTGTGACTCGTAAGCTTTATAGAAGGTGTCCTTTGGTTGTTCAAGAGCATGTCTTTCTTGTTGATCTTATGGAGTTGCCTTTTTATGGTTTTGATGTGATCCTTGGTATGGATTGGCTTGCTGAGCATCATGCTGTTGTGGATTGTGAGAATAAGCGGGTTTCGCTTAAGCTTGCGGATGATTATGAAGTGGTGGTGGTTGGTGAGAATGTGAAGTTTCTGGCCAATGTTGTTTCTACCTTGGAGGCGAGCAGGATGCTGAGGCAAGGTTGTGAAGCTTTTCTGGCCTTCGTGATGAATCCTTGTTCGAAGGAGCTGAGGGTGCAGGATATCAGGGTTGTGAAGGAGTTTCCTGATGTTTTCCCTGAGGAGTTGCCTGGTTTACCTCCTAATCGCGAGGTGGAGTTTGGTATTGAGCTGTATGAGAATACCACTCCTGTGTCCATTACTCCCTATAGAATGGCACCTAAGGAGCTGAAGGAGCTGAAGACGCAGTTGCAAGAGCTGCTTGATCGTGGTTTCATCCGGCCGAGTGTTTCGCCTTGGGGTGCTCCTGTCTTGTTTGTGAAGAAGAAGGATGGCACGATGAGGATGTGCATTGATTACCGTCAGCTGAACAAGTTGACTATCAAGAATCAGTATCCTTTGCCGAGGATTGATGATCTCTTTGATCAATTTCGGGGAGCTGCTGTGTTCTCTAAGATTGACTTGAGGTCAGGGTATTATCAGTTGAAGGTGAAGGATGTGGATGTGCCTAAGACAGCTTTCAGGACAAGGTATGGGCATTATGAGTTCCTTGTGATGCCGTTTGGTTTGACAAATGCTCCTGCTGCTTTCATGGACATGATGAATCGTGTTTTTCATGAATACCTGGACAAGTTCGTTGTGGTGTTCATTGATGATATCCTTGTGTACTCGCGTACTGAGGAAGAGCACAAAGAGCATTTGAGGATTGTGTTGCAGGCTCTGTTGGAGAATCAGCTTTATGCTAAGTTGAGCAAGTGTGAGTTCTGGCTTAGAGAGGTGGTTTTTCTTGGGCATGTGGTCTCAGCTGAGGGGATTCGTGTTGATCCTCAGAAGATTGAAGCAGTAATGAACTGGAAAGTTCCTAAGTCTGTTCAGGAGGTTCGTAGTTTCCTTGGTTTGGCAGGATACTACCGAAGGTTTGTGGATGGTTTTTCCAAGATTGCTGCTCCTTTGACGAAGTTGCTGCAGAAAGATGTTAAGTATGAGTGGACAGAAGCGAGACAGCAAGCTTTTGAGAAGCTGAAGTTGGCTTTGACTCAAGCTCCTATCTTGATTCAGCCTGAATCAGGGAAAGAGTTTGTAGTCTACAGTGATGCATCCTATGTTGGTTTGGGGTGTGTGCTGATGCAAGAGGGTAAGGTTGTGGCTTATGCGTCGCGGCAGTTGAAGGTGCATGAGCGCAATTATCCTACGCATGATATTGAGCTGGCTGCAGTGGTTTTTGCTCTGAAGATCTGGAGGCATTATCTGTATGGTGAGAAGTGTACGGTGTACACAGATCACAAGAGTTTGAGGTATCTGATGTCTCAGAAGGAGTTGAATCTTAGGCAGCGACGTTGGTTGGAGTTGCTCAAGGATTATGATTTGACGATAGAGTATCATCCGGGAAAGGCCAATGTTGTTGCGGATGCCTTGAGTAGGAAGGTAGCTGTTGAGCTGAGAGCTATGTTTGCTAGCTTGAGCATATCGCAGGATGGTGGTCTTGTTGCTGAGTTGCAGGTGAAACCATCGTTGGTTCAGTTGATCAAGGATAAGCAGTTGTTGGATGATTCCTTGGTGTCTCATGTTCAGGATATCGCGGAGGGTAGACCTTCGGATTTCTGCTTTAATGAGGATGGAGTGTTGTGTTTTGGTAGTCGAATAGTAGTGCCTGCTGATGCTGAGTTGAGGCGTGCTATTCTGACTGAAGGTCATAGTAGTCCTTTTGCTATGCACCCTGGTAGTACAAAGATGTATCGCGATCTTCGTGATGAGTACTATTGGGTAGGTTTGAAGAAGGATGTTGCAGAGTTCGTGAGCAAGTGTTTGGTGTGTCAGCGGGTTAAGGCTGAACATCAGGTTCCTTCTGGTTTGTTGCAACCATTGAAAATCCCTGAATGGAAGTGGGAGAGGGTTACCATGGATTTTGTATCTGGTTTGCCTTTGTCTCTATCAAAGAAGAATTCTGTTTGGGTGGTTGTGGATCGCCTGACGAAGTGTGCGCATTTCTTGCCTGTGCATACTACGTCCTCTTTGGATAAGCTGGCAGAGCTGTACATTGCTGAGGTTGTGAGGTTGCATGGTGTGCCTAAGTCGATTGTGTCGGATAGGGATCCGAGGTTCACATCGCGTTTTTGGCAGTGTTTGCATCAAGCTCTGGGTACAAGGTTGCATTTCAGTACATCCTATCATCCTCAGTCGGATGGCCAGTCTGAGCGAGTTATTCAGATTTTGGAGGATATGTTGAGATGCTGCGTGATAGAGTTCCAAGGTTCTTGGGAGAAGCATCTGCCTTTGGTTGAGTTCGCTTATAACAATAGTTATCAGGCGAGTATACAGATGGCACCTTATGAGGCTCTGTATGGGAGGAAGTGTAGGACTCCTCTGTGTTGGGCTGAAACTGGTCAAAAGTTGGTTTCGATGTCTGCTTTGTTGAAAGGAACCACCGAGAAGGTGAAGCTCATTTGTGAGCGGTTGAAGGCTGCTTCTGATCGGCAGAAGTCTTACGCGGATTTGAAGCGTAAGGAGATAGAGTTTGCGGTGGGTGATCGCGTGTTCTTGAAGGTTTCGCCCTGGAAGAAGGTGATGAGGTTTGGTCGGAAGGGTAAGTTGAGCCCTAGATACATTGGACCGTATGAGGTTGTTGAGCGTGTGGGTCCTGTTGCGTATCGGTTGAGGTTACCTCAGGAGCTGGAGAAGATTCATGATGTGTTCCATGTTTCTATGCTCCGGAAGTATAGATCTGATCCTTCGCATGTGTTGCCTGTGGAGGAAGTGGAATTGAATCCGGATTTGACCTATGATGAGGAACCGGTGAAGGTTCTGGATTCAGATAGTAAGGTTCTTCGTGGCAAGACCATTGAGTTGGTGAAGGTGCTGTGGAAGCATCGCGGTGTTGAGGAAGCCACGTGGGAGCGGAAGGAAGATATGTTGAAGCAGTTTCCTTATCTCTTTCCTTCAGGTAAATTTCGAGGATGAAATTTCTTAAGGGGGGGAGAGTTGTAACGCCCCGGTTTTGGGCTTAGAAGTCTTGGGCGTTGACCGGTTGGTCAAAGTGCTGTTCGAATCGTAAGAGGTTAAATTAGGAAAGCCTAGTTCGGGTTGCATTAAAAATATGGAAAAATGTTCTAAAATCATCTTTTAATATAATTAAGTGAACTGTGAAATCAATTTTGGAAAATGAGTTTCGGAAGTGTGACATTTTGGCTAGTGACCAAAATGTAATTTTTGAAAGTTTGGTGGCTATTTTATAAAGGGTTGAAACTTTGAATCTTTAAGGAGCTATTTACCCAAAGGGAGTTTCTCCAGATTTTTCTAAGATATTTTGACTCATAATTCTGATTTTAAAGAAAACTAAAAGGAGGGAAAACTCATTTTAAGCATTTTCTCATCTAACTTCCCATTTTCTTTCTCTCTTTTTCTCTCAACCCAAACACTCCATTTCCAGAGTTTCAATTCTGATTTTCTCACCTAAAATTCTCCTTTCAACTCTCAATTGATTGCAAATCATTGTATCTTCAAAACCTCTTCAATTGCTTCAAGTTTCATCAAGGTTTTCCATTCCAAAAAGAGGAGAAACTCAAGTTTGGAGGTAAGAACGTCCTTCTCCTCTGAACTTCAAGTTCTTTAATAAAATTCCTAAAGTTTTCAATCCTAATTTGATGTTTAATTAAAGGCTTTTAAGTTGATTTATGGATCTTGGCTAATTATGCAAGATTTTGATGATTTCACATGATTTTCGTTTGATCTGTTAAATCTGTGTTTTGAGAAGTGTTTTTGATGTTAAATGATCATTAAATTGATGTGGAAATGAGTCTTGATTGATGCAATCCCGGATAGGTTGAGTTTCCTAAGTTTAGCTTGTGTTTTAAGGTAGCTTTTGTGGTGATCTTGTGGATCTGGTGTTGCTGGAGGTATAAGGATAGTTGTAGGTTGTTTTTAGATGTTAAATGATGTTAATGGAAGTGAGGTTTTGCTGCTTTATGGCTGGGCTTTGTTTAGAAGTGTTTCGGATGCATTTTCGGTTGTGTTTGGTGGCCGAAAATGGAGGTTTTGTGAGAGCAGCGAGTTTAGATGCTTTCATTGAAGCAATTAATGCATGATGATGCATTAATCCTCTACTTTAATGTGTTGAAACAGGGGAGGCATCCTTGGATCCAAGAATTGTTGATCCGGAGGCTTGATTTGGTGCTTTGGCTTGAGGCAAAGTGGAAATCGGTGAGTGAAAATGGATTTACAGCTTTAAAACCAAGGGTTGAAGGTTTTGGGAGCTTAGTTTAAGTCTAAACAACTTTGCTAAGCTCAAGTGTAAGTTTTCGGATTTCTCTCTAAGTGGTGGCCATGTTTTGGTGTAATGTAAAATGATGATTTTGCATGATGTGATTACTGTTTCGGAAAGCATGTTTTAGCATGATAATTGCTGATGTTTTAGCATGATTTATGCTGATGTTTAAAGCCATGTGTTGAAGGTAACTCTAGGTAGGAGTACCTTGTTGTTATGCATTGTTTAAATGTGAATTTAATGCTTTGAAATGCATGATGGAATGGCTTGGTTAAATGCTTTAAAACAGTGGATTATATGATGTATAAAGTGTGTATTGGCAAGTGATGTTTTGTAAAAGTGATGGTCACTAAGGTGGTTAAAAGTCCTTGAGTGAGCCTTGTTATCTAAGATCATCAAGGTGGTTAAAAGTCCTTGGATGAATCTTGTTGCGGACACTAAGGTGGTTAAAAGTCCTTAGGTGCTCCTTTCCATGGTGTTTAAAAGTCCATGGGGCCAAGGTGTTTAAAAGTCCTTGGGGCCAAGGTGTTTAAAAGTCCTTGGGGTAATTCAAGCTACGGACACAAAGGTGGTTAAAAGTCCTTGTGTGGTCCTCATTCATGGTGTTTAAAAGTCCATGGCCAAGGTGTTTAAAAGTCCTTGGGGCCAAGGTGTTTAAAAGTCTTTGGGGAAAGTTGTTGAATTTGATTCATAAATGAAATGTATCACTTGAGCCAATATGACATGTATAGTACATTGAGATGCATGAGATGCATGTTTTAATGTTTATGTTGAAGCATGAGATGCTTGTTTAAATGAATTGTGGAAGCATGGGATTGCTTGATTTTAAGTATGCTTTGAGCATGTGTAAAGGTTGAATAAAAGCATGTTTTACAAACGGTTTCAATTGCATTATTGAATGGTTTTTAAAGAGCACTCCTCACTAAGCTTTAGCTTACGCTCTCTCATTTTCTTGATTCAATAATGCAGAGCATTAGAGTACATTGAGGGCAGCAAGAGAAGGCAAGCAACAAGTTCAAGTAAAGCTCAATGTATGGAAGGTTTTGTTAAACATTTTAGCTTTTGGTAGATTTGGCAATGGGGGACCAATGTGTATGTTTTGGGAGGTGTTTGAGACTCCCTATGGATGTTAATTGTTGTTTGAATTGCTGGTTTTTGGTTTGGATTTCTATTGCTTGCTTATGAAGGTTTATTGCTTGAATGATAGCTTAAGTAGGAAGCATGCTATATGAATTGGGGCTTTTCATATGTGTTGTTTAAATGTTGAATTGTTGATGCAATTGAGGTCCTTGCACGTTGTATGATTAAGTGATATGGTTTGGTGATGTTAATTTGGTGCTTAATGCATGTTTGCTGTTGTTTTCTAATCGTTTCCAGGCAGGGGTATCGGTACTCGGGCTTGCGTATCGGTACGCCTGAGCCAAATATGCACTTTTCAGCCCAGGCGTATCGATACCATTGAACAGGTATCGATACCTTATGAGTGAAGTATCGATACTGGGGGAAAGGTATCGATACCGTTGCTAGATTTTGGTTACTGCCTTCCCCGAGTATCGATACGACACGTGGCGTATCGATACCAGACCGTTAAAATCAATTAAAAGTATCTTTGAATGTTTTGTTTTGTTTACGTTTTGGTCCTGAATCATGTTTGTTCAATTGTATGAGTTTGGAATGTCCGTTTGAGCTGAAATTTCACAGAGAAGCATGAAACCTGACTAATTTCAAGATGGTAACTTTAATTTGGGTTAAGTCCCTTAATTTATCAGAATTTACAATTTGGTCCCTAAAGTTGTAATTTGTTCAATTGGGTCCCTGTTTGATCTCTGATGTTTGTGATCTTTTAGTATGTTGTCTGTATGATCACAATTAAGGTTAATGTGCATCTAGATAAGATTAAAAAGAAAAAAAAAGGGTCGTTAATCAAGGTTGACTTTCGGGTTGACTTTGGTTTTCCCCGTGTGACTTTCTTAATTCGGGTCAACCGTTTAGACCGGGTTAAGGGGGTTACAATAAACATCATCAACCACAATACATGCTCATCACATATCTACTCATCATGATATATATACATGTATCAATTAACCACAAATCAAGAGCATAGCTAGTGAGCACAAGGCATTTAAGGATATCAAGAGCTAAGCTATCAACTTGAATTAAATGGAAGTGGCCTACCAAGCACACTTTACGCACACACACTATACATGCTCGAGCCGAACTTAAAAACAAGTTGAACCACTCACCGCCCTTCCTTAGCAATTCGAACCAATCTTCCTACGAACCCGGATTCGGTCCCAAAGCCTCTTCTGCGTTTCCTCTTGCTTCTAGTCAAACAAAAACACATATATTACTTCCCAATTCGATGCTAATTCAACCTTCAACCCACTTTACATTCACAACCCAAATTCCACAATTTCCAAACCACATAACATCTCTAAAAATCTCATTTTCGGACTCCCACAACTCAAGGCTGAAAATTCGATTTCCAAACATCCAAATGGCTTCCAAATCATCCCAAAACACCCTCATACCATAGGTAGACCAACAGCCCCTTACTTTCAACATAAATTCCGCCAAAAACTCAAGTTTTACAACCTTAAATCTAGCCCTAAGACCATACTACGAATTTTTATCAAAACTCAACCAAATTAAAGTATATGGTGTATTTCATCATGCTTAAACAAACCCCCAACATGATTTAACAAAACAAATTGAAAAGCCCCATCAAAACCCCAAATTTCATATGAACCCTAATTTTCAAAACACCATCTTTTTGAAATCTACAACAAGGGATAGATAGAGAATAAAGAGGAGGTTTAGAAAACATAATTACCTTTGAAAAACACCTTTAATTGAAGGAGATAATGGATGGAATAGTAACTAATATTTTTGGGAGAGTTTGAAGGTGGGGAAGAAGGGTTTCACGTTTTGGGAAGGGGATGGGGGAAAAGGGAAGACAACTTTTCTATAAAGTTGTCTTGCTTTTTAAATTTGGGTCAAAAAGCAATATAGGTCCCTCCCCTTTTTCCAAAGCTCCAATTAGGTCATTATTAGAAGTTGAATTATTTTAATTAAGTTTTATTTGACTCGAACCAAAACCCGGTTAACTCCTAGGCCCAAGACACGGGTGTTACAGATTCGCTAAATGAAACTTTATTATAATTTAAAAATATTATTTTTGAATATAATTTAACATGTATATAATAATTTAATTGATATTTTTTAGTTAAATTAAAAAAACAATTCGATGATTATATATGTGAAATTAAAAAATAGATGTAGAAAACAATAAGACATATTCAAATTAGTGATTCATAATATAAACTTGTGTTTAGTGTAGTGGCTAAGCCTTTGTTTTTACCCCTCCCTTACCTGGGTTCGAATCCCACCCATTGCAAGTTTGAGTAATTTTGTTTTTCTCCTCTAAATAGGTGGTGACACGTGTCACCATTTGATTGGAGGAGGAAAATAAATTTATTAAATCAAATATAAATAATTAAATTCCCCCAATAAGGTGTTGACATGTGTCACCGCCTAATTAAATGTTTAGTTTAGTTTATTAAATTAAAATTAAGACCAAATTGATAGAATGTATAAGTAACGATGACCAAATATATAATTATACACATTTTTACTAACTGTCATGTCACTCCTTCCTTTAGCCTCTAACGGCCGGTGGTCACATTGCATCTAATTTAATAGTATGGTGATTTAATTGCTTAAAAAAATAAAGTAGTCAAATCGCAACCTTACTAATAGTATGATGGCCATTTATTTACTTTATCCTTAATTATATTCACTTGGGAAAAAAACATCCCACGTTTAAATCGGTTGGAATTTACGAGACTCTGAGATCAGAATTGATACCAAATTACCAATATACAATATTCAAATCTTGAGAAATCTAAAATTTGAATTTTTATTAAAGGAATCGAAATCTAAATTTTGAATTATTTTCTTAAATATTTTTTGATTGAATTTTAATTTGATTGACATTATAATTATTACAAGATTCTAAAAATTATAGATTCGAGCATACTTAAGTACACAATAACCATTAATTTAGATATTTGAAGAATTTATAAATAATTTAAGCATATGTAAAATGACTTAATTGCACGACACATTCTTAAACTATAACTTTTATTCTAAATTTATTCCATAAACTATTAAGCATTCTAATTCCGTCCTCAAACTAAGACCTCTCATTCTAAATTGGCCCACAAATTTTTAAACGTTCCAATTTCATCTTCAAACTAAGATTTTCATTTTAAATTGGCCCCCAAACTTTTTAACATTCTCATCTCATCACAAATTATCAACATATACTAATCATATCTCATATTAATAAGATTGTTGTAAAAATTATTAATTGTCACGTAAACATTGATGCGTATTGTGTAATAATATGATGTGACATAAATGATAATTTGAGGATAAAATTAGAATGTTCAAAAGTTTGGGACCAATTTAAACTGAGAGTCATAGTTTGAGGATGAAATTAGAATATTCAGAAATTTAGAAGCCAATTTAAAACGAGGGTCATAATTTAGAGAAAATATTAAAATATTTAAAAGTTTAAAAACTATTTAAAACTAAAGTCATAATTTCGAGACATGTGGTACTATTAATTTTGTACAGTAAACTCCATTGTCAAGGTTGACAAAGTCAAGTTTGCAAGTAAGAGCTATTTTATTGGTTTTGATCCACGTTGTGGCTTTTTTTTATTAATTAAAAAGTTTCTTACATTTTCAAGATAAATGTTCAGAATTAAACTCATACAAAATACGGCTACATAAATATCTTCGATTAATAGACCAATTAATAGATCTCATACACGTAGTGGGGCCTTTATGAATTGGTAGAGTTGTAGACATAACAAATAAGACCCATTACTCTTTGGATCCGCATAGGCCCATATATCACACTTGTGTAACCCAAAGATTTTAACTATTCATCCATATCACAAGGCGTTGTTTAGTATTGCATCTAAAATTTATTTTTCGGGTCAAAATATTTTAGAACTGGAATCTGTAAATAATGTGAAACAAATAATTTTAAAGAAATATATGTTTGCATTTACTATTTAACTAAAATTTATAACAAAACATATATGAGGGATGTTTTTTGAGAGTGAATGTTAGTGAAAACATGTATGAATGTGGGTCCTTTAATTTCTGATTCAAGGTCAATAAAAGTTAACATGATATCCATTTCGTGACATGAAAAAGTAACATGTTTTGCTTTGGTAGGTTAGAATTAGATATTCAAGTATTTTAAAATGAATGTCATAATATTTTGTTCCATTCAATTACTACTTATATTTGACTCCAATTAGTAATTACGTCCCTGGACATAAGAAAAGATTTAATGATCAATACCTTCCATTACAAGACGGCAATGCCACATTCAAGCTTAAATTTCAAATTCCAACTAGGGAAAGGCAATACCATATTACAATTTGCGGGAAAGAAAAACAAAAGCAAAATAAAATAAGCAAAATGTCATGTACCAAATGAGTAAATTTACCAACCTTAAGCTGCAAGTAACATGCCAAAGCAGCATGCACATGAGCTACTCATTCTATCTTCTTCATGCAGAGACTGGAATAATTTTATCCGAGGTGGCAGTTAAAATCATTCAGCTTGTACAACATGGCACCGTCCACCGTCCACGGCCAAGGCTCGATGGAATCCCTACTAAACAAACCTGCCCCTTGGTTTTCGCTCTCCCTCGTTCGCAAATTCAGCCTCATCCTCGGTCAGCTCGTGGTCGGAAATGAAACCGTGCTGGATGTCCTTCAGGTCTGGCGCGTGTTCAGACACACGCCACACCTTGATCGACTTATCCAGACTACCACTATAAACAATCCACTTGCGGTCGGCGTTGCTAGACGTCCCGCGATCTTCTTCAACCGCTAAGCATTTCACCGGTCCTGTGTGACCGGTTAGGACCGACAGGCACATGTGGATGCCGCCTTCTTCTCGCCTCCACACGCATATGCTCTTATCGGCGGAGCCGCTGAACACCAAGTTCCCGGCAGTAGCCATGCAGAGAACCGCCATTTTATGCCCCCTTAAAATCCCGCCGTGCGTTAAGTGTTGGTTCCCGTATTCCCAGAAGTTGACGAGCCCGTCGGACGATCCGCAGTACAACGTCGCCGATTCCTGGCTCACGGCCAACGCCGTCACCGCGTTCTCTTGCTTCAACAACATTTGAACCATAGTATGCTTAGTTCCTTTCTCTAGAAACTCTCTCTTCCAGGCCTTGACCGTCCCGTCGGCCGAGCCGGTAAACACGAAGTCTTCGAATCCGGCGACGACAGAGTTTATAGCATCGTCATGCGCATCGTCGACGGATTCCAAACACTTGTGATTCGCTATCCGCCACACTTTCATGGTTTTATCCCAAGACCCTGAATACAACAGCCCGTGTTCTTCATTCAAGCTCAGGCACGACACGGCATCGAAATGCTTGATCCGAAGAACGCTCCGTTTCTTCCGAACGTCGACGTAGTTCTTCGGCTTAACGGAGCTTTTCATGAAATCAGTGAACGCCGGGAAACTACCGTGTTTTTTTATCACGCTAGGGTTCGACGACGAGACCTTCCAGCTACGGATTTTACCGTCTTGATGACCGGTGAAGATCCGATCACCCAACACGATAATGGCTTTAACCAACCCACTTTTAGCTTTGAAACCCGAAAACTCCTTCAAGTTCTTCCAGACGCGAATGTTTTTGCTATCGGTGCCGGTGTATAACATATCACCGGCAGCGGCCAATGAATAAATGTGGCCTTCTTCTTTGACAATGGACCCGATGAGTCCGGTTTGGCCGAAATCGTTCTCGAGCGCAGACGAATGGAAATTCCAGGGAGAAGGGTGGTTCCACGGCGACGGCGATATCATGTAAGGATTAGGAGAACCCTCGCCGCTGGTGCTGTAGGAATACCTCGGGCTGGCCATTGAAGCATTGCTTTTACGGTGTGGGGAGTCGTCTTCTTCCTCGCCAACGCCGTTGTTAAATGGAAATAGTGTGTTCAGATTACTTGGTCGGCCATGGTGGTGGCCAGCTTGCTCCAAAAACATCGCTTCCACCTGGAAATTCTGATAAGAAAATTAGAATTTGAATGTCAAAATGTGAAGGGAAAATTTTGGCGAGAGATTGTTTTGAGGGTAAAATGATGGGATTCTGGAAATTTATATATAGATGGAGATTGAATTAGTGTTAGGTAAATATGAGGTTCTGGGCTTTGGACACGTGGTGGGATGAAATATATTAGGAGATTGAACTTTGTTTGGCAATAAGATTCCATGTTTAGGACCATTGAAAATTCAAATTCTTCAAAAGCACCAATTTTAATTAATATCAATTTAAGATATCTGTTAAATATCGATTGAGTTTAGTTCATTTGTCTTGATATAATACACATGCAGACGATAGAACGTTGGATTGAACATGTTTAAACGTTTGATATTTTTCGATTTATGAGTGGAGAATAAAAACATTGTATCAAATTATATGTTCAAAAAAGATATTATCTCACCATGTCCCGGTCAATGCATCAATCTGTAATGCATTGTCTCTTTCGACTCACGAGGCCTTACAATTTTAATTAGGGTTAGGGTTTATAATTTAATTTTTAATATTTTTAGTGTGAGACATATAAGGGGTATGGTTAAAGGCAAAAGATTTTTGTTCATAAAAATGATGGAAATCGTCAGCCCCTAACCATGCCTCGAGTCCTTTGGTGGCCCCACTTTAAAATAGTGAGTTTAAAATTTATGGCTAGTGTTTAGAGAATTAAGGGTATAATGTATTTTTAGGGGTAGGTTTTAGGGTTTAGGATGTAGAAATTAGGGTTATAGTTTAGAAATTAATTTTTAAGTATTTTTTAGTGTGAGGTATATAAGGGGCAAAAGATTTTTATTCATAAAAAGAATGGAAATCGTCTGCCCCTAACCATGTGTCCTATGGTGCCCCACTTTAAAATAATGAGTTTAGAGTTTAGGGTTTAAGGTTAGGGTTTAGGGAATTAGGGGTAGGATGTATTTTTTAAGGTGTAGAAATTAGGGTTAGAGCTTAGAATTTAATTTTTAAGTGTTTTTAAGTGTATTTTAGTGTGAAACATATGGATAAAAATCGTCTGCCCCTTTTCGATGCCCCTACTTAAGCCCCAACACTAAAAAATACTATAAAATTAAATTCCAAGCTTTAACCATAAATTCTAAATCCTAAACCCTACACCATATATCCTAAAAATACACCATGTCCTAAATTCCCTAAACCCTAACCACAACCCTAACTTAAAACCCTAAACCCTAAACTTAATTTTGAACGTGAGGACATAACTAGAGGCACCGAAAAGGGGTAGAGAATTTTCATCCGGAACATATAAGGTTTTGAAAATTTTTGTTCTATTGTCTCGTAGGTTTGAAGGTGTTGTGAATGTGATCATTTATATCTTAAAACAAACTCTAGTACATTGTTGATATGAGATTCTAACTCATTTTTAAGACTATGGCATCGAGGATGAAGCTATGATATATATTTTGAGGGGTCGAAATAATTTTTTAAAGTTTGGGGCATCAAAACTAATATTTTCTATGTTAAAATGTATTAAATTGATGTATTAATTCTTGGGAGGGTTTAAAATATAAAATTTCTATTTAATTAAGGGTTAATAGGGATTAAAATGCATAAATTATTTTATCGAGAGAAAAAAAAAACAAAAATTATTTCCTTTACTAGGGGCAAGGCCTTACTTACGAAAACTTATATGGGTCTGGCTCACCACGTCATTCATGGTCTCATCTAATAATATTTTTCTATATTTTTTTTAAGGTGAATCTTCACCTCTTTCCTACAGGTAATTAAAGAGTGGGTGATTACTTGAAAGTTTTATTGAAATGGCTGAATATTATTGAATGGACCGTGAATGACGTGGTAACCGAATCTATCTAATAATTTCTCCTTACCTACCCCTTAGATACGTCGACCAATGTTTTCAGAATAGTACCGGGCCAACTAGCGGGATACTAACTTGAGGGGCAAATTATAATTTTTTTAAATAAGGGTATAATTCATAATTTATTCATAAATTTTTAAAAAAATTTATATCCCACTAAATTTGTAAATTATTAATTTTTTATCATTTATTTTTTAACTTGACTCATTATTATTTAAAATTTATTATTGATAAAAATATAATAAATATATTTTAAAAACCTTCAATCAAGTAATTTTTAAATAAATATTTTATAAAATTTAATTATTTAAAATATTTAAAATAATCATAGTTATTAAACCGTGAACCGAAAAATCAGTTCGACTGGTGTTCATTGTAGCCTATTGGGATTCAAACCCAAGTTTTGGATGATTAATAAGCGTTACAATATGGAATAGAAATTATAAATCCCTTTTCATTGTTTTTATCGATGTTCAAATATTAAAAAATAAGTATATGATTTAAGATTAAGATTTAAAGTTAAGGCGTTGAGTGTAGGGGTGGGCATTGTCGGGTACCTCATTAAGCGGACCGTGTCCCGGCCCATTATAACCGGGTACCTGATTTCTATTTTTTTATTTTTTTATTTTAAAATTAAAAAAAATCACATGTTAAACACAAAAATATTTATAAAAAAATTAAACTTAAAACTTAAAAGAATATAATACAAAACATAGAAAAAAATTAGGGATTTAAACTTAATTTTAGAGTAAAAATATTAAGAAACATAAAATAAAAATATAATTTTAAATATAAAAAAATATATATTAAATTTTATCGGGTCGGGTCGGGTACCCGGTAAGGGGAAACTTCCGGCCCGTGTCCCGGGAAATTTGTCGGGTTGGGTACCCGGTCAAGAATTTTTTTCCGGGAATTACCCGATATTTTTAGGTTCGGGTCGTCGTGTCGGGTATTTTTTGTAACACCCGTGTTTTGGGGTTAGGAGTTAACCGGGTTTATAATTCGAGTCAATAAAACTTAATTTAATCAATTCAACTAAAATAATGACCTAATTGAGCCTCTGTAGAAAAGGGAAGGACCTAAGTTGCTATTAGACCAAAGACTTTCAAAAAGCAAGACCACTTTATACATAAAGTTGTCATCTTCTTCATAAAACCCTTTTCAAACATTAAAAGGGGAAAACCTCCATTGTTAAAACCTCTCAAATATCAAAGTTACTATTCTATTGATTTTAGTACTCGATTTCAACACCAATTTAAGAGGTAAATATGTTTTCTCAACCTCCTTTTTATTCTCTATCTATCCATGGTCTTGGATTTTAAAAATATGGGGTTTTGGAAATTAGGGTTTATATTAAAGTTTGAATTTTTAGGGGGTTTTTCCAATTGGTTTTGATAAATTGAGTTTGGGCTTTAGTTAATCATGTTGAAAGGTGTAACATATATTAATTTGGTTGAATTTGGATGAAAATTCGTAGTATGTTCATAAGACAAGTTTTAAGGTATTAAAATTTGGGTTTTTGGTGGGTTTTAGGTTGGAAACCAAGGGCTGATGGTTAGGGTATGTTAGGAGGGTGATTTGGGATGTTTTAGATATCATTTGGGTGTCTAAAAACATGATTTTCTGCTGGGTAAAATATGATTACGAAAATGGAGTTTTGGAGGGTTTTGGGTGAGTTTTGGGGGTTGTTTTAGGTGGGAATTGATAGCCCAATAGTAGTACTATGGTTAGGGATTGCTTTGAGATCATTTGTAGGTGCAATGGATGTTGGAAGCATGGTTTTTGGAAGAGGTATTGGGGCTGTCCGAAATTGCTAAGTATGGGGTTTGGTCACGACTTGAAATGTTGGGTTTGATATTTGAATTTGTATTCCGGGTTGATATTTTGATGTTGGGCTGATTTGAGGATTATTTGAATTGTATTGAGGTTGTTTAGAAGCAAGAAATTGGATCGGCGAAGCATCGGGAAGAAATCCGGAAACTTGAAGGTGATGCTTGCTTGGTAGTTGAGCTTGGAGGTAGAGGTGAGTGGTTAATATTTTTAAATTGATTTTTAAGTGGTTGGTTCAAGCATGTGAACTAGGTTGGGCTTGGTAAACCCACCTAGAGTTAGGATTAGGGTGGTAGCCAAATCCTAAACTTTAGTTAGAGACCTTGGATGTACACTTTAATTATTGTTATGCCTCATGATAATTACGTATAATGTGATACCCATGTATGTGAAAGTATGGCTTAATGTATTGATTTTATATGCATGTTGATGACACATAAAATGTGGATATATGATGAGATAATTGTTTGGTTGACATACATGTGGTGTTGGTTTGTGAAATGAGGTTATGTTGTGGATTGCATGATTTTGGAGAATCATGGTGAGTACGTGCTAGGCACGGAATTTATATTGAAATTGATATTGTAAAAAGTTGTGTAGTTTGATTTATATTGGCACTAGTATGCTTGGGTACAATGATCGATCATTAGGATAAGTGTGCACACAAATTGAGTCAAAACGTACGTGGCCTTGGTGGCGTTAAGGCACCAAGGAGGAGTACGGTGATGTAATATTCCACCGGAAGCTTTTATATATTTCTACGTGATGATGAGTGAAATCTCATCCGTAGGGCATGTGGCGATGAGTGGAATCCCGCCCATGCAAGGACCGGTGATGAGTGGAATCCCACCGAGGTAATGTTATTGTTGGAAATGCGTTCCAACGGGTTATCCGCGTATTCGGGTCATAACTAGGTGCCAATATGAGGTTGTATGAATATACCAATATGAGATTATGTATACATGCTTATATGATATGAATGTGATGCCTTTATGAATTGATATATGATGTGGTTAATGCTTTGGATTATGTATCATGGTAAGTTGAGCTTATGATTGTTGAGCATAGCATAATGTTGACTATATGTTCATGCATCATGTTCATTTTGGCTTGGCGGACCGGAGGTAAGACCATGCATTTCATCTTGGAAATAGCTCGTGCTTGGACCCTGCATTGTCGAAGGTTTGTTTTATGAGCTACCCTCACTAAGCTTTTATGCTTACGCCCTCTTTTGTTCGACAATACAGATAAATAACTTGTGGGGGGGCAAGCGCAAGGAAAGGTATCCAAGTGTTGCTTACGGTTAGCTCAAGTATGATAATTAAATTTAAAGATTGTAATAGTAAAGCAATGGGATAAGTGTTGTTGTTTTGTGCTATTGTTGGTTGTTTAGGAGCATGTTTAGACTCCTTAATTATGTTGTTTTTTATTGGCTTAATGATGCTATATTTGAATTGTAACCATGTCTAAATTGTTTACCTGTGTGTTGGTCATGTGCCTTTGAGGTTGCCTTCATGCTAGAATATTGAAGTATGAGTTTTTGGATGTTTAAGTGTCATCTTTGATTCAATTGCATGTTCCCTTATGTATGTTCATGTTGGGGGTCTGTATGGCTAAGCATTGACCTTTAAATGTTGTATGAATGCTTTTTTTGGGTCTAGGAAAGTTCTAAATTGCATCTAGGTCCGAGTCTTGTTCGTCTTAGATGAGTTTGGAAGTGTTTGATGTGTAGGGGTATCGATACGGTTGGTACGGTATCGATACCACCTTCTTGTTTCAGGCCTCGTGTATTGATACACTTGAGGGGTGTATCGATACCATTTTGGTCACTGGAGCTATTGTCCATCTCGGTATCGATACCGGCCTATGGTGTATCGATATTGTCGTCTTAGCGTTGACCGTGGGAAGTCAACCGTTGGGGAGGGTATCGATACACTCCTTGGGTGTATCGATATGGTCTCTACGGGTTGACTTTGACCAGTTGACTTAGTCAAGGGGTATCGATACACCCCTTAAGGGTATCGATACCGCCTGCAGTTTAAGTTTAAAATTGGGCTGTAATCATGATTGTTTGAGTTCGTTTGATTGTTTTATATATTGTTGTTCCGCTGTATGATCTCTTAGGGTTTAATATCCAGTTAGACAAGATTTTAAAATGAAGAAAAAAAATAGGGTTACTAATCGAGGGGGAATCTTTAGGGGTTTTCACTCGGTTTTCCCCGTGTAGCTCACTCGGACCGGTCATCCGGCCAGACCGGGACGAGGGGGTTACATTTGTTGGTATCAGAGCCTAAGGTTTCCGAGACCTTGGGCAGGTAAGTGATGTAAGTTTAAGTTTTGAATTGATATGCATGGTGTTTGCTTGCTTTGTAAGTATGACTGCTTGTATGACAAGTATGTTGATTGTTTGTTTAAAAGCATGTTGCTTGTTATCCGTGTATGCTGTGAATAATGATTGTTTGATTGAGAATATATGTTGTTTGATAGTATGCATATGTTTGCCTGTTTAGCAAGTATGCCTCGTTATATGCTTGGTTGAGCATGTATGTGTGTTGATTTGTTTGAAACATGTTTAGTAGAGTCTCATTGCTACTATTACAACGAAAAAGAGATTTTAAGTGAGGGAAACATACTTGAGCCACTTGAAAGCCTTGCCTTGCTAACCCAATCTTGTATGTTTTACTGTTGATGTTGTTATTGATTAAATTGCTTTTCGGTAAGTAGAAGTTGTAGTTTCTAAAAAGGTGGACGATGTTTAGGGAGTCCATCATCTTAGTTAGGGAGGTATGGTTGTACCGGAATTGAGGTACAATTTGTCCGTTTGAGACGGTGTGTATGTGGGTTGATTCCTGTGGATGAGGGACGATGTGATCAACATTGGCATCAGTGGGTAAGAAGAAGTGAAGGCATGCGAGTGGGAGTTGGAGTGGTGTCGATGTTTTAACAGATAAGCCCTTGGTACAGTAATAAGTTGTTTCCTCCAGTTGATTCTAAACCCGTGCTTTTGTATATCGATAATGAGTATGCAAGTTTGAATATGCTTGGTGAAGTGTTAGAGGTAGGTGCGAGTACCTTGGTTCTCTTAGCGAGATCAAGGTAAGGGTCTCGTGTGAGTAATCTGAAATTCAGAAGTGTTAGTTGGTGACCGTTGGGGTTCAGCCTATGATTTTAGTACAAGACAGCCGGTCAGTGTCAATGAGTGGGAGCTAGTTTGTGTGATTTGGGTCAGTTTATATTGAGTCGTCTTCCAGCAAGTGGAAGAGATGAGGTCACTTCCGATACAGTTGAGCCGAGAAGGGAGCCTTGAGCTTTGCCTCCAAGTTGTGTGGTAGGGGTAGAACAAGTTCAGCATGACTGTTTGTGTGTGATCAGAATTGAATCTTGAAGTTACGAGATGCTCAAAGAATAGTTTAGAAGAATCAGATTTTGTTGAAGAACCAGTCTGAAAACAAGAGGACCGAAGACTATCAGTTGTGTACATGTGAAGTTGCAATTTCTGCGAATACCTCCTTTTGCGTGAGCATGTAAGAAATTGGATATCCTTGTTGAGACCTTAGATGTAGGGACACATGTGACTAGCCTTTTTGGGAGATGGTAGTGATCAGAAAGATGTACAGAAGATGTTTGTTGGTGGTTCAGAGTTACTAGTTAGCAGATGTGAAATAATCGTCTTCCTACGATTTTGATATACCCTTAGACAAGGTTCGACTTGAAGAGCACAGAGTTAGTGTATACGTTGAGACAAAGAGAGAGTTGCCTTGATGTTGCAGATTTCTGTGTGACTGTAGTAGTAGGTGAGTATGTGAACTTCTTATTGAATGATTGACCCAGCTTTGGAGGTCAAGGATTGGTTGAGTTTAGTCAACAGGCTTGCTTAGCAGTTGTGATGGATTTGATTTTGAATGAAGATTAGACCGCAGAATGCTAGAATAGTTTGTGTTTTCCTAGAAGTGTTTGGAAGATTTACCCGGTTTGTCTCTTGATAGAGAAGAAGAGTTCGTTATTGAGACCGTCTCCGAGGTTGCTTCAGTTTTGTTTGCTCTGTAACTTATGAATTCCGGAAGAATTGAGAATGTTGAAGAATTAACTTCGAGACTTGTTAGACCTTAGATTCATTAGGCCTAGTGCATCATCTCAGAGTTCTACAGTATAATTTGTGAAGAAGAAAGAGTGACAGTACGAGAATGTGTATAGATTTCAGACAGTTGAAACAAGTGACAGTGAAAAATTAGTATATGTTTCGGAGTGTCAGTGATTTGTTGATCAATTAGTGTGTGCTTCAGTCTTTTCGAAGATTAATTTGAGATCTGATTACTACCAGTTGAAAGTGAGAAAAGTTGAAATACCGAAGACAGCTTTAGGGGCAAGATGTGGTCACCTTGAGCTCTGAGTTATGCCGCTTTGTTTGACTAGTGTATTAGTTACCTTCATAGAGATGTTGAGCATAATATTTTCCTGAGTTTCTTGATCAGTTGTAGTGGCTCTTCTAGATGTCACATGAGTATATTCAAGCACCGAAGAAGACCATGACAAGCTTTAGAGTTAGTATTGTAGATTCTATTAGAGAATCAGTTGTATACCAAGTTGTGCAACGTGAACTCCGAGTTAATGAAGATGTCCTCCTAGGACATGTAGATCAGCCGAGTGTGTTAGAGTTAATCCCAAGTAGGCAAAAGAAGATATGAGTTGGAAGAAATTGAAGATTGTGACAAATATCTATAGTTCCTAGGTCTAGCATTGTTACTTTCAGAGAATTGCAAATAGTCTTATGAAGATATTTGCTCCACTGATGGATTGCTACAGAAGAATGTTCAGTTGTGTGGTTAGATGCGAGACAACGAACCCTTGAGGAACTGAAAGAAACTTTGAAGAGAGCTTCGACCGTGAACCAACCTATACTAGAGAAAGAGCTTGTGAACTGTAGTGATGTGTTACATGTAGGGTTAGGTTGTGTGCTTATGCAAGACGGAAGATTGTGGCTTGTTCATCAAGATAGTTGAAAGACCGTGAGAAGAGTTATCTGATATGAGACATAGAGTTAATTACAGTTGTATTTGCTTTGAAGACTTAGAGACAAAGCTGTATGGTAAGAAATGCACAATGTATATGTACGTATCATCAGAACTTGAAATATTTGAAGACTTAGGAAGGGTGGAAACTTGAACAGCATGAAGTGTTAAAACTGCTTGAAGACTGTAATATCAAGATTGAGTACCATCCGAAGATAGTCAATGTAGTGAACGATGTTCCGAGTGTAATTGTTGTTAGATTAGTAGTTGAGTTGCGAGATGTATTTGCCAAAATTCAGTTTACCGAAGGATAACAGTTTTGTGGCCGAGTTTCATGTTGAACCTACATTGAGTCAGAATGCTAGAAGAGAAACAGTTGCAAGACATAGTGGAAGGAAGACCGTCAGAATACAGTTTCAGAGATGATAGAGTTTGGATTTTTAAAGACAGAATAGTTGTACCTATTGACATAGTGTTTTGAGACGTATTGTTTTGGCCGAAGCACACGGTAGTTCGTTTGTATTGCATCTGAGTAGTATGAAGACGTGTTGTGGGTTGAGGATGAATGCTTCTGGATTGAGTTGATGAATGATGTGGTTCAGTATGAGAGTAAATGTATAATTTGTCAGCGCGTCAAAACCGAGCGTCAGTTTTCTTCTAGTTTGTTACATTCATGGAAGGTTCTTAGTGGAAGTGGGTGATAGAGATCCGAGATTTCAACTAGATCATTTTTTTAAGACGTCTGTATAGTGTTTGGTTACCTGTTGAAGTTGGATGGTCAGTTAGAGAATGATATGAGTCAAGAATTCAAACAGTGTTGTATGAGTTGTGAGTCGGGCTAGATCTGTTGTTTATCTGTTGTGGTTACCACCAGAGATAGAAAGAGGTTTGTGATGTGTTTGTGAATCTATAATTCAGGAGTGTGAGTCAGACATGTTCAGTGCTATGTTTGTAGAAGAGATGGAGTTGAGTTTGAAATTGGCATGCCTTGAAGAAACAGTTGAGATCTTAGTGTAAGATAGCAAGTGTTGTGTGGTAAGTCTTTCGAGTTGGTTAGTATGTTGTGGTGAGAGAGGAATGTGTGGAGGTGCATGTTTCAGTGGCCCTCCGTGATCGATGAATTTCGGGGACGAAATTTCCTTAAGTGGGGGAGAGTTGTAACACCCGTGTTTTGGGGTTAGGAGTTAACCGGGTTTATAATTCGAGTCAATAAAACTTAATTTAATCAATTCAACTAAAATAATGACCTAATTGAGCCTCTGTAGAAAAGGGAAGGACCTAAGTTGCTATTAGACCAAAGACTTTCAAAAAGCAAGACCACTTTATACATAATGTTGTCATCTTCTTCATAAAACCCTTTTCAAACATTAAAAGGGGAAAACCTCCATTGTTAAAACCTCTCAAATATCAAAGTTACTATTCCATTGATTTTAGTACTCGATTTCAACACCAATTTAAGAGGTAAATATGTTTTCTCAACCTCCTTTTTATTCTCTATCTATCAATGGTCTTGGATTTTAAAAATATGGGGTTTTGGAAATTAGGGTTTATATTAAAGTTTGAATTTTTAGGGGGTTTTTCCAATTGGTTTTGATAAATTGAGTTAGGGCTTTAGTTAATCATGTTGAAAGGTGTAACATATATTAATTTAGTTGAATTTGGATGAAAATTCGTAGTATGTTCATAAGACAAATTTTAAGGTATTAAAATTTGGGTTTTTGGTGGGTTTTAGGTTGGAAACCAAGGGCTGTTGGTTAGGGTATGTTAGGAGGGTGATTTGGGATGTTTTAGATGTCATTTGGGTGTCTAAAAATATAATTTTCTGCTGGGTAAAATATGAGTACGAAAATGGAGTTTTGGAGGGTTTTGGGGGTTGTTTTAGGTGGGAATTGATAGCCCAATAGTAGTACTATGGTTAGGGATTGCTTTGAGATCATTTGTGGGTGCAATGGATGTTGGAAGCATGGTTTTTGGAAGAGGTATTGGGGCTGTCCGAAATTGCTAAGTATGGGGTTTGGTCACGACTTGAAATGTTGGGTTTGATATTTGAATTTGTATTCCGGGTTGATATTTTGATGTTGGGCTGATTTGAGGATTATTTGAATTGTATTGAGGTTGTTTAGAAGCAAGAAATTGGATCGGCGAAGCATCGGGAAGAAATCCGGAAACTTGAAGGTGATGCTTGCTTGGTAGTTGAGCTTGGAGGTAGAGGTGAGTGGTTAATATTTTTAAATTGATTTTTAAGTGGTTGGTTCAAGCATGTGAACTAGGTTGGGCTTGGTAAACCCACCTAGAGTTAGAATTAGGGTGGTAGCCAAATCCTAAACTTTAGTTAGAGACCTTGGATGTACTCTTTAATTATTGTTATGCCTCATGATAATTACGTATAATGTGATACCCATGTATGTGAAAGTATGGCTTAATGTATTGATTTTATATGCATGTTAATGACACATAAAATGTGGATATATGATGAGATAATTGTTTGGTTGACATACATGTGGTGTTGGTTTGTGAAATGAGGTTATGTTGTGGATTGCATGATTTTGGAGAATCATGGTGAGTACGTGCTAGGCACGGAATTTATATTGAAATTGATATTGTAAAAAGTTGTGTAGTTTAATTTATATTGGCACTAGTATGCTTGGGTACAATGATCGATCATTAGGATAAGTGTGCACACAAATTGAGTCAAAACGTACGTGGCCTTGGTGGCGTTAAGGCACCAAGGAGGAGTACGATGATGTAATATTCCACCGAAAGCTTTTATATATTTCTACGTGATGATGAGTGGAATCCCATCCGTAGGGCATGTGGCGATGAGTGGAATCCCGCCCATGCAAGGACCGGTGATGAGTGGAATCCCACCGAGGTAATGTTATTGTTGGAAATGCGTTCCAACGGGTTATCCGCGTATTCGGGTCATAGCTAGGTGTCAATATGAGGTTGTATGAATATACCAATATGAGATTATGTATACATGCTTATATGATATGAATGTGATGCCTTTATGAATTGATATATGATGTGGTTAATGCTTTGGATTATGTATCATGGTAAGTTGAGCTTATGATTGTTGAGCATAGCATAATGTTGACTATATGTTCATGCATCATGTTCATTTTGGCTTGGCGGACCGGAGGTAAGACCATGCATTTCATCTTGGAAATAGCTCGTGCTTGGACCCTGCATTGTCGAAGGTTTGTTTTATGAGCTACCCTCACTAAGCTTTTATGCTTACGCTCTCTTTTGTTCGACAATACAGATAAATAACTTGTGGGGGGGGGGGGGGGGCAAGCGCAAGGAAAGGTATCCAAGTGTTGCTTACGGTTAGCTCAAGTATGATAGTTAAATTTAAAGATTGTAATAGTAAAGCAATGGGATAGGTGTTGTTGTTTTGTGCTATTGTTGGTTGTTTAGGAGCATGTTTAGACTCCTTAATTATGTTGTTTTTGATTGGCTTAATGATGCTATGTTTGAATTGTAACCATGTCTAAATTGTTTACCTTGTGTGTTGGTCATGTGCCTTTGAGGTTGCCTTCATGCTAGAATATTGAAGTATGAGTTTTTGGATGTTTAAGTGTCATTTTTGATTCAATTGCATGTTCCCTTATGTATGTTCATGTTGGGGGTCTGTATGGCTAAGCATTGACCTTTAAATGTTGTATGAATGCTTTTTTGGGTCTAGGAAAGTCCTAAATTGCATCTAGGTCCGAGTCTTGTTCGTCTTAGCTGAGTTTGGAAGTGTTTGCTGTGTAGGGGTATCGATACGGTTGGTACGGTATCGATACCACCTTCTTGTTTCAGGCCTCGTGTATTGATACACTTGAGGGGTGTATCGATACCATTTTGGTCACTAGAGCTACTGTCCATCTCGGTATCGATACCGGCCTATGGTGTATCGATATCGTCGTCTTAGCGTTGACCGTCGGAAGTCAACCGTTGGGGAGGGTATCGATACACTCCTTGGGTGTATCAATACGGTCTCTACGGGTTGACTTTGACCAGTTGACTTAGTCAAGGGGTATCGATACACCCCTTAAGGGTATCGATACCGCCTGCAATTTAAGTTTAAAATTGGGTTGTAATCATAATTGTTTGAGTTCGTTTGATTGTTTTATATATTGTTGTTCCGCTGTATGATCACTTAGGGTTTAATATCCATTTAGACAAGATTTTAAAATGAAGAAAAAAATAGGGTTGCTAATCGAGGGGGAATCTTTAGGGGTTTTCACTCGGTTTTCCTCGTGTAGCTCACTCGGACCGGTCATCCGGCAAGACCGGGACGAGGGGGTTACATTTTTGCCCACCCCTAAGTGTAGGGTGTATGGTTTATTTTTTAGGGTTTAAGATTAAGACTTAAAATTTATTTTTTAGGCTAAAAGGGTTAATTTGCCCCGAGTTCGACCCGAATTAGCAATGTTGCCCCTCGCGCGAAAACGCGTTCAATTAGTTCATTCAGTTTACAAATTGCAGCAAATTAGCCACTTGACCGACGAAACCGTTAATCTGGCCATTACTTTTTATCGCGTTAGCCGTCTTCGCTGATGTGGCATTTCATGTCAGCGTTGAAAAGTCAAAATGCCGACGTGGCTTATGTGCTGACGTGACAAAAAAATTAATTTTTTAATCTTATTTTTCATATTTATTTTTATATTAAATTTTAACCAATCAGGTGATGACACATGGCATCATCTGATTGGTTTTAAAGTAAAGAGTTAAAATAACTCTAAATATGGAGGGAATGGGAATCAAACCTGAGACTTAGGGGAGAAAAGCTCAATGCTTTAGACCAACCTTAAACGTTGTCAATAAACACCAAATGTAATACATGCCCTCATCCAAATAACATGGCTGCTCATCTTCTTCTTCACCCCCTGGTCATTCAAATTTTACCCTGGTTCCAACACTGGGAAAAAATCACGCTGATTTCACTAATAAATAAATATAAGATAAAAAATTTAATATGAAAATTTTAATATAAAAATAAATATGAAAATAAGATAAAAAATTAATTTTTTTTTTACTTTTTGCCACGTCAGCATTTTGACTTTTCAATGCTGACATGGCATGCCACATCAGCGAAGATGGCTAACGTATTAAAAAGTAACGGCCAAATTAACGTTTCTGTCGGTCAACGTTAGTCAAGAGACTAATTTGCTGCAATGTGCAAACGGGATGACCTAATTGAACGTGTTTTCACGCGAAGGGCAACATTGCTAATTTAGGTCAAACTCAGGAACAAATTAACCCCTTTAACTATTTTTTTAATATTAGAACATAGATAAGAAAAAAAATGTAAAAGAAGAATTTTGTTCTCCGAACTATGCCTATTTGAAAATAAACACATGTATTAACCATTCAACCAAATCAAATGTATTGATAGATATTCTATTTATATATCAATATAATATTAAACTACAATGAACCAATTGAATCGAAAAATAAAAAATGAGTAATCTAACCGGTCTGATTTATTGAAGATGGTGAGATATGAAACTCACCCTTTATTTAAACAAGTTATTATGAGAATAATGATGCTTTATTAGATTGAACAACATGTCCTAATATTGGTAATGAGGTGATCATTGAAACATAACTATCAAACTCAATTGTGTTTCATATCAATAGTGCAATAGTGGCAAACCAAAATTCAAATGAAAACAATGTCTCTGACGTTTTGGTCTTTGCTTTTAGTGCCTTTGGAAGTGGACCATCACCATACATGTAGCCATACATATAATATAATTATCTCTTTCTAGTATCTTCTATAATCACCCATCACCAACAAACAGGGACGGAATTAAAATTTAGAAACGAGGTATAATTTATAATTTTATAATTAATTTAATTTAGAAAAATATAAATAAAGAAGCAAAGGTAAAATAATTTACTGCATTGAGGGCGAAAACTCCCTCCCATTGTTTATTTAGTTATGCTCATTTATGCAACAATGGCGTGATAGTGTATCAATAATGACCATGGAGTAACATTAGGAGCGAGAATCAGGTAGGACGGGGACGGTTTTGCATTCCCCACTCTGTTTCAGTACTTGTGGTTATGGTTTCGAGTAATACACATTAAATGCTTCGGAGATTTTTTTCATCTGCATACTCTCTTCGTCCGGATCTTTACGATTTTAGGGGAATCCTCATCCAAAAAAAAACAAAATTACTATTTTACTGGCTAAAATAAATAGGAAATTTAGTTCAAAATATAAAGTTTGGATACGTCGATTGAAATCAAATACGAGATGGTGATGATTGAAAGGATGTTGTGTTGGGGAAGATTTAGATAAGAACTTTAGCTTATATCTAAAAACTAAGATAGAAACATGTTGAGAAATTGAGTGTAGCTAAGTTTGAGAGAAAGTTGAAGTGAGAATAATATAGTTAGGGTTTTTTTTATTAAGATATATATATATATATATATATATATATATATATATATATTAGGGGTATGTATAAATAAATATATATTTTTTAAAAATCTTGTAAAATATCGAGATCCTTATCGGTAGTTTTTGGGATCCTCACAGTTAATTATATAGTTACGGTTCGGTTATCTTCACGGTTCGAATATAGCAATCTTCGTCCCCATTTGAGTTCCAATGATAAAACTTTCCTCGTTCATGTCCCCGTGGGTGAAAATTTCGGTTATTCTATATCCGTGTCGGTTTGGATCCCCACGGTTTTCAGATATTCTCCACCCAATTCCCACCCCTAAGTAACATTAATATAACAAAATATTATTTTTATTTGAATTATTGATCAACTAATTTACATCAAATACTACAAAGGTCTATTATGAATACTATTCTTTCAATCCAATTTGTTTAAAGAATCTCAACATGTTTTATAATCCGGGCATGCTTGTGTTTTTCCTTCTTCCCAGAAAAATTATTGTATGGTCTTGACTCACCACGTCATTTATGGTCTCATCAACTAAAAAATAACCAATTAAAAAAAATTCATGTCATTGTTTTCAAAGATGAATCTTCACAAATTTTATCATGTAAATAGGAAGTGAGTGGTTACATAGAAGTTAATTATGAATGGATTAGTGGCATGAAAAAAAATTAGTTGTCTGATTTTTAGTGGATGAAGACCATAAAAGACATGGTGAGCTGGTTTCATATAATAATTTCTCCTGTCGAATTTCTTTGTATACACGTGGTTCGAGATATGTTGCACACGTCATCCGCATAATGTGACCGTTGGTGCTAAAATTAAATGGGGTTATAGTAAAGTGTGTGATGGAAATCGTCTGTTTTAAACTCTCTCCTTTGGTGTTCTCACTTAAAAAAAAGTAAGTTTAGAGTTTAAGGTTAAGGATTGTGGTTAGTGTTTAAAAAATTAAGAGTAAGGTGTATTTTTAAGATTTAAAGTTTAGGATGTGAAAATTAAGATTAGAATTTATAATTTAATTTTTAAATATTTTTTTGATGTGGGACATAGAAGTTAAATGGTTAAAAAGTAAATGATTTTTGTTCGTAAAGTATGTACCATAGCTTGTTTAATCAAACAGGTTAAATGAATCTATGTGTTTCTCCTATTGGGTCTAGCTGTTTTTACTTTCATTATTGGAACAACAATATTTCTCACTTGATCAATTCAAAATCTATGAATCATTATATTAAATATATAAATGATTAAATAATGTAATATATTTGGTGTATGAGAATTGAAAAATTAAACGAGCCGTTCTAAATTTTACTGTTTTCATCAACGACGACATCAATTTTAAATTGATTGTGGATCGTTTATTTTTTTTCTTTTTCTTAGCCTCTTACAATATTTTATGTTATTTTATTTTGAGTAATGCTATTTTATTTTATTTAGTTAGTCTTTTTTTTTTGTAATTTTGAGTAATGTTATTCTATTTGAATGGATGTTTGTTTGCCTGCCCTTTGGCATATTCTTTTTCTGCTCTTGTTACATATTCTTTTCTTTTATTTTCTTAGGATTAGATTTGACGTTGTCTCTCCAGATGACATTCATTATGTTACATGTTGATATATTATTGCTTTGGGCTCTCAAATTGAATATTAATAGACGTTTGCAATCACTGAAGGGTCACGATTAAGTTGTGATAATGTCTATTTGTCACGAGCTATCAATATTTTATATGCATTTTATGTCTACATTGATGGTGTTTATTATTCATTGTCGACAATGGTGATTGTTTGTATTTATGATTTGTCTAAGTTATTTGGATGAATTTTTAAGTCTTTCTATCATTGATCCTATTTTATTTTTAGGTGGCTAATTTGTGCATTATAATAACTTTAGGAGAAATATCTCAATTAGTCTAGTATTGTTTTTGTAGACTTCTTGTAATTTTAAAATATTTCCTCCACATTGAAAACCCTAGTGCTAGTCGGATCCCCTTTTCCACTTTTTTCCTCTGCCCGCTGCAACTTATTTTTTTGTTTTCATTTTTACATGGCCAACGGCAGCACCAGCCTTAGTGCTAGTTGCTGACAGCGGTAAATTTCTTTTGTTCTTTTGTTTCGCTTTTTATTTTTAAATTTTTAAATTTAATAATTTTGTCCTTGTGACACATTTTTCTTTATTTTTTGATACACATCTGCCTTTTGGCACGCTTTTTTCTCTTAACCGATCGCTTGGCCACTTTTTTTTCATTTGATTTTTTATGAGGGTTGAATTTGACGATGCTACGACTGATCAAGATGATGCTCTTTTGATTATTCTGTTGATCTCCTTGTTTTGGACCCTTGAATTGGATTTGGATACGAGCTCATAGTCACTGTTCTTGTTCGCGATTGAATTTTGGTAATGATTGTGTTGTCAACGTGTCTTATTATTGTATTATGTATTTTTAATGTTGTTTGTTGGTAGTTTTACTTTTTTATCATCGAGCTTTAGTGATGTTTTTATCTCTTTTGTTTCGAGCCTTTAAGTTAGGATTTTTAGCTTTTCTTTGTACGGTCTTGTTTATGATCTAGAGACGTTAATTTTCATGTTATTAAAAATATGTCCGGATCAAGGTCCTTAGTCACAGATGTACGAAACTGATGGCAAAGAAAAACTCATGTATGGATGATTTTGGAGGGAGAACTTTTGTTTCTTGTCGATAAAGTAAGTGATGGATAAACCCTAATGGTTCGTTGAAATCATTTTCGAACCCTAATGGTGGGGTTTCATTGGGGTGACTCAACTCACTCCTTGCCATACGTTGGCATTGGGTTGGTTCATTGTACCACCATTCCCAACTTGAACCATTCCATGACATTACCTGCGCAGACACTGCCTTTCTTCCCCATTTGCTGGTGCAAATTCGTTTGGTGGTCAGCCCATCACAATTATTTTGCTTTTCCAAACCTCGACAACTCCTTTTTAACCCATGTCTTGTCACCCATATTCTTCTCTCTCCATGTCTTGTCAGCTGGTGTTTATTATTTTATTTGTTTTTTACAATCTGTTTTTTTAGTTTTTTTTTTTTAGTTTTTAGTAAGAATCTTTGTTATTATGATACATTTTTATTGGCTTTTGTGGTTCGCTTTATTTTTCATTTGACACGATTTCAGTATACCTTAATGGTCGTTTAATGCTCGTATAGAGATATTTACAGCGGTAATTTTTTGATTTGATTCTGTCAGTGGTCATAGAAAAGATTGTTCCCCACTCGTTTGATGGTTTGCTAGCCGATGTAATCAGAACTGTGTAGCAGAACAATCTGACTGATAGTTTGATTCGCTTACCACTCCTTTTTATCTCGTAAAGCGTCTCATTTGGCTAGAGACAAAAAGATTCATGAAAGTTTCTGGGTTTTGATAATATGATAATCTTCATGAAAGTGTTTGCTTTTCTTTACACTTTTTTGTGAAGTTTTTAGTGTACAAGCCTTTTTTTTCCTTTTGATGCATTATATTTGTAATATTTTTCAAGGTGTAATAAAATTTAAATGTCATTGTTAAAAAAATATCAATATATACATGCCAAAACAAATATGATACATACTGGCTACTGGTTTTTTGCACATGTTTTTAAAACATTTTCTTTGTTCAGAAATGAACACCATTAATGAGTAATGACAAATTACATGAAAGACACGAATCGACATTAAACAACACAAGGATATGTCCCTGTAATCCTCGCCACTCTTTGGTTGTGTGCTCACTAAGGTCCCATCCCCTAATAATGCAATGTCACAATTCGTATCGAAAATATATTCATATATGACTTGAGCTCATTTCAGAGCTCTTTTGATATTTCTTAAGCAACTGAACCCTAGAAGAAGAATATTTTAAGTGATCCCTAAACCCTAGAGATCAACTTTTTAGCTGCACAACTGGCTTTCGTCTGCAACTAATTGGACCATATTCTTTGATCCAAAGACATAAATTATAGGTTTCAAGAAATTTTAGCCACAGATAGTGCTCTTACACTTGGCTTGCTTCTAATCCTTGCATTTTATATCAAACAGCAGGGGACTGTTCAAAAATTTAAGTGATTTTATGCAATCTATTAAGATGAGACCTTAATTTTTTTAATTAAATGTTTGTTAATTTGTTATGTGTGTGATAGATTAACTTTTGAATAAGAATGAGTCTAAAGGAATCAAAATCCACCAAGCACAACGTCACTATACTTTCCCTGTGTGCTTTATCACTAATACAAAACTAATCTTTTATTTTTTCCTCCCTAGTATTTAACTTAACTCTATATGAATCCTTCATTTCTTGGGCTCTGTGCGGTCACTCCCATTACCAAATGTGCACAATCATCCCTATCAAACAAATATTCAAAATTCTGATAAAAAAACAGATGTTCGAAAAAAATAAACTAACCTAGTAGTATATAATTTATTGGTCGAATAATCTAAAATTGTCCGCATAAGTCTATTATGAGAGTGACCCTTTTAACTTAGTTTTCTTCATTTACAACTTACAAGGTCAAATACTTTATTTGAATTAATCAACCAATGAGTCAGATGCCTTAATCAAGGTCAAGAGTTCAAATCTTGACCTTGTTAATGGAGCAAACTTGGTCAGTAGGGTCGCCTTCGTACTATTTATTGGTCGAACAATCTGAGACAGGTTTTCACAGAAGTCCATTATGCAAGTGACCCTCCTAACTTAGTTTTATTCATTCCCAAGGTCAATTACCTAATCTAAATTAGTCAACAATAGATCAAATGCCTTAAGCAATGTTAGAGTTCAATTCATGAGCTTGTAAAGGGAACACCATGGGTGGGCAGGGTCCCTTCCTAATGGAAATTGCTAATATCCAATTAAAATTAGGGTAAACTACCCCCGTGGTCACCGAACTATAGGGGCGTACCTATTTTAATCATTGAACTATCAAACTCGTCAATCATACTACTAAATTTATTAAATTGACCTATTTTGACCACCATCGTTAAAAAATTAACGGAAGGGTAACAGAGTGGTGATGTGGTAGTCAACAAAAATTTGTAAAATTACACATTTGGTCTATGTTATTTACCTATTATATTAATTTGATCCTAATTTTTATTTAATTAAATAAAATTAATCAGTCAATTAGATAATGACATGTGTCATCTCTCACTTGGATAAATTTTCTTAATTTTAATTTATTTTATTTAATATATTTTTCTTCCAATCGAGTGGTGACACGTGTCACCAACTGGATAAAGGAAAATTAAAGAGCCATGAAATGGCCTTGGGGTAGATCAAACCCGAGACTTGTGGATGTTATTCCACAACCTTAACCAACACACCAAACAAATCTTATTGATATGAGTTGCTCCCACTTAGATCTGAATAATATCCAGATATTTCTCCCCCAAACTCTCCACCTTCCCAGCTCCGTTCGATCTCCGATCTCGGCCACCGTTGGTTCGTGGCTATCACCGTCAACGAATCCGTCGCCACGCCTTGACCGAAACCCAAGAGCCACTCGTAGTGTCGTGCTATCGTCTGCCGTGTAGAACCACCTAAAGGTTCGGCCAAAACCCAAGGGTTCCTCCATGTTTTTGGCCATTTACACCGCCGTCGGTCGTTTGTTCGCGACATCGACACCACCATTGTGTTCCTGGTACACCCGCGAGTCGAACCCTGCCCTCAGTTCACTAAACCGCCGTCGAGACCTCCCTTTTCGCCGTGCATCCTTTTAAGCCCAAATTTGGGTAAAAATGTTTGGGTCATTTTATTTAATTAAATTAAAATTAGGATCAAATTGATATAATAGGTAAATAACATGGACCAAATGTGTAATTTTACAAATTTTTGCTAACTGCCATGTCACCCCCTACATTACCCTTCCGTTAATTTTTTAATGGTGATAGTCAAAATATGTCAATTTAATAAGTTTAGTGGTCTGGTTGACGAGTTCGATAGTTCAGTGGTCAAAATAGGTACACCCATATAGTTTCGTGGTCAAAATAAGCACTCCCCTATAGTTCGGTGGTAAAAATAGGTACGCCCCTATAGTTCGGTGGTCACTGGGGTAGTTTACCCTAAAAATTAATCGCTCAATGAATCAGATACAAAACAATTATATTACAAAAATATTTGAAAAAGAGGAAAATTGTGTTTATGTTGTGAATAAAACAACAAAGAACAATAATAAGAACAAAGAACAAGAATGGAAGAACAAAGAGATGAGAGGAAGAGGGAGATTTTTATTATTCTCAATATTCAAGTGTATACAATGTCTTCATTATATCATCTATTTATAGGCATAAGAAGTAAATAATACATTAAACTTTAATTAATGAAACTCTAATTAATGAAGATAATATTTCTAATGGTAAAGTAAATCAAATCTTCTTGATAAAGTTCTTATCATGATAGACATCCACATAAATAAATATTCATAACACTCCCCTTGGATGTCTATGAAGATAATGTGCCTCGTTAAAACCTTACTAAAATAAAAAAAATTCCGTGGGAAAAATTTTTCTTTAGTGAAGGAAAAAGAGTACACACATCTTTGATATCTTTGATACGCATAACATGTTGCCTCATTAAAAACCTTACCAGGAAAACTCATTGGACAAAACCTCGTTTAAGGGGGAAAAGTGCAACATGTATTTACTCCCCCTCATGAAAACATCACAGAAAATCTTTGGATCTTCATAATTCAATCTTGAATATTATTTTTTCTAAAGATCGCGAGGGATGAAATTTTAGAGTAATATGTTCCATTTTGTCATCTTTGATGTATCCACCTTTCGATTGAGATATACATCTTGCATTATCTCTACACAAGATAACTCTATATCATATATTGTGAAAGTAAATCCACATATCTTCTGGATATGTTGGGTCAATGGTCTTAGCCAAACACATTTTTGGCTTGTCACGTGCATAACATTTATTTCTACAAGATTTGAGGAGACATCGACGAATGTTTGAAGATCTAAATGTAATGATCTTTGTATATCCAAAGATATTTCTTGACCAGCTAATATATGGTGCTTCAAGATCAAGAAAAGATATAATTATCTTTATTCACATCCAATAATCTTACAATTATTAGGATACTCAATAGATATGATTTATCCACATTGAATCTTCTTTAAGATTCTTTTAGCTTATGTTCATTCATAGAAAAAAACGCATATTTAAGTGCTCGATCTTTAGGTCGAGACAAAACCATATCTCAAGATTCTTTTACTCAAATACTTTCATTAAATGCATTGAAAGTACTTCACGAGTTTCCAATTCGAAGCTCTTCAAGAGTTTTAATGAAGTTTAAATTATCATATAGAATCTTGATCTAAACTCCTTTATAAAATACATAAGGGAATACGATCATTCTTATAGTATTTCCTCAATTAGTACTCACTAAGGCGATTATACCAAATGCGCCAAAATATTCAATGAGACATGTCTAAATAAATTTCCTTAGAAATTTTCAAATGCTTCTAGCATTTTAAATCATTCAATGATAAATAGGGGTCCACAAAATAATTAGACGCATATAAAATATTTCTTAACTGCAAAAGTAATTGCATCCACCTTAAAGTAATTAAAATTCTTCATAAATCATAATTCAAGTCGTATTTACGACTACTTATTTGTGTCTCACTTGTATTACACCTTTATGTGTTTGGATTGTTAGTCTAAATACTTCTCTTTTGGAAGTTTAAAGTGTCTTTCTATATTGGCCAATCATTTCAACATCTATATATTCTTATACAAGATCCTCGTTTTCTTTCTTTACTTCTACAGAAGTATTCTATGTAAAATTGTTTGTAAAATCGTTGTCGACAACTTTTCAATTTTTCTGGTTCCATTCTCGTAGTGACATAACTCATCGAGATCTCTTCAATATTTCAATCTTTATTTCAGGTATCTGAAACTCTTCAAGAGTTTTATTATTAGTTATTTCTTGGGTCTCTTCAGGAGCACCCGCCTCCAATATATGACCATCTCATACTATTTTTCATTTACGAGAATTTTGATCATTGGAGCCAATTTTCATGCTTCATGCATGATTTACATATGTTTTCTCTAACATGTAATTCAAGTTTAGAGCATTTCAACTGGTATATGAGACTTAGTTACTCTCATTGGGTCAGTAAATATGTCTGGCAGTTGACATGTAATAACATGAATTATCTTATGAACTTCTGGTTCATATACGAGGATCTAGATAATTATAATTTATTTTCCTTTATCCAACTAATTATTATCTCCCTTAATGTTGAGAAAGATCATGTCATAAATGATTCTCCAATTAATGTTTAAGAATTTAAACATAAAATGAGACTCATACTTAACATATATTCTCAACCCTTTTATTTACCCATTTTGTGCATTGTGGTGGAGTAATTCAACAATATATTGCACATTCAAAATTATAAAATGGGAAATGTATGACTTCTGACCAAAAACCAATCATAACTGGGAGTTTATTATAACTCGTTGGCTTGATGCGTATATGTGTTGCTATATGGAAATACCATATAAATAATAATTTTCTTGTTCTCATAGTTTAGCTATCAAAGAGAAGGCATCCAAATAAAATTTTGCTAAACCGTATTTTTCATAATCAATAGGCTTTGTGACAACTGATATTGATATAACCTACAATATAAACCCACTAGCTTCTGCAAGACGAATAGTCTAACTGCATAATCTGAATCCTTTTATAACCAATCTAACAAACTTCTGGTTGTAAGTTGATAAAACAAAGTAGATGCATTTATTAAAATCATATAAAACTTTCTACAATTGTGGATAAATGGGCTCATATTTCATTCAGATATGCAAGACATGCATGCAGCCTCAACTTTATTACAAGAACTTCAAGTTCTTTTGGTAAGTGAGATCTTAATCATTTCCTTTGAGAACAAGCAACACAAGAACTTCGTGTTCTTTTAGTAAATGGAATCTAATCAATTCCTTTGAGAACAAGCACCACAAGAACTTCATGTTTTTTTTTCATAAATGTGCACATAAATCTCAATAGCTTTCGCATCATTATTGATCAAGATGGTCTAACCGATCATGCCAACTATATACAAGTGTGTATATACATTTCTGAATTTGGTAAACTAGAACATGTTATTCAATCTCACTCGTATATGTCTAGTACGACCATCAAAATTGTTCATTTGAATAGGAATATTTAGCTCTTTCGGAACTTTCAATAAAAATTATCTTTTGGTAGCAATATATAGCTTTTCTAGAGCTTTTAACTGATTTTTTGGCTACCAGAACTTATATCCACATTGACTTATTTTAAATGTCAATTGTAACCCCCTCGTCCCGGTCTGGACGCTTGACCGACCCGAGTGGGCTACACAGGGATAACCGAGATGAAACCCGTTAAGGCTCCACTTCAGTTACCGACCCTAGGAAAAACTTTTCACTTTATCTTATCTAGATGCATTAATTAAACCTAAGCGGAAGCCCAACAACAAACAGAGCCTAAGCCCAACCCTTGAAACCCTTTAGAAATGTCAAAAAGCCCAATTACAGGCCTGTGTTTCGAAACAGTCAAAGCTCGTTTCGAAACACTAGCTCTAGTTTAAAAAGTCAGACACTCGTTTCGGAACAGGTCTCATTTTGCCTTGTCGTTTCGATACCCGTTTCGAAACAGGCAATTCCAGTAGCCAAAACGTATCGATACACGTCTCGATACGGGGCCCTGGAACCACACCCGTTTCAAAACAGGGCTTCCCGTTTCGAAAGACCTACACACTGTGAATTCTCAAAATCAGCTTTAAACACCTCCAAATGATTTCAAACGTCTGAAACGACTCCAAGAAGCAAACATAACATACCAACACGCTCTAGAGGCATACACCCTATAGCAACCATGCTCAAGACACACAAGATAACAGATAGGCATCCATTCAAAAGATCATACATGTCATAGACTTAAGCATTCCATATTCATGCTTAAACAAGGCCATATACTTAGGCAATTAAGGTGGCATAAAAGGCTTGGTTTACAAGCAACACGGCATCCAAAGCCAAACCAACAAAACATATGAAAGGAGTCTAGCATGCTCCTAAACAAACCACATCAACATACTTCAAAGGCTCAAACAACATATACATGTCCCATTGCTTGACCATTACATCTTTAAATTAAAATACTCATACTTGATAGCTAAGATAGCACCACAAGGCACACTTGGAGGCCCTCTTCTTGCACTAGCAACCCATGAACCAAGGATCTGCATTGCCAAACAAAAGAGAGCGTAAGCATAAAGCTTAGTGAGGGTAAGCTCTTTAAAAACAAACCTCGACAAAGCAGGGTCCAAGCACGACCACAACAATGTAGATGCATGTTCTTACCTCCGATCCACATGAGCCAAAATGACAATGATGCATGCACAATTATCCAATAATATGTCATGCTCAACAAGCTCCATTCCACAACATATGTAAACACATATAATCATCCAAATAGGAAACCGCATTCCATATCACATTGATACACCTATCAACTCATATTGGCACCTAGCTATGACTCGAATACGCAGATAAACACGTTGGAACTCACATCCAACACAACCATTACCTTACAATGGGAATACACTCATCATCGTTCTCACGGAGGGGATTCCACTCATCCTCACGCTCGTTTCACGCGGAGGGGATTCCATTCATCCTCACGCCCTTCGATGGGATTCCACTCATCACCGACTAACATATATAGGAAGATTTCCGGGCGAACTCGTACTCCATCTTGATGACTACCATCATCAAGACCACGCGCGCATTTTGACTCACGTGTGCACACTAAACATCCAAATGATCGATCATTTGTACCCAAGCATACTAGTGTCAATACTACACATTTTATTAATCTTTCATAATATCATTTCATAACAACTTCTGTGCTTAGCATGTATTCACCATGACTTACCGTCATGCACAAACCACATTTCCATGCCTAGCATGTACTCACCATGATCCTCAGATCATGCAACCACCTCATAACATCATTTCACATATCAACACCACATGTATATCATTAACACAATTATCACATCATATTTTATACATATGTATATCTCCATCATATTTATCACCAACATGCATATAACAATGCATTAAGTCATGCCTCAACATTCATGTATAACAACATATACGTAACCACCATAAACACGATTAAACATGAGGCATAAATCAACACCTTAAAGATCAACCAAGGTCTCTAACTAAAGCTTTGGATTAGGCTACCACTCTAATCCCAACTCTAGGTGGGTCTACCAATCCCAACCTAGTCCACATGCTTGAACCAATTGCTCAAAATCATTTAAAACATTTTAACCACTCACCGACCACTCCATTTAGCACAAGCCGACTAGCCCACCAAGCATCCAAGTTCCCGGATTTGAGCCCGAAGCTTCTCCATTGTTTTCTCTTGTTTCTAACCATTCAAAAACGATACATTAGCCCCAAAATCAGCCACAAACTCAAGGTTTAACACCAACACACAAATCCCCTACAATTCTCACAATTCAAAGCCAAATTCATTCTTCAATTTCTCATTTTCGCACTTCCACAAAGACCCCTCCAAAAATCAGCAATGTAGTCACCCAAGGCACCCTTAAACATGTTCGAATCACTACCCAAACATAGTATAACCATCAGCCATCAATTTCCCACATCAAGCACACCCAAAACCAACCTTTAAACCCTTCGAAAACCCCATTAAAACCCAAATTCGGGAATCATTTTAAAACTCTTTAAAAATCACATATGTTGGACCTTAAGGGTTGCAAACAACTTATCTAGCAATAGTAAATCAATAGCTCAAGTTAAAGACCATAAAGTTCTCATTTTTAAACAAAACCTCAAAACTTCAAATTTAAAAATCATGAACCATAATGAAAACTATTGGTACCAACATGAAGAGGAAGACAAGGCCAAGTCAAAAATGTCATTACCTTTCAAAAACCACCCAAGACGAAGAAGAATGGTGATGGAATAGTGACCTTTAGAGAGAGAGCTCTCATGTCGTTAGATTTGGGAAAGAATGGGGAAGAAGATGATGAATAAGCTCATTCAAAATAAAAATGGGTATATAATTTGGAAGACCACTTATTTACCATAATTCCATTAATGAATGGCTAAAATTCTCATCTCCTAAAATCCATGGAATTGGACTTAGGAGATAGGCCCAACATAGTTTTTTATTATTTTGCAAACACGAAGCTCATTAAAATATTTTATTATTTTAATTATGAAACCGAAACCCGAAACATTATTTTAATATTATTTTCACCCGACCCCCAAACCCGGGTGTTACATCAATTGATAACATATGTTATCTATAATTCCCAAAGGGATATTTTACGAACTCATATTGATCTCTTAAAATTTCCACTTCTAGTCGTGACGATATTATTACCATTAGCGATAATCATTGCAATATTTGTAATTCTACACTTTTCATAATGTGCTTTTTCTCAAGAACTTATTGCTCTCCTAGTGCATCAACATTTTCAGTACTTTGAGATATAGTACTCACATTTTTCTCTTGCATTTAGATGGGAAAATATATCTTATGCTTTTGCTAAGCATAAATCGTCACCATAAATTGTATTTGATAAGTAATCATGTTAAACAAAATAAATAAATATCATAATATATAAATATAAAATATAAATAATTAATGTGCAAAGTAAATAAACATAAAGCAAAAATAAATAAAAGATAAATAATTCTCTTCAAAGTTATGATCTTTATCACTCTTGTCATCCTTATAACTTCACTATCGGTGTGTAGAAGTATTCTTAAAATGACCATATTTTTCATGTCTATATTCATGGCATTAACCACAACCACAACTTCTAATGTGGCTTTTATTCTTTCCATAATATAATCTCACACTCACTTCAGGGAATGGAGTAGAGTCAGTTGGCCTTTGAAACTTTTTTCACGATATTGTGTCTGAGGACAACATTTTTCGTGAAAAGTGAAGTATTAACATATCCTCATCACAGAGAACAAAGATTTAATCCTCATATGCAGCATTGTTAAACCAGTCTACAAGGTCCTTTAAAAACCTTCTTTGAGACCAATAGCCTCGCAGAACGGGATGTCCAGCCAATATATTTGGATTATATCGAAGTTATGTCACTAATTAATAAAAATTTACCATGTTTGCATTCACTTCAGAGAATGAAACAGATCCAATAATCGCATGGAATAAACATCATGCTTACATTCACTTTAGGGAATGCCTCCCATAATTTTTTTTGGATCAAGACGAATTTCTGTAACTTGAACTTGGGAGAAGTCAATAGTCGGGTTTTTCGACACATGAGAATTATTGCTTCCGAGCAAAATTATCATAATTTATCACACTTTAAAATCGTAATTTAAAGAATAAAAAAATAAAATCAGAATTTATTGACATTGATTTTCCTCTCGAGGATGATGGAGACATAACAAGTGAACCAAGTCATCTTCTCATAATATTTTTACGTTATGTCTCTTTCCAAGCTATTCAAAGACATGTAAAACTCAAAACATGGTTAAAAATATCAATATCATCAAATAAAATATCATAAACAAATATTGATGTAAATATAATAACGAAAGACCATATTTAAAATTTTCTGATAGATTTCAAAAGTATTTGCACATAACATGTCTTACATATTAAAATGCTCAAAGAAAAAGAAATAGCATAAACAAATATTTTTATTTTCGATATATACAATACTTAGTAGATAAACAATGAGAGACTATATCTATACATGATACGTATAACTTGATAAATAGACGAGAACCATAATATATTTTAAAGATTAAAATATATGAGAAAGTTTAAAAACTCATTCGAAAATTATTAGAGAATAAAATATAAAATCATGTTGTAAGCAAAAATGTTTATGATTTATTTATTTTCATACCTTCAAGTATCAAGGCCTTTAGGCAAAATGTAGAACTAATATTTTGATATAATAATTGAGAAATGTTTTGGACTAATTTGAAAAGAATTTAAAACTTGGTTTTAAGTCCAAACAACTTGAATATATGTTTGAGGTATTTAAAAAGGTTTTTGGCAATATTTTTTATTGATTTTAAATAGCCAAACTTAAGTTTTCAAGCTGCTCGTACCGATACGGTTCAACCCGTATCGATACCTTTTTGCCCAGTTTGATTATTGTAAAACTCGTATCGAAACAGGCTTGGTCGTTTTGATACGGTGAGAGATCGTTTCGATACGCCTGGTAAGCGTACTGATCCCTCATTTAACAACCCCAACGGCTATTTTCTCAACGGTCATTTAAAAGTGATATCGTACTGATACGCCTAGGCTGGCAAGAGCCCAACGGCTAGTTTATGATGAAGGTCGTACCAATACGGGTCCAAGCGTATCGATACGGAAGGCTGCAAAACAGCTTTAATGACGAGAAATAAAGTTCTCAACGGCTCCAATTCATCCCCAGCGGCTAGTAACGGCTACAAACTCATCAAGGAGTATAAAATGGACCTCCAAGCATCAAGATATGAAAAAATGCTTCAATTGTCAATCAACAAATGATCAAAAAGTGTCTTTGTACTTAAATTGTCAATTCTTGTATAGACAAACACTAGTGAGCCAAAATTGTCAAATTTGCTCTCAAGTGTTTTAGGTTTTGGGTGAGTGCATTATTGAGCAAACAAATACCTATTAGAGGGATTTAAGTTTGCATATTTTCTTTTCTCTTGTAAAGAGGGTTTGATCAAGGCTTTGGGTAGAAAGCTTGATCGGTGTATAAGGGTTTCCTCCTAAGCCTAGAAAAGGGGACGAATCAATAGTGGATTGATTGGAAATCCTTAGTGGGAAGCTAAGGTAGTGGATGTAGACCTTGGTTAGAAGATTGAACCACTCTAAAATCATTGTGTCTTTAATCTTTTAGCTTCCACACTAAATCCACCCACCTCTCCACCACTTGGTGAGCAATATCGGTTGAAGGAATCGAGCACCCTACAACTCAACACAAAAGAATTAGACGATTTAAAATTTGGATAAACCAAGATTTTGTTGGTGTAGTTGAATAATGTGATTGTTGCTCGACTTTTGCACAATGTTTAATTTGCCTCCAAAATATTTTTGAAAAAACTATTGTAAGCAGATCGTGCTGATAACGTGTTGTGAATAAAATAACGAAGAACAATAATAAGAACAAAGAACAAGAATGGAAGAATAAATAGATGAGAGGAAGATGCAGATTTTTATTATTCTCAATATTCAAGTGTATACAATGCCTTCATTAGATCATCTATTTATAGGCATAAGAAATACATAATACATTAAACTCTAATTAATGAAGATAGTATTTCTAAGGGTAAATTATATTGTTGACCACCATACTTTGGTTAACGTATTAAAATGACCACCTTAAAAAATCGACTCAATTGATCACCCAAACTATTAAAATTGGATCAATGTGACCATCAGCCGTTAATGGGCTAACGGAAGGTGACGTGGCAGTTTAAATATTAAAGGTATAATCACACATTTGATCCTTATTATTTACACATTCTTTCAATTTAGTCCTAATTTTAAACTGAGAAAATAAATTAATTAGGTGGTGACACGTGTCAACACCTATTTAGAGGAGAAAAACAAATTCAACCACACATGCAATTTAGGGGGATTGAACTTGTGTCTCCCAGCCACAAGGAGTGTTGGCTTAACAGCATGCCCAATGCCATTTTGTGATTTAATTTTTACAATATAGTATATGTAAAATAATATCAAAAACTGAAAATCTCCATCATCATCATCAGCAACATTTTCCATTTCCTTCAGCTAGACCAGTGTGCAACATATTGCTTTCGATCACAAAATTCCCAAGTGCACAGTGTGCAACATCTCGTTGGAGCCATTCGACGAGAGCAATTCTGAATGAAGGAAAAGAAGCTAGACCAGTTCAAGGTAATCACCTTTTACTTTTTGATCATATTGCTTTCGATCCTTCATCATCAATGATGCTGCATCCCCATTTAGGGGGTCTGAAGGGTTTGGATAAAGCAAGAGTTGTGGAAGGAAAACTTCGAAAATATTTAGAAGATCTGCACCGACAGGAAAAATAAGTCAGGTTCCCTTAAAATTCCAGGAAAAAATTACTAATTTGTATAAGGGGAGAAGAAAGGGTAAAATGTGAAAAATGTATAGGGACAATGTAAAGGCGTCGATCAAGAAAACGAATAAAGTCTCATGCTTATTAGTAACCAATGACAGTAAACTGATGCTTACCGAACATTGGACTCCATGATTGGTTAATAACATCCAAGCATACAGAACCGGACCTGCAATTATTTGAATACAGGGGAAAGAATCGGATTGTCAGAACTTTGAACAAGAACCAGCATGGCAAAAGCAGAAATATAAAAAGGTTACCGGAATTTTTGTCTATTAACAATTAATACAAGAGCATATTAAGTGTTTTTCTTAGCAAAACCATTCCAATTTTTATGACCATGAAAGCTCAAAGAGACCATTTTTGAAGACATTTAAAAAATAAAAAAAAAATGTTGCTGATGGAGATTTTTAGTTTTTGATATTCATTTACATATACTATATTGTAAGAATTATATCACAAAATGGCATTGGGCGTGCTAGTAAGCCAGCACTCCTTGTGGTTGGGAGACACGGGTTTGATCCTCTCAAATTACATGTGTGGTTGAATTTGTTTTTCTCCTCTAAATAGGTTGTGACACGTGTCACCGCCTGATTGGAGGAGGAAAATAATTTATTAATATTTATTTTCTCAGTTTAAAATTAGGATTAAATTGAAAGAATGTGTAAATAATAAGGACCAAATGTGTGATTATACCTTTAATTTTTTAACTGCCACGTCACCTTCCGTTAGCCCTTTAATGGCTGGTGGTCACATTGATCCAATTTTAATAGTTTGGGTGGTCAATTGAGTCGATTTTTTTAAGGTGGTCATTTTAATACGTTAACCAAAGTATGGTGGTCAACGGTATAGTTTATCCTATTTCTAATGATAAAGTAAATTAAATCTCCTTGATAAAGTTCTTATCATGATAAACATATACATAAATAAATAATCATAACAATTTAAGTTATTATATAAAATATAAAAACTGTAATTAAATTATGTCTGAAATCTTTTTGACTAACAAAAATATAAGTATTATTGAAAAATTAATATATATTTTGAATAATTTAACAAAAAAACACAAGCTTTTATTCAAACACATAGTCCATTCTCCCAATAAACGGCGACGTTTCATCCTATGGCTCGGGCTTCGTCAACAAACTTGGAAACAAAGAGGCCCGAGAAACAAAGCCGCCATTGATGCCCCCTTGGTCAATAAAGCTACCTGTTTTTCTGTTTTAAGTAGGATTGTGTAAAAAATCTGATAAATATAAATCAAATCCGAAATGAAAATGTGATACGAGAATTCGGTTAACTGAATCAAAAATTGTGATTTCAATATGATTTTTTTGAAAATAAATAAATAAATAGGAAAATTCTACAACGGGCGACGAACATTGATGAACACCACTAACGATAAACATCGATGAACACCATTAATTTTTTTTAAAAATTAAAAATCTAAAAAATTAAAATTATAATTAAAATTATCTCTTAAAATAAAAATCAAATTTAATAGTTACTTTATAATATTTTTTAATAGGTTAGAATAAAATATACCCAATTCTCCTAAACCCTAACAAAATCAATCTCTTAAAAAAATAGAAATCAGTTTATAATTTTTTTAATAGATTAGAATCAAATATACCCAACTCTCCTAAACCTAAACTCTAACAAATTTGATTCTAATCTAAACCTAAACCCTAACAAATTTGATTCTAATACCATATAATAAATGTTCCACTTGAAATCTTAATTATTGGAAGAAATAGATTTCTGGATATGAACTATGAGATGAGATTCTCTGGGATTTCCCTTCTATTTGAAGGCATTGGTCGACATGTTCATCAAATTTGTTAGGGTTTAAGTTTAGGAAAATTGAGTATATTTGATTCTAATCTATTAAAAAAATATTATAAAGTAACTATTAAATTTGATTTTTATTTTTTAAGAGATAATTTTAATTATAATTTTAGTCCTTTAGATTTTTAAAATTTAAAAAAAAAATTAATGGTGTTCATCGGTGTTCATCATTAGTGATGTTCATCAATGTTCGTCGCACGTGGTAGACTCATCCACACAATTTATTAACGATTAATCGAACATAATTTCTTTAGACCCGAGTTCCAAGTGTTTTTTCTTCATACGGTACACGAACTTAATTAGGTATGATGGAGTGAATGTGGCATGAATGTAATTAAACGTTTTCCAAGTGTTTTTATATGTAGGAGGATCTTCCAATGTTATATTCCCAGGGGCATGACTTTACATGCATCAGCAACGGCCATGAGTAACAGACACTTGGGCATAAACCCTGATGTTTTTCTGGTAAGTTTCATTTGTACTTTAGACAACAATATTGCCTGCAAGAGCTACAATATGACATCTCTTGACCTATCTTTTAACAGAACGTGAAGAAAGAGTTTGCGAGGGTATTTTTTTTTCTAAAATAGAGATTGAAATTGAATTTTTTATAAAAAAGAATTGAAGGGTTTTATTTATAAATTTTCAAAAAGAGGGGATAGCTAATTTTTTTTAAAATTTTTAGAGTCATAACGAGAACTTTAAAAATTATGAGAGGAATTTAATTAAAATTTTAATTTTTAAAACTTAATATGTATTTTTAAAAAATTTGTGTGGTCAAAATTAAATATTTTAAAAATTTAAGAGGCTAAAATGCATTTTTCTTAATTTAGGGGCGCCATGGCACCACTTGTCTCCACTTAGTTCCGCCATTAGACCTATCCCAAGATCACTAGGAACTAGGCCCACATTGTTGTAAGTCCACATGTCATGGTTTAGATGAAAGTATCAATCATTAGAACCTAACAAGTGAACTCAGTGAAAAAGCAGATAATGTTCTTTTTAGGAGACTCGAGTTCAATTGTTTTATTTGCAATGTGTGTTCATTTTCAAAGGTTTAAATATAGGGTAAACTATATAAATGACCACCATACTATTGCAAAAGTCGCGATTTGGCCACCTTACTTTTTTTTGAAGCAATTAAACCATCATACTATTAAATTGGGTGCAATTTGACCACCAGCCGTTAAAGGTTAACGGCAAGGTGACGTGTCAGTTTAAAAAATAAATGTATAATTACACATTTGGTCCTTACTACTTATACATTCTTTCAATTTAGTCCTAATTTTAATTTAATAAAATAAATTAATTATTTAATTAGTTGGTGGCACGTGTCACTACCTTATTGGAGGGATTTAATTATTTATATTTAATTAAATAAATTTTTTTTCATCCTCCAATCAGGTGGTGATGATTAAAGGAAGAAATGAAAAAAAATAATAAGAAATGCATGCAAGGGGATCGAACATGTGTCTCTTAAAGAGAAAGACTGCTAGCTTACCACCACACCAAATGCTATATTGTGATAAAATTCATGCATTATATTATATGTAAATAAACATCAAAAACTGAAAAATCTCCCTTAAATAGAACGATCCGTCTGGGATCCAACTATGACCTGTTTGTTTCCAATGCTCTGACAGACATGTATGCAAAATGTGGACACCTAAATCTTGCTCAAAATATCTTTAACACCTCAGTTAAGGATGAAGTCTCTTACAATATTTTGATCTTAGGCTATTCTCAAACTAGTGAATGGTTAAAATCTGTGAGTTTGTTCTTAGAAATGAGACTCATTGGTATGAAACATGATGTAGTTTCATTCATGGGTGTTATATCAGCCTATGCAAACCAAGCCGCATTCAAGCAAGGAAAAGAAATCCATGGACTGTCGGTGAGAAGACATTTTTCACACTCATCTATTTGTGGCTAATTCCCTACTGGACTTCTACACTAGATGTGGAGAATTTGACACTGCTAGGAATCTCTTTGACCAGATTAAACACAAGGACGTTGCCTCATGGAATACTATGATATTTGGTTACGGAATGCTAGGTGAACTAGACCCTGCCATCAGTCTTTTTGAAGCAATGAAGAAAGATGGTATTGAATATGATTCGGTTTCATACATTGCAATACTTTCAGCTTGTAGCCATGGAGGTCTACTTGAAAAAGGGAGGAAATACTTTGAAGCAATGAAAACTCAAAAAATTAAGCCAACAGAAATGCATTACGCGTGTATGGTCGATCTTCTTGGCAGGGCTGGCCTACTGGAAGAGGCGGAAGAACTTATTAAAAGCTTGTCGATTACCCTGGATGTTAATATTTGGGGTGCTTTACTTGGAGCATGCAGAGTTTTCGGAAATGTTGAGCTAGGATGTTGGGCTGCTGAGAATTTGTTTAAGTTAAAGCCCCAGCATGCTGGATATTATACTGTTCTTTCAAACATGTATGCTGAAGCGGGGAAATGGGGTGAGGTAAATAGGGTTAAGGAACTGATGAAATTAAGGGGAGCAAGGAAGAAACTTGGGTGCAGTTGGGTTCATATCGATGACCAGGTTCATGCTTTTGTGGCTGGAGAGAGAATGGAGAGATTGGATCCAACTCTATGGCTTGCTTGATACAGGTAAATTTTTGTTAGGACCATTTTGATTCAGTTTGGCAGTTCATCTCTTGAGATTATCCAGCAGCTCTGCTTGTTAAGGAATTTTTAGGTCTCATTAGTGTTGTGTATTATGGACATTATCAGTTCCCCAAAATACATACTAATCTATTCAATGGAGGTTTTTTAATTTTTGATGTTTATTTACATATAATCTAATGCAGGAATCATATTACAATATAGCATTTGATGTGGTGGTAAGTTAGCAGTCTTTCTCTTTATGAGACGCAGGTTCGATCCCCTTGCATGCATTTGTTGTGATTTTTTCCATTTCTTCCTTTAATTAGGTAGTGACACGTGTCACCACCTAATTAAATAATTAATTTATTTTATTAAATTAAAATTAGGACTAAATTGAAAGAATGTATAAGTAGTAAGGACCAAATGTGTAATTATACCTTTATTTTTTTAACTGACATGTCACCCTGCTGTTAACCTTTAACGCCTGGTGGTCAAATTGCACTCAATTTAATAGTATGATGGTTTAATTGCTTCGAAAAAAAGTAAGGTGGCCAAATCGCGACTTTTGCAATAGTATGGTGGTCATTTATGTAGTTTACCCTCAAATATATATATGAGAGAGAATTATTTTGAAGAGATGTAACAATTTTTAAGATCTTTGCAATTATAACAACTATGTTGTAGAGATGTATATTGTAGGGACGCTGAGATTTGTATTTTGATCACATTGGGTTTTGTAATATATATATATGCTTAATACAATTTTCGCCTTAAACTATGTATGTTTTCTCAACTTACCCCCTAAAGTTCATTTTAACCACTTTTGTCCCCTAATGTTTTTTGTCGTTACCCATATTGCCCTCTAACATTTTTTTGTCGTCACCCATATTGCCCCCTAACGTTTTTTGTCGTTACCCATATTGCTCCCTACCGTTAAAAAATCTTCTTTTAACTAATTAGAACGAGTTACGTTACCTAATTATTTTGTTTTCTTAATTTTTGATTTAATATATTAAAATATTTATTAAATTAATTTTATTTTACCAAAATACCCCTACCTTTTTCCCCAAACCCCACCCCTCGTCCTCTTCCCCATTCCCTTCGTTCACCAAACTTCTTCTGGTTTTAGTTTTATTAAAACAAACTCTATTTTTCTTTCCATCATCGAATCCTCATTTCCATCTCTCAATTCGATCAAAACTACTGATTCTTTATTCATCGAACATAGAGACTTGGAAATAGAAAAAAAAATCTCTATTGTATTCAATTGAAACCAAATTTTTCTTAAACCAAATTTTCTAATCATATTGTTTTCAAATGGAAAAGCTCTAATCCAGTTCACCAACACAACCTTTGATTTGACGTCGCCATCAGCCCTTTCTTGCTCGTCTGGTTCTTGCTCGTCCAAGCTCGGCCGCCGCAACCCGATTATTTCATGGGTTTAATTTTACATCACCAACATTCCAAAATCAAAACCCCAATTTGCGGTTTAATTTTATATCAACTATAAAATGAATGTTTTGCTTACGTACCCAACTGTGGATTAGAGTCTTCCACAAATTTCTCGAAGATGTATTGATGGTGAGGAGAGAGATACCAGCAAATTTCGATCTAAATAGAGCGAGGCAAGAATCGAAGGTCCATAGCGAGAGCCGGCGATCGCAATGAGGCAACCGAAGGGTGTTGTTGAAGATGAAGGATCGTCGCTTAATTCCACCAACAGCGGCAGCGCCGTTAGCAGAAGGAGAAGAGAGTAGACTGCCGATTTTGACATATATTTAAAATGTGTTGTTTTGGATGGATGGATCTACTGAACAACTTAAGGAAGGAATCAAGGTGGCTATGAAGTTTAATTAAAAGTAATAATAAAAAATTGGGGAAGACGATTGGGGAAAAAGATGACGGGAGGATGAAGATGTGGTGTTTTGGGTATTTGGGAGATATAATTAAATTAAAAAATATTTTAATATATTTATTTTATTTAAAAAATTTAAAATAAATAAAGAAAATGACGTGGTGCGTTCTGATTGGTCAAAACAATTTTTTGACGATGTAAATTTTTGGGGGTTATATGGGTAACGGTAAAAAATTTAGGGGCAGAAATGGGCAAAATGTAGTTTAAGGAGTAAGTTAGGAAAATATGTAAAGTTTAGGGGAGAAATGTGTATTAAGCCATATATATAATATATATATATAATTACATGAGATATCATATATTTGTGGCACGTTAAAATTTTATTTCTGGTTCATGTTTTTTTTATGTGTAATATTGCTTTGATTATTTTTCTTGTAACAAATTCCTAACACAATTATTAATGAATTGTTTAATTATTTTTTTATCGTTAATTTTTGGGATAATGGCACCAATGCCTTATACTTTGACAGAAACTTCAATTGGTGCATAAACTTTGGACTCGTTCAATGTGCGCATGTAGTTTACTTCCGTCATCTAAAATACCCCCGACAGTAATATCGTTATTGCATGATGTGTCATGGACATGTGGCATCATAAATGATGCCACATGTCACTTTTTTTTAAAAAAAATTAGAGTTAGGGGTATTAAAATAATTTTACCTTTTTTCATAATAAATTAAAAAAGTAAAGAAAACACAAGGGCGTTATTATAATTTTTTTTTATGAAACAAAAAATTAGAACGAATATTTTACAGATGGCCAATTCCTACTAATTATTAATACCAACAACGAAATACCTCAGATTTCTCCTCTTTATTTCAGATGTCCAATTCCTCTTCTCACCTCAACTTTCTCTTTTGCCCCTCTAACCATCACTGGCGTTGTCGCCGCCGTCGCATATTTTCATGTATAACAAAGCTCCGTTCATCTTAAGTTTTTTTTTTTACTCTGAACTCATTTTCGGGGCCGGCTAAAGTTGAATTGGGATATGATAAATTCTCAGATTAGAAATGTTGGTTCCCGGATCTCTAGGGTTTGACGTCCTTGTTTTAGTATCCCTCCTTGGTGTCTTTTTGGTAATACACCATAAGTTGAGGAATGTGGCGTCCAGAAAAGAAGAAATTACGAGGTTGCTCAAAATGGTCTCACATAAATCCGCCGTAGTGGAAGCTCAAGCCACCGTAGAGTACAGTTACTTTCCCAAGTATCATTGTGTTGTTTGCTTTGCCCTTATAACCACCCCTGTTCTCGGTGCAAATCTATTCGTTACTGGATCGTTCCATTTCCCCCTTTTTATTGTTAGATTAACTTTAATTTAATTTGTTCAAATAGAAAAGTAATTTTCGAGGGGTTAGTAGAGAGTAGGAGCTATTGTGTGTTTTGAGAATTTGTAGTTGAGAGTAATTGAGCTGTTGAAGGTGAATTGAACGACACGGTCTTTCTTTTATAAAATAAAATGGTAAAATTACTTAAAAGTTCTTTTGATTAATTTGTTTTGACTTCTTTTTAATAAAAATTTCACGTGGCAACATAAAGAGCTTGCCACGTGGCCAACCACATCACCGAATAACAGTGTTAGGTGCAGAGGACATTTTATATAATAAAAAAAATTCAAAAAATATATTGAACACGTTTAAAATTTAGACACCACATTAAACTTTCTGTCAAAATACATAGAACATTGATGTTATTATCTCTTTATTTTTTTTAAATAGTTATTTATGTTAATTTCACATAAGACGTGTAAATATGATTATTATATGTCATGATTCAAGTAGAAGTGACATGTTGATATGACATAATTGTTTATCAATTGATTCGAAGCTTTTCAAATATAATTTAACTTTAACTAAAACATAATTATAAAGCTTGAACACGATGGGCTAATAGTGCTAACTGAGTTGAGAAGCTTGTAAAAAGTTAGAGTTCAATTCGATTAAAATTCAATTTGAACTCGAGATTTTAACGAGCCAAATTAAATAAGGTCTAACTCGATTCGATAAATACTTGAGCAGTTTATTAATTTTTTTGGTTAAATAGAGACATAATTACATTTCAAGGCAAATGTTGAAATTCAAACCTATACAACGAACATCATGATCATCTTTGGCCACTCGACCAATTAGTGGATCTCAGTTTGTAATTTTTTTAATAATATGTTAGTTTGGTGTATTTGTGTATTATTATTTTGGAGTTTAAATTTTGAAATTGCTTCCCATACTATATTTAATTTTTTTTGTTTAATTTATTAATTTATATTTATTAAATTAAACTCTATACAATATTACTAGATTTTACATATTAAAGAAAAACAAAGTAAAAGTTCTGACAAATTTAAAGAGCAATGATTTTTTTAACGAACATAAATCTCATAAAATAGTACTGAATTTATCAAAATATAGAGTCAAACTCGAATTGAACTGTTTTTAAATAGAGTGAAACGTTGTTCTGCTGCTGATCGACTCGCTCCACGTTATAGGACATGAAATCAAAGTACCACAGTCAAACAGAACCTTAGGTCCCCATCTTCCTCCACGTGGCACCTAATGTCTGCAACATGGCGAAATCACTTGCCTTCTCCTAATGAACACCCGGAAGCTTCTCATTGGTTGCTACCATTTTCCAGTCTTCTCGAACACAACTGCGAACTGTTTATTAGTACTACTATGTTAATGTTTTGTTTACTCTTCGTTGTCTCCGCAAGCTGAAGAAAAAAAAAAGATGAGTTATTTAGCAACGAGGGCTAAGCAAGAAACTGCTCATCTGATCAGTTCCGATTTCAAAGAGCTGGTCTCTGCTGCTAAGAAGCTCGCCAATCATGCCGTCGTGTTGGGTTTTTCCGGATTTGGGGTTTCAGTTTTTGAGTGGATCGCTTCTTTTGCTGCCATGTATGTTACCCTTTCTGTTCAATGTTCATAGCTTCATTCTCAGATCTTAGGGTTGTTTCGAATCGATTTGAGTACAGTTAGTTTGGATTCGAATAGATTAGATTTCAGTTCCTTGATTGACTTTTTATGATCGAATCGAATTAGTCGACGAATTCTAATGGTTTATTACTCTGTCTTTCCTTGTGGTTGAAGCAGATATTTACTGATTTTGGACCGAACAAACTGGAAAACAAACATTCTTACAACATTACTAATCCCATATATCTTCTTGAGTCTTCCTTGGGTGCTGTTCAGCGCCTTCAGGTAAACTTCCATTCTCTGTTAAGTTCTTGTACATCGGACGGAGTTAAGCTTAGATAACGGGAGGTATAAAGTCCTCTAACTTCAAAATTAACCGGACCTAATAAACATTTAATCCCAAATTTAGGAGGGACAAGATTTAATTTGATAAATTGTTTGGTCATGCAGAGGAGACATCGGGAAATGGATTGCTTTTGTTGCGGTCATTTTGCGCTTGTTCTTCCCTAGACGTTTCCCAGGTATGATGTTTAATTCTGTTGATATCCGCTTGGTGATGGATCGAACTCGAAAATAGGAATAGGTTGTCTGTTTGGCCGTGTTAGAGCACTAGCCACTAGCCTACTTGATCTGTTTAGTGATCAGTTTATCGACCCTGTAGCATAAGTTGTTCGAGGTACTTCTTGTCAAGGTTATCGGGTTTTGATTGTTTCCATGCTAAATGGCTCGTCTTTCCGGCTGTCAACTGGATAAGCCGGGTGTTTACGACTTCGTGGGAGTCATAGGCTTTACTTGCACCTTAGCCTGTTAGTATTGTGCTATATTGCTTTTGTTGCAGTCATTTTGTGCTTGTTCTTCTCTAGACGTTTCCCAGGTATGATACTTGTTTCACTGTGTTGATATCCCCTTGGTGATGGATCGAACTCGAAAATGGGAATAGGTTGTTTGTTTGGCCATGTTAGTGCACTATCCTACTCAATCTGTTTAGTGATCAGTTTATTGACCCTGTAAGCTGTAGCATAAAGGTCGGGTTTTGATAGTTACTTGCCATGCTAAATGGCTTGACTTTCCCGCTGTCAAACGGACAAGCCGGGTGTTCACAACTTCGTGTGAGTCATAGGCTTTCCTTGCACCTTATCCTGTTAGTATTAGGCTATGACAGTTTATAGGTTGATATAACGTGCAACGAACCGATACAGATACTTGTTTTGCCTTGTAATATTTGAAAGATTATGCATTGAAATGATTGGTGCGTTGACAATTTCGATCTGAAACTGCAGATTGGCTGGAATTACCGGCCGCTTTGATTCTTCTGATAGTGGTGGCTCCGAGCTTGTTCTCGAGCACAATAAGAAACAACGTGGTTGGTGTGTTAATATGCCTTGCCATTGCTGGTTACCTTCTTCAAGAACACATCAGGGCATCAGGTGGGTTTCGGAATTCGTTCACAAAGGCGCACGGTATATCGAACACAATCGGCATTATTCTCCTGTTGGTCTATCCCGCCTGGGTTTTGATCATTGAAATCCTTTAGGTTCATAAATCACCAGTTTTCTGGATTTTCGTTGCATTGTTTCCTTGTATATTGCACACTATATTTAAGGGATTGGTTCTTGTGTTAGACATGTAACATGTTTCTTGTTAATGCATTTAAATGTGTCTCTTGCTATTTGCTTAATTTCTTACCTAAATTAACTCGGGATGAATTCTAAGCTTTTAGGGACGATTTTAATTGTCTTCTGATTCGAATTAAACACTACAAAGACCTATTATGGGACTACACTCAATTTAATTTGTTTTATTCACAAATCACAATCGTTATTATTACAACGTGCATAAAACGACATTGGTTCAAGCACGCTTATACATGTATTATACTTTCAATTTATGGACGAGAGGGATTTAAATAGTATTTAGACATTGTATTAAAAATATATATTATAAAGATCTACTAATCAGTTAAGTAGCAAAAAATGTTTATGCTATTTTATCTTATATGTGTTTGAATCTTAACATTTTTTTTAAATGTAAACACTTCTGTGTTTAATCAAAAAAATTATCATATAAAATATATTATACAAAACCACACGAAAACGATATAAATGTATCAATGTCTATTTGATTGAACGGTAAAAAGTTTGATGCCTTAGGTGAATTCTCTAATTGTTTTTAAGGGTAAAGTACACAGACGGTTACTGAACTTTGATAAAAAAAAATAAAATGGTAACCAAACTTTTAAAAGTCACAAAATGTCAATTAAACTTTATATTTTAAAACAAAACGGTAATTGAGGCGTTAAACTCCGTTAACTCTTAATGAAAAACTCACTTACTTGCTCACTTACTTGCCCCATCACCTTACCCATCTCCACATCATCCTCTCTCATTTGCCACATAAAATTAATAAAATAATAAAAATTAATTTTTACTTTCACTTTGACTTTCACTTATCATCTTCATCTTAAACAAGACTCCTTCACTGCTCATCTCGAGTAAAGAACTCATTATTAAGAACAGAAAACCAGAAGTGAATCTAAAATGATAGCAGTGCAGAAAGTATGATAAACCAGATAAGAACAATCATGTAATTCTAGTGCATTCATAAGCTTAGAAAACAAAAAAAAAGAACATTCACATAGAAATTATTTCATGACCAAAAACATTTTAGTTCATGTGGAAAAAACCAAACAAACTGAAACAATCATACAAAAGATAACATTAAAATAAATTATAATCTGTACCCTTTTTCCCTTTTCTCCTCTGTGATTCAAAATATGAACTTTCACCAATCTTCACTGCAAAGGAGCTAAGAGAAAATCAGAAAATAACTTTATAAAAATGAAATAAAGGGATCCTAAGATAAAAAGGATGATCTTTGGAGCTTGTTAAGATTATTAGTTTGTTAGTTGGGTTAAAAGTCTTGTTAGTTAGGCTTGTTAGTTAAGCCGTTTCTTTCTTAGTTAGGCCGTTTCTTTTATTTTTCCCTTCTATATATATTAATATATTTTTGTAATATAATACATGTGTGAATAATACCTTTTACTTTTACTCTGATAATAAAGAAACCTTTCTTTTCTTTCTCTTTCTTCCAAAACCGAAAATTCCCAAATTCATAAACCTAAATCTAGGTTTCAACATGGTATCAGTTGATTCCGACGATTCCCGTTCCCATTCCGCCGCTGTCGCCGCCGACGCTGCTCGTGGAGGTTTCAAGAACGACGACCCTTGCGATGCTTATTACATCCATCCGAACGAGAATCCGGCGCTCGTTCTGACTTCGTCACTGTTGGACGGCAAGAATTACCATGGATGGGCTCGATCCACGCGTATGGCGCTTATCTCTAAGAATAAGCTTTCCTTTGTTGATGGGTCGCTGAAAGAACCGAAGAAAGACGACTCTCGGTTTTCTGCCTGGGTTAAATGTAATAACCTAGTGTTATCTTGGCTTCAACGTGCTTTGGTCCCCGAAATTGCCCAGAGTGTGATCTGGATAGACAATGCTTCGGAGTTGTGGACTGATTTACATGACCGTTTTAGCCAAGGCGATTTGCTTCGTATCTCAGACTTGCTTCAGGATTTTTTCAGTCTGAGTCAAGGTAACCTTTCGATTTCCTCCTTTTATACTCAATTGAAAATTGTGTGGGATGAGGTCTGTAATTTGAGGCCATTGCCTAATTGTGATTGTCAAGCATCGAAATATCGTAAACAAGATTTTATCTTTCGTTTCCTTCGTGGTTTAAATGATAATTTTTCAGTTCCAAAAACCCAAATCTTGATGATGAAACCCTTACCCAGCATAAATGAGATTTTTTCCATTATCATTCAACATGAGAGGTCTCTTGCGTCTACTGTTTCTTTATCTGATTCAAATGTTTTGCTGGCTGGTCGTTATTCTAATTATGAGCCTAAAGATTCTAGGAATAGTTTCAAGAAGTCTGTCTCTACCTCTAATTCTAAACGACCCCTGTGTATTCATTGTGAGCTTTACGGGCATACAATAGATAGGTGCTACAGGAAACATGGTTTCCCTCCTGGTTATAAGAACCGTAATTACCCGAATAAGTCAAATCAGATAGGTTCTTCTGCTGATGTTGATAATCCTGAGTCTGAGTCTGCATCTCGTGATGTTCCTGTGGCTTTTACCAAGGATCAATATAATAGTCTCATACGTTTGTTGAATGAGAAAGGGTCTGCTGCTAATAGTGTTAACCAAGATTCTTCTAAAGTGAACATGTTGCAGTCTGCCTTTACTGTGCCCTCTGCTGATGCTACATGTATGGTTTTAAGTTGTTCTTTCTTAAATGCAGCTAGTAGTGTACCCTGGATCTTGGATTCTGGGGCTACAGATCATATTTGTAGTTCTTTAGAGTTTTTTGAATCTTATTCTTCAATTGATAATAAATTTGTTAAATTATCAAATGATGATCTTGTTAAAGTTTGTAATGTTGGTAATGTTAGGATTTCTAATTCTTTAGTTCTTAAAAATGTCTTTTATATTCCAGATTTTAATTTCAATCTTGTTTCTGTTAGTCAATTGACTAAGGATAATGATGTTGCATTAATTTTTTCCTCTAAATTTTGTTGTATACAGGATGTAGCTCAATGGAGGATGATTGGTTTAGCTAATAAGGTTCATGATCTCTATTATCTGGATTTTAATTCTTTTTCTAAGTCTGCAAATTGTAATTCTGTTTCTAATAAGGTTCAAAATGTTTGTAATTCTGTTTCTGATGACTTTAAACTTTGGCATGCTCGCCTTGGTCATCCATCTCATGGGAGAATGAAGTTTTTTTCTCAGTTGTCTAATAATTTTATTCATTCTGGTTCTATAGACTGTGATATTTGTCATTTGGCTAAGCAAAAACGTTTGCCTTTTCTTGTTAGTGAATCTGTTTCTGCTTTAATTTTTTATTTGTTACAGATTGATGTTTGGGGTCCTTTTTCTGTAACTAATGTTTATGGTTGTACCTTCTTTTTAACTGTGGTAGATGACAAGAGCAGATTTACTTGGATTTTTCCCTTAAAATTGAAATCTGATGTTAGGAAGTTAATTGTTGAATTTTGTGAAATGGTCATTACTCAGTTTGGTCTTAAAGTTAAGTGTATTTGTACTGATAATGCTAAAGAGTTTTCTATGACTGATTTTTTTAATGCAAAAGGTATTATACATCAAAATTCATGCTCACACACTCCACAGCAAAATAGCATAGTAGAGAGGAAGCATCAGCATCTTCTTACTGTTGCAAGAGCCTTAAATATACAAGCTCAATTACCATTGCATTTCTGGTTGGATTGTGTGTTGCATGCTGCTTATTTGATAAATCTGACACCTACACCTGTTCTTCAACACAAAACTCCTTTTGAAGCTTTATTTGGTTCTAAACCAGTTTTAGAAAACATAAAAGTGTTTGGTTGTTTGGCTTTTGCTTCTGTTCTTCCTAAGCCATCTACTAAATTACATCCTCGATCTTTAAAGTGTGTTTTTCTTAGAATTCCAAAAAATGTTAAAGGGTACAGGTTATATGACATTCATAATAAAAAGATTTTTGTTTCAAGGGATGTTGTTTTTTCAGAATGTCAGTTTCCTTTTTCTAAAGATAATTCTGTTACTTATAATGACTTAGTTTTTCCAACTAATGATACTGACAACACTTTTGAGGATTGTACTCCTTCAGATTTTAATTTCAATTCTTCTGAGCATTATGAAGAAGTTCCAGTAGCTGATTCAACTAATCCAGAAGCATGTCCTGAATCTTCTAATTCTGATCCTCCATCAAGTTCTAATGCCCAGGATCACTGTTCTGAATCTTCTAATTCTGGTGATATTCCTTCTATCCCTTCTGTTAGACCATCTAGGGTTACTAGATTACCTGCAAAGTATGATGCTTATCAAGTTCATTTGCCAGGGAGTAAGAATACTTCTCATACTACTCCTCATCTCATCTCTCAAGTTTTGTCTTATGATAAAATTTCTTTTAAGCATCAAAATTTTGTTAATAGTGTTGATTTGTTAAAAGAGCCTACTAGTTATAAACAAGCTGCTAAGCTTGAATGTTGGAAACAGGCCATGAATGAAAAAATTTCTGCTTTAGAAAGAAATCATACTTGGGATTTAGTTTTCTTACCTAGTGGCAAACAAACTATAGGTTGTAAATGGATTTTTAGAACTAAACTTAGGTCTGATGGTACACTAGAGAGGTACAAAGCTAGGTTAGTTGCTAAAGGATTTACTCAACAACCTGGTTTGGATTATTTTGATACCTTCAGTCCTGTTGCTCGTATAACTACCATTCGTATGCTTATTTCTGTGGCTGCTGCAAAAGGTTGGCATTTGCATCAATTAGATGTTAATAATGCATTTTTGCATGGTCTGTTACATGAAGAGGTTTACATGGACTTGCCACCTGATTTCATTCCTAGTAAGCCTGATCTTGTTTGCAAACTGCAAAAGAGTTTGTATGGGCTTAAACAAGCCAGTAGGCAGTGGAATGAGAGACTGACTTTTTCCTTAAAAGAACAAGGTTTTCATCAAGTTTCTTCTGATACTTCTCTGTTTTTAAAAGGCACTGGTTCTGATTTTATTGCATTAGCTGTATATGTTGATGATGTTCTTCTTCTTAGCCCTAGTATGGTTGTTATAGATCAAATAAAGAATTTTTTAAATGCTACTTTTAAAATCAAAGACCTAGGAGAATTGAAATTTTTTTAGGATTAGAAGTAGCAAGAACTAAACAAGGGATAAACTTGTGTCAAAGGAAGTATGTTCTTGAACTTTTAGAGGAAACAGGTTTCTCAGGATCTAAACCTGCTCCTACACCCTTTAATGACAAGCAAAAACTTTCTAGGACTGATGGTATTCCCTTAACAGACATTACTTCATACAGAAGGTTAATTGGCAAACTTCTTTATTTGACAAATACTAGGTCAGATATTATGTTTGTTGTTCATAGGTTGTCTCAGTTCTTAGCTGCACCTACTGACATTCACTTAGTTGCTGTTCATAGAGTTTTGAGGTACTTAAAGGGTAATCCTGGTCAAGGGCTATTCTTCCCTGCTAATAATAATCTGAAGCTAAGGGCCTGTTTTTGGTTGCGTTTTGCAACCAAAAATCACTTTTTTAAGTGCTTTTAGTTAAAACAGACTGTTTTTGGTTGCTTTTAAAACTAGCTTTTCCACCCAAACCAAGAAGCTGGATTTTATAGCTTCTTGGGTGGAAAAGCTAGTTTGAAAATAAAATTACTTTTTTACCCTTATTATTTAATTATAATTTATTGTTAAAATAATGTTTATCCATACATAATTGTAAAATAATATATATTTTATAATATTTATATTAAAAATAAAATTGTTTTATTTGTATTTTATTTTATATTTATTATTAATGTGTAAGTGGTATGCTCGTATATAATCTAGAATGTAGTTTATATTTTTTAAATTAAATTTTATAAAAAAATAATTTTTTTATTATAATTGAAATTGATTTATTTTATAAATCATAACATTAATTAATTTGAACAATCACCTAAATTTACTTTTACTTTTCAATATCATGTCTAAAATAGACATTTTATCTCCTCAAAATAACTTTTTGACATCAATGACAAACACTAACCAGCTTTTCAAAACTACTTTTCAACAGCTAGTTTGAAAATCACTTTTTTTACCGCACTTTTTAAAAGCAACCACAAACTAAGCCTAAGTGCTTTCTCTGATTCAGATTGGGCATCTTGCCCTGACTCTAGGAAATCCACTGCAGGCTTTTGTATTTTTTAGGGGATGCTTTAGTTTCATGAAAATTCAAGAAACAATCCACTATCTCTAGGTCTTCCACAGAAGCTGAGTATAGGGCTTTAGCTGCTGTAGCATGTGAACTTCAATGGCTTGTGTACTTAATGAATGATTTGCAGCTTTCTTTTTCTTCAGTTAACCTCTATTGTGATAACCTGTCTGCAATTAAAATTGCAGAAAATCCAGTTCAGCATGAGAGGACAAAACATATCGAAATTGATTGTCACTTGATCCGGGAAAAGATTCAACAAGGGTTGCTACGGTTGCTGCCTGTTTCTTCTTCAAATCAGTTAGCAGATTGTTTTACAAAGGCACTTCCACCAGCTGTTTTTAAGGAATTCATAATCAAGTTGGGCATCCAAAGCATATATGCTCCAACTTGAGGGGGGTGTTAAGATTATTAGTTTGTTAGTTGGGTTAAAAGTCTTGTTAGTTAGGCTTGTTAGTTAAGCCGTTTCTTTCTTAGTTAGGCCGTTTCTTTCTTTTTTCCCTTCTATATATATTAATATATTTTTGTAATATAATACACGTGTGAATAATACCTTTTACTTTTACTCTGATAATAAAGAAACCTTTTTTTTCTTTCTCTTTCTTTCAAAACCGAAAATTCTCAAATTCATAAACCTAAATCTAGGTTTCAACAGAGCTTTTAAAAACGAATTAAAGAGAAAGAGCTTATAAAATTTAAGAAAATAGAAATAAGTTGAAATTATATAGTAAAAAGAGGGAGAATACATAATAAAAAGTGTGAAAGCTCAAAACACTGCCACTATTTGTTATTATTTACTATAGAAAACCAAACAAATCGCTCTCAATTTTTGAGTTCCCAACGGCAACAACAACCAGCATTAATTAAACCCACCCCATTTTTGGAACTATAGTAACCACACCGACAACGCCACCTTACCTGCTCACTTTCTCGGCAAAATCTAAATTTTCCTTCCAACCAAACAACAACGACAACAAAACGCATGAAAAAAAAATACAATCTCTCTCTTATTTTTCCTTTCCTTTTCACTTTTGTTTTATTGGAGGCTGACACAAAAACGTCAAAAAATATCAGGTTAAAAGTCGAAAGAGTTTTGTTTGTATTGTATTTTCGGTCATCTTCTCCTCCTCCTCCTGCTCATCAACAATATCATCAGTAGAACCGGACCCTTCTTCGCCAGCTTTATTCTTGGAGATGAGCAGTGAAGAGGTTTTTGTTTAAGACGAAGATGATAAGTGAAAGTCAAAGTAAAATTAAAAATTAATTTTTATTATTTTATTAATCCTACGCGGCAAATGAGAGAAGATGATGTGGAGATGGGTAAGGTGATGGGGCAAGTAAGTGAGTTTTCTGTTAAGAGTTAACGGGGTTTAACGCCCCAGTTACCGTTTTATTTTAAAATATAAAGTTTAATTGTCATTTTGTGATTTTTGAAAGTTTGATTACCATTTTATTTTTTTACCAAAGTTCAGTGACCGTCGGTGTACTTTACCCTTTTTTTTTAATTTGGCCTCCAAATATGATTGGGAATCATGTAGATAAATAAATATTTTGAATTATGAACTTGATTTTTTAATTTAAACTGGTACTTATGAACCCAATAAGTAGTTTCAGTGAAAAAGCATGTGATATTTATTTTAAGAGACTCGAGTTTAAATAGCTTTTGTCTGCAAGGTGCGTATGCATCGTCAAATGGTTGAGAATACGTGTGAACATATACTACATTATAACACCTTAAGACTATTCAAAAAAATTAAATTAGTACTTGTGATTTTTAATAATTTAAAGACTTAATAGTAAAAAAGTTGCAAAACCTAAACCCTTTTTCTAGTTTGGTGCCTAACGATTTTTCCGGGCCATTTTGGTGCCTAATGTTTAATTCTGTAACTCAAATCAGGTTTTTCTGTAACAGATGTTAAAATTTTTCTGTTATCTCATAAAACACGACACGTGGTATATTTCTGATATTTCTTTAATTTTTATTTTTAAAAAAACCAAAAAATCTTTAATTATATAAAAAACTCAAAATCTTTAATTTCTCTAAAACCCCAAATTGCTCCTCTCTCACCACCGATTCAACCACCATCAGTCATCCTTACATTCGTCGGTCCCCACGAGTGAAAATTCCATCATTCTGTCGTCAAAAACCAACGAATGAACAGTCGATTGCTCTGTCGACGAACATCCAATAATAAAAAAAAATCGATTGAGTTTAACTGACGATTAGAGGGTGAGAGATGTTGAACGTTGAAGTACATGACGCTTGGATGGTGAACGGTAAATCGACGACGTGTGGGATGCTGGACGGTGAGGAAGATGTGATTTGAGAATTTAATTGAAAGAAATTAAGATTTTGGGGTTTTTCAAGAAGTTCATATTTTTAAAGAAATTCATGAATTAAATAAAATGTATAAAAACAAGCTACGTGCCATGTCATAATTGGATAACAATATTTTTTTAACGATCGTTGATGAAAAAATCTAATTTAGGTCACGGAAGAAAATGTTAAGCACCAAAGTGACCCGAAAAATAGTTAGGTATCAAACTGAAAAGAATATATAGGTTGAACACCTTTTTGACTGTTAAGCCTAATTTAAACGAAAAAAATTAAATTTATATACAAATTTAAACTAAAAAATTAAATTCAAATACCTAATTGGACAAAAAATAAATGTAAAATTAAATCTTGAAGTAAAGTTTAGGTACCAAAACACATTAACCTAAGTATAAAAAACAGATCTAATATACAAATCGGTACCTAATTTCACTTTTTTTCTCAAATTGAAGCCTAAACTATTTTTTTATCTCAAATTAATACTTAAATTTAATTTTTTTTTCAAATCGTTATATGTGTTGATTTGACATCTCAACAACCAATCGAACTATTAATGTACAATGATCAATAAAAAATAATAACATTATTAAGTGTTATATGTCGCAACTTAGTTGTTATTATAAGATCGCACCAATTTGAAAATGTTTTTCAAATCTAAGTACCAATATGTATAATAAGCCAAAAAAAAACATTAAAATGCTTCCTCTCCATAACAATAAAACCCCAATGCGGCTAGGGTTTTAGGCTGTCTCTCCATCGACCACTCTAATCGAAAAGCACAACACAACTCGAGCAGAAGCAGCGATGTTCCCAGGTATGTTTATGCGCAAACCAGACAAGGCGGTGGCCTTGAAACAGCTGAAGGCACACGTGGCTATGTTTGGGGTCTGGGTAGCCGTGGTTCGCGTCACCCCTTACGTTCTTCATTATCTCTCCGATGAAAAGGACGAGCTCAAACTTGAGTTCTAGAGTCAGGTAATAATTTAAAGATTTCGACTTTATTTTACTCTGGAATCCTTAGTATAAAAACAAGGCCAATTTCGGGGTCTGGGTATTGTTTGCTATGTGGGTTTTTACTTTTTACAGACACGAACTCTAAAATTCAGGGTTAAATACCAATTGTTTCGTTTGTATGCTCAAGACATGTTTAGGGAGATATTCTGAGTGATGGAAATGGAAGGAGAGATGATTTGCATATGCCCATGGCTGTTTTTATGTAAATGGAAGTTCTCCAAATGGTTATACTCAGGAAGGCAATGAAATTTTGGATGATGTATTAGGAATCAAGACTAAGAGGGGCTGAATTGAATAACTTCCAAAGAACAAGTACTTATTAAGTCTGTAAACCTAAAAATGGGGGAGGCCTAATTTGACTAATATTTAAACTGAAAGGACCTAAATTGCTATTCCCTACCCCAACGTGGTTCAGTCCCTGCATAGGAAGCTGAACCAGGATGCCTTGTCCTATAGGTGGACTATGATTGCCTTCCGAAGGCACTATCGGTTTTTGGATTGTCATTTTTGTTAAAATTTTGGAGTATATTCATTGGCTTGGGGTGATTTCCTTAAAGGTTGCTATTACTATATCATTTTCGAGTTGAGTGTGTTATAATAGCTTTGAAAGCCATTCTTTGTATCCATTTACATGTGTGTGCATTGGTGCCTTTCCCTTGCCAAGTAGTATGACTACTGGTTATTTTACTAAACCTGCATAGCTGTAAACAAATCCCCGTTTTCATGGGTTAGACTTTTTTGTATTTATCTTCATTTCTTTGTTCCAAATGATATCGTTATCTAAATTAGCCGCTTTGTGTTCGGTTGTTTATGATTTGTATGCCTGTATTAAACGACTACTTTTATGGTGGCAATCAAAATAGAATACTGTTATTTTACTTTTATGGTGGCACCTAAAATCAACGCCTTCAATTGAATTTAGTGGCCGGGAAAACAGATTGCTTCGTATGGTAATACTGTGTATCATATAGTTAGCTAAGCTTATCTTTTAGATGATAAATTGCTTCAATTGAAGCCCTTAGCTTGTGTTCCTCATTGTTACTAGGAACGTCGTTTGTTGCTGATTTTTCCTCCTTATATGGTGCAGTGGATTTACAGGGAGAGAATTGAATTGGAACATGAAAGAGTTTGCGAGTTCCGGGTTTCCTTTTCCGCTTTAGTACGCTGCCGAAGTGTAATCACATTAGGTTATTTGTGTGCTTGCTTTGGTCATGCTTGTTAGTCTTTTTTATTCAAATGAAACCAGTTCTCTGTTAGTATTTGGATTTTGGATCAGATTTTCAGATGCTAAGGTCTAAGAACCTAAGACCCAATACATTTTTTGTGCTTCCTGGTTCCTGCTTGCCATTGCATCTTTAAGTTCATGCATATACATAAAAAGTATCAATTCATTCAACGCACTTGTGATTTGTTAGTTTTTCATGATCATTAAGGTTAATTACATCAGTTTTTAAATTAGTCCCCCAAGGCCCTCAAAGTACTAATATTGTATCAGTTAGGTCCTCCTGTCAGCCATCAGCTTAGGCGTTAAATGTTACTTCAGGTGTGACATGTGAAGAAGAAATAGGTTTTATCATTCTTAATGACAATGTTTTTCTAACACAGTAGAAGGTTATACTTGTAGTAAGTATACACATGTTTAAAATTTAATCATGTTTTAAATATACACATCATATTCGAGTTTAATGTCCAAGTCGATGAAAGAATTTTATGACTTGTGAACAGGTAAAGTTTTTTCCTTTTACATTGATTTTGGACTACTGGAAAAAAAATACCGTTGGATGAAGATAAATGTATGGTTGATGAGATTAACAATAAAAAATGTGAAGATTATCGCAGGAAAAAATAAGGAAATAATCTTAGCCATTTATTATCCTCATCCAATGTTTTAAAAAAATGTAAAAATAATCTAGCTTTAGGATTCTAAACCTTTTGTATATATGCATTATATAATTTGTTTGATGTAAAAATTAAATTTTTAATAATACAATATTACAATTTAGTACTTTAAAATAGGTTAAGTTCGTGTATAATAGAGTAAAAATTAATTTTAACAAACTACAAATGTATAAAATTATTAAATACTAAATAAAATAGAATAAATATTTTTAGAAATAACATGGCCAATCTGAAAACAAACTTGAGTTAATTCAACAAGTATAAAGTGTGTAACTACAATCACAAGTCCAAATTAGCATATGAATAACTCGTAGTTAAATTTTTTTTTAAAGCTAATGTGTTTACAAGTAATAACTAGAATCTGTTCTAGATATACTCTCAACCAGCAGGGACACGTGACCTTTAGGAACAACAACAGTTTTTTTAACTACTAAATCAAGTTGGTTCGTGCATTAATTCTAGTTAATAATTAAGTTGGGTAGTTTATATATATATATATATATATATATATGAGAGTTAATTTCAACCATATATTTTACTCATTGAACGATCTAATTATTAACATAAAAAAATGAGCTAGGTCAGATTGAATTTGATTCATACATTTTCTTTAAACTGTCTGGTGTAATTAGAATATAATTTCATATTAACCTTCGAGTTTGGATGAATAAACCAACTTTTTGACTCAGTGGCCGAGCCACATATAAAATTTGGGGTCGATTGATCTCACTTGATTTACTGCGGTGTGAGATTTTTAAAGAGTTAAATGGAGTTTCAAGGAGTTAATATAAAAATTTTCATAAGAAATATTAGAATTGACCCTACTTGATTTGTTGGGTATGAGGTCAAAAATTCTGGTTGCGCGCTAATTCTTGACTAAAATAAAAAATTAATTATTGAAATTTAAGAATCTTTGCTCTTTGACCCTATCATTGACCATATCTATACTCCACTTTATTTTAGCAGCCACAACTTGCATACTTAATGCATGTTTACAAGTTTATATTTAATCACTCTCACTTTTAGACTTTTAGTTCCTAAAAAAATGTAAGATACTATTGGCAGCATCTTTGCCTTTCCCTTTGCTTTTCTTTCCCTATATAAAGCTCAATGCCACAACCCTTTCCTCCATTGCAGCATCACTTCCGCTCTCTTTTCATCTCGACCGTGTCGTGAGAGTATAATTTGGAATTGTTATTTTCGAGCTAAACCTTTAGGGATTCGAAAATGGGTATTTGTCTATCATCTCAATACTCGACGATGAAGAGCGAAAACTTGAGCCGACCGCCGCCCACAACCAAAATCATACATCCAAACGGAAAGCTTCAGGAATTGAGGCAACCCATCAGAGCCAGCCTTATCTTATCACGGAATCCAAACTGTTTCCTCTGCAACTCGGAGCTCATGTACGTCGACTCGCGCCTGCCTCACGTACCCGAAGATGAACAGCTTCAACCGGATCAGATTTACTTCCTATTGCCACTGTCTAAGTCTCAAGCAACACTTTCTCTTCAAGAGTTGTGTTTACTTGCCATTAAAGCTAGTGAACCACTATCTCATTTGAACAATGTTTTGTCTGATCAAAATGTTGTCAAATTCGTATTGGATTTTGTTCCCCAGGGAGGTCAGCCGACCAAAAAGTTGTGTTCTAAATCGTAGAATCTCTTCTCAGAAGGCATCATTTCATGTTTGCTAGACTCCATTGGAAAGGGTTGTTATTTGTTAAAGCTTTGTTAATGGAAGAGAAAGATTATATTAAAAATTCATGCCAAAAAGTTGTAATTGCCCCTGATGCTAAACTTTGATCCAAATTTTAAATTAGTCTTTAATTTCAAACCCTTCTAATTAAATCCATTAAGTGTCAATACGATGTTAAATAACAATTCGCATGTGACGCAAAACATATTAAAACAAGTGAATTGAATTTTAAATATATGTATACCTAAGGAAAAAAAAATCGATAAATCGAAAACTGACCTGATTCATAGTGTTTGAACAATTAATTGTTCACAAGTTTACAAATCGTGATTACCCAAATCAAATTTAATTTAATTTTTATTTAAATTATAATTATTTTAATTGTTTTATAATATAAAAATACGTGCTTTATACTTAAAAATATTATAGATGAATTATTAATTATTCTTATTTACTTGAAAAGATTATTTTTCTAAAGAAAAATTAATGAAAACAGGTTTCAAAATTTTATCAATTAATATTTAAAAGTCATAGAATAAAATTACTTTGCTAAAATAAATACAAAATTTTAAAATTCAAAGTTAATAGGAAGTAACCGAAAACTGAGGTTAACTGAATTTATTACCGGGAAAACTCATGTCTAATGTGTAGGGATTATTACATATATTATCATATATTCCTTTACTAACCATTTTAGTTAGTTTATAAGTGTATGGTTAGCTTTTCTAACTAATTGATGAGCTGCCCATATAAGCAACATATGTAATTATGTATTTTACTCCATGTTAATTCAAGCTAGCATTTAATGTCTATGATATTGATATTTTGAAAACTCAATTAGATCTTGTTGAGATTTGGGATCAATTAAAGACATGCGTAATAATTTGAGGACTTCTAATACAATTAACCCATACTATATATATTATATAGCGGCAGCCTTATCTTGCAGAAGCAAATGTGCTGTCTCTGCATTATAAAAGGCAAAAGCCAAAAGATCAATTGTGCAATGTATTTATTCAATTATATTTTACAAAATTACAAGTTTTATAATATAATATGGATAAAAATTTTTGTCCTTTATCGGTGTCCTTACTTTTACACCCACATTAAAAAAATTAAATTTAAGATTAAGATTTAGAGTTTATGATTAGAGTTTAGGAAATTAGAGGTAGGTTTAAGATTTAAAATTTATTTATTTTAATATTAAGACATAAAAAAACCACCGCAAAAGCAAAGAGTTTTTGTACATATAATATAAGAAATTCTATTTAAAATTGATAGTTGGGTATGATGAACACCACTTTAGTTGAATATTTTATGCAGCAAATTGGCTGATACAATCTTTCTCTGGATTCAGCAAACAGCTTCACAACATATAATAATATTTGGACTCACCTTAATTTCCAATATGTTACATGTGGATATCTGAAGAAGAGGACATGACAAAAAGATAGGATCAAATCAATAAATGCTAATCAACTTGTTTCCCCTCTGGAAAGATATTACAAAACTATACAATATATTAGAAAATTAAAAAAAAAAATGAGTCCAACATGGTCAGATTCAGTTTTCGAAGGTTGAAGTTCAATTTCAACTCATACTTTAAACGACTAGTACTTTTGTTTAAATTCTCTTAATTATCGTGTAATTTTTCAAGTTTAAAAGATAATTCGACCTTCGAACAAGTCTAGTCATATCTTTAATTTTTTTTTTGTAATTCATGTATTATATCATGTCCATGTCGAATCCATATTATATCAATTTCTAGGAATTGTAATTACCTAGTCATGTTTAGCTAGCGGAAAATTCTACAACGTGCGACGAACACTGCTGAACATCATTAATGTTGAACATTGCTGAACACCATTAAATTAATTAATAAAGATTTAAAATTTCAAGGACCCATTATATAATTAATAATTATTTTAAAAAATTCAATTAAACTATTTTTATATATTAAAATTTTATTTTTTTAATAAGAATAATCTATATATTTAGTACTTCACTTATTTCCGTATTTCTATTGTACCCTCATTATTTAAATATTATTTTAATTTAAATCTATTCTTTATAAAAAATAATTTAATTCTTAACTCTAAACTTAAAATATTAAACTTTAAACCCTAAACTATTAAACCTTAAACTATTAAACTCTTTTAGGCCAACATCATAAAGGAAGGATTTTATTTTTCCGTTACACCGGATCGGGGTGGACGTCATTGCTTATTTGCTTGTACTAAGTCCAACTCATTCAACCTAAAACCGTAATGGCTGGCTGCATGAATGAATGGGTGAAGAATTTGTGGTATGCTTTGTCTTTCAATTTATTTTTTAATATTTCTTTACCAAGTAAAATGTTTTTCCGAAAGAAGCAAGCAAGTGACCTCATGTCTAGGGGTGAAAATACTCGACTCGATTTGAAAAAATTAAAATTTTTGACTCGACTTGAGCTGAAAAAACTCGACTCGTCTTAACTCGATTCAAAATTTTATTAACTCGACTCGATTCGAAAAAATTTCAAATAAACTATTCGAATCTAGGTGATAATCTAGGTTTAAGGTTTAATAGTTTAGGGTTTTAGGTTGAGGGTTAAGGGTTAAATTATTTTTTTATAAAGAATAGGGTCAAATTGAAATAATATTTAAATAATGAGGGTTCAATAGAAATACAGAAATAAGTGAGGTACTAAATATATAGTTTACCCTTATTAAAAAATAAAATTTTAATATATATAAAAAATAATTTAATTGAATTTTTTGAAATAATTATTAATTATTTGATGGAACCTTAAAATTTTAAATTTTTATTAATTAATTTAATAGTGTTCAGCGGTGTTCAGTATTAGTGATGTTCATCAATGTTCGTCGCACGTGGTAAACTCATCCTTAGCTAGCAGAGTGTAATTACTACAAATTCTTCGTACCACGTTTGACTATATAAATTGTAAGGATGAGTCTACCACGTGCGACGAACATTGATGAACACCACTAACGATGAACACCGATGAACACCATTAAATTAATTAATAAAGATATAAAATTTCAAGGACCCATCAAATAATTAATAATTACTTTAAAAAATTTAATTAAATTATTTTTTATATATTAAAATTTTATTTTTTAATAAGTGTAAACTATATATTTAGTACCTCACCTATTTTCGTATTTCTATTGAACCCTCATTATTTAAATATTATTTCAATTTGACCATATTCTTTATAAAAAATAATTTAACCCTTAACTCTCAACCTAAAACTCTAAACTATTAAATGTTAAACCCTTAAACTCTTAAACCTATACCCTAAACTATATACCCTTAAAATAATTTTATTTAATAAGTATTGAACATAATCTCTGATTGTTCTTTCGCTGCTTGCTCAATGTTCCTTCGACCAACTCACCTGGTATCGTTGCTTCCGAGGCAACTTTTTTCTTCCATTATTTTTTTTGATTGAGAATTAGAATTCAAATCTCACCTGAAGTCCATTTGGTTAATATTTGTTTCGATAGTATCTGGTTCACTTTCAAACTCAAGCTAAAAATCTGATAACATTTGGTAGTTCCAACCAAAGCTATTCAAGAATAGCACACAATTAACGTTTTTTAAATCAAAACCAGAGTTGTTCTAACGGAACTAAATCATCAGTATAGTCTTTAACACTTTTAATGACTCATGGTGCAAACAAAAGCTTCAATCCAATTTCCCATCCACGCACGAGCAGTGTCCGACTCCGGGCATATCTCACATCTTTTGAAAGCCTTGTTGTGCAGAAGGTGACAAAGCACCATTCTCCAAATTAGCTTCCAAGTTCCAGCCTCTCTCAGTAGCTTCTCTCCTCAATTCTTCTACATAGTTTTCAATCTGAGCACATGCAGCATGAATTTCTATATTTTTCACACAGAGCTCGTTCCATTGGGCAGACAAAACATTAAGCTCATACGCAGTGTTTTGCTGATGAAACTTTCTTTCACGGTTTACGATTTCAATTCTCTCATTTTGCTGCTGAGCTAGTTTTTGCATTCTGGCCAAAAACCCTTCTAATCGTTGGTTTTCTGTCTCCAAACATCAGGTCCGTATTTTAACATCAACTTCAAGTTTTCCAACCTAGTTACTTGATGTTGTAATGAGTGAGCTCTTTGAAGTGCCTGTTTCCATGTAGTTTCATCGTTTCTCTTATTTAGGGGTGGTGGTTCAACTTGATACCGGAAAGGAAAATCAAGGGTCACGGGCGGCCTACCCGCCCTAACGCGCTCAAATTCTTTGCCAACCATTGGATAATTCTGAAAATTGAAGGTGGGCAGAGGGGAAAAATCATTGAGAAAGTCGGTGGGCTTCTTGATACTCATTCGCATCTCTTTTTCGACCAATCGATCAACCTCTTTCTTGACCTTAGGGTTCCCATTGTCGTCGTCAATGTAGGGTAATGCGTCCAAAGTCTCGGCGGTGGAAGCCGAGGCCTAAGGCCGAGCAGTGTCAGGCGCTGCCTCCAACATAAGGATCTCTCCGCCGTTGCCGCCCATTGTGTATATCTCTAGCTTTCCCTTCAACTCTCTGATACTCTTTCCGCTTAAGGGTTCAGTAATGGGTTTTGCCGACCAACCACGTTGTTGTGGGCGCACGACTGGGGATTTTTTTTCTTCCATTAAAACGACTAAACTATGCTTCGAGGTGAAGGATTATGTTCGATACTTTTGATGTGCCTACTAATTTTCTCGAGTTACTGAGATTCAAGTGTAATACCCTAAACCATATATATATACCCCAAATTCATACAAATATATGGATTTTATTAAATAAAATTATTTTTAAGGTATATGGTTTAGGGTATAGATTCAAGAGTTTAAGGTTTAATGGTTTAGGATTTTAGGTTGAGGGTTAAGGGTTAAATTATTTTTTTATAAAGAATATGGTCAAATTGAAATAATATTTAAATAATTAGTGTTCAATAGAAATACGGAAATAGGTGAGGTACTAAATATATAGTTTACGCTTATTTAAAAAATAAAATTTTAATATATATATATAAAATAATTTAATTAAATTTTTTAAAGTAATTATTAATTGTATGATGAGTCCTTGAAATTTTAAATCTTTATTAATTAATTTAATAGTGTTCATCGGTGTTCATCGTTAGTGGTGTTCATCAATGTTCGTCGCCCGTTGTAGAATTTTCCTAAATTGTAATTACATAATTATATATCATGACAAAGTCATTTAGCAGAATTGTCTTTCTCAAAATATTTTGTATAATAGTATTTTAGGCCTTTTTTATTAGTCAAATATAGTTTTTGTCAATCTCAAATTTTAATTTAAAGGTTTAATAAATTCTTGTCCCTCCCAATATTTGATATTATCTTTGTCTTGGTTATATAAGATTAAATTTTAAAATAATATTAACTATCATAAAAACCACTTAAAATCTAAAAACATTCCATAAATATTTAACAACTTCTATTTTTCTAAACAATACTTGATTAGCAACATACATAACAAAATATTGTGCCAATAGAATATAACATAAAATACAAGACAATGACATATTCTTTATTGAAAAATAGAAGAAAGTTTTACAAGAACTCATAAGATATAAATACAAGACAATATGTAACCGATATACTATCTGAATCGACGGAGTTGATGAAATCGTGAATCGAGGAAGTTGAAGCACATTAAGCTTGAGAGCATGGCACCATTTCAGCCTTAATGGCTGCAACCAGACGATCATAAGCTTCAGCCCACGCATTCTTCATCTCAGCCGACCACATTTCTGGAACTGCTCCCTTTATGGTCTCCAACAGTGCAAATTTTGTCACCTCAAAGTGTTCATCAACTACTCCATACTTGAAATGTGTAGCCCCTAGTTTCTTCAATGTCGTCTCCCTCACTGTAACTTTGCCGGCTTTCCGGAGTTGAACCGCAGACTCACACGTCTGCATGGATCAAACATGTTCATAACATCAACACACAAACAAGAGAAAAAGATTAGGTCGAATTCGAGCATATTAGAGGTACCGAAACCACAATTCGACCAGAAACTTAGAGTCCGTTCTAAAATGTATTTTTAAGAATTAAAAGCAATACATGACACATAGCTTTTCAGGTTAAAAACTTTTCAACTTGGTTTGAGAACTGTTTTTCAAAAGTAAAAGTTTTTAACTTTTAGTTTTTTCAAAAACTTTTGAACAAAAGTACTTATTTGTTCTTGTACTATATTTTCAAAAAGAAGACTTCATGGTGTAAGAAGCCTTAAATTTTTGAAAAAAATTTAATTAAGCTTATGTACATTTTTTTTGCAACTAATTAAGCTTTTGAACTAAAAAATTGAATCAATTAAACCATTGATCCAAGAAATTGAATCAATTACATTTGACCAATTCTAACCATCAAATCCAGACATTTTTTGGATTTGTTGGCGCAATGCTTCATGTCACAATATTTTCACTTACATTTTCATAATTTTTTATTTTATTTGTAAATTATATAAAACTTATAAAAATATTTTTTTTAATTTTTTTTTGTAAATACAACATGATAGAATTGTAGTATATCATATGCTTGTAATATCTAAAGAAAAACTGTCAACTTTTAATGGTCAAAATTGGTCAAAGAATTCAATTGATTCATTTTCTTGGTACAAAAGCTTAATTGGGTAAAAGAAACTGATGACTTAATTATTTTTTTTCAAAAGTACAATAGCTTCTTACACTCTAAACGGCTTTAAAAAAAACCTAAAAATAGACATTTTATATACACTTTTTTAAGACAAGTAGACAACTCTAAACAATTCACAAACACTTTCTCGTCATGTTTCCAAAAATAATGTCAAAATGAATTTAATCGTTTGACCTTACTTACCATAACAAAGACAGACAGGGCATGGGGCTTGAGCTTTGTGTTTTGCTCCAATGGAACATCTGAGTCTCTCAAGAACGAAAACATCTTCTTGGCAGATGGTGCAATCTCAAAAATCCTGCCCCATTCAATAAAAAATCTTTAAAAAAAAAAGCAGAACAAATACAAAAAGAAAAAAATAAATACAATGCTTACTTCAAGAAGAAGTTAAGCCCCAATTCAGCTGAGTTCTTCTTCATTACAGTCCATGACTTGACCACCAAAGCTTCTTGCTCTTCACTGAAAACTTTGCCTTCATAGGTAGCCATTGTTGTTTCAAATAACTCTGGGATTTTTGCAGAATATGTTGATTTCCAGAACTGTAATCTTTGCAGTATTTATACAGCAATCCTTGTAAAGATAGATATTAACTCTTCAAGGCCCTGAGGAGCCAACTTCTTTTGTTGGCCACCATAAGATATCTTCAGCCACCACCACATGGTTCCAAAACCAGGGGCTTGCCCCATGCCATGGATTTACAGGACATTGTTTTGGTAGCTTTGAATTTTGGAACATTGATGGCTTTGACCTTTAGATAAGTGTTGTAGAATTGAATCTTTCTATACAAATCAATAAAATATGTTGACAAATTGTGCACTTGTAAGGGTTAGGTTGACCTCTAGTATTATTTTGGGTAAAGTACATGAATGTCACTAAACTGAGCAAAAATGATCGTTCTGGCCATTGAAGTTTCAATAATTATAAAATAGCCATTATACTTATTGAACTGTTACAAAATGGTCACTACACGTTATAAAACCATGATAGATTTTGATAAGTTTAAGGACTATTTTATAACAGTTCAATAAGTTTTAATGAACATTTTGTAATAGGCTGATAAAATTTAGTGACCATTTTACAATAGTTCGATAAATTTAATGACCATTTTATAATTTCTGAAATTTTAGTGAATAAAGAGATCATTTTTGTTTAATTTAGTGACGATTTGTATATTTTACCTGAATCTTTTTAGGGTAAACTACACAGATGACCACTGAACTATAGGTTGGTATCAAAATGACCACTATATTATTTTTTGCCGCAAATGCACCACACAACTATTTAAATGGTTCCATTTTAGCCACACGCCGTTAAAAAAATGAAAAAGTTGACGGAACTGTTAAAAAATTGGTATAATTACACATTTGGTCCTTTATATTTATATAATATATCAATTTAGTCTTAATTTTAATCTAATAAAATAAATTAATTATTCAATAAGATGGTGACACGTGTCACCACCTTATTGGGGGATTTTAATTATTTTTATTTTAACTAAATTAATTAATTTCCTCCCTCCAATCAGGTGGTGACACGTGTCACCCTGATTGAAGTAGGAAAAATAAAAACCAAGGAACTGCCCTTGATTTTTATTATTATTAGTATATGGATAATCTCTACCTGTTTCTGCAAATCTCCACTACTAGAATACACTGCTCCAACCACTCGTATATGGATAGCCAAGTGATTCCATATGTATAACACATATATTATTATTAGTATTGCATATCTTAAATATATGCTTGGCTCAGTGACAAACTTGCGCGCGCTACACCCCAAGGTCCAGGTTTAGATTTAGTCCTTGTGTTTTAATTTGGCATATTTCAATCCCTTTATTTTTATAAACTTGGGAACTTGGAAGGGTTATTTTTAAGGGGGAAAACGAATGTCAACCTTTTAATCGGAATAGCTAATAATAAATTTGCATAATGCCAAAAAAATATCCCTAACGTTTGACTGAATAGTTATTTTGATTTTTATTCTTTTTTTGAACCAATTTAACGCCCATCGTTTTATTTTGGGTCAAAATGATCACTTTACGGATAAAAATTGTTAGTCAACTGACGATAAACAGCTTGAAATGACGTGACAAAACTACATGGCAGTGCACACCGTGATAATTAGGGGTGGGAGAAAATACCCGACCCGATTGACCCGACCCGAAAACCCGAAAGAAAAATACCGGGTAATTCCCGAAAAAAAATTACCCGACCCGGCAAATTTCCCGGGACACGGGCCGGGACACGGGCCGAGAGTTTTCCCTTACCGGGTACCTGACCCGACCCGATAAAATTTAATATATATTTTTTATATTTAAAATTATATTTTTATTTTATGTTTCTTAATATTTTCACTCTAAAATTAAGTTTAATTCCCTATATTTTTTTCTATGTTTGTATTATATTCTTTTAAGTTTTAAGTTTAATTTTTTTTAATATTTTTGTGTTTAACATATGATTTTTTTTTAATTTTAAAATAATAAAAAAATAAAAAAAATATGAACCGGGTACCCGGTACCCGATTACCCGGGTACCCGAATTTTACGGGTACCCGAATTCCGGGTACCCGAATTTAATGGGCCGGGACAGGGGCCGTTTAAAGAGGTACCCGGACGAACCGGGTACCCGGTTTTCCGGGTACCCGAATCCCGGGTACCCGACAATTCCCACCCTAGTGATAATAGTGTCATATAGGCAAATATGCTGACTTCACATAATGACACATTAGTCAATTTTTTTTTTATATAATTGTATAAACTATAAGAAAAAACTTCTTCTGACGCGTCATTCTGTCAAGTCATTTCATGTTATTTATCAATTAGTTGACTAACAGTTTTCACCTGCAGAGGGGACATTTTGACCCAAAATAAAATGTTGGGGGTTAAATTGGTTCAAAAAAGAATAAGAGTCAAAATGACTATTCAGTTAAACGTTAGGGTATTTTTTTGGTTTTATGCCTAATAAATTATGTCAAATTAAAGTATAAGGACTAAATCTCAAATTTAAACATGACAGAGGTACCAGACATAAAAATCGACCTCATTTAGAGTCATCATAGAAGCTAAAAATAGCTTGATTCTTTTTCATATTCAATTTAAATCCTTTCTAGTGCATTGCACAGGGCTAGAGATCACTAGGCTAATTCTTTTGAAAATAGGTACTGGAATGCGAAGTTGTGAGGGATCCACTCAATGATTTTCCCCTTTTCCCTATTGCAGGATTGCTGAATGTTCTTCCACAGTGGACCAGGAATAAATTGCTCAACCATTTGCAGTAAACCAGCTGAGCAAACATCTGCATCTTTTGCAAAATACTCCATCATCTTTGGTAACATGATCTTTTGGTCTTTGTTGACACTAAAATTTGCCCGGAGGTACTCTTGTTTCGCAACTTTGAGTTCCCGGTACACTTCTTTCGGTGTGTATATTCGGACCTAGATCAAATAAGATTAGTGATTAGAAAAATGTATTGAGAACTAACTTATTTAATCCCTCAACAGGCATGAATTATGACAAATGAGTGTACCGCAGGGTCCGAATAGCTTCCCGAACTAAGTGCAAAATGCAGAAGGGGTTCCCGGGACTCGATTGCATAGTCTCTTCGAGGATCATCGACCTTAAATTTCATCGTCGAAGGAAAAAGAAACCGTAGCCACTGCAAGCAGATGAAAGTTTCATGTGATCTCGGGTTGGTTACACTTGTGCCAGCCTAACAAATGGATTTTACCTGTCCAGGGCGAGGCAACCGACATCCGAGAATCGAACTCTGTAATGTGTCTATGCTTATGGTATGGCCTCCAACATTACATGCACCCTGTATCATCGATATCGTCATCATCATCATCCGTAGGATTGTCAAATGTAAACATCCATTGCATAATCCTTTGTTGAAGTAATCAGAAAAGCTCACCTTGAGTAACAAGGACAACCTCTTCAGATTGTTTTTCGGAATACCGTAGACCAAATATGCCTGTATGAACACAGCAGAATCCATTTTTTTCAAGGGTTCTTACTCGAAAATTAAATACGAAGAAGATAAATAAGTGAAACATTACATGCATCACCAGAGAATTGTGTACATTAATCCAGAAAGCTAGCTTTTCATCATGTTTCATTCTTGTAACATCAATTTCTTCCAGCTGATAAACAAGTGACCTATAGTATTGCAGCTCATGTTCAATATCTTGTAACTTTTTGCTGTCTCTGCAAATCCCTTGAACCTTGACCGTTTTGAAGGTCGTTCCGCTGCATTCCTTCGATTTTGCGATGCGAAAGGGGCTATCGACGTGGAAGTTTAAGGATGAAAATTTCCCACACCGTGGGGTGCTCCACATATCATCAACTGATGATGAATATGAAATAGGAGAAGAAAAGTTATCATGGTTATTCAAAGGAGGGTCTGCAAGTTCACAATATATGGTTGAAATAGTCTTGATCATCTCCTCGGAAAGCCAGTTCGGTGTTCTGGGAACACGATGGGAAATGTCGGTCCCAAAATGGTCTGCCAAGCTGAGTCCAATTGAAGCATTCATCTGAGCTTTCTGGAAAAGGGAAAGAAAACAAGGAAAATCAGAAACCAGAAGTTGTCACAGTGCAACTGAAATGACATGGACTCGGATTACCTCCAACATGGACAAAGGCAGAGAATGGTATAAATCTACAGCTTTATCTACATTTCTTTGTGGAGAAGTAACCGAATAAGCCGATCCCCGAGAGAGCGAAGAATGGCTCCGATAAATGCCAGAATCCAACAGTTTCTTACTGCCCCAAACATCACTGCACTCCTTTGGAGGATTTTCTTTCTCCGGAAAAATATCATGCGTCAGAACCTCGGGAAACGTTTCTTTATGTGCCACAGAAGTTGGTTTAGGATTCTCCACTATGGTCTTCAAACACCAGACTCGTCGATCAAAAGCTTTACGGTACAATGAGAGCAGATACTTCTCCAAGTAGGCAATTTCCAATTCTAAAACTGCAACATCCTTTAACAATTCCTTAGCAGCCTGGAATTACATGAGTGAACTCATTAACTATCTATAATGTAATTATTCTGCAAAAGCATGGAAATTAAAAGTTAATTTACTTTGGGGTTAAAATTTTCAGCTGGTACATCATAGGTAAAAGGCCTACGACTTAATGCCTTCTCTAATGCATGCCGAACCGCAAATTGGTCCTGCAATCGTTCCCGAAGGTGTAGAATCTGCAGAAAAAAATGATAATATTGTAACTGAACTTTGCGCGCGCGCACACACACATATATGTATGTACGAATGGCCAATTTTACCTCTTGCTTTAAAGAGTTTTGAAATTTGGGTTTGAAAGTTTGATTCTTCTTTGCTTTAACATGGCTCTTTGTTGTGTGCTCAAATGGATAACTGTCAAAAAAATTATATACCAACCATCACCAGCTGAAAATAGAGTCAGCTAGCTCAATGACAGCTTTTAAGATACCAGAGAGTTACCTGCTGGAGCGCTTGTGTGTTGCTTCCATGGACTGCAGCTCGAAATTCGAATCGGAACCCCGCCAATTCGCTTCAGCCATGGTAATATCAATGGTATCCCCTAGTGGAGAATATAAAGTTCACTGAAACAACATTAAATGCAGCAAATACTACCATCAGATATTGACAAAATTTTCAAACCCCATAGAGAAAAAAAAAGATGGCCAGAAGGAAACATCCAAAGCCTGCATTAATTGCATCAGAATATAGTATAAGATCTGCACATATAAGGTTCACAAGAAACAATCTAATGGAATGAGACTACTCACACATATACTCTTTTGAAAGGATGAACAGACAAATTAGCTGTTTACAGTGGCTAAAGGGTTAAAAGGGTGTCAATTTTTTTGACTAGTCCCTTTGCCATAGAAAGCTATTACCACCTTTGAAAATGGCTTTTTAGGCATTTGCATTAAAAGAAGTAAAATCAGTATTTGTTGTGCCTTTGTGGGCTTTCAATCATGTATTTTGAACTTTACATTTCATTTTGTTCCTATGCCATTCAAGCCAGGGGATCCACTTTGATTAGGCTCCACCAAGGAATGCTTTGTGCATGCAAATTATATGGCTTTTAAGCCGCTTCATGACAGAGATATGCTACAGCAAAAGTAATAATAATAAGTGCATGAATGCATGCAAACCATCATTTCTTGACTTAGCTAACTTTGATATTACATGTATGGCTGGTCAATAGATTGAGGTGAACTATGTAAAACATATACTCGTATCGAATATTCACTGTCGAATTCGATTTATTTAGGATGATGTGTTGTCATCCCTTTATAATAACCAAAAGGGAGGCAACACTTAAAGGAAAAAGAATCCAAACCTCAAAAGGGCTGAAAGTTGAAGGTCAAAGAATAAATACATAAGATCAATGTTTTTGATATGAAATGACTACTTTGGTGGGCATTCCTTTGTCTAATTCCCTTTGACAAAGGGAAAAAACAACTAGAATCCAGTCCATAAAAGACTTTTGCCTTTCTCGATTCTTTATCAAAAGTTTTCTTGCCTTTCTTTTCATGGGATATGGTGCTACAAATGCAGAAAAAATATTAAAAAAGAAATTGCTTCAAATTTTCAATGCCATATTCATGAGTACTTTCGTTTCCGTTTGGTTGGTTGTCAAGAATGTTGCCATGGATCTATGATTGACTGATCTGGCTTGGACTTTTCAGGGTTTCAGAAGGCTCAGAGTCCTGCTCAATGCCGAAAGAATCGAATGGAGGACCAAGCTTATCAGTGTTGGCATCAGACATCATCGCTGGCGGGAATGGCAAAGATATCTTAAGCAAAATGCAAACATAATGAATATCTACTTTGATCTGTCAAACTTGCTGAACTTGTGGGTGACAAAGCCTTGAGGGACCTGTGCGGACCTAAAGAGGACAAGTCCTGCATATGTTCTCATGGCATCAGTCGACTCGGTCAGACCGTCATTGCCAAAAATGGGTTTTAATCAATGATCCAAGCAAACTCCATAGTTACCAACAGATGCAAAGATAAACAATTAAACGTATCTCAAAGGAGGAAACTTTGCACAACTCAAATATCAGGTTTGAGAAATTACTCATATATTCAAAAGCCTAAGGCTTCTGTACATTAAATGGATTTTCAGTTCAAACAACCTTCGAAAGATAAAAGAACCTATGGAAATCAAGAACTGATCTTCCAAATATCTCTATAAAACTGAAAAGAAGCACAAAAAGGGGGACAAAAAAGATGAAAGTAACTCATTTGAGCGGTTCTATGCTCAATCCATAAAATCATCAAACCCCATTAGATAAAGTGAAAGGTCTCTAGTTAGATCTGTACATATGTACTTATCTAGAAAAATGCCTATTAGAGAGATCAATTCCTGTCAAGAACCTCTGCTGGCAAATTTAGATCAAAGAAACCACCTCCATAACTCTCCTTTTTAGGTTGCTTCGGTGATGGGCAACCACTGTCATCTGAACTCCCAAAGCTGAAAGACCGGTCGCGTTTGCCTACATGCAATGTGTCGGTAAAATCTTTAAAATATATATGAGTTTTATATGTGTGCGTGTGTGTTGATCTCCAAAAAGAAAAGTGCACATACCACTAGTGCCGCAATCGGATGGAAGGCATTTACCAGTAGTAGTACTGGCTTTACTATTCCGACAGGCAGCAAGCTCTGATGCTTTCTCGACGCCCTTGGATTTGTATGGAGCTATATTATGGGTATTTCGTTGGAGAGAACCCAATAAATCATTCTCAATGCATTCATACCTGCAAGCAATAGCCTCAGCACTTGAATTTAAAACTCTCTCATAAACAATTAAACATCAATTAGTAGTTGATATGTAATAACTATACTCACATTTTCTTACAAAGGTTATCAATGATCACCGAAAGATTGATTACGTGCATTCGAATCTCCATAACTTTATCATCGGTATATTGATCAAAGGGCTCTTCCAAAAACTTGGAAAGTTTCTCAACATTTGCCTCAAGCTGCTGCTGCTGATCCTCAAATAGATGCTGTTTTATTTCCCTTTCCTCATCTGTCATCTCATCCTTGAATAATTCTTCTCCAAACATGTAAAATGCAAACGGGTATGAATATGAAAGAACCCGCCTTGATCTGAAAAGTCTAAGAAGTCCATTATTTACCCAGCTGAAATCTCTAAGTCTCGATTCCCTCTCTTCTGAAATTGATACCTTCTCCAGTATAGTCTCCTTGAGTTTACTCTCAAGCTTAAACGAATCTGTATGAGCTTTATAACAGTTATGATAGTGCATATAACGATAGAGATCTCGCTTTGCCCTTTCGGTCTTGTTCTCACGGTCTTCTATGTAGCGACCACAGCTGTGACCAGCAATTCTTGACCACGTATGGTCCCGCCCAGTAGCAGCACCACACAGCCAACTGCATTAGTTGGAAAAGAGAGAAATGTGATAAAGTAAATCATTTTCACCAGTGAATAAATCATGTAAACAAACCGAATAGTATAATCATAAAAAAATTAAACAGGAGAGAGGAGGAAAACAAGTCACTTATGCTCTTCTTAATGTGGCAGCTTGTGCAAGTTCAAAAACTTTGATTTGAAAACATTTATGCCAGAACCAAACACTTAAATCTAGAGAACTAATTGTCAGCACAATAACGCTAGACAGCTTTCAGAAATTTGCAAACAGTAGTTAACATAAAAGGAAATCCTTACCAAAATGCTTGTCCGCAGATACAGCTCACAAGATTACATCCACCATTTTTCTCCACAGGTTTGTGACACTTTGGACAAGGCTTAGTATGAACAGTGATCCAATTGACTGTTTCTGATTCATCTCGGCACTTCTTCATCCAAAGCTCCCACATCATACAGGAACATGGCGAGTGTGCTTCGGATAAGCAACTAAAACAAAACTGTACACCACAAGAACACTCCACCTCACAAAATTCATCGTCCTCAACGCGTATTGCATTTCCACAATGAGGAGTACTAGGGCACCATTTAACCATCCTATTATCTTCGATGTACGACTCGAGAAGAAAACGATCAAATTTCTCCGCTAGACCAGGATGCCTTTTACCAACTAGATTTCTGACAACAGCTTCATCACAAATAGCATTGCACTTGTGTGCCATGCATCTAATGCGCTTACTTTGACCCTCATTTATCTTCACAACAAAATGTTCTGTCCAACCTGGAAAAAGGAGGAAATAAATCAACTCAATAGACTAAAATGTGCAAGCTGTTAAAACTTCAATCACTTTGTGCACACATTATGAAATTTGATATGTATTTTGAGTTGATTTGCTCATTTCTAGGGTTCAATTTGAAGAGTTCTAAGCACTGTCTACATGCTGAAGTTATATGGTACATATGCATGCTTTAAGAACAAGCTGCAGATTAAGGGAGAATTCTTACAGTCATTGCAAAAGGCATGGCCACAGTCCATTTTCGACATCTTATCACCAGGTAACTCCTCTATGCATATGTCACACATTGCTGTAGATGAAGATGACACCGGTGCCTCTGTATCCTCACTCTCAACAACAGAAACACCCGCTTCAGAAAACAAGTCCGCTTTCCCCTTCTCCACTAGAACGGAAAGCAACTTCTCAACATCCCATCGGTAATGAATTAGTAAAGTCCGAGCATGGTGCTCCCTAAGAGATAGCATCTCCATTACTCTCTGCAAATCTTTCCTCTACCAAAACAATCAATTCAATTCCAATCCTAAAACATAAAACACACATGCACGGGAAACCAAAAAAAAAAAAAGAAACGAGAAAGGGAATAAATTTTTACCTGAGCAGCTAAAAGTGATTCTTTTGTAATAACCTGCATAAAACCATAAAGGGTTACAACACAAGTATGCCCATTCTAAGAATTCAGTACAAATAAGTGCCAAAAGGAAGATGCAGATAGTATAACCCATAAAAACTATTTCACCTGTTCTACTCTATCAAGATTAATCCTCCACCCCTATGTTCTTGAAGGGGAAAACTTCAATATACACAATGCAATATAGTATAACAAAAGCACAAAACACATGCAAGAGGCTATACACATCAGATGGAGAGAAAAAATAATCAAATTCAACGATCAGCAGCTCTTCTGCTAGTGAAATTAAAGAATTCCTTAATGAGAATGCGAAAAACACATCCCCACACTACAAAAGCAATCTCAAAGTTCATTCAAATTACTCCATCCTCTCAAAATCCACAAGACACCCAAAACTACCTTTTACCAAACGAACAAAAAGCCCCCAGCTTTAAACTAAAAAAAAAACAGAAAACCCAGAATCAATAAATCAATGAGAAATTGAATTCCCAAGAAGACTATGAAAAAGGGAGGAACTTGACCTTGGTAGCGGGACACTTTGAAAGGACCCACTGTGAATCGGAGTCCTCATTCTCGAGATCGTCGAGGGAGTCTTGATCGGACGAATAGTAGTAATCCTCATCGCTGCTCCCACAATCCTCCATCGACAGATCAATCAACAGGATTCCAAATTTATCTATTACAATAATAAATATTACTGTTCTTGTTGAAAAAAGAATTGAATCGATTCGTTTCCAGTTATAATTTTACTATCTATTTGAAGAGTGTAAGAGAAGAAGAAGGATTGGAAAACCGAGTTTACAACAGAAAGAACCAATTACATGATTTCTTCTTCTTTTTTTCACATATTTAAAAGTTTGTGAGAGAGAAGGAAGATAGAGGTGGTGAACAAGATGCTTTCTTCCCTTAAATGCACACTTTTGGAAGTAGGAAACGCTGTCGTTTTAATTTTGTCCTTTGCTTTCCTTTTTTCAAATATGGCATTTTTTTATTTTTAAAAAAAATTAACAATTTTTTATTTTATAAAATAGTCTCAAATCTCTATCTCAAATCCAAAAAACCCTAAATTACCAACGTTGATTATTTCATCGGAGTTTACCACTACTGTCCTCATATGTTTCCTTCTATTTTTTCTCAACTATTATTATCGTTAACCGACGGTAGGTGTGTTGATTGATTTTTGACGATAGGTGATTGAGAAAAATAAACGGAGACATCCAACGTCGGTAGTGGTGGACTCTAACGAAGCGATAATTTAAAAACCTCATTGAGTTAGAGATTTTAAAATATTTTATGAATTTTATGTAATTTAATTTTTTATTAAAATTAAGTTAAACAGAAAAAGGTAACTATAATTAACGACGTGCACTTAAAATTATCAAAATAAAATGTTAACACTTGTTTTAAGTAAAAAATAATTTAGACATCAAAAGTGAACCTATTTTGCTATTAAGCATTTTAAACACAATAATAAGAATATTTAGTAAGAAAGATAGTACAAATTTATTATTAAAAGAGTTAATTGCAACATACATCTCAAATTATGATCTTTATTTTAAATTAATTCTTAAATTTTTAAGTGATTCAATTGCATTTTCAAGCTATGATTTTCATTTTAAATTGATTTTCAAACTTTTGACCATTCTAGTTTCATTCTAAATTACGACCTTCATTTTAAATTGGTTCATAAACTTTCGAACACTTCAATTTCATTAATAAATTATTGCTTATATCATATTATATTATTACATAATACACATCAATTTTTACATAAAAATGAACGCGCTCTAAAAGTTAAGTGACCATCGGTATAATTTACTCAATATATAAAGGATGCAAGAATTGTCCACTATAGAAAACGTTACACCAATTGTAAAGTCTCGGATATAGGGACCACGTGATTCGCATGTGATCATCCAATTACCTTAAACCACTTTGTCAATGTTCCTAATAATTGCCCGAAGAAGGAAAAATAAAAATAAAAATAAAAGGGTAAAAATGGTAACCGCTTCTACTTTTGCCTAAATTTTAAAAATTGGATAGAAGGATCATTAGTATTAAATTTTCGGTTTAATCAGTTGACACCTAATTTAATATTTTCTCCGCACTTTTTAAGTAATTTAAAAAAAATTGTATAGAAGTATTGTAAAATAATTAAATGACCATTTCATCATTAAAAAGTTAAATATGTTTTGTAGAAAAATTAAAAAAATGGTAGAAAAGAAAATATGCATACTAAACGTTGTTGAGTTTTTCAATGAGACAATTTAAATAGGGAAATTTTAAAATACAAAAGGGATAAATTTTATGGGAAAGAGGGAGTTCGTTTGGTTCTAGAGAATAAAGTCCGTTTTTTATTTTTATTTTTTTGGAAAATAGTAAAGAAAACATGTTTGGTGGTAAAATTAGAAAATGATAAACAAATTTGAATTCTGGTTGTTTCGATTTCGTATCGTTTTGGGTTCTAGTTAGTATGAATTTAGATTAATTTAAATCTGACTTGAATATGTTTGAATTATTATCTTTCAAATTTCATAATCGAATTAAATTTGATCAGGCTTATGGTTTGAATTATTTTTTAACAAGAACCCAACAAGTATCCTAGTAGAAAAATGGATAATGTTCATCCTAGGAGACACGTGTTCAAATCACTTTGTTTACAAGGTATATTTGTATTGTCAAAGGGTTAAGAATATGCATGCACAAATATTACCTTGTAATTACTTATAGACTATTCAAAAAATTATTTTTTGACAAAAGATATAATTATTTTATGGGTAAAGTACACCAATGGTCACCGAACTTTTAGCGCAAGTCCATTTTGTTCACCAAACTTTTGAAATTTTTATTGGGATCACCCAACTTTTAGTCCACTTTTATTTTGGTCCCTCCCGCTAACTTCCGTTAAAAACATTGATGTGGCACGTTAACGCTACCTTACCCTTATTTTATTTATTTTGTGTGTTATACTACTAATTTTATCTAGTATAATATATGGTTTTAAAGGATTGGTATTTATGAACTTGTGTAAAATAAACAAACAAGGAAACTTTAATGAATGTGATGATTTTTCAATCTATAATATATATGGTTTTAAAGAGTTACAATTCTAGAAATTCACTAATTGACCTAGTGGCTAAGGATACTCATCTTGTAAAATAAATAAACAATGAGACTTTAATTAGTTTATACTTGGCACAGAACATGGCAATGTCTTGAGGTTGACAACATTCGAGTGAAAAAAACCCAAGATGCCCACTCTTGGTTTTAGGGCTGTGTTAGATAAATCTTGGTGGTGGAGATGTCAATTCAAGCCTTTTGACTCATCAAAAGGGCGTAGTAGGAAATGCAAGTTTAGAAGTAAAGGGGTTCGCTCTAATCAAATGGCTAATCTCTTTGTCGAAGGCGGTCATATCTCTGAGGAAGAAAATCAGAACCATGAAACATTTTTGGCCGAGTCTGAGGCCGAAACTACCTTCAACGTGGCCGTTTCTATGGGGTTCGAGTTTAATGCTTCCAAGGAAGATGTTATCAGTAGATTGTAAAGCTTCGAGGATGAAGGTTCTTACTTTGCCTTTTTGTCTCTTTTTTATTGTCAGTCGTGTTCCATATCCTTTCCTATCTATGAGTCAAAGCTCTTCTGCCTTTCCTGAAATGTTAGAGGTCTGGGTAACCCCTTAAAGAAAAAAACGGTAAAGAAATCATGTCTGAAAGAAGGTGTCAATGTTTTGTTTATCCAAGAAATGAAACTCTCTTCCAACCGAGGCAACATTTTGCGATCCCTTTGGGGTCTTCGCAACTGTCGTATGACGTTCACAGCCACTGATGGTGCTGCCGGTGGTCTAATTACAACTTGGGACCTTGATTTCTTTCGAGCCGAGAAGGAAATTATTTCAGATAAATTTATCGCTTTACAAGGACTCTTTTGTAAGTGTAGTCTTAAAGTGTGCCTTGTTAATATCTATGCTCCTAATGACGTTGTGCTTCGCATGAGTTTTTTTGAATCGTTACAAGCCACTCTAGCTCCCATGCAGGTTCCTCTAGTTACTAGAGGGGACTTTAATTGCATTTTTTACAACCATGAGAAGACTAGATGTGCCTTCAACCAGAGGTCTACAAACAATTTCAAGGATTTTATCGAGGGTCTGTGCCTCATCGACCTACCTCTTGTAGGGGATAGCTTTACCAGGTTTGTGGGTCGCAATTTGCCAGTGGCAAATCGCCTAGACAGGTTGCTGGTGTATCCTGATATTATAGCGTGTTGGCCTTTCTTGAGCCAATCCTACCGGCGTAAGGGCTTATCAGACCATTTCCCCGTTGTCCTGAAACATATATCAACCTTTTCTGGCCCAAAACCTTTCAAATGGTTTCATTCTTGGGCAGATGAGTCGGGGTACCTAGAGACCATCAAACATACATGTGTGAATGAGTGTGGTAAGGGTGTGCGCTCATTGCTAAATGACTGCAAATTGACTTCAAAACAATGGTTGTCAGCCAACAGGGCTGCTGGTAGTGAGTCAATCGATCAGCTTGAAAATCGTATCCATAATCTTGAAGTCAAATTGTGTTTTGGAGTTGCAAACGATGTTGATGCTCGTGAAGTGATTTTGTTGAGAAATCGACTCTAGCAGCTCCTTAGGAGGGAAGAAAGGTTTGACTTAAAAAATCTCGTCTGAAGTGGTTCAAAGAAGGCGACCGAAATACCAAGTTCTTTCACCTTATTGCTTCTGATCATAAAAAGAGGAATCAAGTCGGCTGTTCGACTTGGCAATACGGTACTCAATGAGCCTTCTGAAGTTATCCATGCCTTTGAAAATCATTTCAGGCACGCTTACAATGAGAGTAACACTATTAGTCTGCTAAACTGGGATGCACAATTCAAACATCTTAGCCCCGATTCTGTAGCTAATTTGGAGGCCTCTTTTTCGATGAAAGAAGTCTGGGATGCTATCTCTTCCGTTGATGGTTCTCGCGCCCCTGGTCCTAACGAGTTTAACATTCTTTTCTTCCAGAAATATTGAGGTTTTATTCATACGGAGGTGACGAATTTTTTAGTAACTTTTACGAAGGGAAAGGGTTTGACATGGCCCTTAATTATTCTTTCATCAGGTTGATCCCTAAAGTGCAGTCTCCGTTAAGCTTCGACGACTACCGACCCATTAGCCTTGTTGGCAGCATGTACAAAATCCTAGCTAGAGTTTTGGCTAGAAGACTATCAAGGTGTATTAGTGAGGTCATCTGCGATTTCCAGTTTGCTTTCACTCCAAGCAAATTGTTGAGTGGATCGATTGAATGATCAAGACCAAGAGGGGGTGAATTGGGATTTAAAAACTTTGTGGTGTGGATGGGCAATTAAAAATGAAGAACAAAGGATTTTAGATTGGTTCAAGTTCCAAATGAACTCTACATCCACTACCTTAACTACCACTAAGGATTCCAACAATTCACTATTTGTTCTTCCCCGTTTCAAGGCTTAGGAGGTAACCTTTACACAACCGGTCAAATTTTCTACCCAAAATTTGACCAAACCCTCACAAATAATCAAAGAAGAAATTGGACAAGAAGTATATCTCTCAAATACAAATTTGTCCCTTGAAGTACAACACTCAACCCAAATTTGAAGATAAAATAAGAATTGGATACAACTCAATTTGGGAATTACATGAGATTGGAAATTAGGCACACTTGAGGTTGGATTTTTGCTTGAATATTTGTCTTTAATGCAATTGTTGTTGCTGGTCTTCAAAGAGCTTCAATTTACACTTCTTCTATCAATTCTAGCCGTTTGGGTGGTTAGGGAATTGAATAGAGCCGTTGGGACCCTCTCTTTCCACCATAAATGCACTTCTGCAGCTATCTGTATCGGTACACGGGGAGCCGTATTGATACCTGTCTCAAAAAATAAAGAGTCGTTGTACATAATAAAGAGGGGGTATCGAAGCGCACGTAGGCGTATCAGTACGGGACAGGGAGTGTGTCAAAACGGATAAGACCGTATCGATACCTTTTTCTCAACTTAGCTCACTGGAAGTTTCCGTTTCGATACGAGGGTTTAGCGTATCGATACGGGTCAACTGCCATTTTAAATGTTGGTTACCTAACAACTGACACCAACGGTCGAAAGCATTTAAAACAATTCGAATTCAAAATTCAATTAAAACCGTATCGATACGGGTGAAGCCGTATCGGTACACCATTCAAACTCCTTCAGTTTTATAGAGGGACGTATCGATACAGATGTAATCTGTTTCGATACGCTGTTTTGATACGATGAGGGGCATATCGAAACACGTCTTTCCAGTAGCCAACTTTGTAAAAAAAGGTATTGATACGGCTGGATGCGTATCGATACACCTGGACGATTTTCAATACTTTGGCTTTGAAACACTTAGAAAATATTTGGAGTTTTGAGTTTTTCAAATCAGTTTTAAAGTGTTGGGTGATTTAAAACTTATTAAAGGGACTTAGAAATCAATTTCAAGTTTTTCAATTTGATCATTAACAATTTAATTATATCAAAATCAAACATAGGTTTCACAATCTCCCCCTTTTTGATATAGCAAAACCAAAACTTGAAATTTTTGACACTTTGAAAAACTTTGCAAAATTAACTCCCCCTTAATATGAGCTAGGTAACTTTTAAGTTGAAAATCTAAATATTTAAGTGTTGTGAGCTCCCCTCTCCCATTTTTTGTTAGATAAAAAATAATTGAGACAATGTAAAGTGCATAACTTAGGCAAAAGTATAAATAGGCAAGCAACAAAATTATCATTAAGTTCAAAATAAAGCATAACATCAACTTAAAAATCTAAAATAACAGAAAATCAAAGCATATGTTTAAAATAAAGTAAACTTAATCCTAAAAACATGAAGAAAATGTGCATAAATAAAATATCCTAGATGATATGCATGGAATGCAAGGAGAGGCTACTAGGCATCATCATCGCCTTCTTCATCATCTTCATCTTCATCCACAATTGGATCATCATTCCTTATGCTATTACGCCACTCATCATGGAAATCGGTGAGAGAGATATTCATAGAATTGTGATCGCTTTTAAGAGATGTGAGGCAATTCTCCATATTTTCCAAACGAGTATCAATCGTGGTAAACCTCGAAGCCATCTCCGTACGCAATCCCGTGAATTGCTCATTAAGGAAAGTCATTAGAGCATCCATGGAAGGTGGAGGAGCTTGAGGAACTTGTTCACCTTGAGGATTTGCAAATTGTTCTGCGGCCTCGGTAGGAAGCTCGGATAGACGTAACTAACTACCATTAAAATAATAGAACTTACCCCTTGCAAGAGAGCGTTCATCGATTGGGTCGGTGAGGGGAGTTGGGAAGTCATGCGAGCAATCAATCTCCTTTTGTAGAAAGAAGTAGCTTAGAGCCGTGTCATAGGTGAAGGAAGTGACAAGAGTGGTGTGGCGATGTTGCACAAGATAAACAATCTCCGCAAACATGATACGGGCAAGGTTTGGACGTTTTCTCTCACGGAAGCAACGAATCCAAAAGTCATCCACTTGACGGATGATAGAGTACTTCCCTCCAGAGGGCCTAAACCACCAAGAGACCATCAAATGGAGGATCCGATCTTGAGCATTTAGGGCGGTGGCGGAACCACTAAGAACATGGCCTAAAGCATTCTCATCATCTAGGACTTCATCCTCCAACTTAAAGACCTCACAAATAGAATTGACATCTATAGTGACTTTCTTGGCCATGAGATAGGAATTAACTGCGGTAACAACCCCATCACGATTAGCACAACATTTGGCATTAGCATAAAAGATTAAAACCAAAATGCGAAAATAAAACCCAGGAATGGATAAAATATCCATAAACTTCCATAGTTGGAGCAAAGGTAGATATTCAAACTTGAATCGCTCCGAGTCAAGAAAAGGAATAGAGATTACCCTTTCCGGACAGATCTTGTAGTTTTGGAATTGACGAAAATAGGTGAGAGCTTCTTGGGTTTGAAAAGAGTGTTGATAGATTTGAGTGAGATTCGGACGAGCACCCTCTCCAGTATTGGATGTTTCACCGGTTTCATTAAGACGTGATCGCTTCCTAGAAGGGGCCATGAATTACAAAACAAATGTATGCATTAAGATCTCTTCATTCAACTCATTGAAAAATCAAAAATCAAGGTAAAAAAAAATTTACAAAAAAAAAAATTTGAAAAGAAAATTTGAAAAACAAGTTTTGTTAAGAAGACAAACATAAAAACAAAACAAAAAAAATTGAAAATGAAAATAAAAAGAAAAATAAAAAGAAAAAGAAATGGTTTTACCTTGATAGTGATTAGAGAAGAATGGAAGAAAGGCCTAGCACCAAATTGATGAAAAAGCCTTAGAGCTTTGCTTGATTCGAAACCCTCTTGATGTTTTTGAGTTGTGGTGTGAAAATATGAGGGATGAAGAGGCTATTTATTGGCTGAAAATAGATAGGGTTTTTAGGGTTTTGAGGAATTTTAATTTTGGTAAAAGTTGAACACTTTAAATGCCAAATTAAAGCAGTCTGCGCAATCGCGTATCGATACGCCTGAGGGTGTATCGATACGGGGGTAAAAACGTAATTCCCATAAAAATTCCCGTTGAAGGATCATATCGAAACGGATGCAATCCGTATCAAAACGATTGTAGCTCGTATCGAAACGAGTTTGACCGTATCGATACCCGTTTAAGGCAAAATGTATTCTGGGAAACTAATGAAGTACGAGTATCGATACGCGTAGGGCCGTATCGATACCCTAAGCCCAGAAATACATTTTAGGCCTAAAGAATAACCATAAGCTCGATTCTAACACATCCTAAAGGAATGCAAATGATGAATGAGCAGTTCTAAGCATATTTTAATAGAATCATACTCCCCTAGCTATAGGCATGGATATTTTCAAGAGTTACAACACACAAACATGCAATTTCACAAGATCAAGCAATTTTAAGCACAAAAGAGGTCCTAAAAGGTCAAGATAGGCTAGTTAGACCTAACTCTCTCCTAAGGGACCAAAAATGCTCTTTGTCTAAAGGTTTTGTAAATATGTCCGCTAATTGATTTAAGGTGTCAACATACTCTATAACAACATCTTCTTTAAGGACATGGTCTCTAATGAAATGATGCCTTATTTCTATGTGTTTGGTTCTAGAGTGTTGGATGAGATTTTTTGTCAAACATATGGCACTAGTGTTATCACACTTAAGGGGTATGGTTTCAACTTTAATACCATAATCTAAGAGTTGTTGCTTCATCCAAAGGACTTGAGCACAACAACTCCCTAAGGATATGTACTCGGCTACGATGGTAGATAAGGCTACACTATTTTGTTTCTTAGAGAACCAAGATATGAGCATACTACCTAGGAATTGACAAGTTCCCGAAGTACTCTTCCTATCGATTTTACACCCCCCATAATCCGCATCTGAATAAGCAAGAAGGTTGAAGGTGGAGTCTCTAGGGTACCAAAGACCTAAACAAGGAGTATCTCTAAGGTACCTAAAGATTCTCTTAACGGCTATAAGGTGAGACTCTCTAGGACTAGCTTGAAACCTAGCACACAAGCAAACACTAAACAAGATATCCGGTCTACTTGCGGTAAGGTAAAGCGATGATCCAATCATAGAACGGTAAAGCTTAGAGTCAACACACTAACCTCCTTCATCTTTGTCAAGCTCTGTAGATGAGCTCATATGTGTGGCTTGAGGCTTTGCATTCTCCAAGCCAAACTTCTTGAGCATATCCTTTATGTACTTTGCTTGATTGATAAAGGTGCCATCCTTCCTTTGCTTGATTTGGAGTCCCAAAAAGAATGAGAGCTCCCCCATCATGCTCATCTCGAATTCACCTTGCATTAGCTTAGCAAACTCTTTGCAATGACATTCGTTAGTAGAACCAAAAATAATATCATCAACATAAATTTGTACTACTAAGATGTCATTTTTATACATTTTTATGAAAAATGTAGTGTCCACCTTTCCTTTTTCAAAACCTTTTTCAATTAAAAAGTTAGAAAGTCTTTCATACCAAGCTCTAGGAGCTTGTTTTAAACCATAAAGAGCTTTAGTGAGTTTGAAAACATGATTTGGAAATTTTGAGTCTTCAAAACCCGGTGGTTGTTCTACATACACTTCTTCATTTATAAAACCATTTAAAAATGCGCTTTTAACATCCATTTGAAAAAGCTTGAATTCATGATAACATGCGTATGCAAGCAACATCCTAATGGCCTCCATTCTAGCTACGGGTGTATAGGTTTCATCAAAATCTATTCCCTCTTCTTGAGTGTAACCTTGTGCTACTAGTCTAGCTTTGTTTCTCACAATGTTACCACTCTCATCTAGTTTATTCCTAAAGACCCATTTAGTTCCTATAGTAGATTGATTACTAGGCCTATCAACTAATGTCCAAACGTTACTTCTCTCAAATTGATTTAACTCTTCTTGCATAGCCATAATCCAAAAATCATCTTTCAATGCTTCTTTTATATTCTTAGGCTCAATGCATGAGATAAATGCAACATGATTCATTAGTCTAAGAGAAGATCGAGTGGTTACGCCCTTGGATGGATCACCCAAGATTTCACCATCTTTGACATAGTTGAACTCCCTTGGGTAGCTCACTTCCTTTTCCTCAAGAGCCAAGTCCTTCAAGGCTTCAAGAGGTGGATCTTGTGTATCCTCTTCTTTTGTTGGAATCTCATCCTCCTTTGAAGCTTGTCCTCCATCAAAGACATTTATGATTCCTAGATCATCATCATAATAAGAATCCTTCCTTGGAAGGAGGTTATCATCGAATACAACATGTATAGATTCTTCTACTACTAAAGTTCTCTTGTTAAATACACGGGAGGCTTTAGAGGTTAAAGAGTACCCTATGAAAATAACATCATCACTTTTTGCATCAAATTTACCTAAGTTGTCTTTTCCATTATTAAAAAAAAAACACTTGCAACCAAATGGATGAAAATAGCTAATGTTAGGCTTTTTAGATTTTAAAATCTCATAAGGTGTTTTCTTTAAAATTGGCCTAATCATTACTCGGTTAACAATGTAGCAAGCGGTGTTTTTGGCTTCCGCCCAAAACTATTTAGGTAAATTGTTTTCACAAAGCATGGTTCTAGCCATTTCTTGTAAAGTTCTATTTTTCCTCTCAACTACCCCATTTTGTTGAGGAGTTTGAGGAGCCGAAAAATTGTGGCTAATACCATTTTCATTTAAAAACTCTTCAAACCCTAAGTTTTGAAATTCGGTTCCATGATCACTTCTAATATGTGAAATTCTAAGTTCAAGATCATTTTGGGTTAGTTTTGAAAACGTGATGAATTTTTCTAAAGCCTCATCTTTAGTACTTAAAAATAGAACCCAAGTAAATCTAGAAAAATCATCTACAAGAACAAATGCATAAGATTTACCACCCAAGCTCATAGTCCTAATTGGCCCAAATAAATCCATATGGATAAGTTGTAAACACCTACTTGTAGAAACATCATTAATGGATTTAAAGGAAGTCTTATGTTGTTTACCCTTAGAGCATGCATCACAAATTTTATCGTTTGAGAACTTAATCTTGGGTAAACCTCTAACTAGATCAAGGGAAACTAATTTTTCTAAAACACTAATGCTAGCATGTCCTAGTTTCCTATGCCACAACCATGCATCATTTTCATTTTGAGCTACTAAACATGCATGAGATGTATGTATGTCATCTAGATGCACCATGTAAATGTTACCTATGCGATGACCTATTAGCATAATATTATTAGATTTAATGTCAACAATTTTGCACCCATTTTTATCAAATAAAACATTAAATCCTTTATCACACAATTGACTTATGCTCAACAAATTATGTTTAAGACCATCGACATACAAGACATTTTCAATAAGAATAGTAGAGTGATTACCTATGGAGCCAATACCTTTAATGTGGCCTTTGGAGTTGTCACCAAATGTCACCACTCCTCCACTTTTTGGCTTTAGATCCATGAATCTACTCTTGTCTCCGGTCATATGCCTCGAGCATCCACTATCAAGGTACCATGAGTTTTGACTTTGTACTTTGGCCTTGTAGCACTGCTCCCCCTACAAAAAAAGATATTAAACTTTTGTTTTTGGTACCCAAATCATTTTGGGTCCACAAGTGTTAGCTCCCAATAACTTGGTTCCCTTAGGAATCCAAGGTGACATAGCAACAATGTTATTTGATTTTACAAGTTCCTTAGGAACCCATACACTTCTAATCCTTTTAGTTCTACTATGTCTAGGAAAGCTACTTTGTTTCTAGTTATTAGTCTTTTTCTTAGGTTGGTTTGTTTTAGAGGATTCACCTATTTCATGCTTCACACTACTAACATTTTTAAAAGACTCTTTGAGCTTGTTAAGCTCCCCTAACACCTTTTGGTGTTCATTATTGCATTGAGAAATAAGATTATTAAGGTCAACATTTTCATCTTAGAAGAATTTTAGTTCATCTTTCAACCCTAAAATCTTTTTCTCAAATTTTAAATTAGCTTGAGAAAGAGAGTCATTTTTATCTTTTAATTTCGAAATAATTTTCTTATTCCTAATGACCGACTCTTTATATTTCTCAACTAATTCATCATAGACCTCTTGCAACTTATCATATGCATCATTTAATTCATCATATGTAAAATCTAAAGATGATGAGTTAGAGGTTACCATGGAGGAGTCTTCCACAAGTGCCATGAGGCAAAGGTTGGCCACTTCTTGTTCGTCATCCTCGGATGACTTCTCATCACTCAAAGTAGCAAGCTTGGCTTTGAGCTTCTTGTTCTTCTCAAAGCCCTTCTTCTTGAGTTGAGGGCACTCCAAACGAATGTGGCCGAGTTTATTGCACTCGAAGCAAATGATTTGATCCCTCTCTTCTTCTTTGTTTTTACCTTTGAAGTCCATCTTCCTTTGAATTTTTCTTCCACGGTTGGACCTCATGAATCGAGAGAACTTCTTGGCTATCATAGCCAATTCTTCAAGGTCACCCTCCTCACTAGAAGAGCTTTCCTCAAGTAATGAAGCTTTGAGAGCTATTCCCATTTCTTATTCTTTTCCACCTCTAGATTCTCTACTCTCTTCTCTTACTTCTTCTTCTCTTCTTCCCTTCCTTGCTTCATAATCTCATGAGTGAGGAGAGAACCCACTAGCTCATCAAGCTTTAGAGTCTTCAAGTTTTTGGCCTCTATGATGATGGTTCTCTTCCCATCCCAAGATTCGGGAAGTGAGTAAAGTAGCTTCTGGACAAGCTTGTCTTCCGGAATAGTCTCTCCAAATCCTTTGAGCCCATTGACAATGGTTGAGAAGTGATCAAACATCTTGGACACCGTTTCGTCGAACTCCATCTTGAAATTCTCATAGCTAAGATTGAGAATTCCAATCTTGGTTTCCTTCACATCATTAGTTCCTTCATAGGTGGTCTCAAGAGTATCCCATACTTCCTTGGCACTCTCAATGGATGAGACTTTGGAATAGATGTCGGGTCCAAAGGAGCAAAAGAGCATGTGAAAAGCTTTGTCATTTATTTGAATCTTCTTCCTTTCATCTTCACTCATCTCTATCTTTTTCTTCAAAACCATCTATCCTTCATTGTCTTGCTTCAATGGAATGTAAGGACCATCTTCAATGACATCCCACACCAAGTAATCACTGGACTTGATGAAGAGGCGCATCCTATTCTTCCAAAAAGGATAGTTGTCACCATTGAAGAATGGTGGCTTTGTGGTGGATTGTGACTCATACATACTTGATCCGGAGGTAGAAGCCATGTCTTGATTTTTTTGTTGATCACACTCTTTCTAGGAACTCCTCTTGTGGTTGTGAATCCTTCAAAGAGGTAGGCTCTGATACCAATTGTTGAGTTGATCGATTGAATGATCAAGACCAAAAGGGGGGTGAATTGGGATTTAAAAACTTTGTGGTGTGAATGGGCAATTAAAAATGAAGAACAAAGGATTTTAGAATGGTTCAAGTTCCAAATGAACTCTACATCCACTACCTTAGCTACCATTAAGGATTCCAACAATTCACTATTTGTTCTTCCCCTTTTCAAGGCTTAGGAGGTAACCTTTACACAACCGGTCAAATTTTCTACCCAAAATTTGACCAAACCCTCATAAATAATCAAAGAAGAAATTGGACAAGAAGTATATCTCTCAAATACAAATTTGTCCCTTGAAGTACAACAATCAACCCAAATTTGAAGATAAAATAAGAATCGGATACAACTCAATTTGGGAATTACAAGAGATTGGAAATTAGGCACACTTGAGGTTGGATTTTTGCTTGAATGTTTGTCTTTAATGCAATTGTTGTTGCTGGTCTTCAAAGAGCTTCAAATTATACCTCCTCTATCAATTCTAGCCGTTTGGGTGGTTAGGGAATTGAATAGAGCCGTTGGGATCCTCTCTTTCCACCATAAATGCATTTCTGCAGCTATCCGTATCAGTACACGGGGAGCCGTATCGATACCTGTCTCAAAAAAGAAAGAGCCGTTGTACATAATAAAGAGGGGGTATCGAAATGCACGTAGGCGTATCGGTACGGGACATGGAGTGTATCGAAACGGATAAGACCGTATCGATACCTATTTCTCAACTTAGCTCACTGGAAGTTTCCTTTTCGATACGAGGGTTTACCGTATCGATACAGGTCAACTGCCATTTTAAATGTTGGTTACCTAACAACTGACACCAACGGTCGAAAGCATTTAAAACAATTCGAATTCAAAATTCAATTAAAACCGTATCGATATGGGTGAAGCCGTATCGGTACACCATTCAAACTCCTTCAGTTTTACAGAGGGGCGTATCGATACAGATGTAATCTGTTTTGATACGCTGTTTCGATACGATGAGAGGCGTATCGAAACACGTCTTTCCAGTAGCCAACTTTGTAAAAATGGTATCGATACGACTGGAGGTGTATCGGTACACCTGGACGATTTTCAATACTTTGGCTTTGGAACACTTAGAAAATATTTGGAGTTTTGAGTTTTTCAAATCAGTTTTAAAGTGTTGGTGATTTAAAACTTATTAAAGGGACTTAGAAATCAATTTAAAGTTTTTCAATTTGATCCTTAACAATTTAATTATATCAAAATCAAATATAGGTTTCACACAAACAAATTTTAGACTATGCTTTCATTGCCAACAAGATTGTTGATTTGGTAAAAAAAAGAGGCGATGAATCTGTTATTTTCAAGGCAGATTTCCGAAAAGCTTACGATACTGTCGACTGGTCATTTCTTTTGTTCGTTATGGGCATAATGGGATTTGGTTCCACGTGGTGCAAGTGGATTAAACAGTGCATCTCAACATCATCCATTTTAGTAGTAATCAATGATACTCCATCCAAATCGTTTAGGACTAAGACAGGGTTGCGCCAAGGTTGCCCTCTGTCCCCTCTGCTTTTTAATCTTGTTGCTGAAGGCTTAAGCATCACCCTCTACAAAGTGGTTAACTTGGGTTTATTCAAGGGTATTAAAATCGACGAGGAACTAGAAATTTCACATCTCCAATTTGCCGACAACTTGATTATCTTCGCTGAAGCAAATGACTCTCAAGTTCGTAACATCAAAAGGGTCCTCAAATTTTTTGAGTTGGTGGCAGGATTAAAATTAAACCTAAAAAAGGCTAACTTGTTTGGTGTAAACATTCCCGATAGTTATCTTGAGATGATATCGGGGTCAATTGGATGTTTCAAAGGACCACTTCCTTCCTCCTATTTGGGTATCCTTTTCGGTGCATCAAGGAACAATGTAGAGCCGTGGAATCCGATTGTTGAGAAGTTTAGGAGCTGGTTGGATGGTTGGAAAGGAAGCACTCTTTGGATGGGAGGGCGTTTAACTCTTGTAACCCCCTTAGCCTGTTCTAGTCGTAAGACCGAACCAAGTGAGCTACACAGGGAAAACTGAAGAAAAACCCGTTAAGGCTTCCCTTCGATTAGCAACCCTTTAGCAACCTTTTATTAACTTTTTATCTTTTCCAGAGGCTTCACATTAATCCTACATGTTCATGCAAGAAGCGGTTAAAACCTCGCTCAATTGGACATCAATTCGAAGTCCAATTGGCCCTTACAGTGATAAGGGACCAAAACGCAAAGAAACAAAACGCTAGAACGGTCTAAAACTAACAAAAGAGACACATGTTTCGAAATAGACCAAGCTTGTTTCGATACTACCAATTCCAGTTGAAAAACGTACCGAAAAGGGGCTCACCTGTTTCAAAACCAAAATGCTTGGAACGATTCCCCTGCCTTAGATACAACAGAGGTGTATCAAAACGACCCCGTGTTTCGATACAGGCCTAATATGGCCTTAGGATCTTGGAACGACCCTTATGTGTTTCAGAACATCTAGGCTAAATATGCAAACCGTATCGAAACGGTAGTAGCTGTTTTGAAACACATACCAGAGTTAGACTCAAAGCAGCAACTATAAACACTCAAACATGATTCATACAACATGGTAATATCATAAACAAACATTCTATAGGCAAAAGGTCCTAGCACAACCAACCACGGTGCATTAAAACATATGTGAAACCGATAAACTAATTTTGATATAACTAAAGAATTTAAGGACTAATTTGAAAAAGAGAAAACAAATTTTTAATTCCTCAAACCTCTTTATATATTTAAAGGAAAATGGTTAAGTTAAAAACTCAACTTATCAAAACTTTTCTAAGTGTTTTTGAAGCCAAAACAATGATTTTCGAGTCACCGTTTCGGAACGGTCATTGGGCATTTCGGAACACTTTTGAAACTATTAACATCTGTTTCGAAACAGATGAAGAACATCGGAACGGTTTGACCCGTTTCGATACGGTAGTATCGAAACGACCTCAAACGTTTTGAAACGTCATTCAAACCTAGTTTTAAAAATATGACCGTTGAAGTTTTTAACTGATTTTAAGATTGTCGTTAAGGCGTATCGAAATGCCTCTAAGCCGTTTTAATACAGGCTTTGACAGTGGCAAAGTGTTTCGAAACGAGTTTCGAAACGGGCTCTTAGCGTATCGAAACGATCGTGCCCATTTCGGTACGGTCTATTTAATACACCCCAACGGCTCTTTCTTTTTTGGTCTGTTTCAAAATAGGATCGGGCATTTCGAAACGGGTGGTTGCAGACTGCACTTACGAAGAGAAGATAACATCCCAACGGCTCTATTGATGAATGCAACAACCCAACGGCTAGAATTCAATGAGAATGTATAAAAGAGACCTCTAAAAGCTTCAGAAACAACTATTGATCTCAAAAGAAACATCCAAACATCAAAGCCAAGCATTTGTGCCAAAATCCCATCATTTCTTGTAAACCTCAATTGTGAATTGTAATTTCCATTCTTATCTATTCAATTGGGTTGAGTGCTTGTAATTGGGCTACATTTTGTATTGAGAGATACTTATTTTAGCCATCATCTTCTTTGTAATTCTTGTGTGAGGATTGAGTCAAATTTTGGGTAGAAAATTTGACCGATATTGTAACGGTTACCTCTTTAGCCTAGAAAAGGGGAAGAACAATTAGTGGAATTGTTGGAAAATCCTTAGTGAAGCTAAGGTAGTGGATGTAGAGTTCGATTGAAACTTGAACCAATCTAAATCCTCTTGTCCATCAATTTTTATTTTCCACTCCACCACGAAAAGTTCAAAAATCCAATTCACCCCTTCTTGGCTTATATCATATCATTGATCCACTCAACAATTGGTATCAGAGTCTACCTCTTTGAAGGATTAACAACCACAAGTGGAGTTCCTAGGAAGAGTGTGATCATCCAAAAATCAAGCCATTACATCTACCTCCGGGTCAAGCATGTACGGGTCTCAATCAACCACAAAACCGCCTTTCTTCAACGATGATAGCTATCCATTTTGGAAGAACCGGATGTACCTCTTCATCAAATCTAACGATTATCTAGTTTGAGATGCCATTGAAGATGGTCCCTATGTTCCAATGAAGAGAGATGAAGAAGGAAGATTGGTGCTAAAGAAGAAAATTGAGATGAGTGAAGGAGAGAAAGAAGATTCAAATCAATGATAAAGCTCTTCACATGTTGTTTTGCTCTTTCGACCCCGACATCTACTCCAAAGTTTCCTCCATTGAAAGTGCCAAGGAAGTGTGGGATACACTAGAGACCACTTATGAAGGAACAAGTGATGTGTAGGAGACTAAGATTGGAATTCTCAATCTTAGCTATGAGAATTCAAAATGGAGCCGACGAAACCTTGTCCAAGATGTTCGATCGCTTCTCAACAATCGTCAACGAGCTCAAGGGTTTTGGAGAGACAATTCCGGAAGACAAACTTGTCCGGAAGCTACTTTACTCACTTCCCGAGTCTTGGGATGGGAAGAGAACCGCCATCATTGAGGCTAAAAATTTGAAGACACTCAAGCTTGATGAGCTAGTGGGTTCCCTCATAACACATGAGACAATGAAGCAAGGAAGGGAAGATGAAAAGAAAAAGAAAGATAGAAGAGTGGAAAAGCTAGAGGTAGAAAAGAAGAGGAAGATAGGAGTTGCTCTCAAAGCTTCACTACATGAGGTCCAACCGAGGAAGGAAGATGCAAAGAAAAATGGACTTCAAAACCAAAAACAAAGAAGAAGAGATGGATCAAATCATTTGCTTCGAGTGCAAAAAACCCGGTCACATTCATTCAGAATGCCCTCAACTCAAGAAGAAGGGCTTTGAGAAGAAGAATAAGCTCAAAGCCAAGCTTGCTACTTGGAGTGACGAGGAGTCATCCGAGGATGACGAACACGAAGTGGCCAACCTTTGCCTCATGGCACTTGAGGAGGATTCCTCCATGGTAACCTCTAACTCATCATCTTTTGATTTTGATGAATTTCATGATTCTTATGATGAGTTACAAGAGGTATATGATGAATTTGTTGAGAAATATAAAGAGTCGGCCATAAGAAATAAAAATATTATTTCCCAATTAAATGCTAAAAATAACTCACTTTCTCAAGCTAATTTAAAATTTGAGAAAAAGATCTTAGGTCTACAAGATGAAATTAAATTCTTTCAAGATGAAAATATTGACCTAAATAATCTTATTTCTCAATGAAATAGTGAACACCAAAGGGTGTTAGATGAGCTTAACAAGCTCAAGGAGTCTTTCAAAAATATTGGTAGTGTGAAAAATGAGATAGGTGAATCCTCTAAAACTAACCAACCTAAAAGAAAGACATATAACTACAAAAAAATAGCTTCCATAGACATAATATAATTAAAAAGATTAGAAGTGTATGGGTTCCTAAGGAACTCGTCAAATCTAATAATGTTGTTGCTATGTCACCTTGGATTCCTAAGGAAACTAAGCTTTTCAGAGCTAACACTCGTGGACCCAAAAGGATTTGGGTACCAAAAACCAAAGTTTAACATTTTTGTTTGTAGGGGGAGCATTGCTACAAGGCCAAAGCACAAAGTCAAAACTCATGGTACCTTGATAGTGGATGCTCGAGGCACATGACCGGAGACAAGAGTCGATTCATGGACTTAAATCCAAAAAGTGGAGGAGTAGTGACATTTAGTGACAACTCCAAAGGCCACATTAAAGGTATTGGATCCACAGGTAATCACTCTACTATTCTCATTGAAAATGTTTTATATGTCGACGGTCTAAAATATAATTTATTGAGCATAAGTCAATTATGTGATAAAGGGTTTAATGTCTTATTTGATAAAAATGAGTGCAAAATTGTTGACATTAAATCAAATAATATTATGCTCATTGGTCATCGCATAGGTAATATATACATGGTGCATCTAGATGACATTCATACATCACATGCATGCTTTGTTGCTCAAAATGAAAATGATGCATGGCTATGGCATATGACACTAGGACATGCTAGCATTAGTGTTTTAGAAAAATTAGTTTCCCTAGATCTAGTTAGAGGTTTACCCAAAATTAAGTTCTCAAATGAAAAAATTTGTGATGCATGCTCTAAGGGTAAACACATAAATCATCCTTTAAATCCATTAATGATGTTTCTACAAGTAGGTGTCTACAACTTATTCACATGGATTTATTTGGGCATATTAGAATTATAAGCTTGGGTGGTAAATCTTATGCGTTTGTACTTGTTGATGACTATTCTAGATTTACTTGGGTTCTATTTTTAACTACTAAATATGAAGCTTTATAAAAATTCATCACTTTTTCAAAATTGTCTCAAAATGATCTTGAACTTAAAATTTCTCATATTAGAAGTGATCATGGAACCGAATTTCAAAATCTTGGTTTTGAAGAATTTTTAAATGAAAATGGTATTAGCCACAATTTTTCGGCTCCTCGAACTCCTCAACAAAATGGGGTAGTTGAGAGGAAAAATATAACTTTACAAGAAATGGCTAGAACCATGCTTTGTGAAAACAATTTACCTAAATACTTTTGGGGGGAAGCCACAAAGATTGCTTGCTACATTGTAAATCGAGTAATGATTAGGCCACTTTTAAAGAAAACACGATATGAGATTTTAAAATCTAAAAAGCCTAACATTAGCTATTTTCATCTATTTGGTTGCAAGTGTTTCGTTTTAAACAATGGAAAAGATAACTTAGGTAAATTTGATGCTAAAAGTGATGAAGCTATTTTCTTAGTTTATTCCTTAAACTCTAAAGCCTATCGTGTATTTAATAAAAGAACTTTAGTAGTAGAAGAGTCTATTCATGTTGTATTCAACGATAACCTTTTTCCGAGGAAGGATTCTTGTGGTGATGATGATGATGTAGGAATCCTTGATGCCTTTGATGGAGGACAAACTTCAAAGGAGGATGAGATTCCAACAAAAGAAGAGGATACACAAGATCCACCTCTTGAAGCCTTGAAGGACTTGGCTCTTGAGGAAAAGGAACTGAGCTACCCAAGGGAGTACAACTATGTCAAAGGTGGTGAAATCTTGGGTGATCCATGTAACCCCCTCGTCCCGGTCTGGTAGGATGACCGGTCCGAGTGGGCCACACGGGGAAAACCGAAGCGAAACCCGTTAAGGTTTCCCCTCGGTTAGCAACCCGGAAAATTTCTTTTAACATTAGTCTTATCTAGATGCAATTATAATTCCTATGTGAAGCACAGCAGCGGAAGAATCAAACAACGCATCAATCACCGACCAAACCAACATAAACAGTCCATTTTTACTTCATTCCAGCAGGCCGTTTCGAAACACCTATAGAGTGTTCCGAAACGCCCTGACCTGGTCAAAGGGCCTGGGTCGACCACAAGGTGACCGTTCCGAAACAGGGGTGACCCGTATCGGAACGCCCTTGACGGTCAATATCTCGTGGTCAACGAGATTTGACCGTTTCGGAACTTCAAAGGCCCGTTTCGGAACGGCTTCATCTCGCCAATTTCTCAAAATTCCAGAGGCGAAAACGTTCCGGAACGACCCTCATCCGTTTCGGAACGGAAGGCCATTTACACAGGGGCCGTTTTGGAACACGGGGACCCGTTCCGAAACACCCCCTGTCTGCAGATTTTTCTGGGCTGTTTTGAGGCACAAAGATGCCCCAAAACACCAACAAACCAACAAGCAACTTCAAGGCAATACATCCTAAGGTATGACACTTATACTAGCATGCTTCAACAATAATTAGACATGTCTAAAACCAAAGTCACAACCCAAATACATGCATTTGATCAACCATCATTCAAGCACAAGTTCATGCACTTAAAGCATAGTCCACAACTCAAGCAAGCAAAAGACGTAAGTTAACAACCACCATGGCAACACAACCATGCAAGAGCCCTACATGTAAAGGAGTCTACACATGCTCCTAACAACCAACAACAACTAACAAGTCTTACACATCCCATTGCTACAATTATTACATAACTTAGCATAAAACCATACTTGATGAACCTAAGTCCAAAACCACACTTGAAGGCCCTCCTCTTGCCGAGCAACCCACGAGCTAAGGATCTGCAATGTTGAACAAGGAGAGCGTAAGCAATGATGCTTAGTGAGGGTAAGCTCTAAAAACAAACCTCAACATCGCAGGGTCCGAGCACGATCTAGCCAAGGCAACATACATAATTCAAGAGTCCACAAGATATAGATGCATGAGCAATTATATCACATATATGCCATAATCATGAGCTCAACACTACCATACATGCAATCACATACAACATCCAAGCAGCTCATAATCTCAACACATTGATACATATATCAACAGCATTGGCACCTAGTTATCGCTCAAATACACGGATAGACTCGTTGGAAACTCATATCCAACAACCACATTACCTCGGTGGGATTCCACTCATCACCGGCCTTGCGGAGGGGATTCCACTCATCCTCACGCCCCGTCGATGGGATTCCACTCATCACCGACTATAGTTAAATACCATTTCCGGGCGTACCCGTACTCCTCCTTGGTGACTCAACGCCACCAAGGCCACGCGCGACTTTAGACTCATGTGTACACACTAACATCCTAATGATCGATCATTTGTATTTAAGTATACTAGTGCCAATATTTTACTCATTCCACAACACACGTTTCAACCATTTCCGTGCTTAGCACGTACTCACCATGGACACAACCATGAACCATCACCATGCATGCTTTAAGCCATACGATCCATGCCTCAATTCACATGTATAAAACAATATACATACACAATCATATGACATAGCATACAAGGCATATACAATCATCCAAATGAGTTCATCCAAAGGCTTAGACCAAGTTTAGGATTAGGCTACCACCCTAATCCTAACTCTAGGTGGGTCTACCAAGCCCGACCTAGTCCGTATACTCGAACCAACTAATTTAAAATCATTCAAGGAAATCAACCACTCACCTAAGCTTCCAAGCACAAGACCACGCAAGCCACAGCCTTCAACTCTCCGGATGCACTTCCGATGCTTCACCGATGCCCAAGCTCAAATCTAATCATCTCAAACACAACCAAAACGTTCGAATCAATAACACATCATCGGAAACAACCCGGATTAACACTAACAAGCATTTAACACCCCAAACAAAGTCACGAAGCAGAATTTTCGAGTAGCCTCTATCACCCACTGTTTTCTTCCATTTCAAACACCCAAACAAGCCTCAATTTCATCCAAAATGATCCTCATATATCATACTACCTACAGCCCTCAAAACCCAACATCAAACAGCCCCAAAACATACTTTAAAACCCTTAAAAAACCCTCTCCAAGCCCAATTCCGAAAATTGATTAAAATCGTTTGAAATTTACATATGTAGCATCATTTGGCTCCTATATTCCATATCTAACCTTAACAAATCGAAATATTAAGTTTAGCTACACAAAGGCACCATTTTTAATCAAGATTTTCAAAATTTCCATTTTCTCAAAACTTCATGAAAACGAAAATGAGTGGTACTTTCATGAAAGGGAAAGCGAGGGGAAGTCGAAAATACTCTTACCTTTCAAAACGGAGTTGAAATGAAGTTGTTGTGGGATGGAATAGTAAATGGGTTGGGAGCCTTTGTTTTCCCGTTGATGAAGAAGAGAATGAATAGTGGATGATGGGGGTTTTTGTTTTGTTTTAGTTTTAAAAACTCAAATGACTTATTTGCCCTTAATGAAATGAAATATTCACAAGGACATATAATTCATGGCCATTTAGGGTTTAATTGCAAAACATGGTAAATCAAATTAATTTAATTTAATTTGGAATGAACCCTAAATTTTTAGAAACCATTTTAAATTATAACACCGAGTTCAAAATAGTATTTTAAATATTATTTTCACCTAACCCCTAAACCCGGGTGTTACAACTCTCCCCTACTTAAGGAAATTTCGTCCCCGAAATTACCTGGTGGAAACAAATACGGAAACTGCTCAACCATATCCGCTTTCCTCTCCCACGTGGCCTCTTCCACACCTCTATGTCTCCACAACACCTTGACCAACTCTATGGTCTTGCCACGCAACACCTTGCTATCAGAAGCAAGTATCTCAATGGGCTCTTCATTATAGGACAAATCCGGATTCAACTCTATCTCCTCAACGGGCATCACATGAGAAGGATCTGACCTATATCTCCTAAGCATAGACACATGAAAGACATCATGGATCTTTTCTAACTCAGAAGGTAACCTCAATCGATAAGCTACGGGCCCAATCCGCTCAACTATCTCATACGGACCAATGAACCTCGGACTCAACTTGCCCTTTCGGCCAAATCTCATCACCTTCTTCCACGGAGATACCTTCAGAAACACTTTCTCACCCACTGCGTACTCGATCTCTTTCCTCTTCAAATCTGCATAAGACTTCTGACGATCCGAAGCCGCTTTCAAACGGTCACCAATCAACTTCACCTTTTCTGTGGTTCCCTTTAGCAAATCTGGCATAGGTAACAATCTCTGACCTGTCTCAGCCCAACAAATCGGAGTCCTACACCGTCTACCATACAAAGCCTCATAAGGAGCCATCTGAATACTAGACTGATAACTGTTGTTGTAAGCAAACTCAACCAACGGTAAGTGTTTCTCCCAAGAACCCTGAAAATCAATCACACAACAACGAAGCATGTCCTCTAGAATCTGAATCACTCGTTCTGACTGCCCATCGGACTGCGGATGATAAGATGTGCTGAAGTGCAGACGACTACCCAAAGCACTATGCAAACAACTCCAGAACCTCGAAGTAAATCTAGGATCCCGATCTGAAACTATAGACTTCGGAACTCCATGAAGTCTCACAATCTCACGAATGTACAAGTCTGCCAACTTGTCTAAGGAATCCGTAGTGTTCACTGCTAAGAAGTGAGCACACTTAGTGAATCTATCAACAATCACCCAAACTGAATTCTTCTTCGAAGGAGACAAGGGCAACCCCGATACAAAATCCATGGTGATTCTCTCCCATTTCCATTCCGGAATCTTCAAAGGCTGTAGCAAACCTGAAGGAACCTGATGTTCTGCCTTCACTCTCTGACAAACCATGCAACGGCTCACATACTCGGCTACATCTCTCTTCAACCCTACCCAGAAGTAGTCATTCTTCAAATCTCGGTACATCTTGGTACTACCCGGATGCATAGAAAAGGGACTCGAATGTGCTTCACTCAAAATCTGACGTCTCAGCTCAACATCTTCCGGTACCACAATTTTATCTCTAAAGCACAACAAACTCTCACCACTGAAACTATACTCGGTCGGTCTTCCTTCGGCTATGTCTTGAATATGAGGAACTAGGCTCGCATCTTGCAACTGCTTCTCTCTAATCAACTGAATCAAAGAAGGCTTCACTTGCAACTCGGCGATCAAACCACCATCATCTGACACACTCAATCTAGCAAACATAGCTCTCAGCTCAACGGCCGCCTTTCTACTCAAAGCATCAGCTACTACATTTGCTTTACCCGGATGGTACTCAATGGTCAAATCATAGTCCTTTAGCAACTCTAGCCATCTTCTTTGTCTCAAGTTTAACTCCTTCTGTGTCATCAAGTACTTCAAGCTCTTGTGATCGGTGTAAACTATACACTTCTCACCATACAAATAGTGACGCCAAATCTTCAATGCAAATACCACTGCGGCAAGCTCTATGTCATGAGTAGGATAATTCTTCTCATGAATCTTCAACTGTCTAGAGGCATAAGCAACAACTCTCCTATCTTGCATCAAAACACATCCTAAGCCTACGTAGGAAGCATCACTGTAAATCACAAACTCCTTACCTGAAACAGGTTGCACTAACACTGGAGCATTTGTCAAAGCTTCTTTCAATCTCTCAAAGGCCTTTTGTCTTGCATCTGACCATTCAAACTTGACTCCCTTTTGCAACAACTTGGTCAAGGGAGCAGCTACTCTAGAGAAGCCATCAACGAACCTCCTATAGTAACCAGCTAATCCTAGGAAACTCCTAATCTCGGTCACAGACTTAGGTTGTTTCCACTCAACAATAGCCTCAATCTTCGATGGATCAACTCGGATGCCTTCGGCCGAAACAACATGGCCAAGAAATACAACCTCTCGAATCCAGAACTCACACTTACTGAGCTTCGCATACAACTGATTACTCAACAATCTCTGTAGGACAAATCTCAAGTGCTCATCGTGCTCTTCTTCTGTCTTCGAGTACACAAGTATATCATCAATGAAAACAACCACAAACCGGTCTAGATAGTCTCTAAAAATTCTGTTCATCATGTCCATGAATGCTGCTGGTGCATTCGTGAGCCCAAATGGCATCACAAGAAACTCATAGTGACCATATCTAGTTCTAAAAGCTGTCTTCGGAACATCACACTCTTTCACTTTCAGCTGATAGTATCCGGATCTCAAATCTATCTTCGAGAACACTGAAGCACCTCTCAACTGATCAAACAAATCATCTATACGAGGCAACGGATACTTGTTCTTCACAGTCAACTGATTCAACTGCCTATAGTCAATACACATGCGCATGCTACCATCTTTCTTTTTCACAAACAGCACTGGAGCACCCCACGGAGAACTACTAGGCCTAATGAAACCACGGTCTAATAATTCTTGCAACTGACTCTTCAATTCCTTCAACTCTTTCGGAGCCATACGATACGGAGCTATCGAAACTGGGTTAGACCCTGAAACTGTCTCAATCACAAACTCAACATCTCTGTCAGGAGGCAAACCCGGCAACTCTTCCGGAAACACATCTGGAAAGTCACACACTGTTCTGATATCTTTCGGTCTAGCTTCACTCATATCCGGATTCATAACATAAGCCAAATAGGCCCCACATCCAGAGTCCATCAACCTATGAGCCTCTAAAGCTGACACCACATTAGACAAGAACTTAATGTTCTCGCCCACTACCACTACCTCGTAGTCATCAGAAAGCTTCAAGGAAATTCTCTTTGTCTCAAAATCCACACTAGCCCGATGCTCAACCAACCAATCCATACCCAAAATAATATCAAAACCGTAGAAAGGAAGTTCCATCATATCAACTGAGAACACATGACCCTGAATCTTCAGTGGACACCTCCTATACATACGTCTAACTACAACTGTCTCACCAAAAGAGCTAGTAACATGCATACCTACATCTAAGATCTCAACAGGAATATCTAACTTCTGTGCATGCTCACTCAGGATGTAGGAATGTGTAGAACCCGAATCAACCAAAGAAAGCAAAGACATAGACTGTAACTCAAAATTACCTGCTATCACATCGGTGTCGTTCCCGGCCTCTCTCTGAGCATAGACCCTCGCTGGTCCTCCCGCCTCTGGCTGCACCGCCACAACATGAGCAAGGTTCCTCTGAGCATCTACCCTAGGTGCATCAGCCCTCGGCTGGAAGTAGCCACGACCGCGCCCACGGCCTCTCTGAAAATTATTACCTCTCGCAGGAGCCTGAGCTAAGTTCGGTGCCTGAGCTGCCTGACGTGGACAGTCCCTCCTAAAGTGGTCCCTCGAACCACAGTTCCAACAAGCATGAAAGTTACCCCAGCACTCTCCAGTGTGCTGTCTCCCACACTGTGCACACTCGGGCAAACGCCCTCCTCCTCTATGGCCCTGATGGCTCCTACCATGGTGGCCACCGCCACGTCTCTGATCAAACTGATGTCCGCCACCCTTGTGTCTCTTAGCATCCCTTCCATCAAAGTGGTTTTGCCTCTTTCCAGAAACAGAACCACCAGCTCGTTTGACTGAACCCAAACTATGCTCCAAATCCTTTGCCCTCGCGACCAACACATCAAAGTCCGAGTAGTCAGAAGCCAACGTGTACCTCTTAACCTCTTCATTCAATCCGTATCGGAATCGGTTGCAGCGTTCCATTTCAGTAGGAACCAACTCTGGGGCATACTGACTCAAGCGAACAAAGCGGATCTCATAATCGGTCAATGAAGCATCTCCCTGAGTAAGAGCCATAAACTCCCGCTTCTTCTCGTCCAAGTACCTCGGTCCCAAGTACCTCTTTCTGAAAGCAAACTCAAAGAAATCCCAATCTATCTCGGCCTCTGGAACCCCGGTAGTGATGGTGACCCACCAGGTGTAGGCATCACCCTGAAGCAGTGAAATCACACAACCCAATCTGCGTGCGCCCGCACAACCCATCTGAGCCAAGATACGAACTATCTTCTCCAACCATAGCTCCGACCTTTCCGGAGTAGATCCTCTAAACTCCTCGGCTCCTAGGCTACGGAGCCTCTCCAAAGGTAAGCTAGCATCATCACACCTAGGCTGAACTGCAGCCTGAGCTCCCGCAACTGCGGCCTGGAACGCTCCCGCTATGGCTTGCACAAGCGGAGTCATATCAACCCCAGCTGGGCCTTGGCCACCTTGGCCACCTTGAGGTCCCTCTCCTCCAGCTCCAGGGGGAGGAGGTGGTGGTGGTGGTGGTGGTGGAGGAGCGCCAACTCCCGCTGCCCCCGGTCCCTCTAGGTGAGCTCCCGCACCCACTACCGGCTCAACAGGAGCCATAACTCGTGGTTCCTGACGAACCAACCTCGGCCTACCTCTCGGTCTAGACATCGCTCTCACAGATATTAACTACAACCACAACAAACAAACACACAGGTTGGGTTAGCAAGGTGAGGCTCCCAAGTGTCCAAGTATGTTTCCTCACTTAAAATCATTTTTCCAATGTAATAGTAGCAATGGGACCCACACACACGTTGTTAAAGGTAAAACAATCAGCATACTTGTCACCCAAGTAATCACCCTTGCAAAACAAGCAAACACCGTGCAATTTAATTTAAAAACCCAAACTTACCTCACTTACCTGCCCAAGGTCTCGGTAACCTTAGGCTCTGATACCAACAAGTGTAACCCCCTCGTCCCGGTCTGGTAGGATGACCGGTCCGAGTGGGCCACACGGGGAAAACCGAAGCGAAACCCGTTAAGGTTTCCCCTCGGTTAGCAACCTGGAAAATTTCTTTTAACATTAGTCTTATCTAGATGCAATTATAATTCCTATGTGAAGCACAGCAGCGGAAGAATCAAACAACGCATCAATCACCGACCAAACCAACATAAACAGTCCATTTTTACTTCATTCCAGCAGGCCGTTTCGAAACACCTATAGAGTGTTCCGAAACGCCCTGACCTGGTCAAAGGGCCTGGGTCGACCACAAGGTGACCGTTCCGAAACAGGGGTGACCCGTATCGGAACGCCCTTGACGGTCAATATCTCGTGGTCAACGAGATTTGACCGTTTCGGAACTTCAAAGGCCCGTTTCGGAACGGCTTCATCTCGCCAATTTCTCAAAATTCCAGAGGCGAAAACGTTCCGGAACGACCCTCATCCGTTTCGGAACGGAAGGCCATTTACACAGGGGCCGTTTCGGAACACGGGGACCCGTTCCGAAACACCCCCTGTCTGCAGATTTTTCTGGGCTGTTTTGAGGCACAAAGATACCCCAAAACACCAACAAACCAACAAGCAACTTCAAGGCAATACATCCTAAGGTATGACACTTATACTAGCATGCTTCAACAATAATTAGACATGTCTAAAACCAAAGTCACAACCCAAATACATGCATTTGATCAACCATCATTCAAGCACAAGTTCATGCACTTAAAGCATAGTCCACAACTCAAGCAAGCAAAAGACGTAAGTTAACAACCACCATGGCAACACAACCATGCAAGAGCCCTACATGTAAAGGAGTCTACACATGCTCCTAACAACCAACAACAACTAACAAGTCTTACACATCCCATTGCTACAATTATTACATAACTTAGCATAAAACCATACTTGATGAACCTAAGTCCAAAACCACACTTGAAGGCCCTCCTCTTGCCGAGCAACCCACGAGCTAAGGATCTGCAATGTTGAACAAGGAGAGCGTAAGCAATGATGCTTAGTGAGGGTAAGCTCTAAAAACAAACCTCAACATCGCAGGGTCCGAGCACGATCTAGCCAAGGCAACATACATAATTCAAGAGTCCACAAGATATAGATGCATGAGCAATTATATCACATATATGCCATAATCATGAGCTCAACACTACCATACATGCAATCACATACAACATCCAAGCAGCTCATAATCTCAACACATTGATACATATATCAACAGCATTGGCACCTAGTTATCGCTCAAATACACGGATAGACTCGTTGGAAACTCATATCCAACAACCACATTACCTCGGTGGGATTCCACTCATCACCGGCCTTGCGGAGGGGATTCCACTCATCCTCACGCCCCGTCGATGGGATTCCACTCATCACCGACTATAGTTAAATACCATTTCCGGGCGTACCCGTACTCCTCCTTGGTGACTCAACGCCACCAAGGCCACGCGCGACTTTAGACTCATGTGTACACACTAACATCCTAATGATCGATCATTTGTATTTAAGTATACTAGTGCCAATATTTTACTCATTCCACAACACACGTTTCAACCATTTCCGTGCTTAGCACGTACTCACCATGGACACAACCATGAACCATCACCATGCATGCTTTAAGCCATACGATCCATGCCTCAATTCACATGTATAAAACAATATACATACACAATCATATGACATAGCATACAAGGTATATACAATCATCCAAATGAGTTCATCCAAAGGCTTAGACCAAGTTTAGGATTAGGCTACCACCCTAATCCTAACTCTAGGTGGGTCTACCAAGCCCGACCTAGTCCGTATACTCGAACCAACTAATTTAAAATCATTCAAGGAAATCAACCACTCACCTAAGCTTCCAAGCACAAGACCACGCAAGCCACAGCCTTCAACTCTCCGGATGCACTTCCGATGCTTCACCGATGCCCAAGCTCAAATCTAATCATCTCAAACACAACCAAAACGTTCGAATCAATAACACATCATCGGAAACAACCCGGATTAACACTAACAAGCATTTAACACCCCAAACAAAGTCACGAAGCAGAATTTTCGAGTAGCCTCTATCACCCACTGTTTTCTTCCATTTCAAACACCCAAACAAGCCTCAATTTCATCCAAAATGATCCTCATATATCATACTACCTACAGCCCTCAAAACCCAACATCAAACAGCCCCAAAACATACTTTAAAACCCTTAAAAAACCCTCTCCAAGCCCAATTCCGAAAATTGATTAAAATCGTTTGAAATTTACATATGTAGCATCATTTGGCTCCTATATTCCATATCTAACCTTAACAAATCGAAATATTAAGTTTAGCTACACAAAGGCACCATTTTTAATCAAGATTTTCAAAATTTCCATTTTCTCAAAACTTCATGAAAACGAAAATGAGTGGTACTTTCATGAAAGGGAAAGCGAGGGGAAGTCGAAAATACTCTTACCTTTCAAAACGGAGTTGAAATGAAGTTGTTGTGGGATGGAATAGTAAATGGGTTGGGAGCCTTTGTTTTCCCGTTGATGAAGAAGAGAATGAATAGTGGATGATGGGGGTTTTTGTTTTGTTTTAGTTTTAAAAACTCAAATGACTTATTTGCCCTTAATGAAATGAAATATTCACAAGGACATATAATTCATGGCCATTTAGGGTTTAATTGCAAAACATGGTAAATCAAATTAATTTAATTTAATTTGGAATGAACCCTAAATTTTTAGAAACCATTTTAAATTATAACACCGAGTTCAAAATAGTATTTTAAATATTATTTTCACCTAACCCCTAAACCCGGGTGTTACAATCCATCCAAGGGGGTAACTACTAGATCTTCTCTTAAACTCATGAATCATGTTGCTTTTATCTCATGCATAGAGCCTAAGAACATTAAAGAAACATTAAAAGATGACTTTTGGATTATGGCTATGCAAGAAGAGTTAAATCAATTTGAGAGAATTAATGTTTGGACATTAGTTGAAAGGCCTAGTAATCAATCTACTATAGGAACTAAATGGGTATTTAGGAACAAACTAGATGAGAGTGGTAACATTGTGAGAAATAAAGCTAGATTAGTTGCACAAGGTTATACTCAAGAAGAGGGAATATATTTTGATGAAACCTATGCTCCTGTAGCTAGAATGGAGGCCATTAGGATATTGCTTGCATATGCATGTTATCATGACTTCAAGCTTTTTCAAATGGATGTTAAAAACGCATTTTTAAATGGTTTTATAAATGAGGAAGTGTTTGTGGAACAACCACCGGGTTTTGAAAACTCAAAATTTCCAAATCATGTTTTCAAACTAACTAAAGCTCTTTATGGTTTAAAACAAGCTCCTAGAGCTTGGTATGAAAGACTTTCAAACTTTTTGATTGAAAAAGGTAAGGTGGACACTACACTTTTCATAAAAAGGTATAAACACGACATCTTAGTAGTACAAATATATGTTGATATTATTTTTGGATCTACTAATGAGTGTCATTGCAAAGAGTTTGCTAAGTTAATGCAAGGAGAATTCGAGATGAGCATGATAGGGGAGCTCTCATTCTTTTTGGGACTCCAAATCAAGCAAAGGAAGGATGACACCTTCATCAATCAAGCAAAGTACATCAAGGATATGCTCAAGAAGTTTGGCTTAGAGAATGCAAAGCCTCAAGCCACACCAATGAGCTCATTTACAAAGCTTGACAAAGATGAAGGAGGTAAGTGTGTTGACTCTAAGATTTATCGCTCTATGATTGAATCTTTGCTTTACCTTACCGCAAGTAGACCAGATATTTTGTTTAGTGTTTGCTTGTGTGCTAGGTTTCAAGCTAGTCATAGAGAGTCTCACCTTATATCCGTTAAGGGAATCTTTAGGTACCTTAGAGATACCCCTTGTTTAGGTCTTTTGTACCCCTAGAGACTCAAACTTCAACCTTCATGTTTATTCGGATGCGGATTATGTGGGGTGTAAAATCGATAGGAAGAGTACTTCGGGAACATGTCAATTCTTAGGTAGTATACTCATATCTTGGTTCTCTAAGAAATAAAATAGTGTAGCTCTATCTACCACCGAAGCCGAGTACATATCCTTAGGGAGTTGTTGTGCTCAAGTCCTTTAGATGAAGCAACAACTCTTAGATTATGGTATTAAAGTTGAAACCATACCCTAAAGTGTGATAACACTAGTGCCATATGCTTAACTAAAAATCCCATCCAACACTCTAGAACCAAACATATAGAAATAAGGCATCATTTCATTAGAGATCATGTCCTTAAGGAAGATGTTGTTATAGAGTACGTTGACACCTTAAACCAACTAGCGGACATTTTTACAAAGCCTCTGGATAAAGAGCGTTTTTGGTCCCTTAGGAGAGAGTTAGGTCTAACTAGCTTTTCTTGACCTTTTTGGACCCTTTTGTGCTTAAATTGCTTGATTTCTTAAAAATGCCATGTTTATGTGTTTTTACTCCTAATTTCATCCATGCTAATAGTTAGAGGGAGTATGTTTTTGTTTGTACATGTCTTTCCTGCTCATTCATGTCATCTATGCATATAGGACTTCATGAAATCCATTTTTTGCAATATTAGAGCATCATCTGCACTTCCAAGCCTAGGTGTATCGAAACGGGTCCAAATGTTTCGATACGAGTGCTTAAAAGAGTGATATGTGAGAAGGGTGTTTCGAAACGCCTTACAAGGGCTTCGAAACGATTTTGCCACAGCCAAGGAGTGCATCGAAACAAGTTTCGATACGGGTCAACACAAGGGATTTGATACGATCAATGTTGTATTAGAACGGTCAACCAGACTCAAAACGTCAGTCAACGTTTCGGAACGATCGTGCATGTTCCGAAACGGGTATGCGGACAACTTTAAAGAGGGCTTTTAATGATAAAATTCACTTTATTTTAAACCTCTTCAAAAACCTTAAAAACCCTAAACTGATTTTCCTTATAAAAACCCTCTAAACTTCATTGTTTTTCATCAAATCTTGAGGGCTTTTACACACAATCTAAAGTCTAAGCAAGCCTCATCAATCTTGTGCAAGATTTTCCATTCATTCATCCAAAATCCCCATCTAAGGTATATTTTCTACTTTTTTCTTTTTCCCTTGATTTTATTCAGTTGTTAGGTTAGAAAATCTCAATTTTGTATAGTTTATATGTTTTACCTATTGGGTTTTTCAAAACTTGTAAAAAAATTTCAAAACTTTAAAATTTTTGGTTTGAATATATTATTTTTCACTCGTATTTTTTTCAGTGTTTTCAAAAGTTGTTTTTTTCTCTTAAATATTTTTCTAAAATCTTTTAAACCTAAATAGGATTTGTTATTGGATTGAATTGAGGATATTCATGCACACACTTCAATTTTCAAATTGCTTGCTTTTTTTAGTGTTTTCAAAAGTTGTTTTTTTTTTCTCTTACAAAAAACGTAAGACGAGTCAAGCGAGTGAAGCTGCTAGTCAATCCACTATCCGTCCTAATCTTACCCAGCTTTTTCTCAAAAGTCTTCAGACTCCAGAGATGAAGGAGCGTTTCACTTATGTCAAGGATATTGCCGTTCATCGCGAGCGAGTTGTTGATGTCTCCTTCCTTGATTCGGAGCGTTTCGCCTTCTACTATCTAGAGCGTCTACAAGAATGGAACTTCATGGCTTTCTTGAACATACCATACATTATCTGCAAGCACATAGTTCTCATCTTCTACTCAAATGCCAACTTGTTGATAATGAAGATCACTCCGAAGTTATTGGCATTGAGTCTTTTCTCTTGGGAAGAGGTTCATCATCGACATAACCTTTTTAGAGACTACTCTTGGCCTTAAGAACGAAGGCATCGAGAATGAGACCCATTTTGGTGCTCACACCGGTTCCGTGCTTTCCTTGGATGCTCATGACCGTTTCCTTCACTTGATGATCTCGTGGTTTATTCGCCCCTCCGGAGGTAAATTCTCTCATATTCGTCAAGTTAATTATTTTTTGCTTGAGTGTTTTCGCCGTGGAGAACGCCCAAATCTTGTTAAGATTATGTTCGCCAAAATGGTCAATAATGTGAAGCTTCGTGAAACCGATGCTCTAAAATCCTTCACATATGGGACTGTTTTGAGCTATATCTTTGGCATGCTCAATTTTGATTGCTCATATGACTCTCCAGAACCCCGTAAGCAAAAGATTGGTGAATCTTCTCTCCACAAGTCCGGGTTCCATTACAACAATCTTGGTCAATGGGAACGAGTTGATAGGCATGCCCGTCCTCCTCAAGTTGAACCACAACCTCAAGCTCCGGGTCCCAACAATGAAGCTCTTATGGCTTTCCTAACCGAGCGATTCAACACAATGGAGTCGGGTTTTGGTGCTATTAATAATCATTTGCAATCCGTGGAGAATCGTCTCACCTCCCTTGAGAATCAACATCAATCAATGGACTTGTCATTCTCTACCTTTTATGGTCAATGGATGACCTTTCGTCGCTCCCAAGCTAGGAACGATGATGATTCCTCGGATGTTGATGGTGATGATGACGAGGCTTAGGGTCTTTTTTATTGCATCGCATATTAGATTATCATATTAGGATTAAGTTTGCACCTCTATTTTATTTATGTTTCATGAACCTATGCTTTGATTACTTTGTTTGGGATTGAGCTTTGAACCTTATTGTTTAAGTTTTATGTTTGGATATTTGAATTATATGAATCTATATTATGTTGCTTTTAACCTTGTTTCTTCTCTTTGAGCCTTGTTTATTATTCTTTTTGATCTAAAAAAAGGGAGAAAACATAAGAGCCAAAATTTGTTTTAAGTCGGTTTTGAGTTTTAAAACTTGAATTTTAAATCTTTTCAAAAACTTAAAAACCCATCTTTAATTGAGGGGGAGTTAGAACGTCTTCAAAAAAATTAAAATCTCTTAAAAATTCTAACTCGGTTTTGTTATATCAAAAAGGGGGAGATTGTGAAACCGATAAACTAATTTTGATATAACTAAATAATTTAAGGACTAATTTGAAAAAGAGAAAATAAATTTTTAAGTGCTCAAACCTCTCTATATATTTAAAAGAAAATGGTTAAGTTAAAAACTCAACTTATCAAAACTTTTCTAAGTGTTTTTGAACCAAAACAGTGATTTTCGAGTCACCATTTCAGAACGGCCATTGGGCGTTCCGAAACACTTTTGAAACTATTAACCTCTGTTTCGAAACGAGTTTCGAAATGGATGAAGAACATCGAAACAGTTTGACCCATTTCGATTATCGTTAAGGCGTATCGAAACGCCTCTAAACTATTTCGATACAGGCTTTGACAGTGTCAAAGTGTTTCGAAACGAGTTTTGAAACGAGCTCTTAGCATATCGAAACGATCGTGCCCGTTTCGGTACGGTCTATTTAATACACCCCCAACGACTCTTTCTTTTTTGGTCTGTTTCGAAACAGGATCGGGCGTTTCGAAACGGGTGGTTGCAGACTGCATTTATGAAGGGAAGATAACATCCCAACGGCTCTATTGATGAATGCAACAACCCAACGGCTAGAATTCAATGAGAAGGTATAAAAGGGACCTCTAAAAGCTTTAGAAACAACTATTGATCTAAAAAGAAACATCCAAACATCAAAGCCAAGCATTTGTGCCAAAATCCCATCATTTCTTGTAAACCCCAATTGTGAATTGTTATTTCCATTCTTATCTATTCAATTGGGTTGAGTGCTTGTAATTGGGCTACATTTTGTATTGAGAGATACTTGTTTTAGCCATCATCTTCTTTGTAATTCTTGTGTGAGGATTGGGTCAAATTTTGGGTAGAAAATTTGACCGATATTGTAACGGTTACCTCCTTAGCCTAGAAAAGGGGAAGAACAAATAGTGGAATTGTTGGAAAATCCTTAGTGAAGCTAAGGTAGTGGATGTAGAGTTCGATTGGAACTTGAATCACTCTAAATCCTCTTGTCCATCGATTTTTATTTTCCACTCCACCACCAAAAGTTCAAAAAATCCAATTCACCCCCTCTTGGCTTATATCATATCATTGATCCACTCAACAACATATATTGAAAACTTTAAGCATATATGAGAGACTTTAAGCATCCAAAAAGATGAAGCAATCACATAAAAGGCTAAACTTTAAACCAAAACATTAACCAACATGTAAAGGTCACGAACAAGGTTAAAAAGCTATCATATACATGTCTCAACACAGGGAGTCTCCAAAACAAAACTTCCCAAAGAAAAAAGTTCATATCCCATTGCTAACATACTATTATTTGATGGTAAAACCATACTTGAGCAAATTATAAACTCTTGGAAAACTCCTTGTTTCCTTGCTGCCACGAATGGTCTACAGATCTGTATTGTTGGAAAAGGGAGCGTAAGCAAGAATGCTTAGTGAGTGGTGCTCAAAACAACAACAACAACAATGCAGTTTTAAACTATTTTGCTTGCTTTTGAAAACAAAGCCATTTCACAAATCATTTCTCAAACATAAACCTTCAACATAACATGTTCATTTTATCACACGCTTGAACTACAAATCAAGGCATAACATCCATATCCACAAGAGAATCATATATCTCAAGCTTAACAACATCATCAACGCAATAAAGCATAAAGAGCAATTTGAGACACATGAGTATATTAACATTTTAGCACTTTTACTCGGATATGCGGATAATGTTTGGTGGAATGCCCATCATCGTAATCAAGACAACAAGACAACTTCCGGTGGGATGCCCATCACCGTACTCATAACGTCCAGCAAATATAAGCTTCCGGTGGAATGTCCATCACCGTACTTCTCATTAGTGGAATTTAACATCACTAAGGTCACGCGCGAATTTTACCATTGTAGTGCACTCTCATCCTATTGGTCAACCAATTATATCCGATAATAAAATCTCATCAAGTTCCAATATACTCATCAAGGCCAACACTTGCCCACTATTTTGTAAGGCCACAAACATAACATTTCTCATCCCATTTCCATGCATAGCATGTACTCAACAACATATATTTCTTTAAAACACAATTCAAACATGGGATTACATGATTCAACATCTTAACATCTCAACACATAAGAAATTCAGTGAAATCTTAGGTTTTGGAAAGATTTTATTGATAACAAGTTTGATAAAGAGGAAATCAAAGTAAAGTAGAGATTACCTTTGAAATCTTGAATGGAGAAGTTGTTTGGATGAAGGGAAAATGGATAAGAAATTATGAGAAAAAATAACGTTATATTTTGTTTAAAGATGATAGCATTTTCCTCCAAAAATTCCTTTTTATTTTTTAAAACCCTTTTAAAATTAATTTTACCAAAACAATATACACCTAAAATAATTTGCACCCTTTTTGTCATCATTTAGAGCCTTTAAAGTCATTTATTTAAAATTTAATCCAAAACTAGCCTAAACCGAACCAACAAACTTGAACCAGTCTTAACCCAAATCCAGTTACCTTTCGGACCCTAAACTCGAGGCGTTACAACTCTCTCTCACTTAAGAAATTTTGTCCTCAAAATTTACCTGGCGGAAGGAGATACGAAAACTGTTTCCTAAAGTCATCCTTTCGTCCTCGAAATTCCGCCACTAGACCACCATTATGTGACAAACTTAGCCTAGCAACTCAACTTCCACTTTCCTACTCAAAGCATCGGCTACTACATTGGCTTTACCCGGATGGTATTCAATCGCAAGATCATAATCATTAAGCAATTCTACCCATCTACACCTTATGATTACAAATGTTTCACTCTTATGATCCGTATAAACTGTACATTTCTCACTGTAGAGATAATGTCTCCAGAATTTCAAAGCAAACACTACTACGACCAACTCTATGTCATTTGTAGGATAATTGCGTTCATGAACCTTCAACTGCCTAGATGCATAGGATACTAGTCTTCCTTCTTGCATTAGCACACAACCTAAGCCAACATAAGACGCGTCACTATAGATTACATACTCTTTCCCTGTCACATGTTGAACCAAAATGGGAGCTTTTGTTAAAGCTTCTTTCAATTCCTCAAAAGCTTGTTGTCTCGCTTCTGTCCACTCGAAATGAACATCCTTTTGCAACAATTTTGTCAAAGGAGCAGCAACTTTAGAGAATCCATCTACAAAACGTCGGTAATAACCTGTCATGCCCAAGAAACAACGTATTTCTGTTACTGATTTTGGTTTCTTCCAATTCACAACTGCCTCAACCTCTTTAAAATCAACTCTGATTCCCTCGGCTGATACTATATGCCCCAAGAAAACTACTTCCGTAATCCAAAATTCACATTTGCTTAGCTTAGCATATAGTCGATTATCTAACAAGGTCTGTAACACCAAACACAAATACTTATCGTGGTCCTCTTCTGTACAGAAATAGATCAAAACGTCATCAATGAACACAATTACGAATTGATCTAAATATTCATGAAATACTCTATTCATCATATCCGTAAATGCAGCCGGTGCATTAGTCAAACCGAAAGGCATCACCAAGAACTCATAATGTCCATAGCGAGTGCGAAAAGCTGTCTTCGGTACATCTTGATCTTTTACCTTCAACTGATAGTAACTGGATCTCAAATCTATATTGGAAAACACGGAAGCACCTCTCAACTGATCGAATAGGTCGTCAATCCGTGGCAAAGGATACTTATTCTTCACTGTCAGCTTATTCAACTGCCGGTAATCTATACACATTTTCAAGCTACCGTCTTTCTTTTTCACAAACAACACTAGTGCACCCCAAGGTGAGATACTAGGATGAATGAATCCCCGATCCAACAGTTCCTAAAGCCGTGTCTTCAACTCTTTCAATTCCTTAGGGGCCATACGATATGGAGCTATGGATACTGGAGCAGAATTAGTATAAGTTTCTATAGCAAACTCAACCTCTCTATCAGGTGGCAAACCAGGAAACTCTTCCAGAAATATCTCCAGAAAATCACAAACAGTTCTGATGTCTTGCGGCCATGCCTCATTCATGATCAGATTCATAATGTAAGCTAAATATGCCTGACAACTAACATACATCAACCTCTGAGCCTCCAAAGCTGAAACAACATTGGATAAGAACTTAATGTTCTCACCCACTACTATTACATCATAATCATCTGTAAGCCTCAAGGAGACTCACTTTGTCTCAAAATCTACCTTAGCCTTATGTTCTACAAGCCAATACATTCCCAAAATCATATCAAAACCATAAAACGACAATTCCATCATATCTACTGGAAACACATGACCCTGAACCATCAAAGGACATCTTCTATATACTTTCCTAACCACAACAGTTTCACCAAAAAACTTGTAACATTCATTCCCACATCTAATATCTCACACGGTATATCCAACAACTTCGCATGCTCACGCAAAATGTACGAATGTGTAGAGCCAAAATCAATAAAAGAAAGCAAAGTCAAAGACTGTAATGAGAAATTACCTACAATCATATATGTATCATTTCTGCTCTCGCGATGCGCATACACTCTAGCTCGAACCAGACCAAGTGAGCTATACGGGGAAAATTGAAGAAAAACCCGTTAAGGATTCCCTTCGATTAGCAACCCTTTAGCAACATTTTATTAACTTTTTATCTTTTCTAGAGGCTTCACATTAATCCAAAATATTAATGCAAGCATCGGTTAAAACCTCACCTCAATCAGACATCAATTCGAAGTCCAATTGGCCCTTACAGCGATAAGAGACCAAAATACAAAGAAACAAAACTTCAGAACAGTCTAAAACTAACAAAACATACACATGTTTCGGAATAGACCAAGCCTGTTTCGGTACTACCAATTACAGTTGCAAAACGTACTGAAGCAGGGCTCACCTGTTTCGAAACCAAAATGCCTGGAACGATTCCCCTGCTTCAGATACAATAGAGGCATATCAAAATGACCTCGTGTTTCGATATAGGCCTGAAAATGGCATTGGGGGGGGGGGGGGCTCAGAGTGACCCTTATGTGTTTCGGAACATCTAGGCCAAATATGCATACCGTATCGAAACGGTAGCAGGTGTTTCGAAACACATACCAAAATTAGACTCAAGGCAACAACTTTAAACACTCAAACATGAATCATACAACATGGTAACATCATAAACAAACATTCTATAGGCAAAAGGTCCTAGCACAACCAACCACGGTGCATTAAAACATATATTGAAAACTTTAAGCATATATGGGAGACTTTAAGCATCCGACAAGATGAAGCAATTACATAAAAGGCCAAACTTTAAACCAAAACATTAACCAACATGTAAAGGTCACGAAAAAGGTTAAGAAGGCATCATATACATGTCTTAACACATGGAATCTCCAAAACAAAACCTCCCAAAGCAAAAAGGTCCTATCCCATTGCTAACATACTATTATTTTATGCCAAAACCATACTTGAGCAAATTATAAACTCTTGGAAAACTCCTTGCTTTCTTGTTGCCACGAATGGTCTACGATCTGCATTTTTGGAAAAGAGAGCGTAAGCAAGAATGCTTAGTGCGCGGTGCTCAAAACAACAACAACAACAATACAGTTTTAAACCATTTTGCTTGCTTTTGAAAACAAAGCCTTTTCACAAATCATTTCTCAAACATAAACCTTCATCATAGCATGCTCATTTTATCACATGCTTGAACTACAAATCAAGCTTAACAACATCATCAACACAATAAAGCATAAAGAGCAATAAAGAGCAATAAAGCATAAAGAGCAATTTGTGATACATAATTATATTGACATTTTAGCACTTTTACTTAGATATGCGGATAACGTTAGGTGGAATGCCCATCACCGTAATCAAGACAACAAGACAACTTCCGGTGGGATGCCCATCACCGTACTCACAACGTCTAGAAAATATAAGCTTTCGGTGGAATGCCAATCACCGGACTCCTCCTTAGTGGAATCTAACATCACTAAGGCCACGCACGAATTTTACCATTATAACACACTCTCATCCTATTGATCGACCAATTATATCCGGTAATAATATCTCATTAAGTGCCAATATACTCATCAAGGCCAACACTTACCCATTGTTTTGCAAGGCCACAAGCATAACATTTCTCATCCCATTTCCATACCTATTTCCATGCATAACAAGTACTCAACAACATATATTTCTTTAAAACACAATTCAAACATGGGATTACATGATTCAGCATCTTAACATCTCAACACATAAGAAATTCAATGAAATTCATCATTTGAAATAAAACATATCTAGGCTCAACAAAATCAAGATAAAAAGTTGAAAACAAAAGCGAAAACAACCAAACTTACTCTCAAGATTAGATTGGCTTTTCAAGCTCAATATAAACCCCTAAAATCATGTCCTTAACCACGTTAAGGCTTTATAAAACAGTTCCACTCACCAACACTACACAAATGCTAACCGAACACCCAAATTAAGCTTATGAATTGTTCGATATCACGTCCAAAGGTCCTAAATCAGTTTCCCTTGCTTCTAATCAATTTAAAATAGAGCATTAGATTGATTCAAGCCTCTAAACTTGCTGCAACTCAAAAACCCAGCATCTAACAACAATCGCCCATCAATTTATATTCGAAATCAACCGAAAACATCAATAAATCAACTCTAAACGAACTCCAGCTAAAACCTAGCAAGATTATCATCAAAATCAAGCCAAAAACTAAAAACATCAACACAAAGGAAAGAAACCATCAACCATTGATTCTTCACAAAACCAAGCCAGAAACTCAAGAACTTCAACCTTAAACACTACCTACTCAACTAGTTTCGGGTTTTATATTGTCAAACCATCATTTTAACATTATATAACATCAAAAACACATTTATTAACATCCACAAACCCAACAAAACAAAAACCATACGAAAACCCCATTAATCACCTCTTTTTCAAATAAAAAGCATTAGGAACCAAGAAGAAACAATTGGGTTTTGAAAGATTTCATTGATAACAAGTTTGATAAAGAGGAAATTAATGTAAAGTAGAGATTACCTTTGAAATCTTGAATGGAGAAGTTGTTTGGATGAAGGGAAAACGGATAAGAACTTCAGAGAGAAAATAACGTGATATTTTGTTTAAAGATGATAGCTTTTTCCTCCAAAAATCCCTTTTTATTATTTAAAACCCTTTTAAATTTTTTTTACCAAAACAATATTCACCTAAAATAATTTGCACCCATTTTGTCTTCATTTAAAGCCTTTAAAATCATTTAATTTAAAAATAACCCCGAAACAAGCCAAAATCGAACCAACTAACCCGAACCAGTCTTAACCCAAATCCGGTTACCTTCTGGACCCTAAACTCGGGGCGTTACAACTCTCCCCCACTTAAGAAATTTCGTCCTCGAAATTTACCTAGCGGAAAGAGATGTGGAAACTGTTTCCTCATGTCATCCTTTCGCTCCCAAGTGGCTTCCTCCACACCTCGTTGTCGCCACTTAACCTTGACCAATTTAATGGTTCTACCACGCAGCACTTTGCTGTTTGAAGCCAAGATCTTGATTGGTTCTTCATCATAATTCAAATCCGGGTTCAATTCAATCTCTTTGACAGGCATAACATGTGATAGATCCGATCTATACCTCCGAAGCATCGAAACATGGAATAAATCATGAATCTTCTCTAATTCAGATGGCAATCTCAATCTATAAGAAACGTGACCAAATCGTTCAATTATCTCATAAGTACCAATGAATCTCGGACTCAACTTACCTTTCCTCCCAAATCTCATCACCTTCTTCCAAGGTGAAACTTTCAAGAACACTTTGTCGCCCACGTCATACTCTATTTCTCTACGTTTCAAATCTGCATACGACTTTTGTTGATCCGTAGCTGCTTTTAGACGGACACATATCAACTTCAATTTCTCGGTAGTAAACTTAAGCATATTCGACAACAATAATAACTTTTGTCCTGCTTCGGCCCTACAAACAGACGTTCTACATTTTCTGCCATACAAAGCTTCATAAGGTGCCATCTGAATACTTGCTTGGTAGCTATTGTTATAGGCAAACTCTACTAACGGTAGATGCTTCTCCCATGAACCCTGATAATCAATAATGCAACATCTTAACATGTCTTCTAAAACTTGTATGACTCTTTCTGATTGACCATCGGTCTGAGGATAATAAGAAGTGCTGAAACTCAACCGAGTACCCAAGGCACTATGCAAACTCTCCCGAAATCTAGCTGTGAACCCCGGATCTCTATCTAACACAATCAATTTAGGTACACCATGCAATCTCAAAACCTCACGGATGTACAAATGAACCAACTTATCTAAAGTATAAGTAGTATCAACAACCAAGAAATATGCACTTTTCGTAAAACAATCCACACTTACCCAAAAATAATTCTTCTTAGAAGGTGTCAGAGGCAAACCTAATACGAAATCCATAGTAATTCTCTCCCACTTGCACTTGGGAATTCTACACGGTTGCAACAACCCAAAAAGAAACTGATGTTCGGCCTTAACACGCTGGCAAACCATACACTTGCTCACAAATTTAGCAACATCTTTTTTCAAGCCAACACAGTAGTACTCATCCTTCAAAGTACGATACATCTTTGTACTCCCCGAATGCATGGCAAACGGACTACTATGAGCTTCGGTCAGAATGGAACGCTTCAAATCAACATCATTTGGTACAACAATCTTACCTTTTAAGTATAGAACACCATAATCACTACAACAGAAATCTGACAGTTTACCTTTCGCTATGTCTTGTACATCTGGTACTGGCGTTCCATCTTGCAATTGCTTTTCTCTAATCTACTGAATCAACGAAGGTTTAATTTACAATTCCACCACTAGACCAGCATCATGTGACAAACTTAGCCTAGCAAACATTGCTCGTAACTCAACTGCCACTTTCTTACTCAAAGTATCGACCACTACATCGGCATTACCGAGATGGTATTCAATCGTAAGATCATAATCTTTAAGCAATTCTACTCATCTACGCTGCCTAAGGTTTAACTCCTTTTGCGACGTCAAATATTTCAAACTCTTATGATCCGTATAAACTGTACATTTCTCACCGTAGAGAAAATGTCTCTAGACCTTCAAAGCAAACACTACTACAACCAAATCTATGTCATGTGTAGGATAATTGCGTTCATGGACCTTCAACTGCCTAGATGCATAGGCTACTATTATTCCTTCTTGCATTAGCACACAACCTAAGCTAACATAAGACGTGTCACTATAGATTACATACTCTTTCCCTGTCAAAGGCTGAACCAAAACGGGAGCTTTTGTTAAAGCTTCTTTCAGTTTCTCAAAAGCTTGTTGTCTCGCTTTTGTCCACTCGAAACGAACATCTTTTTGCAACAATTTTGTCAAAGAAGCAACAACTTTAGAGAATCTATCTACAAAACGTCGGTAATAACCTGCCAAGCCTAAGAAATTACGTATTTCTGTTACTAATTTTGGTTTCTTCCAATTCACAACTGCCTCAACCTCTTTAAGATCCACTCTGATTCCCTCGGCTGATACTATATGCCCCAAGAATACTACTTCCCTAATCCAAAATTCACACTTGCTTAGCTTAGCATATAGTTGATTATCTAACAAGATCTGTAACACCAAACGCAAATGCTTATCGCAGTCCTTTTCTATACGAGAATAGATCAAAATGTCATCAATGAACACTACTACGAATTAATCCAAATATTCATGAAATACTCTATTCATCATATCCATAAATGCAGCCGGTGCATTAGTCAAACTGAAGGGCATCACCAAGAACTTATAATGTCCATAGCGAGTGCGAAAAGCTGTCTCCGGTACATCTTGATCTTTTACCTTCAACTGATAGTAACTGGATCTCCAATATATCTTGGAAAACATGGAAGCACCTCTCAACTGATCGAATAGGCCGTCAATCCGTGGCAAAGGATACTTATTCTTCACGGTCAGCTTATTCAACTGCCGATAATCTATACACATTCTCAAGCTACCGTCTATTTTCACAAACAACACCGGTGCACCCCAAGGTGAGATACTAGGACGAATGAATCCTCGATCTAACAGTTCCTAAAGCTATCTCTTCAACTCTTTCAATTCCTTAGGGCCATACGATATGGAGCTATGGATACTGGAGCAGAATCAATATAAGTTTCTGTAGCAAACTCAACCTCTCTATCAGGTGGAAAACCAAGCAACTCTTCTGGAAATACCTTAAGAAAATCACAAACAGTTCTGATGTCTTGCGGTTGTACCTCATTCATGATCGGATTCATAATGTAAGCTAAATTTGCCTGACAACCAACATCAATCAACCTCTGATCCTCCAAAGCCAAAACAACATTAAACAAGAACTTAGTGTTCTCACCTACTACTATTACCTCATAATCATCTGTAAGCCTCAAGGAGACTTGCTTTGTTTCAAAATGTACCTTAGCCTTATGTTCTACAAGCTAATCCATTCCCAAAATTACATCAAAACCATAAAACGACAATTCCATCATATCTACTGGAAACACATGACCCTGAACCATCAAAGAACATCTTCTATATACTTTCCTAACCACAACAGTTTCTCCAAAAGAACTTGTAACATTCATTCCCATATCTAATATCTCACACGATATATCCAACAATTTCGCATGCTCACACAAAATGTACGAATGTGTAGAGCCATAATCAATCAAAGAAAGCAAAGTCAAAGATTGTGATGAGAAATTACCTGCAATCACATTTGTATCATTCATGCCCTCGCGATGTGCATACACTATACCTGGTCCACCACCCTCGGGCTGTACAACAACCACAACAGCTACATTTCTATGACCATCATCCCTACGCTAAAAGTTTCCTCGACCGGCCCACGGCCTCTTTAATGCTCAATAGCTCGAACTAGAGTCTGTCCATCTCTAGTCGGATGTGGAAAATCACGTCGCAAATGTGCTCGAGAACCACAGTTCCAACATGAGCCATAATTACCCTAACACTCACCGAAATGACGTCTTCTGCATTCAGCGCACTCAGGTGTACGAACAACAGCTCTTTGACCCTGGTGGCCACGTTCTGAGTTACCACCTCTACGTCTATGGTCAGGTTGGTACCTCATATCCTTGTGCCTCTTGGCATAGTTTCTATCCCATTTGGCAGGCCTTTTTCCTGAACTAGATCCACTACCATGAGTAGTCAATCCCAAGCTATGTTCGATATCCTTGGCCCTAGTGACAAAAACATCAAAGTCCAAATAGTCTAAAGCCAACATAAAGGTCTTCACCTCCTAAACCAAGCCATATCGGAAACGTTCACATCGTTCCCTCTCAATGGGAACTAACTCAGAAGCATACTGACTCAGACGTACAAATTGTACCTCATACTCGGATACCGCCATACTACCTTGAACTAAGGCCATAAACTCTATCTTCTTCTCATCTTGATACTGAGGACCAAGGTACTTCTTACGGAAGGCGGTTCTAAAAAATTCCCAAGTAACCTCAGCTACTGGCATACCAGATATGATGGTAGTCCACCAAGCATAGGTATCTTCCTAAAGCAAGGAAACAACACAACTCAACTTATGTGCATCCGAGCAATCCATTTGTCCCAAAATATGGACTGTACTCTCAAGCCATGTCTCCGAACCCTCGGGAGACAACCCACAAAATTCAACTCCACCCAAAATATGAAGTCGCTCTAAAGGCAAACCAGTACCTACACCCTGAGGTTGTGCTCCAATGCGTACACTAGCTAAGGCTGTCTAAAAAGCCCCGACTATAGCCTGAATCAGAGGAGTCATATATATCCCAGCCTGCCCCTGGCCAACCCGAGGTCTAACACCTCTGACACCCGCTCTAACTTCACCCTCGGGAGGAAGGGAGGATGAGGAGGTAAGTTCGCTTCATTCGCATGCCTAACATTCTCATTCCCCAGAGTACCCACTGCAAGCCCTCGTCTCGGTCTCATACTTACAAGATATGTAATCTGACAGCAACAACCATAAACAACAGAAATGATTTGGGTAAGCAAAAAGCGAGGATTCCAAGAGGCTCAAGTCTTTTAATCAAAACCACTTTTCACTAATAGTATTACAGCAATGGGTGCCTTTATCTACCCTCCCAACAACTCAAAAAAAGGAACATGCTCACAAACACCGTGCATCACAATCAACAACCAAAATATCACAAAACTTACCTCACTTACCTTCCCAACGTTCGTAAACCTGGCTCTAATACCAACAAATGTAACCCCCTTAGCCCGGTCTAGCCGCAAGACCGAACCAAGTGAGCTACATGGGGAAACCGAAGAACAACCCATTAAGGCTTCCTTTTGATTAGAAACTCTTTAACAACATTTTATTAATTTTTATCTTTTCTAGAGGCTTCATATTAATCATACATGTTCATACAAGTAACGGTTAATACCTCACCTTAATCAGACATCAATTCAAAGTCCAATTGGCCCTTACAGCGATAAGCGACAAAAACACAAAGAAACAAAACTTCATAACAGTCTAAAACTAACAAAACAAATACCTTTTTCGGAACAGACCAAGCCTGTTTCGGTATTACCAATTCTATTAGCGAAACATGGCTCACAAGTTTCGAAACCAAAATGCCTGGAAAGATTCCCCTACTTTAGATACAATAGAGGTGTGTCAAAACGACCATGTGTTTCGATACAGGCCTGAAAATAGCCTTGGGGTCTCGAAACGACCCTTATGTGTTTCGGAACATCTAGGCCAAATATGCATATCGTATCGAAACATTAGCAGTTATTTCGAAACACATACCGGAATTAGACTCAAAGCAGCAACTTTAAACACTCAAACATGATTCATACAACATGGAAACATCATAAACAAACACTCTATAGGCAAAGGGTCCTAACACAACCAACCACGGTGCATTAAAACATATATTGAAAACTTTAAGCATATATGGAAGACTTTAAGCATCCAAAAGATGAAGCAATCACATAAAAGGCCAAACTTTAAACCAAAACATTAACCAACATTTACAGGTCACGAACAAGGTTAAAAAGGCACCATATACATATCTCAACACAGGGAGTCTCCAAAACAAAACCTCCCAAAGAAAAAAGGCCCTATCTCAACATGTACTATTATTTGATGCCAAAACCATACTTGAGCAAATTATAAACTCTTGGAAAACTCCTTGCTTCCTTGCTGCCACGAATGGTCTACAGATCTGCATTGTTTGAAAAGAGAGCGTAAGCAAGAATGCTTAGTGAGCGGTGCTCAAAACAACAACAACAACAATGCAGTTTTAAACCATTTTGCTTGCTTTTGAAAACAAAGCCATTTCACAAATCATTTCTCAAACATAAACCTTCAACTTAACATGCTCATTTTATCACACGCTTGAACTACAAATAAAGGCATAACATTCATATCCACATGGGATTCATATATCTCAAGCTTAATAGCATCATCAACACGATAAAGCATAAAGAGCAATTTGAGTCACATGAGTATATTGACATTTTAGCGCTTTTACTCGCATATACAGATAACGTTCGGTGGAATGCCCATCACCGTAATCAAGACAACTAGACAACTTCTGATGGGATGCCCATCACCGTACTCACAACGTCTAGCAAATATAAGCTTTCCGGTGGAATGCCCATCACCGTACTCCTCCTTAGTGGAATCTAACATCGATAAGGCCACGCGTGAACTTTACCATTATAGTGCACTCTCATCCTATTGGTCGACCAATTATACCTGGTAATAAAATCTCATCAAGTGCCAATATACTCATCAAGGCCAACACTTACCCACTGTTTTGCAAGGCCACTAGCATAACATTTCTCATCCCATTTCCATGCATATCATGTATTCAACAACATATATTTCTTTAAAACACAATCCGAACATGTGATTACATGATTCAGCATCTTAACATCTCAACACATAAGAAATTCATCGAAATTCATCATTTGAAATAAGACATATCTAGGCTCAACAAAATCAAGGTAAAAAGTCGAAAACAAAAGCGAAAACAACTAAACTTACTCTCAAGCTTAGATTGGCTTTTCAAGCTCAATCTAAGCCCCTAAAATCTTATCCTTAACCACGTTAAGGCTTTATAAAACAGTTCCACTCACCAGCACTACACAAATGCTAGCCGAACACACAAATTAAGCTTCCGAATTGTCCGATATCGCGTCCGGAGGTCCTAAATTAGTTTCCCCTGCTTCTAATCAATTCAAAACATAGCATTAGAGTGATTTCAAGCCTCTAAACTTGATGCAACTCAAAAACCCAACATCTAGCAACAACCGACCATCAATTCATATCCGAAATCAACTGAAAATATCAATAAATCAACTTTAAACAAACTCCAGCTAAAACCCAACAAGATTATCATCAAAATCAAATCTATTAACAACTAAAAACATCAACTCAAATGCAAGAAACCATTAGACACTAATTCTTCACAAAACCAAGCTAAAAACTCAAGAACTTCAACCTTAAACACTACCTACTCAACTAGTTTCGGGTTTTCTATTATTAAACCATCATTTCAACATTATATAACATCAAAAACACATTTATTAACATTCACAAACCCAGCAAAACAAAACCCATACGAAAATCCCATAAATCACCCTTTTTCTAATAAAAAGCATTAGGAACCAAGAAGAAACAATTGGGTTTTAGAAAGATTTCATTGATAACAAGTTTGATAAAGTGGAAATCAAAGTAAAGTAGAGATTACCTTTTAAATCTTGAATGGAGAAGTTTTTTGGATGAAGGGAAAACAGATAAGAACTTAGGAGAGAAAATAACGTGATATTTTGTTTAAAGATGATAGTTTTTTCTTCCAAAAATCCCTTTTTATTATTTAAAACCCTTTTAAAATTATTTTTACCAAAACGATATTCTCCTAAAATAATTTGCACCCCTTTTGTCATCATTTAAACCCCTTAAAGTCATTTATTTAAAAATAATCCTGAAACTAGCCTAACTCGAACCAGTCTTAACCCAAATACGGTTACCTTCCGGACCCTAAACTCGGGGCGTTACAAATCTGGTAATGTCTGTTCTGAATAGTTTACCTACTTATTACTTATCAATTTTCTAAATTCCTGCAATAGTTAACTCATAGTTAAATAAGCTAGTCGTGAAATTCATTTGGGGGAAGATTGACGATAAAGCAATACATTGGGTTAAATGAGAGATCTTATGCAAACCAAAGTTCTATGGTGGCCTTGGCTTAACTGATTTGCGAGTAAAGAGTAGTGCTCTCCTCAATAAAAGAGTATCGAGATTCGGGAGCAAGCATGATAGTCTATGGCGAAAAGTCCTTTGTACGAAGTATCATTTGACCCCTAATTCATTGTTTCCAATTCCGGCAGCAAATCAATGCCTTTTTTGGGTTTGTAGATCCATTTTGAAGCCCTGCATGAAAATTGGCGATCGATTCTTCAATAATCTACGACCAATTATGGGTGACGGGGAGCTCTTTAACTTTTGGTCGGACCTATGGGCGTGTGAGACGCCCTTAAAACAACTCTTTCCTTGAATCTTCAGTTTAGCTATAAAAAAGGTGGGTAAAGTGTGCGAGTTTGGAGTTGTTAGAAATGGATCGTGGCACTGGGTTGTTGACCTCAGAAGGCGTCTTTTTGATTGGGAAACCTACCAATGGGACTGCTTCTTAGGTGTTTTGAATAACTTGTCGGTTAATGCTCTATCCCAAGATGGGCTTCGATGGAAATTAAACTTAAATGGCGTATACATGCCTAATGTGTTTTGTAAATCTATTATAGCTGAAGGTTTAGAAGATGAGTATGTGTGGTCAAAATATGTTCCACCGAAAGTGCAATTCTTTTCTTGGAGGTTAATTATTAGTCGTGTTCCAACCAAAGTCGAGATACGTAAAAGAGGGGTGCTTCCTCCAAATCAATTACTTTTTCCCTTGTGTAAAGCCAAAGACGAGTCAGTTAATCATCTTTTCCGCCACTGTCCAGTGTCCTGAAGATTATGGCTTCGCTGCTACAAAATCTGGAAGGTCTACCTTATTTTCCTTGTGATATTAGGTCTCTTTTCGAATTATAGGTGTCTTGGCCGATCCCTAAAGACTGTAAACCAATATGTTTACTAGCCTTCCATGGATTGATATGGTCATTATGGTTGTTTAGAAATGAGTTGGTCTTTAATGGGAAGACGTTAGACGAAAATCAACTTTTTGATATCTTCATTCATAGAGTGGCATGTTGGTGTAGATGTTGTTGGCCGGATCATGTTGTGTCAGTAAACCATTTCATTGCTAACCCTTCTTTGATTCACGTTGGCTCTCTACTAGTAAAATCTGCTAAGCAGTGGGTTTCTCTCCCTTATGTCTCTCTAAAGTTCAATGTCGATGGGTCGTTTCTGGGAGTTTTGGACTAGCTAAAATAGGTGGCATCCTTGGTGATGAATTTGACACTATATTGATCCGATTTTCCATGTTAATTGGCATTCTAGACCCCACCTCGGCTAAATTAGTAGCAATCAAAGAAGCTTGCCCCTTGTTTTCTGGTTCGAAATGGGCAAAGTCTAAATCTCTGATTATAGAGACCGACCGTTCTTTTGCCTTTAAATGGATCCACAAATCTAATCCAGCCCCTAGCCCCTTTAAGAAGGAAATTGATCTAATTTGAGAATTGTGTAGAGATTTTTCCTGGAAAATGGAAATGGTTTCAAGGGATCTAAACGAGGACGCTGATAGCCTAGCGAAACGTGGAATTGGTCGAGCCCAACCCTTTATGTGGCTCTATGATTAGGGGCAAACCAGTGTATACTTCAGCATCATTCCTCCTTCGTGTCACGGGTTTGCTGCGTTATGGGTTGCAGTTCTAGTACATTTGTTTCTTTGGGTGTTCTCAATGTGTAGTCCCCTTGGGCTAGCAGACTCTTGTGGTGGGCAATCATTGACCGAGTGCTGATCTTCCCTTCGCGTTTTCTCTTTGATCGGATTCTTAGTTTGTATTCGGAATTGACATAGATGTGTTGCACTCTTTTTCCTCCACCTAGGTTTAGGGAGGATTTTTGACGAGACTCACGTCTATGTCCTTTATTGTATGATTCGATTTCATTAATTCATACAACCTTTACTTAAAAAAAATTAGTTTGTACTTGGGATTTATTTTTTTCTCCTATTGCAAAACCATAATCATAGGAAGAAAAGTTTGGATAAATATGGGAATTAGATAAGTATTATATTTAATTAAGGCTTGATTAAGCATTGGTTTAAATAATAAATAGTTGCAATTTTTTTAACAATAAATCTTTGGGATTCTGTAATAAGTAATTAATTAACTTTTTTTTTCGAGAAAAATCCTGGTGCTTGGATGCAGTTTCAGCTTGTTGGCTTTGGTTAGTGGGATACGCATGATTGGTGATTGGTGTGTGAGTGTGTTGGGGTCCTTTGGTTTTGAACATTTGGTTTGTTTGATTTGCGTTTTTGCAGATTGTTTTGGATTCAAGTTTGACCTCATTATGTTGTATTTTTTTTTATTTAAGTTTAAAGAGTTTTTTAATTAGACATGCAATTGAGATTGACTGTATAATTTTTAATCCTTAATAAATTATATTTTTCGCCGAACAAAAAGGAAAAGAAGTGTTTAAATTTAAAATTAAATATTTTTAATTGAACAAAATTATATAGATTTTGATTTAATATTTAATGTGATGTAATAATTTTGATTTTAAGGTTAGATATGGAATTTTTTCAAGTTTGAAAATTTTGTGTTAGTTAACGTTTAAAATGGTGTCTACATTTTTTTAGTTTTTTTCTTCTCTTATTCGTTTTAGGTTTTTTCTTTGACACTCATGTATTATTATAACCTTTCTCGTGTTCTTAATCTTTTCTTCTTTTTTCCCCTCATTAATTTTGATTTTATTGTTTTACATATTTGAGCTTTCGTGGGATTTGATTTAACAAGTGTTTCATTCTCTAACAAAAGTGGTGGATGTTTTTTTTCTAAATTGTAGACGTTTCTTCTACTCTTGTGACAAGGTTAAATTTGACGTGATTTCTTCAGTTTAGCATTTATTTGGTTATCTTACTGATCTATGATATTTATGTTGATTATTTTATATTGATAGGTGCTTATCATGTTTGAAAACATGATGAGAAATGAAATTCTATAAGACACTGAAAAAACAGTGAGAGGAAGCAAACTAAAGAGAAAAAAAATCAGTTAAACTTTTTACAAGCTGACATAGTAACCTACGTGACTACGGAAATGGTGTTGGAGGTGATTGAGATGAATGAGATGTTTGTGGATGAGGATGATTGGATCTCAAGCGTCGGAATTAGTTGAAACTCGTGAGGGGTTTTGGGTGAATTGTTGTTGGATATAGTGGCGCCACCGAAACAAGTTACTATTGTGCTTACTGGGTTAGATCATGAGGAACGTTGTAGTTTCTTAAACCTAGAAGAATGAAAGGTTGTCGCAGAACATATGAAGAAGAGAAATTGTGGTACATCAAGGTCGCAAAAGCTTATTCTTTATTGAGTTTGGGGCATTTTGTTATCAGGCCTTTCGACATGTTTTTTAAAAAGCCAATAGATTGACGGATGCTTTGAAGAAGGGAAAGATCGATCGTATCACAAATCTTTATGTATTGAGCTGATTGAATTTTGTATATGGGTGCTTGTATGGACCGTGTTGATGTCGCATGGATGTGTTTATGGTGCAATATAGGCATATTTATTTCTTTGTGTTTTATGCTGCAATTTATGTTTGGGTATTCGTATGTGTTCGGTACTTTGCTTGACATTAGAAGAAACAATGACATTTTGTGTGGTTCATGAGGGTATTGTTTCTAAACATGTTGGTGAGGTTGGGGGTGTGTTGTTTTCTTAGGCATGGTGCGAGTGTGGTAATTTCGGTTGTAGCTCGTTGTGCATCGAGTATGTTGGTTAAGGTATTTTTGCTTTGGTGTTTTATTCATTGTCTTGTGTCTCAGTGTTTTGCCTGTCATGTATTCTTTTTCTCCACTATAAGTTTATAAATTTTTTTAATGATACACACAATAATATTTATTTGTATGAATTTTTTACTATAATAAAATCATACTTATGATAAAAAATTCACATGACAGTTTACTTTTATTTCATCCTTTGCATGATACTATTTTATCTTATATATCACACCATTAACTAATACTAAAATTATAAAAAATTAAAAAATAATTTATTAAAAATAATATAAGGTGACTGGTGGCACCATGTCAATGAAATAATATCACATCTATGGGCGGAGCCACATGTAAGGATGAGTGTTTGTTGACAATTTTTTTCTCTATAATTTATATATATAAAATAAAAAATAATAATAAAATAACACTCTTTTATAAATAAAATAATATCTTTTAATAAATAATTAATTTCCTTAAATATTATTGAAAAAAATAAAATTCCTTAAATAAATTTTTAATTTCGGCCCTGACCACATCAATAAACACGTACACATGAAATATCACACGAAACTACCACACGGTCCACACCAACATCCATTAAAAACACAACAATTTAAATAAAAGTAAATTATTAAGAATCGTATAATTTTAAAAAAAAAAAACTTAATTTGTATATTTTTTTCCTTTCAAAATCGTATAATTTTTCCAATAAAGCAAAATTTACACATAGCATTAAATGTTGGATAAAGTTAATATAAAGTTTGGAAAATTTATAATTTTCATTTAATTCTCGAGCAACTTTCGATTATTATTTATTTGAAAGAAGAATAATACTACAAATAATTTGGAAACAAAATATTGAAAAAATCATTGAATAACAATTTTAAGATACTAATCAATGTGAAGTTGAAAATTGTACGAAGGTATATGTTCAAACTTACCATGTTTATAATTATTTCAATCAAAGATTTGCATTTTTTTATTTTGTTTTCAGATTTTACAGATTGGTTAAGAGAAAAAGTAGTTCAGCATTCAAAGTATAATTATAATCTCTTAAATTTTGTTTCCCTTAGAGTGCAAGAAAACTTGAAAAAAATACCAATTTCTCTCTAAGCTTATTCAACAATGGCAACTCTGAAGCAAGCCAAAAGCAGCAACACCAATGCTAAGGCAACCAGGGGCCGACAGAAAATTCAGATAAAGAAACTTGAGAACGAAAGCAGTCGACAAGTAACTTTCTCGAAGCGTCGAAACGGCCTATTCAAAAAAGCCAGCGAGCTTTGTGTGTTATGCGGTGCGGACATCGGCATCATTGTGTTCTCTCCGAAAGGGAAACCGTTCTGCTTTGGCCACCCAGATATTGATGTGATACTGCATCGTTTTCTTAGCGAAGACCATCTCGGTTCGACGTCAACCAGCGCCATTGTCCCGTGTTTCGAAGAGTTCAAGGACGAGTGCCAAGAGGCTTTGGACAAACTCGAGGTCGAAAAGAAGCGAATCAAGGAGATTGAAAAAGAGAATGAAGAGAAGAAGAGAAAGGGAGAGTTTTGGTGGGATGACCCTATTGATAATAGTATGGGGATTGAGGAACTTGAAGCTTATGCTAAAGCAATGGAAGAGCTGCGGAACAATGTGGCTAACAGGGCTAATGAATTGATGGGAAACATATTCGCAACGGCGGCCACCACCGCAATGACCATCCCTGGTGGCTTGGGGAACGGTTTTCCCGTCCAAAACGGCAGTTTCGCCGTCGGAGAGTCCAGTGGCTATGGTGATTTTGGTCTTGGGATTGAAGGTTTTAATTTCGGTCATGGTCCTGACTTAGATTATTAATAATCTCTATGCATCATTGAAGGTATCCCTACTCGCTTAAGTTATGAAATTAATCTGTTTAGCTTTACATTATTGTATGAACAATACTGATCTATATATGATCATATATAATGAAGTAGTTAATTAATTAGTTTTTTTTTTCATTTTAATTGAAACTGAAGTATGAATTAATTAGTCTATATCATTTAATTTAGTTCATATGTTTTTATAAGTTTGGTTATTTCAGATTTTAAACTTTTCACGTCATGTTAAGTTCATTATGTTCGTTAGGTGATTTCCATGTTAGGCCATTCCGTTTTCTTTCATGTGAATTTAACCGATATAAATCCTCTACATTTGGCACCTTTATTTAGGTTCCCTCTAAAAAAAATAGCTTTAGGATTAATATGTTAGGGTTTAAGGAATTAAAGGTAGGGTTTAGAATTTAAAATTTAAGATTAGGACATTTTTTGAATAATTTTTACCTTGGGAGGAGAAGTGGAATTTTGCTCCTATTGGGTCTTGAACTCATAGCCGAGGGGAAGATAAAGATGTCAACTGGGAACTTTAACCATATACTCTAGAGATTGTTCACAATTTAAGGTTATAGCATAAAATTTAATTTTTTAGTGTTGGGGAATGAGAAGGGGCAGAAAATTTTTATTCGAATTTAACACTCGAGCTTAGTTTCTTTTTAGTCTTTTAGATATACATATTCGAGTCTTACTTATGAATTATTTTCAAGTGCAAATCCAGTAAATTTGAATCATTAGACACATCGAATTAAGTTGAATCAGACTCAAAATCGAATTAACCTAACAATTTTGAAGTTTTTTATTTCAGTGATGATGAATGTTTCACCAATTACATTAATACATTCTTATAGTAATTTTTTTTCATAATTTTTCTTTTAATATATATGTTTGACCATACGAAAGAAGTATATGGTTCTGCTATAATTTTTATTTTATAATTAAAATCAAATATGACATTGTACAATTGATTAGATTAAAATAAATCCAATACATGTGTTTCGAGAACGTTGGTACGGCATCTTTAATGTCATCACTTGGTCATAGTATTTTATAATTAAAATCAAATATGACATTGCACATTTGATGTCGAAAAAAATATAGATTAGCTGATGGAATGACTAGGATTACTAAGAGGGGAGATCTATTATGCCGTCGTTTCTTCTCGCCATTCAATGAGATTGTTTCTTTGTTGCATGATTTTTTTTGAGGTAATTATTTGTTGCAAGATCATTGTATTATATTGGTCAATTTACGCTTTTTTAGTCTTAATTCTCTTACTTTATCGAAATAAATAAATAAATTTAGATAGAACTTACAAAATTAAATTTAGACCAAAAATATAATTATTATTTTAATATTAATTCTCAATTGTATGTTTTAAATGATAGATATAATCTATTGACATATTGTAAACTTTTTTAATTTCACATCTTTTAGAATCGTTAGTCGAATTAAATGTATGCTTGTTATTAAATGAGGAATTTTATATGAAACCATCCTCGATTTAGAAAACTAAATTATTTTACATGATTCGAACCTCCGGACAGCGGGATCAAAACCCTTTGCCTTTTAATCTTATACTTTCGAGAATCTTAAAAGATGTTTTGCATTTTAATAAAGAATAAAATTGTTTTATTGTTTTGATTTTCTTATATTTTTCAAGATTTTTTTAGCTGCACAAAAGACTTGATGTAGATATATTGATACAAACAATCACTACTTATTTTCAATCATTCCCTTTATTTTTTCAATTAAAATATTATTTTTTTCAATTAAAATAATAATAATTTTTTAATGAGAAATAATTTTAAATTTCTTGGGTATCGCCTATTAAATAGGCGGATATAATCTTTCCTTGTTTGGTAAGCATAATCTTTTTATTTTACAATTATTCTTAAGCCTTATTATTCTTAAGCATTCTAAATTTATTTTTTTTGTAAAACGACTGTTATTCATGTTTTGCTATAATTTTTTTGTTGTATTCTCCTTAATCTTTTTATCTTCTTTTTCTCTGTTTAATTTTGTTTTGTTTTTTCATATTTGAGTTTTCAATGATTTGGTTAACAAGTCTTCTCATTCTTTAATGAAAATAATAGATATTTTTTCGATATTATAACACATTCTTTGCTCTTTTCACGAGGCTAGAGATTCACCTAGTGTTCTCAAATCCTTAGACGATGGAACTCGAGTCGATCGTCTAAGTCAATTTGAAAACAAGATGAGAAGTTTCCTTACAATAAATACTCCCTATTTGATTTCTGAGAGATGAATGATACAAATGAGATGATAAAGATCTATATTTATAATTAAGTTCTCTTACAATAAATAATACATATAAAATTACATCAATGGCCAAGATGAAAATCCTTTAACACAAAGGCATAAACTAAAAGAATATTCCATGAGAACCTATCACAAAGGCATAACCATAAACTAATCATATATTCACATGGTTGTTCACAATGTCATCCACATCGTCGAAGTAAACTGCATTCTAGCACTCTTTACGTATCGAACCAAGTATGATGCTATAGTTAAGCCTAATACGCTGCTAAGTATGTAACACTCTAAACTCGACCCAAACGTGACACTCTAAACTCGACCTAAAAATTATATCCAAGTTCGGTATGCCACCTCGTGAAAAACAGTAAATCATATTTCAGAAATTATCAAATTAACAATTTATTTACAATAAAACAAAAATATAGTTCAAATCCACATTTCAAATAAATAATTTGCATAAATAATTAGTACTTGAAAGTAGTAACCGTTAAAAAATCGAGATTCTAAGTGATGCCAAATTCAGGCATAGTGTATAATTCGATCTGTAAAATAAACAGTAAACACAAAATGAGCTACAAAGCTAGTATGGTTTGAAAATTAACCAGAGAGCATACATGTACATATTTTAACCAGAGATCATATTGTTAATAAAAATTCAACCAAACATCATGTTATGTTCAGAATATTTATTCAGAACCAAACAAGACAGAACATATGCAGACAAGACAGAATCGATGCAGACATGGGTTGGTAAGCCCCTACCTACCCATCCATCTACTAATCTCCACGGCCAGAGTTCCCCAAAACTCAGAATACCTTATTTCTCCATTGGTCAGTAATACGTTAAAAGTATTACAGTAAACGGTAATAATAAGCGACGTATTGCTAAACAATTTGTAATACGAAATATACTTCATATTACAAAATCAGTAAAGTTAATGGTGCTTCCACCTTAACAACTCAATCCCAATACAGAGTGCAGTATGATGTACAGATTGACTTTCAGAACAAAGCATAATTGACAGACGTTACAGTATACGAAACAATAAAGATGAGTCAGAAGTTTAGAGTATAACCATTTAGTCATTTAGATTAATCAATGTTACAGTTAGTTCACTAAATACATTATTAATCTTTAGAACAGTAACATAGATGTCAAACAATAAATAATACAGAATGGTATACAGTTGTGCCAGTTGTTCAGAACACTCAATTTAATTAACATATTTACATATTGTGCCCATTTGTTTCAGAACATTAACATATCAATCATGCATATTAAACAATAATGTAGACAATTCAAAGATACGCTTTATTCAGAAAGTTTTGCTCTCCTTACACATGCTACTTTTGCCAATAAACAACGAAGAAGGAGACATTGGTGTGATCATTGTAAGATGGCTAGGTACATGATGGTCCAATGCTGAAAACTCTATGGAAAACTATCAGATTGGAAACCTCAAAGATTCAAAACTCAGTAAGAGGCACAAGTTCATATGGTCACTCCTGAAGACTCTGCTAGTACCTTCAGTAAAAAACAGCTTGATGAGCTCCAGAAGCTTTTTGGTCATTTATCCTCTAAAATAGAATCTTCTGCTTTACTGCTATTGAAGGTAGTGTTTCTTGTTTAGCTGTGACTAATATGTATTCTTAGATAGTCGATTCTGGTGCGTCTGACCATATGATAGGAAATCTGAGTCTAGTTCATGAATACAAGATTCTACGAACTCCTTCCTCTATCAAGACAGCATATGGATCTCTTTCAGTTGTCAAAGGGAGTGGTTCCATAAAACTAAATGAGAATTTGGTGATATCTGATGTTGCTTTATGTGCCTAACCTTGCGTGCAATTTGTTATCTATTAGTAAGCTTATAAATGGTTTGAAATGCAATTCTAATTTTTGGATGCATGGTTGTGATTTTTAGGCACATGACTTGAGGATGGTGAATGACAGTGCTAGGCTGCATAATGAATTGTTTTTCAATTTCCAGCTTTCTAGTGATATAATGCTTTGGTAGGACATCCAAATTTTCAATATCTTGCAAATTTTTTCCCCAAGTTATTTCTTAATAAAAACCCACCTTCTTTTACTTGTGATATATGTCAAATGGCCAAACACACAATACAACCTTATGCACCATCAAAATTCAAACCTTCTTCACCTTTTCCTTAATACATAGTGACATTTGGTCCCCTTCTAAAGTTAAAAATATTTCTAGGTCTAGATGGTTTATTTTATTCATAGATGATCACTCAAGAACCACATGAACCTATTTAATGAGAGACAAATCTAGGCTGGAAATATCTTTAAACACTTTTATCAGATGGTTGTGACTCAGTTTGAGAAAAAAGATAAAAATTCTAAAGAGTGAAAATGGCTGTGAATATCTTACTACATCTCTTGGTTCTTATTTTAAAGAAAAGGGTGTTTGTCATATTACTTTTTATGTAAATACCCCCAACAGATTGGGGTAATTGAGAGAAAAACAGACACTTACTCAAGGACACAAGGTCACTTATGTTTTCTGCTAATACACCTAAATATCTTTAGGGAGAGGTTCTTCTTACCACCACATATTGGATTAATCGCATGCCTAGTAAGACTATTGGGTTCAAAATTCCTAAGGTGTTCTTCTATATGAGTTTCCACATTTTAAACCCCTCTCTTCTAATCTTTGTTTTCGCGTGTTTGGATGCACATCATTTTTCATGTGCATGGCCATCTTAGGGGTAAGCTTGATCCTAGGTCTCTACGGTGTGTGTTTCTAGGATATTTCTCGAGTCAGAGGGGTTACAAATGTTACTCACCCATTACAAGAAAATTTTATACCTCCCTTGATGTTACTTTCTTTGAGGACAAGCTATTTTTTGATCCACTGTAATTCAGGGGGAGAAGTCTATGAAATTACAGTTATTTCATGATTTTCAAACTTCTCGTCAACCTTTCGTACCTTTTCCTAATGAAACACTTAACCAGGACACTCAATTACCCTTGCATGAATCCATTGTAGTTACGAATCCAATGAATGTGTCTTCTCCAAAACCGAAAACACCTAGCCGCCACACCTCTCATGTTTCAACTCCCAAATCCATACCAAACACCTCTCAAAAACCTCTAACTCCACAACTTGAAGGTAAACAACTTAGTGTTTACACAAGGAAGAAGAAGTTTATTACAGAGGCCATTACTCAGTCGAGCATTTGCCGAGAACTAGAAGTAAATCCTGCTACCATAGAGGAAGAGGTAGTCTCTCAAATTTTTTCCCATTTTATTAATATGGACGATCTTCCTATTGCTCAAAGAAAGGGAGTGAGAAAGTGTACTAGCCATTCTATTGAGAGATTTATTGCTTATGGTAAATTAATGTATGATTTTAAGGTCTTTACAACTACAATTGACAATGTTAAGATTCCTAAAACAGTAGAGGAGACACTTGAAAGCCCTGAGTGGAGGAAAGCTATTGAATAGGAAATTAAAGCACTTCAAAAAAAATCATACATGGAGTCTGGCATATTTACCAAAAGGGAAATAGGTGGTAGGTTGCAATTGGGTCTTCATTATTAAATATTGCTCAGATTAGAGCATAGAAAGATTCAAGGCCAGATTGGTGGCCAAAGGTTTTACTCAGTCCTATGGAGTAGAATATCAAGAGACTTTTGCACATGTGGCTAAGTTAAACACTGTAAGAGTGTTACTTTTCTTTAGCTGTTAATAAATAGTGGAAATTACATCAACTGAACATAAAAAAAATACTTTTAAAATGGGAATCTCGAAAAAGAGGTATATATGTAGATTCAACCTTGAAAAATCACTCAACAAAACAAAAGGTGTGCAAATTGAATAAGTCCTTGTATAGGTTGAAACAGTCCCCAAGAGCATGGTTCGATAGGTTTTCTAAGTGTAACCCCCTTAGCCTGGCCTAGATGCCCGACCCGAACTAAGAAGATTATACGGGGAAAATTGAAGCCAACTCGTTAAAGCCGATTTTGATTAACGACCCTATTTTTTTCCTCTTTATCTTCTCTAGATGCACATTAAGATCCTACGCGTTAAGCTAAATACTTTAATCCCACTCAATAGTACTCATCCTTCAACCAAGATACATCTTCGTACTACAAGGGTGTATAGCAAAAAGACTACTATGAGCTCTAGTCAGAAAAGTGCACCTCAACTCAACATTATTCGGCACAATTATTCAACTCCCAAAACACGAAACACCATCATCATTGAAACCAAAACCTTAAGCTTTCCATCCATGATATCTTGAATATGCGATACAAGAGAATCATCAAGCATCTGCTTATCCTTTATCAACTGAAGTAAGAAAGGTTTCACTTGAAACTCAGTGATAAGCTCGCCTTCATGCGATATGCTCGACCGAACAAACTTTGTCCTCAACTCCACGGCCACCTTCCTGCTCAACGCAGCAACCACAACATTGGCCTTCTCAAGGTGATACTCAATTATCAGATTGTAATCCTTAAGCAACTCCAACCGTCTTCGTTGCCTAAGATTCAACTCCTTTTGAGACATTAGATACTTTAAACTCTTGTGATCTGTGTACACCACACACATCTCAACATGAAAACCAAAATCCGCCCACTCACCATCTGAAAAATCCTCGCCACGAGACTCTAACACCGTCTCCAATAGTTGCTTCACTTACATCAACTGTCTCAGGAAGGTTTACGTACACTCAACCAACAGACCACCCTCCCACGAAGACCCATCCAAATCAACATGGCTTTTGAGCTTACATTACTTTTCCCACACAAACTTTGGCTACGCCACTAATCTTACCTGGATGCTACCCAACAACAAATCTTAATCCTCACACAAAAGCAACCGTAACAAGCCACGCATAAAGCTCATTCTTTAAGCACTTACAACCGTTGGAAAGCATACGCTACAACCTTCCCAACCTGCTTAACCACTCATCCTATCAACATACGATACACACTAGAACCATGAATCCTTTACTCAACTCAAGCTAAACCTCGATTAGAACTCTCGTCGAAACTTCCTCCCAACTTCTCTAAGGTCACTGTCGAACCTTCATCCACTTAATACAACCATCTTACTGCAACCACTTAAGCAACCAACAATGCTTCAAAAACACATCCACAAACCTACAACAACCGTCCAACTCAGAGAAAGTACAACACCTAACTGCCATTTCACTTTGCTTTTAACTACACACCAAACGACCTCAGCCGATTCTAACCAAAACGGTCTCCTCTTCCCCACCATGTCGCCAAAGGCCCTTAAAACACCTAGAAACTTTACCTCCTGCCAACCAAGCTAGGCAACACTCACTCCTAACAGTAAACTTGTTTACTCCTTATCCTCACATCCATCATTTATCTTGCACCAAAACAAAACTTTAAACCCACAAACTACCCTAATCATAACACATCACTATCAGATCCAATTAGCTATTCGTAAGTGTGAACGTTCGTATGCATGATCACCTACATGCCCTTACGAATGCCTATGCACATGTATGCAAACTTCTAATGTCATGCCAAATGTATGCATGTACCAATATATGTAATATATGTATAGAAATGATTTTAACTGTGCATGTATGTCTGTTCACACTTACTAATAACGTCCTTAGACTAACCTAAGAACAACATATTACCCTATTTCCAAACTCTTCCAGCTCCACCACTCTTACAACTCACTAACAGCAAACTACTCTAACTATTACACTTTTGTCACCAATGTTGTTTTCAAAACAACACATATTACTACCCAACTCACTAACTATAGGACCTTATCCACTACACAAGAAGATGCAAAACCAGAACTAAACAAAGATAACAATAACAGAGATTGCATGGTAAAGATACCTGCAGTCACATCATTGTCTTGGAGCTCCAAGCGACGAGTACTCTCTCCTACATAACCATCATTCTTCGGTTGCACCACCACATCATCGACCAACACCCTGAGGTCACCATCGTCTCCTTGCTGTAAAGAACCATGACTGCACTCGCGATCACGAGGAGCTTCAAAAGACATCCCACCTTGACCACCCCGAGCTAACACTGGACAGTCTCGCCTCAAATGTCCACCAGACCCACAATTCCAACAAGATTCAACCATTGTACACCTTGTGCCCCTCTACCCTTCTTGCCACCTCCGAACCCTGTCTCGGCCGCGCTCACGGCCCCCTTTGAGACTAACTGCATGCGTTGGAGCTAGTCTCGCTACCTGAGGACAATTACGTTTCACATGACCCATTGCACCACAGTTCCAACAAGCTCCAACACCCCAACAAACTCCAACACCCCAACAAACCCCAATGTGTCGCCTTCCACAACAGCCGCACTCCCGTAGACGAACCACCTCTCTCTAGCCATGATACACTTGACCCACGTTACCACCACCACCAAAACTCTGGTTCAGGCAAAACCTTATATCACGAGGTCTCTTACGCTGCCCACTCCCGAGGCCAGAACTCCCAGCTCTTTTGCTCTCATTTTTCTCACCAACATAAACTAAAGCCATACTCTCGCGCTTCTGGTTATCCGAAGACTTATCTTCAAGATATCTCATTCTAAAGGCTACTTGAAAGAATTCCTAATCCACTTCATTGATATTTAGCGTTGCCGACACAATTGTCCACCAACTACAAACATCATCCAACATTAACGAGACAACGCTTCCCACTTACAGGCGTTGTCACACCCTTCCTAATCTAGGATTAGGATCGTACTGTCTAACCAAGCCTTAAACGCATCTGGCGTCAACCCATGATACTCAACAACTCCCAAATCATACAGACGCTGCTTTGGCAAACTAGTTTGTTCGACAGCCGGCACATGTGCAGGCTTTTCATTCACTGCGGCCTGAGATGCTCCAGACATCTCCTGAACCACGGATGATAAAACTTTCACCGTAGGGCCAGCCCCCTCATGCTGCCCTATCGCCTTAACTACAGGTAAGAATGGCCGATCAGGCACATTCTCAACAGACGAAACATCGTTCCCTTGGTTACCCTGCTTGCCCGTAGGTACGATCGTATTCGATCTCAACTCTCTCCTCGGGCTCATTGTGCTATTTTTAGCAAGGCATAATAACAAAAACAAATCAAACCATGATTTAGGCCAGCCTCAAGCAAGGATCCAAGTTTACAAATCCAATTTAAAACATTTATCTAGTGTAATAAGGCAATGAGCACCCCGATTTCACTCAAGCATAACATAACATACAATAGCATATCATAATCATCATACTTTATATCATCCACAATCAGCACACATCCTCATCACATCATCAACATGCAATCATATTTAACTCCCATATGATTCATAACATCCGAGCATAGCATAAGCACCAACATTCAACCAAAACATGATTTTCAAATGACATGCCACTTAACATCGAATCGAACATCAAAACATACCAATTTCACTAACCATCATCCCTAATTCTTTCAAAACCTGACTCTAATACCAACAAATGTAACCCTCTTAGCCCAACCTAGACGCCTGACCCAAACTAAGAAGATTACATGGGGAAAACCGAAGCCAACTCGTTAAAGCTGACTTCAATTAACGACCCTATTTTTTTCCTCTTTATCTTATGTAGATGCACATTAAGATCCTACGCGTTAAACTAAACACTTTAAAAGAAACAGCACATCAAACGGAGTTCGAATAGGGCTTCAATTGCTTAAATTAAAAATTAGGGACTAAACTATAATTTCTGAAAATTACAGGGGCTAATCCAATTCTAAGGTTACCAATCCTTAATTAGTCATAAACCAAGCTTTCATGTAAAATTTCATCACAAAAGTACTATCCAAACTCAACCAATTGAACATTCAACATTCAGGGACCATAATGTAACATTTCAGAACTTAAGAAGATCCTTTTAACTGAAATAACGGTCATGTATCTATACCCTTAGGCCCGTATCCATACACGGGAAGGAATTAGCCAAATTTGGGGAAAAGGTGTCGATACCCTTTCCCACGTATCGGTACACCCTTCATACTTTGCACAGGTGTATCGATACATACCCAACTCCTATCGATACCCTTGTGTTGTTCGGCCTGAAATATGCCTTCGAGTATCGATACCCAAGCCCGAGTATTGATACTCGTACCAGAAATACACAACCAACAACCACAAACATGCATTTAACAACAACTATTCAAATACATATCTACCATACATGTTATATCAATCATTTCTAACACAAATGCATTAACAACCATCTTCAATATAAGGATTAGGGATGGCAATTCATGAAGATCATGGAACTATAAAAGCATGCTTTAAAACACTTATAAAGACATATCCAAAATACCAAATAGAAATCCACAAACCATATAGAGACTAATTACGAGTCTCAAAACACAAACTATACATGCTCAAGATGTCACATAACACCAAGCAACTCATGAGTGGAAATCCCTCCCATTGCCTCTTATTACACTAAGATGAAAGCATATACTTTGCTTAACAAAACCACTTGGATATCCCTTGCTTGCTCGCTGCCAAAGGTGCTCAATTCTTTGCATTAATGAAATAAATGAGCGTAAGCACAAAGCTTAGTGAAGACCGCTATAAAACCAAAAAATTCATCAATGCATTTTCAAAACAAAACATCAATCTCTGTAAACACATGCCTTCCTTTAAAACATGTACTTGTAACACAAGTTGAAACTATATCGTGCTCAATCTCAATTCAAGCTTTCAAAACCAAAGCAAAACATTCTTTAACCATGTTTCACATGTATCATTAGCCACATGCATTGTTCACAATGCAAATGCACATTAAGCCTCACCTGCTTAATTCACATTCATAGATTTGTCCTATGCAACATCTCATCATCAAGCATCTCATGCACAATAATCCATTATGCATTCATTATAATCATGATACATGGGCAACAATAAACACATATATTGGCTCACAACACCACGATATAGGCTCACCCCTATCCGTTGTGATAGACTCACCTCTATCACTTTTACAAACAATATCAGATACACGAACTTGTATAGGCTCACCCTTATACGTTGTGATAGACTCACCTTTATCACTCAATGATAGGCTCACCTCCATCATAATGGCTACAAATGGAATTAGGCTCACCCCTAACCCATAGTGATAGACTCACCTCTACCACCCGCAATAGGCTCACCCCTATTACGTCACGTAGCTAGACACACGTACGATTTATAGATTATAGTGCACTCACATCCTATTGGTCGACCAACATGTCCGTATATTAAAAATAGATCACTCACTTGCCAATATACCCATAAAACCATGTTAACTCACTGCTTACAATGCATCATTAAAAATCAACTCATATCCCAAAATTAAGCATGCTTTTAAAATAGAAAATACCATCTCATACAAGATCATACCATCTTGTATCAAACCAAACCATTTCATGGGATAAACACAAGCAAGCCATGCTTAAATCCATGCATAACAGTGAGTAACAACCATTATCAAGACATGAGCATGATAAACTATGGAGTCCATTTCAAACTGAAATCTGAGAGTTCAAGTAACCATACTTACTTCCGAGATTAGCTAAGCGTTTCAAGCTTACACTAACCTCCTGACACCTCGTATCCAAGCTTAACAAAGATTTGAAACACATCCACTCACTGATACATGAAACTTCGCTTGCCGACGCGAAGATCACTCGTCCGAAGCTTCCAAAATCGCTTCGCTAGCTTCTGGATCAATATCCCATGTTTTTAAACATCAAAACAGAGATCCAATGCATTAAAAATGCATTCTAACTCCAGCAACTAAATACAAACTCGTTGCCTAACAACACAACATCAATTTACCCATCTGAAACAACCGAAAACTCATTCGATTGCTTCTTAAAAAAAGCCCAACCAACAATCAACATTTCCAATCATTAATATTCATCAAATCACATCTAAAAACAACATAAACCCTTCCTTATACCTCCGGCAATCATATAATCTTCAAAACACTTCAAAAACTCAACTAAAACCATCATAAAACTCAAGGATCTCACGGATTTCGGGATCTATACCATTAAAACTCTTTTTCAACATCATAAACATCTCAAAACTCAATTATAATCCATCTAAAATAGAGCTCATCAACAACACTCCGAAAACCAAGAATTAAACCTTAGTTTTGCAAGATTTTGATCTTAAATCAAAACTATAATCAAGACTCAGGTAAAAACAACAATTGAGAGTCAATAATCTTGGAAATTTCAATAAAGAACCTTGATTAGAGGTTGAGAACATGATTTACCTACAATCCTTGCTTTCCTTAATGTTTGACAAGTTTTTGCTTCACAAATCTTGAAGAAATTAAAGAGAAATCTTTGAAACGGATAAGAAATCAAAGAGAGAGTGTTTGGGAGAAAAGAAATCTGGAGAAAAGGTTTTAGAAATGTGTTTTGCTGAAAATGAGAAGAGAAAAGTTAGTTACGTAAATGAAACCTTTCGAATTAACAATTTTATTTAATAAATAAATAAAATCCATTTAAAATCAATTATCTAAAAATCATTTAAATCACATGTCAAATTAAGGAAATGTTTAATTGCATAAAAGCTCCCTAATTATTCTAAGATTTTTGACTCTCCTTTTGAAAATTACATTTTCCATAATTTCAAAACTTTACATTTTGGTCACTGCCCAAAATGTACCACTTCCAAATCTCATTTTGTAAAATTGATTTGACCAACCTCTTAAACATAATTTTAGAGGATTTTAGAAAATTCTGTCATATTTTTATCCTATCTCGAACATTGATTTCCTTGAACCACCTAATACTGTTCGAACCGTTTGTAACTAGTTCACTTAACCCGATCCGATGTCTAAAACAACTAGGCCCAAAATCGGGGTGTTACACTAAGGCTGCTATGAGGAATGGATACAAGAAAAATCAGGTAGATCATACCTTGTTCAAAAAGATTACATCAGATGGTACGAAAACCTTCCTAATTGTTTACGTTGATGACTTATTTATTACTGGCAAGAATGCAAAAAAAAATCGAGTGGTTGAAAGCATTCTTTCCAAGGAATTTTAGACAAAGGACCTTGTAAGTCTCAGGTATTTATTAGGAATGGAGGTGGCTAGGTCTTCTAAAGGAATTGTCATTAATAAATGAAAGTATATCCTTGATTTGCTCTCGAAAACAGGGATGCTTGGTTGCAAACCAGCACATACTCTTATGGATCCAAGTCTGAAAATTAGAAGGGATGAATTGGGAAATCCAGTGAGTAAAGAGTCTTATCAAAGACTTTTGGGAAAAATAATTTATCCCTCACCCACTCGACCAGACATAGCATACTCTGTGAGTATAGTAAGCCAATACATGAGTGATCCTAGAGAAGAGCACATGGAGTCAGTCAACAGATCTTAAGATACATAAAGTTCACACCTGGTTTTGGCCTTATTTTCAAGAAAAGTCAAGACAGATTGGTGAAAATCTACACATATTCTAGTTGGGCATGGAAGCTAACTGACAGAAAATCAACAACTGGATACTGCTCATTTGTATGCGGAAACCTAGTGACATATAAGAGTAAAAAGTAAGATGTAGTTTCTCGAAGCAATGCGGAATCAAAATTTAGAGCAATGGCATTGAGAATTTGTGAAGGAATGTGGCTAAAGAGGCTTCTTACTGAACTCAAACTCGATGAAGGTCAGGGTTTTAAGTTTTTCAGTGACAGTCAATCAACTATGAGTATTGCAAAAAATTTAGTTCAACATGACATAACTAAATATGTTGAAATTGACAAGCATTTTATTTATGAGAAAGTCAACAATGGGACTGTAAAATTGCACTATGTTTCTACAAAGAGTCAACTTGCATATATCTTAACCAAAGTACTATCGAGAGTGAACTTTAATGACTTTACATCCAAGCTGAGAGTATACAACATAAACTCAACAGCTTGAGGGGGAGTGTTGGTTAATAGTGTGTAAATACAGAGTACTAATCCTATCTTAATTAGTATTTTATTTATATAGGAACTCTAGTTTACTAAAGGATAAAAGACTAGCTATAGAGTAAGTCTATTGTAAGTAAAACTCATGTATTGAGTCTATAAGAAAGACTTCATAATCTTGAATATAAGAAATGGACAAAGAATTTTTTTCTCTTCTCTGCAAATCTATATTTTCTACATTATCACAAGTCACGATATTGGATCAAGTCGAAAAATTATAGGTTCGGGTCATCAAACTAAAGCAACTTGATTGCATCGAATCTATATACATACATCTATATTTCTTGAACTCTCACAATATATAAACATTGCCCTTTTGAAATTGTGCCATATATATATATATATATATATATATATTCGCCAAAACCTAAAACCAAATAAGTGAACTAAAATAATAAACCATAAAAAGTAGATGGCAACTCACTTACCTTGTTAAGTGTGAGCAACTAGAACACGTACATTTAGAAGATGTCGAACCAGGAAATACGAAAACCATCTGGATTCCTATCCACAATTCCGTGACAAAGGACCACTCCATTGTGAGATTCATCACATAATTTTCTGGGACAACATGCTCTCATGCGGCTAAAAAACTGAAAAAATAACATTCCTTCTCGTATTTGGCAGAAAAAGTGGGTTAAGCTAAGGTTTTGGGTAATTTGCAAGACAACCATTACAAATCTCATCAACATCAAAATTTGCCACCAAATTCAAAATTCAATTCAAATCAGTCCTTTAAGTTCTTAGAGTTAGCCTAAAGGTTTTCCAAATTTTCATTTTCATCCAGCCCTAAATTCGAGGTGTGACAAAGTACCTCTTGGACTACCATGTGTACACAAGTCTTGGTGCTGTGCTCGCGGTCCGTGGAACTCGCAACCACCAAAGATAGTTTTGTTGTTAAGTTGTGGTAAAGTCAATTTTGTCAACGTATTGTCATTGTTATATGTATTTTTATGTTAGTATTGTGGTGTTTATCATTCACCGACGATAGTGTTTCTTGTTTATATCTATTATTTTTGAGTTATTTGGTTGAGTTTTAACCTTTCCTTGTAACACCCCGATCTGACTCAAGGATCCGAAGTATCACATTGGGTCGCTGACCCAACCCGACAAAAATTTCAAACCATAAATGAGCCATAGTTAAAAATCATTAACTTCGTAAAACATTCATTAAACAAATTATCACTTAGTTTACAAAACATGAAGCCTCGAATCAAATAACTAATAATTAAAATGTTTGAATATTTAAATATTTACAGACTTCACCTAGTAAGGTCCTATAAATACACAACCCCTTAAATAAAAGTATTGTACTCTGGTAATTATTGCATGCTTGAACTCCGTACAGATAGCGTTCCAAAAGCATACAATTGATCTACCAACATATGCACGAAAACAACAATTCCGAACGATGACCTTACAAAGCTCAGTGGTACACATCTACTCTACTATACTTTATACAAATCATAAAGGTAAGCATGCAAGCTAGTACGAGCAATAAGGAGAAGATAATAAACATGTGGCTCTACGGATACGAGCATCAGTAAGAGTACTCAACCCCGAGTATCAGTACAATCCTTATGGTACCAACACTTATACGCGTACCGACACTACAAGAAAATGCATTTGTAGTGACATTGAAAATAGTCACAAAAAGTGTTAAATTTAGTCACTGAAATTTACAGTGACTATTTTTCTGAGTCGTCACCTGTCGTCACTAATAACTCCGTCACTATTATATTAGTGACAACTTTCATGTATTTCGTCACAATAGTTATGTTTTTATGACCACACTATTTGACACAAATGATTATTAATAGTGACTAAAATTTAGACACTAATGTTATTCTTACTAGTGACAAACATTCTATCACAAATACATATTTAAATAGTGTCTATAATATGTCGTCACTGTCAATAATTCAATAATTAAAAATTAATTATATTTTTAATTGTAACTATTTTATTTAGGGTTTAAACTAAGGATAAATTTTCTATACACAGGCGGTAGAAACTGAAAGTTTCCACAAGCGCCTTAATTTTAGGGTATAGGGAGTTAGTTTAGGGTATAGAGTTTAGGGGTTTAGGCGTGGACGGTTAGGATTTAGGGATAGTTGTTTCAATTTAAGGTTTAGGGTTATAATTTAGGGTTTATAGGTTAAAACCTAAATCCTCACCATATTACCCTAAAAACTAAACCCTAACCTATAAACCCTAAATTACAACCCTAAACCTTAAATTGAAACAACTATCCCTAAATTCTAACAACTATCCCTAAATTCTAAACCTCTACACATAAACCCCTAAACCCTATACCCTAAACTAACTCCCTAAACACTAAAAGTAAGGCGCTTGTGGAAACTTTAAGTTTCCACCGCCAGTGTATAGGATATTAATCCTTAAACTAATCACTAATTGTCTCTGAAATTTAATGAAGCTTTTGCATTTTAGTCCGCAAACTTTTAAGTTTTCATTAGATCACTGAAATTTAAGTATCAAATATCATTTTTTAGTAAATAAATGCATACATGGCTTCAAGAAGGATCGAACCTGGAACCTTTAGGGCGAGAGTGCAATACTTATCCACTAGGCTAGGCAAGAAATTTTATACTATTTTGAAAGAAAAATTATATTTAGGTTTAATTGTAATTGAAATTAATTTTATTTGTTTTAAAAATATTTATTAATTATAACACATTATTATAATAATAATTTACCTAATTTTTCTATGGTTTCTTATACGAAGTACGTATATTGAAGAAACCATTTAGATTTTTTTCTGTAGAAAAAACTAATCAAAATAGAAAATATCTGTTAAAATTTTCAAAAAAAAATTATCATATATTATGCTAAAATCACATAGTAGTCTTTGTACTCTAATTTGGTCACTTTAAATTTCTATACTTTTAAATTTTGAATTTTTTTATCCTGACATGAATGGTCGTATTTAAATATGTTAAGTAAAATTTCTTTTTAGCTAATTTGTTATACATAAGTTGCTTATTTAATTTTTTTCTTTAATTTGATCATTTTTAGTCCTTGTAATTTAGTCATATTGTTGGTGTCTCATTAGGATTAGGATTAAAATTTGAAAAATATAGGGACTAAAGTTGATCAAAAATAGATTGACTAAAACAACAATTTACACATAGTATAGACTATAGAAATATTTTACCTTTTAACAAACTAGTTTATGATAACTTTAATTTTTATAATTATAAAAATAAATTTATCATTGTGACAATGTCTAATTTGTCATTACTTTTATTTTTTTATTTGTGACAAAATTTATCACAGCAAAAAGTGAAACTTTAAGTGACAAGTAATTTTATTGTAACAACAAATATCAAATAATAGTGACCACTTCACATATCGTCACTATCATGTGTCAAAATTTTAGTGACAATGAACTTTGTGTCACAATTGTATACTTATAGTGAGAATTCATTTGTGTAAAATGCAATCGTCACAATTACTACTGTTACAGTGACCAAATAAAAATATGTCACAAATACTTATACTAATTGTGTTGCACAAAAAAATTGTCACAAAAAATTAATATTTGTGACAAAATTATTTTCAGTCACTATCAATTTGTCACTAAAAACGTATATTCTTGTAGTGCGATACGATCATTGCTTAGTAGGATCCTACAAATCCCCGAATATTAGTATGGGTTGACCCGTACCGATACGGTCTTAAATAGTGTACTGATACCGATCGAAGTCGGTACCGATACCCTACCCACCAACTTTAAATGTCTTAGCACAATACAAGGTTACGAGACTATATTCGATCCCTAAAGCTTATGAAAGTCATTAGGGTTTGTTTGCTAATGCAATTAATCATCTAATAATAATTACTGATTTATGATCATTTAACCGTGTAATTACTGATATTACTCCCTTAAGCATGATTTCCATCAAACATGTCAACTGTATACCACTAACACCAAGTACAACATATAAAGCACTCGATCATCGATAACTACATAAATATTCAAAAGACCCTACACGGTCTTTAAAGCCCATACTAGTCAAGTCATATTCATAAACATCATCATGCATCTTATAAATATCAAGCCACATAATATCATAGGGGATTTAGACTCTAACAACCAAGACAATTACACTTGCGACGCTCATGAAGCATTTCAGAGTTCGAGATGTACAAACCTCAATAAATTACCGATAAATCCTTATTCTAACTCCTCAAATCGTCCCATCTAATCCAAAATTTAAGTTTACATAACCCTCAGATAATAACAAATACAACTACATAAGCAATTCACACTATCGAACTAATCTAGAGAATTAAACGTGTAAAAACAAACTATTGGGTTCGAATTTGGAAAAATAGACCGTGAAAACGGAATCAGGATGTCGAAAACACCCAGTTAAGGTTTTTCGAAAAAAGTCATCTTTGGTAAAAAAAGTCAACGATCTACGCCATTCAACAGTGCAGAGCATTCCAGTGCAGTGCAGGATAGCTACGGTGCACCCGTGGAGCGTGATCTGGTGTGGCGCGCTGCATGGAAGCCTTTGTACACCTGCCCTATGTAGCTGGCGCACGCACAGTCGGCAACACCTAGGGAACATGCGATGACCTCTTGTGGTTAAACAACGACGACAAGCTCTAGTCTAGCTGTCCCGAGGTCGGTGAACACAATGATGGCCTTGGTGTCCGGTTTTGGCTATCAAAATAGCTTCATTTTGGCCAACTAGATTTTCTTTTCTCTCACCCATTCCGACGGACTCTTCGAAGACAACGCCACTAGTACCACTCGTTTTGACGAGATGTGTAACACCTTAAATTTAATTAATTAAAATTTTAAAATAAAGAAGCTAAAAAATTTGAAATATGAATGAATGTTAAATGGGGATGGTGGGGTTTGAACCCATGACCTCACCCTTCCCTCGTGCCTTTTGCTTAAACCATTGAGCCAATGGCTCATTTCCATTTAGGGTTACCTTGTTTTATTTTTAGGGTTAAGTTGGATAACCTATTGAATAAGTTTTAATAACCCATTTGACCCTTCATATACCTTATTTTTTCTTCCCAAATAAGCTTTGTCTCCCTCCGCTTAGCAAACATCTCAGATCATCGGCCGCCGCGCTCACCGTGGCGCCGTGGCATACACTGCCTTAACCAAAAGAATCCCCACCTTTCCCCGACCAGAACCCCTCTCCTCACTTGTTGTTTGACGCAGCCGTCTGGCGTGGGGATCATTTTGAAGGTCCAGTGAGAAAAGCAATCTTCGCTCCTCTATTCTCTACATTTTCCGGTCACCTCCGTCGTCCTTTTGTCGCACGGCTGTCAGATTCGAGCTCCATGCGTTGGGATGAGCAAAACCCAACTGACCGATCACCCATCCGACACCAGGAGAGGATTCGTGGAGGTACGTTGCTTTCCGAACACTTTGTTTCAGTTTGGGTAAGTTTCGACGTGTTTTCCAGCTTATTTTGAAGATTCCCAGCTTGGTTGAACTAAGTGGTTTATGGGCTTCATTTTTTCTGGCAGAATCGTGACCATTGGAGTCACCAGCGAAGTATCCGATGTACCTCTGGCGAGTCCGATAAATGGATAAGAGAGATCCGATTTGCCTCTAAACTGGCTTGAACCGTTAAACCAATCCAAGCTCGAGTCTGACCCAATTCGAGCCAGAGTCCGACTCGCCCAACCTGTCTGAGCTAGAGTTTGACTCGCCCTACCCTGTTGACCAGTTGACTGCTAAAGTCAATATTGACTTTGATTGCTAACGTCACTGTTGACTTTGATCCCAAAAGTCAAATTTTCTAAAAAACCCTACTTTACATTTTTTGATGTCCTCGGTCTGATTTTGAAGTCCGATTCACGAAATTCTAACCCGAAAGCCTCCAAATCTGACCTTGAACCTGAGCATGAATTTGTAATTAATTAATCAGTTAAAGAATAATGTATTTGAGTTAAGGTCTGATTTTGGAGTATATTTAAATGAAGGTATTCACTTTGTATTTGTTTAATGCTTTACTACCTCTTGCATGCTTTAAGGAACTTGTCGGTATTGGTTAATGCTTGAATAAGAATTGATGATCAGTAAGAAATTCAAGTTTAGTGAATAATCAATAAAACAATTCACCTTGAAACTTTCAATTTAGATGATTTCTTAATAAAAGATCTAAATCTCAGAATGTTTGGATAAGAAATGACAAAAAATGCCCTTAAGGTACAAGAAGGACTAAAATACCCCTGACATTGAAAACGATCTAAAATCTACACTAGATATGGTAAAAATAATTGATTCGTCTGGAAACCTCATTTTGCTTGGAAAGTTATGGTAACAAGGCTTTAAACCTTCAAAATTGTAAAGTACTTGAATTTTCTTGAATTCTGAATAAATCTCCAAAGGCAAGTTTACGGAAAACTACTCGTATGCCAGAATTAATCAAAGTGGCATAAAAGACTGAATTGGTTGAAATGACTAAATGAATTGTAAATACTGACAAGGCTAAATTGATCGAAATAATCGTAATGACCAAAAAGACTGAAATACCCTCGAGATCTAAATTGAATGAATGAATAGTTGGAAGAATCGAAAGGCTCAGAATAATTGAAATACCTTCGGGCATCTAAGTGTCTGAAATACCTTCAAATACTAAAATGACTAAAAATACCCCTGACTTGGAATAAGAAATACCAATATAGCCAAACAAATGTATTGGCTCTGAAAGTGGTAATACACGACCTGTGTTTGTTGGTCGTTTCTGATACTAATGTGATATTGTAAGAATACCATATGAAGGCATGTTCGAGTTATTTGGAGAATGTACATAGTTAATAGTAAGAGTAATATGTTCTTCAAATGGTACATTCGATACCATTGATTGTGTTCACGTGCAATGCACATGTTCCAATACTTGAAAAATACCGTCTGAATACATGTTCAATTTCTCGTGGTATGTTCAGTGGTTGTTTTGTGAAGGCAAACTATTATACACTGTAGTCAATTTTGAGAAATGATTACTTAAGGTGTACCTATCCGATTGAATAATAAACCATGTATTAATGGGTTCGAATTAGTTAAAATGGACATAGAAACCTGATGAGCAACTAGAATTGTTGAATTCTGTACATCACTTCTTTACCTTGTTGGTTTAAATTACCAAATTACCCATGAAGGTCAGAATGGCCATAATGCCCTCGTAGGCTTAAAGGATTGGACCACTCTCGATATATCTGAAATCTCAATGATCTCGATGTATCAACTTTTGAATGTCTGGTTTGTGCCATTAGTACAGAATCCCCCTTTTCGTAGGGACCTCATTTTGAAATCAGTCCAAAATGTTAGATGTCCAATGTTCTCTTTCTGATATTTACCAACTGCGAGGAATAAATTGGACCACATAGAGTGTTCCACGAGTCCATAAATATTTTTCTCTGTTTTAAACCAAAACTATCTGCTCTAAATCAAAAGTATGACTCTGTTTTCCATAATGAATGCACAATTCTTGGCTTCTGTATTCTGTTACAAAATATATATGATACATGTTTTCTGACATTACTATTTACTGATAAAACTAATTTTATCTAAGGGTATACTATCTGGGAGTTGATTGAAGTTATGTACGCTCAACGCTAGTAAGTCATTCTGGACCTAAGTTCTTACACCCAATGGACCTAGGGTAAGTCTTTTTATAAGCTCATACGCTAGGGTAAATCTTTCTGGATATTGTTCTGGGAATTGCATATAGATGTATTGTTGGAGGGTAGTCAGAAAATTAAAATAAAACTTTTCGTTCCTATCTATAATTCTATACTACTGAATTAATTTACTAAAGTCTAAAAGTCTTTGTATGCTCCTAATCTGTGCTTAATTGAACACAATAAACTCATTGGTTCAACTTCTGTAATCTATCTCCCTTCTGATTCTACGGTCTATCTACTTCTTGTCTATTTCTTAGTGATTGAGTAAATAATTGTATTCGATTTTTACTGGTATAATTAGTGGGCATGTATGCCGTGTCTTATTTTATTTCAGAGTCTGTAATATGTTTTCTGAAATTTTCATTATATGTTTATATGATTTCTAAAATGGTATTTAAAAAAAAAGTTTGTTTTATAGTTTTTAATGTATTTAAAGAATTGTATTCGATTTTTACTTTGGGGCGCTCTTGTAACCCTAACGTGAACTCCTAAAATTTGATGTAACGCATAGACATGTTTAGGGGCTTACATTTAGTGGTATCATATCCTAGAGTTGTGTCATTATGGGTACATCGATCGTCTGTCGTAGGGTGTCTGGTCTGTGCATGCCTCTAGATCATAACCGTACTTCTCCGATTCAAAACTCCAATGTCAAATCCTTTTTTCCTGGAATAAGTGAATCTAAGTGTTATGTTCTCTACAACTCGAATCATTCTGGCAAGATTGTAGCGTTCGTCTGTGATTTGGATTAACGTGATGATTTTGAATCTGGATAAAGTACATAAAACGGTTGGTGTCTGTGCGGAAAAAAATTGAATTGAAATTGAAATTTGATTTATATTGGAAATAAAGGTTTGATTGTGTGAGATGTGGTAAGATAGATTCTAGGATGATGTCAAGTTGAACGTGATTTAGTTCTGGAAGTCGTAGACATAGAAGTAGTTGACTTAAGCTCGAATAAGGTGATTTTCCCCTATGGTCTATATCGATGAACAATACCTGAGAAATTCTGGAATCAATCTCATTCCAACTTTAATAAATATGGAAATCTTATAAGTGTCGAGCCTCGTATCTTAGTGTTATGGTTGTTATGAGATTATGTTAAAAATGTTCTGGTGAAAGTTAGTTACAGAGTAATGTGTTGATCATGTTGGCGATGCTAGTAATCAATATAGGTTGTGAATGGAAAGATTAAAATTGAAAGGAAGATGTTCGTATGCGTGGTGCAAGTGTAAATTTTGAAGTTACTCTGTTATATCTGAGAGAAGTAGTTATGTCTGTATGTTGTGTTCTGTGTGAGCAAGTTATATTTGCCCAAAGCTTTGGTTATGTTGGATGTATGATTCTTTTTTTGTGTTTGGATGCACATCATTTGTTCATATGCATGGTCATCTTAGGGGCAAGCTTGATCCTAGGTCTCTACGGTATGTGTTTTTAGGATATTCCTCGAGTCATCGAGGTTACAAATGTTACTATAGACTCTTTGGAAGATGTGTAAAATAATGCTAGCAAAATGGGCAATTTATAGATAATGGACAATTGTATGCCAAGAGTCCTTTGCGTGGAAGTATACACGGTCTGAAAGTAATACAGCTTGGTAAGCTGAGTTATCGATCCCACAAAGATTGACTTAGAATTCGATTGCTTTGATGGTTTACTTGTCTTGGGAAAAAGATGATTTGTTTTGGAGTTGTTTTAGGAACTACTTAAAAGAAAAGAAAACAATGGAGTAAAACATTGGAGAGGAGGGTGCTTTTAATGAATGATAAGTGTTGGTAGGGAATGCCTGGTTTTAACACTTTTCATGCCAGCCTTTGTCGGCAAACTGTCATGGCATTGTTTGTCGAGCATATTCAACATTAGCAAAGCCTCTCTCGATGGTCATTGCCCTATGTCGATTATGTAAAACCCCATATATGTCTATAGTTCATGTTTTTAAATGAACTAAGTAAGTTGATTAAGAACCAATATATACTCCGAGGGGGTAGATATCACTTCTAAAGTAAGTTCAACTACTTGAACGACTTCTCTCGAAGCTTCTCTCCCAAGTATCCAGCAACTAATCGTTGCCTCCCAAGTTTGTTAAGATATTGAGAAGCAATATGCCAACTATACTAGCTCTCGCTTTGGCAAAGTATTTAGAAAAAAGTAATGCCAGCTCTCGCTTGACATTTATAGTTAGAAACAATAAAGCATGCCAAATAGAAAAAGTTTGCCAAAACATAATTGTATTCAAAGAACTAAGGTATAAAACCAACGTTTAAACCAAACATCCCCCCCCCCCACCAACTATGGAATTAGTTCATGGTGAGGGATTTAACCAACAAAACCATAACTGTTTTCAGATACATCATCCTAAACTAAAAGTAAGACAACTTAAAACCAAAAGAATGGTCGAGAGAGATCTCTCGATGCAACCCTCAAATCCCGGCTCTCGGCCAGGTGGTTGAACCACCCTTCGTCGGTGCATCCAACCGTCACTCGTCGAGTTCTCCAACACCCTACTCTGATCACTCTAAGTCTTCACTTCACTCCTCTCATGCTTGATCGGTTGGTTGTATTTATAGGCGGGCAAGGGTAGGGAATATGATAACTTCCTCATTTAAATTTCAAAATGCTCCAAGGATAAGAGATAAGCCTTATCCGATCGGTGTGATAGCATATCAAGGTAGGGCTGACGTCATCTTGCCATTGTTGCCTTACCACACGAGCTTGGCATGTCTTCGCCAACGTAGCTTGGCATCACCTTATTCATTATTTTTTTGGAGATTGATCCATTTGTGATCTTTTAGGAGCCTGATACTTTCCTATTTTTTGAGGTTCAACAATCTCTTGACATGGCATCAAGTGCACTTCTCTGCCAACAAGTGCTTGGCACCGTCTGGTCCTTCTGTGCCAACATCACTTGCCATTCTTTTTGGCAATCCTAACTGTGTTGCTTTCCTGCACCAAATCCTATTCCAAACCTGCAAATTAACCACAAAACAAGCCTTCACCCTGGCATAGAGCGAAAACTAAACTCCTTATGCAAATGCATGATTCTAGCAACCTAATGCAACTAAATGTACCTAAAAACAAGCAAGAGTATTGCAAAATTGGCATTAAAATAGTACTTTTGGAGAGGTAACATACTCCAAACCTAACTCATTGCTTGTCCTCAAGTAATGCTAAGAAAGAAAAAATAAAAATTATGAAAAGGTTACCTCGAAAAAATTTGGTTAGTAATGCCAATAGATGCTGGCAACAGAATTTGGCTCTATTTATGTCCTCGATATGTTGAGTGGATCGAATGATCGATATAAACCAAGAGGGGTGAATTGGGTTTTTAAACTTTTTGGAAGTGGAATTGACAAATAAAAATGGTAGACAAGGAATTTTAGAGTGGTTCAAGTTCCAAATGAACTCTACATCCACTACCTTAGCTTCACTAAGGATTTTCAACAATTCCACTAATTGCTCTTCCCCTTTTCTAGGCTAAGGAGGTATCCGTTACAATTTCGGTCAAATTTTCCACCTAAAATTTGACCCAATCCTCACACAATAATAACAAAGAAGTTGTTGGCTAAAATAAGTATCTCTCAATACACAAGGTAGCCCAATTACAAGCACTCAACCCAATTGAAATGATAAGAATGAAAATTACAATTGGGGTTACAAGACAATAATGGCATTTAAGCACAAATGCTTGGATTTAATGTTTGGATGTTTGCTTTTGGATCAATAGTTGTTGCTGAAGCTTTTAGAGGTCCCTTTTATACATCCTCAATGAATTCTAGCCGTTGTGGTTGTTGCATTCATCAATAGAGCCGTTGGGGATGTTATCTTCCCTCCATAAATGTAGTCTGCAGCCACTCGTTTCGAAACGCCCGACACTATTTCGAACATGACCAAAATAGAAAGAGTCGTTGGGGTGCATTAAAGAGCTCGTATCGAAACGGTTAAGATTGTTTCGATACGCTAAGAGCCGTTTCGAAACACGTTTCGAAACATTTTTTGCCACTATCAAGGCCTGTATCGAAACGGCTTGAAATTGTTTCGATACGCCTTAACGACTTGTGAAAAATCGGTTAAAAACTTCAATGGTCATATTTTTTAAATCCGACTTGAATGCCATTTTAAAACGTTTGAGGTCGTTTCGATACGGTGTCTCGATGTTCTTAACCCGTTTCAAAACCCATTTTGAAACAAGGGTTCATAGTGTCGAAACCGTTTCGATACCCGTTTCGAAACACAAGTTCACAGTTTCAAAAGTGTTTCGAAATGCCTAAGGTCGTTCCGAAACGTTGACTCGAAAATCACTGATTTGGCTTCAATAACACTTAGAAAAGTTTTGATAAAATCAGTTTTTAACTTAGGCATTTTCTTTTAAACATATAGAGAGGTTTGAGGACTTAAAAATTCGTTTTCTCATTTTCATTTTAGTCCTTAAAATCTTTAGTTATATCAAAATCAATTTATCAGTTTCACAATCTCCCCCTTTTTGATATAACAAAACCAAAGTTAGAATTTTTAAGAGTTTTGAAAATTTTGAATACATTCTAACTCCCCCTCAATTTAAGATGAGTTTTAAAGTTTTAAAAAGATTTAAATCCAAGTTTTAAAACTTAAAAACACTTAAAACGAATTTTGGCTCTTAGATTACTTCTCCCCTTTTTTGTTAGATTAAAAAATACTAAACTAGGCTCAAAGAGAAGAAATAAGGTTAAAAGCAATAATCAATAAGCAACAAGCAATAAGCAACATAATATAAATTCATAGAATTCAAATATCCAAAACATAAATCTTAAACAATGAAGTTCAAAGCTTAATCCCAAACAAAATAAGCAAAGCATAGGTTCATAAAACATAAAGGAAATAAAGATGCAATCTTAGACCTAATATGAATAGCTAATATGAGATGACATGAGAATCCTAAGCCTCGTCGTCGTCACCATCATCATCCATGGAATCATCATCGTTCCTAGCTTGAGAGCGACGAAAATCCATCCATTGACCATAAAAAGTGGAGAAGGACATGTCCATAGACTGATGTTGGTTCTCAAGGGATGTGAGTCGATTCTCCATGGATTGCAATCGAGTATTTATAGTACCAAGACTCGCCTCCATAGTGTTGAACCGCTCGGTAAGAAAACCCATGAGAGCTTCATTGTTGGCAACCGAAGCTTGTGATTGAGGTTCAACTTGAGGTGGAGGTGATTCCCTATCAACACGTTCCCATTGGCCATTGTTGATGTAACGAAATCCGGACTTGCAGAGAGAAGATTCACCATGTTTTTGCTTGTGAGGTTCCGGAGAGTCATAGGTGCAATCAAGACGAAGCTCGCCAAAAATATGACTTAAAACAGTCCCATAAGTGAAGGACTTGAGCGCATTGGTTTCACGGAGCTTGACATTATTCACCATCTCGGCGAACATGATCTTGACAAGATTTGGGCGCTCTCCACGACAAAAACATTCACGCCAAAAATAATCTACTTGACGAACGTGAGAGAATTTACCTCCGGAGGGGCGAATAAACCACGAGATCATCAAGTAAAGGAACCTATCGTGAGCATCCAAGGCAAGCACTGAACCGGTGTGAGAACCAAAATGAGTCTCATCCTCGATTCCTTCGTTCTAGAGACCAAAGGTAGCCTCTAAATAAGGGATGTCAATGACAATCCTCTTCCCCAAGATAAGAGACTCAATGCGAACAACTTCGGAGTTGTCTTCACTATTGATAAGTTGGGCATTTGAGTAGAAGATAAGAACCACGTGCTTGTAGCAAATATCCAAGATTCTCAAGAAACCAAAGAAGCTCCATTCTTGTAAACGGTAGAGATAACGGAAGAGAAAACGCTCGGAGTCAAGAAACGACATGTCAACAACACGCTCACGACGAACGGCAAGCTCTTTGACGTAAGTGAAACGATCCCTCAACTCTTGAGTCCGAAGACTTTTGAGAAAAAGTTGAGTAAGGTTGGGACAGATAACGGCTTGATTTGAAGCTTCACTCGATTGAGATGCCTTACGTTTCTTGTTGGCGGGATCCATTGAAAAAAATCCTAAAAACATAAAGCAAGCAATTTGTAACTAAAATTGAAGTGTATGCTTGAAAGTCCTTAATTCAATCCAATGGTAAATCCCACTTAGGTTTAAAAGAAATTTTAAGAACATAAATTTTTTAAGAGAAAACAATTAAAAAAAGTAAAAAAATATGAATGAAAAATCATATATTCGAATAAAATTTTTTAAGATTTTGAAAAAATTTCACAAGATTTGAAAAACCCAAGTATCAAAACACATAAACTACACAAAATTAAAATTTTCTAACCTAGGATTCGAATACAAATTTAAGGAAAAAGAAAAAGATGAAAATATACCTTAGATTGGGATTTTTGGATGAATAGATGGAAATCCTTGCACAAAATTGTTGATGCTTGCTTAGACTTGTGTTTAATAGTAAAAGCCCTCAAGATTTGGTGAAAAACAATGAGGTTAAGAGGGTTTTTATAGGGGAAAAACGATTTAGGGTTTTTAGGGTTTGAGGGAATTTTAATTAAAGTTAAACTTTAACATTAAAAAGGCCTCTTTAAAGTTGTCCCCCGTTTTGGAACAGGTTTCGACCGTTCCGAAACGCGGGCATCGAGAGTTGACTGACTTTTCAAATCTAGCTGACTGTTTCGATACGGCTTTGACCGTATCGAATCCCACGCTGACTCGTATCGAAACACGTTTCGATGCACCCATTGTCAGTAGCTAAAACGTTTCGAAACCCTTGGAAGACGTTTCGAAACACCCTTCTCTCATATGGATTTTTAAGGCACCCGTATCGAAAGAGTTGGACCCGTTTCGATACACCTGGGCCTGGAAGTGCAGATGAGGCTCTAAAAGTGTAGAAAAATGAATTTTATAAGTCCTAATTTGCATGAATGACATGAATGAGCAGGAATAACATGTGTAAACATAAACATACTCCCCTAGCTATAAGCATGGATGAAATTAGGAGTAAAAACACATAAACATGACATTTTCAAGAGATCAAGCAATTTAAGCAAAAAAAGGGTCCTAAAAGGTCAAGATAGGCTAGTTATACCTAACTCTCTCCTAAGGGAACAAAAACGCTCTTTATCTAAAGGCTTTGTAAAGATGTCCGCTAGTTGGTTTAAGGTGTCAACATACTCTATAACAACATCTTCCTTAAGGACATGATCTCTAATGAAATGATGCCTTATTTCTATATGTTTGGTTCTAGAGTGTTGGATGGGATTTTTGGTCAAACATATGGCACTAGTGTTATCACACTTAAGGGTATGGTTTCAACTTTAATACCATAATCTAAGAGTTGTTGCTTTATCCAAAGGACTTGAGCACAACAACTCCCTAAGGATATGTACCCGGCTTCGGTGGTAGATAAGGCTACACTATTTTGTTTCTTAGAGAACCAAGATATGAGCATACTACCTAAGAATTAACAAGTTCCCGAAGTACTCTTCCTATCGATTTTACACCCCCATAGTCCGCATCCGAATAAGCATGAAGGTTGAAGGTTGAGTCTCTAGGGTACCAAAGACCTAAACAAGGGGTATCTCTAAGGCACCTAAAGATTCTCTTAACGGCTATAAGGTGAGACTCTCTAGGACTAGCTTGAAACCTAGCACACAAGCAAACACTAAACAAGATATCCGGTCTACTTGCGGTAAGGTAAAGCAATGATCCAATCATAGAACGGTAAAGCTTAGAGTCAACACACTTACCTTCTTCATCCTTGTCAAGCTTTGTAGATGAGCTCAAAGGTGTGGCTTGAGGCTTTGCATTCTCCAAGCCAAACTTCTTGAGCATATCCTTGATATACTTTGCTTGATTGATGAAGGTGTCATCCTTTCTTTGCTTGATTTGGAGTCCCAAAAAGAATGAGAGCTCCCCCATCATGCTCATCTCGAATTCACTTTGCATTAACTTAGCAAACTCTTTGCAATGACATTCATTAGTAGATCCAAAAATAATATCATCAACATAAATTTGTACTACTAAGATGTCATTTTTATACCTTTTATGAAAATTGTAGTGTCCGCCTTACCTTTTTCAATTAAACTTTAATTGAAAACCAACCATGCTTCCCTTTCTTTCTCCGCATCGAATGACTAATTTCCTGGGCAAGCACAATGTTATCAGTAATTGATCGCCTAGGGACAAAGCTCGTTTGATTCTCTGACATCCACTTGGGCAAGTATGGTTTCAATCTGTTAACCAACACTTTACTCAACATTTTATATACCACGGTACAGAGACTGATAGGCCTAAAGTTCACAATAGACTCAGGGGCCTCCACCTTAGGGAGCAAAACAAGTAGCGTGCGATTCAACTCCGGATCCACCGAACCCGTGATGAACATATGTTGAATATACCTGCACACAACATCACCCAAAATGTCCCAATGCCTCTGAAAAAATAAAGCATGAAGGCCATCTACTCCAGGAGCTTTAGACGGCTACATTTGAAACAAATCATGATGTATCTCTTCACGGGTTACCTGCATCGCCAACACACCCTTATCCCTTGGTGAAATACTCTTAAAAAACCCCCTGCAATTGTATGTATATCCATTATCACCCTCAGACGAAAACAACTTAGAAAAAACTCCAAAGCTATACGTTTTAACACCTCCGGGTCCGAGATCCACTTGCTCATCTCATCCTTCAAACAAACAATAGCGTTACACTTCCTTCGGCCATTAGCAATCGCATGGTAGTACCTCGTATACCCCCAATCACCCAATCGCATCTAGCTTTCTGCCTCCAAAAGCTTTCTTCCATAGCAAGAATATCCTCTAACTCAAACTTGAGCACTTTCTAGAGCTCGCAAAGATGATTCGAATGTCTTCACCCAAGGGCCCTTTCAATACCCCGTAGGCGCGCTAAGATTCTACGCTTCCTCCGACCCAGCGAACCAAAAGACTGCACATTCCATTGAGACAAACCAGTCTGCACACTCGATATATTATCCGCATAGGACAAAGCTCCATCCCATGACTTCTCAACTGCATCAACATAACCCTCCGAACCTTGCCAAGCAAAAATATAATGAAACGGCTTTACTTCAACTTTAATTTCAAAAGAGTCCGTTCACAGTAAAATAGGCCGATGATCCGACCTAATCCTATCAAGGTGGCGAACCAAAGAGCTCGGAAAACAATCCGCCCATTTAGGATTCATCAGAAACCGATCAAGTCGTTCATACAAGTCCCCACGACTCCAAGTGAATTGAGGCCCCTTAAACTCAACCTCCTGAAGCGCACAAGAGAACACAAAACTCTGGAATTTCTGACAAACATAGTTCCGACCACTTTGACCACCACGACGATCCTCCAAATGTAAAAGCGCATTAAAATCCCCACCAATAAGCCAAGGGCGCTCATCACCCGAATTAAGCTCATCCAATTGATCCCAGAGATGCCAAGGATAATCTAGCGCCACCCCTTGTATAATTGCATGTATGAACTGTTGGAAAAATAGGCTACTGCAAAACGAGGCGTTAGCACTGACTGGAAAACAATAAAGTAATTAAATGAAACCAAACCGTGTCGTGGTATTAACCACTGCCTTAGAAGCGAATTCGCCCCGATGTGTGTAATCGCTACAATGGACGAACGACCCCCTGAGGTTAGCACGACTCTCCAAAATTCGTACACCCGAAAGATGGAGCGGACTCTGATGGTACTGCTCTTCTCTCAACTCAAAATCAACACTCTTGATAGGTTTATAAAAACCAAAGAGAATGTTTCTCAAGTAAACTCTATTGCTTAGGTATATCAAAATGAGTGAAATTGTCCACTATTTATAGGCTAAATAGTGAGGGTAAAATCGTCATTTCCACATCACAAATTAATTCTATTAATAATAGAATTAAATATCATTATTATAAGTTATATTCATCACATATTAATTCTATTAATAATAGAATTAAATATCATTATTATATAACTTATATTTTGAGTATTAACAACAATCCCCCACCAATGCGAAAAATATCTTTCGTAGATATGAGAGCATTGAAGTTAAAACATGAGAAGAGCAATAGCGAGATTAGTTGCTTAAGCACTAGTGAACGTCTCTTGAACTAGTACATAGTGATGATGAGCAATCCCTCTCTTAGACAAGTGAAACTAGTCTTGAACTTTCTAAGATTAGGGTAAACTCATAACACACAACTAACCCCTTCATCCACCGAAGTCCTCGATGTGTCTACAAAGTATATATACAAATGTATATATATAGCCTATTTCCTCAGGATTTTAGTAAGTGTACTAGAAAAACGGCCGAACGTTTTTCATAGAAGGTGGCTAGTCCTTCTCACTTACATAGGTTATTTCATCAAGTTTATCTCAACATAAACCACTCAAATAAGAGCTATGAAATAATTAAGAGCTTTTTCCTTAAGCTCATCCTCTCAAAAAATAGGTGAATTCTTCAAGTTCAATTATAAAATGAACCACCCAAACTCTGGGATAAGAATTCATTAAGAATAAAAACTCAACCTCTTTAATCGGTGAATTCAATAAGTTCTTCACAATAGAACAACCCAAACTCTTGGGATTGAATTCTTTAAGAGTTTTAAGAAAACCCATCCTTTCTAGCGGCAAGTTCATTCAGTCCCTCGCGATAGGACTTCCCACTCAACACGAGGCAGTCCTCCGCGATAGGACTACCCACTCAATACTGGGAAATGAACTTATTAAGAGTAGTTTATTCAACCAAAGTCGGTAAATTCATCAAGTCTTTCTCACTAAGACCACCCAAAACCTGGGCTATGAATTTATTAAGAGCAACAATGCTCAACCTGTGCATGTACATTATTCGTCATAGGGATAGGTAATAAGAAATGTACACTATGAGTCTTTCCATGGTTTCGTTTGACCACATTGAACTTAGATAACTAAGTTGGGTATCCACCATGAATTCCTCAACCAATGGGCTTTAAACCCATCCCCCTCAACGAATCTAGGACCAATTTCCGACTTAACCCTTTGGTAAGTGGATTTGCTAGGTTCCTTTTTGACTTCACATACTCTAAAGAGAATACTCCGTTAAGTGTCTCATTGATTCATGTCTTATGTGAATGTGTCTTTTCTTACCATTGTAAATTTGGCTTTTAACCACACATATCGATGCTTGTGAATCACACAACAAGGACACCGGAGGAGTCAGTTTTTCCCATAATGGAATTTCTGCTAACAAATTTCTAAGCTATTCGGCTTCTTGCCCAGCTAGGTCAAGAGCAATAAACTCTGACTTCATGGTAGAGCGAGCGGTACAAGTCTGCTTAGCAGACTTCCATGAAATCGCTACACCACCTAAGGTAAAGACATACCCACTCGTGGAGCTTACTTCATCATTATCGGCAACTCAGTTGACGTCACAATATCCCTCTAACATTGAAGGAAAGTCAACAAAATCGAGTTTCCAGTCAATAGTACCTTTAAGATACTTAAGTAAGCGTATGAGTGCAATCCAGTGCTCTCCACTAGGATTATGAGTATATCTGTTTAACCTACTCACTGCATAGGCAATACCAGGCCGAGTATAGTTCTTTAAGAACATAAGGCTTCAAATAATTTTAGCATACTCTTCTTGGGAAACACTACTTCCTTTATTCTTAAAAAGATGGATACTAGAGTCATAAGGATTCGAACATGGATGACATCAAAACTGTCAAATTTCTTTAACACCTTCTCAATATAGTGTGTTTAATTTAAAGAAAATCCTTTTTTAGTTTCGGTAGCTTTTACTCTTAAGATCACATCAACCTCTCCCAAATCAGTCATCTCAAATTTAGTGGACAAGAAAACCAAAACTCAAAATGGTTTTATGAAATTTCTCGTACCACTACTTTGGAGCTTGTTTAAGGCCATAGAGAGACTTTTTAAGTCTACACATTTTGCCTTCCATATCAGGTGTCTCAAAACCTGGTGGTTGCTCCATATAGATCTCCTCATCTAGATCTCCATTCAAAAATGCAATTTTTACATCCATTTGATGTACATGCAACTTATGAATGGATGCGATTGCAAACAAGGCACAAATTGTTGAGATTTTTGTCACGGGAAAGTACGTATCAAAGAAGTTAATACCAAACTTCTAAGTGAACCCTTTGACTACTTGTCTTGCCTTATACTTCTGGATTGACCCATTTAGTCTAAATTTCTTTCTAAAGACCCATTTATTACTGATAGGTTTAAATCCTCTAGGCAAGTCAACCAACTCCCAAGTGTGATTAGACATTATTGATTCTAGTTCATCATCAATAGCATTTCTCCAAAAACTAGCATCAATTGAACTTGTAGCTTCATTATATGTCTTTAGATCCTCATCTAAAAGGAAAGATTGAGCTATAGGTTCAGTTATATAGTCTAAATCACTAATTTCTGTAATAAAGGAAGTTATAAAATCTGGTCCGAAGGTAGTTACTACCCTTTGTCTTTTACTTCTTCTATGCTCTAATTCAAACTCTAGAGTTTCCTTGGCAGGAATACTAGAAGAAGCAGGAGTATGACTTTCTCGTTGTGTTCCAACATTTAATCTAGGTTTCTTAAGAGGAAAGGATTCCTCAAAGAACACAGCACCCCTAGATTCACAAATTGAGAAGTCATGTAAAGACATAAACCTGTATGCGACACTATTTGTAGCATACCCTATAAATATTGCATCAATGGTTTTAGAACCGATAGTGGTTTTCTTAAAGTCAGGCAAACCAACTTTTGCTAGACACCCCCACATTTCTAACATTTTTAAGATAGAAACAAATCCATAAGTGTCTTAAACAACGTGTAAACAAATACTCAATCATACTAGAGTAAAGTTTTTTATGAGTTTTAACCATAAAATGATATTTTAACAAACTCAAATCTTGTTTACACATGATTATATTCTCAAGGTTTTGAGAAATATTAATTATTAAGATTCGTATACATAATTTCAAACGATTATGAAATTACTTTTATATCATTCAAAGAGAATTTTAACTTTCTCCTAATTCGAGAAATTAAGAATATTATGCAAGTATTTATGAAGAGTTTACAAATTTTCCTAGCAACAGGAAAAAATCATCTCAAGTTTATTACAAGAGATTTCAACACAACTCTTAAGATAGATCATCTTTTTCCTTTCTTCTACTTAGGAAAAGAACTCAAAGAGATTTAATTGCTACAACATACTTTTAGTAGCACTAATGTCTATCATATTCTCATTCATATTATTCAACATATTAGCCCTGAAGAGACCATCACATATTTTATTTTCTATGACTAAATTTGGTATTCTGCTCAAACCAAATTAATTTCAACTCTTTTAACTTATGGTGATTTCTTCAAGTCCATTTAAAATGAACCACCCAGTCTTGGGATAAGAAATCATTAAGAATAAATATTCAACCTCATTGTCGGTGAATTCAAAATGTCCTTCTCAATAGGATCATTCAAACTTTGAATTCATTAAGAGTTTCTTGAAACTCAACCTTTCTGGCGGTAAGTCCATCTTGTCCTTCTCAATAGGACAACACATTCAAACTTGTGTTATGAACTTATTAAGAATAAGTATTCAACCATATAAACTTAGTGTAGAAGTTAAAAGAGATCTTATTTGTCATAGTATTTTTATAAAAGTTAGCACATTAACGAACAATGCACCAGGTAGGTTACCATGAAAGAGAGGTGGTGCTCTAGGCACACTTAAATACCATGTCTTTGATAAAACCAATCCTAAACATGCATTTTCATAATGTAATGTTTTCCAATAAACCATTTATGTATTTTCTCTTTCTTTAATTAAGGTCTCTTAAAAAAATTATGCTTGATACTTTTACTCACAATAGTATCTTATTAAGCATACTTAATATAATGATCGCTACTTAGAAAAGTCATTCATTCTAGCCTTTAGTCTTTACCATGGTCTAAAACATGTTCACTGAGTTAAAGACTAGCTTAAAGGCTCAATATAAAGTTATGTATATAAAAGCATGAATTAATAGACCACAAGTCTAAATAATCTGACCTCATGGGTAGAACCATAATATCATAGTAGACTTGCTTATTCTCACCATGCATGTGATCTTCGATCTCTTCATAAGAATTAACATCTCTTTAAAACCTGTTAATTCTAAAATAAAAAAAAAGATTTCACAAAATTAGTCTTTGAGAATTTTACCAACAATAATTTTCTCAAAAATAATTTATAGATAGTAATTGAAATTCTTATCTTTGAGACTCCCTTTTTATTTTCAATAAATTATGGGATTCATACCAGAATATGAAAAGTTCCTCGATAAGAATATTTGACTTGAGAATCATTCCAGCATTTATCATATGCTTACATTTCCTTCAACTGTCATGTTGTTTAAATTTCTCACAAAAGATTGTTAGCACAACAAGGATACATCAACAAGGTGTAAGATTGGGCCAGAATTTGGACAACTCAAAAATAATTGATCAGAGAATTATTCATCATTGGCTCTGAACCTTTTCTCCAAAATTTTAATTATCTTGTGGTCTTTATAAACTTCACAAAATAAATTATTAGAACAACAACATGAGAATGGAAAACAATTCCAAAATTCTCATAAATAATAATCATAAAATGATTATTAAATCATCAAATTCTTCGACCCTTAATATTATTTCTTGCATCATATTTTTCCTGGACCAATAACATTTCTTGCAACAACTCATTTAATGGTAAATACAAATTAAAAACTAACATCATAAAAAATTTCAAACGTTATGGCACAATATTTATTAAAAACGTTTAAAAACGCATGCGCCATTATTATCAGTTTTAAATTCATGGTTAATATATAAAATATACAATAAATCTGTCAAAAACAAATTCATGGCATATGATAACAAATGATCAATATATATTCGTCGTTATATCTAACAGAATTTATAGCAATTTATAAAAGTCGGAACCACTTTATAATGCTATAAAACAATAAACCGTTATATGAAAAACTGAGCATATTGCACAACCTTGATACTAAAATAACGGTAAAAAATATTTTCTTCTCCGAAATATAAAAAGCCATAAATTTATTTAATGTCATTTAATTCATATTTATTCTCAAACGTAACCACATGTTTATTAACCATGAAAACATATATCACATTAAAAATGACATTCTACCACTCAAATTCATTATTTTGATGAAGTTTGCATTTAAAGCCATTTAATTAATAAACGGCTTTCTAATAGTTTCATCAAAAATCATAATCACACATATTCATAATATTTCAATGAAAACATATGCAAAGTACCTCAAATTCATTTGCATTTCCGTTTACATGGATGATAATCCATTTCCTTAACCCGATTGCTTTGGAAAAATATCATCGACCTCTACCATTTTATTTTCCAAAGTGTATTTTAACAGCAGTTGAATTCGCTTCTAAATTGTTGGAAAAATAGGCTACTGCAAAACGAGGCGTTAGCACTGACTGGAAAACAATAAAGTAATTAAATGAAACCAAACCGTGTCGTGGTATTAACCACTGCCTTAGAAGCGAATTCGCCCCGATGTGTGTAATCGCTACAATGGACGAACGACCCCCTTAGGTTAGCACAGCTCTCCAAAATTCGTACACCCGAAAGATGGAGCGGACTCTGATGGTACTGCTCTTCTCTCAACTCAAAATCAACACTCTTGATAGGTTTATAAAAACCAAAGAGAATGTTTCTCAAGTAAACTCTATTGCTTAGGTATATCAAAATGAGTGAAATTGTCCACTATTTATAGGCTAAATAGTGAGGGTAAAATCGTCATTTCCACATCACAAATTAATTCTATTAATAATAGAATTAAATATCATTATTATAAGTTATATTCATCACATATTAATTCTATTAATAATAGAATTAAATATCATTATTATATAACTTATATTTTGAGTATTAACAACATTCACTCTAATATCTCCATTCCAAAGCAGCCAAATGCCACCACAAAACCCCTGTGCTTCCACCCGGAAAGAGAACTGAAAACCAAGGCGACTAATAATGCGATAAGCTTTTCCTCCACTCAACCAGGTTTCCATCAAAGAAACAACCGACGTCTTCGAAGAACATTTAATCCTACGCAAATGATCCCTAAACGCGGAGCCAGCAGCATCCTGTATATTCCAAGTTAAAATATTAATCATTAAAAATATATAAAACAAAGAAAACCGCACCTAAGGCACCACCATCGTGGTGGACGGATCATCAGGAACTACCCCTTCCACGCGGACATCTCCTCCCACGGTCTCCAACCGAACGGCCAAGCCATCATTCACAACATCCCCGTCACTTTCCCGTTCACCCCCTATGGCAACGTCAAGCTTGGGCAACTCCTTCTGGATCGCATCCAATTTTGCGGATTCCGAGCGCAGCCAATCCGATAAAAGAGGCATAGTAGGAGAGCACTCATTCTTTTTTTCCCACGAGAAATTGGCTTCATTAAACCCTTCGTGCCTTTTTGCACCCCTTGTAAACGAAGTTTGTGACTTGTGTTTTGCGAACTGTGCATCTTGCGGCCATCATTTGTTATTGAAACAACAACATGATTAGTATCAGCCCCACTCTCCACACAATTAATCATTGTCGGCTCATACCCAGGCACCACCGGAACCACCTTCAAAGTAGATGAAGGTAGCGTTGAGTTATCCATTAATGCTACACCCGTAGCCACCTCCCCACCTTCATTCGCATGATCTCCACCAGAACTACTAGCGATATCCCGAATTTTCACTAGTCTACCCGAGGGAACAACCCCACCATCAACCCTCTCAACAACCTGCTTACCATTCCTCGAACCGCCCTTATTCAGACCCGGATTCTGCCCAATCTCACGCTCCTCCGCAATAGGTCCTTCCTGCGATACATCCCCCTCAAGCTCCCTAAGGACATGATATCACGATACCCCAGGATTACTGCCGATATCCTTGGCAATTCTGCCACTCTCCCCATACTTACGTGGCCGCCTCCTCCTACTCTCCGCCATCATCCAAGGCCCGTAAGTTCGCGACTCTCACTTTCCACATCAGCCGTCTTTGACGCCTCATCTTGTTCCTTCGTTGCTTCTTCAACCTTCCTATCACAAAAGTCGATAGTGTGACCATAAATGCAACAATGATAACAAATGTGTTGTAAACCTTCATATTCAATTTTCTGCAACACATTATCGATGCCAATGCATGGAAGCAACAGTTTTGAAAGATCAACCAAAACAGCCAAGGGCGCAAATTTACCTCTCTCACCCACCACAGTATTGTAATCGATCTTGATAACTTTCCCAATAACTTCAGCTATTCGACGGAATAGACACTTAGAATAGTATCGAATAGGAAGACCCGGAAGCCTAACCCAAACCACCACATGATTAGGATGTGCCTGAGACGTAACAAAATCATGTCTCCATGGTTGGACCGTGAGATAGCTGCCAAATATGGTCCAAGGACCCGCTGTTAGAGCCCGAATATAATCATATTCTTTCTCCAAATTCACCAGAAAATAATCATTCTCTAAGTCAACCAACTGAAACCTACCATCTAACTGCCACAATGATTTAAGGCGGTTCTACAACACCCAATAACTGATAGACCTCCCAAGAAGACGAACAACCACCGCCCTCTCCATGCTACGATCAATCAGCTCGTGGATACGTTCCGAAAACCGGATGACCGGATATGGCCCTTCCTCATTCACAGACACATCCTCCTCTCTTATATCAAAATCACCATCAGTTATGCCCGGAAACCGTTGTGGTTTAGCTCCCCCACCCCCGGCCAAAATATTGGCATACGTCTGAGCACCCTCAGCGGCCTTAGGCGGTGTCTCACCGTCCTCCATGTTCACGTCCGTGGCAGCGCTTCATCCGATATCACTTCCTCAAATGTTGGATTACCCACCACGCGCATAGTTCCATGGTTGCCATTCACAACACAACCCTCACCTCCAGCACCTCCTGAAACCGCCAGTCCCTCAACCGTTTCTTTGCAACGCTTCCCCCCCCCCCCCGATCCAATAACGAAACACTCGGTGACCCAGGACGCTCGAGGGAGCCAGCCCCCGTCACCTGCGGCACAGCATATGCAGACCCCGATTCGCGCGCAACCTCTGCCTGACCTGAAAGAACAGCTCGCTCGAGTCCCGGCGGCCGGCCACCAAAATCCAGAAGGACCCCTGCCCCAGACAAGCCGTTAGCCGACACGTTAGGGTCAAGATTCTCAGAACTATCCTGAAATTTCGGAGCTGTCATTAGGGCTTATTTGAACACTTATTTTAAATCTTAAGATTTAAGATTTTATAATTAAGAGTTTAAATTTTAGTTTTTAGAGTGAAATTGAACATGCTTGTAGAATATCTAAACTTAAATATAAAAAATTTAAAAGAAAAAAAAAAGATGAAATAGAACACAAGGACTATAATAAAAGTATAGGTGACAACTTAATCTTTTAGGATGGTCTTTCTAAGCAAGCACACTCTTATTGTCAAATGTCTCCTCTATTACGGAAATGGTCTTATCATAGAGTTTATCTAGAAGATTAGAGATGGAATGAGGGGTACCGGAGGGGAGTTGCATCCCCTAAAAGTTTTAAATCTTTTATAGTTTAAATATTTTTATATTTTTTATTAATAATATAATTTTATACCTTTAAAATTTTGTAATTTCGCATTCCCTATATTTTTAATATAACTTCATAATAATTCGCATCTTTTGTATAAAATCTTGCGTCCATCATAGGGATGGCAACGGGGCGGGGCGGGGCGAGTTTTTGGCCACCCCGAACCCGCCCCGACCCCGCCCAGCCCCGAATTAAAATATTAATTTATCTGTCTTGACCCGTCCCGATACAATAATTATTAAACCCGACCCTGCCCCAAAAAATTTTAAAAATTTTAATCTTCGTCGACGGTAAATGTTAGATTCAACCAATTTTCCACCACAATCACAAATTATGGTTTCAAGGGACTTCAAACTTATATAAAAAATAAAATAAAACAAATTTTAAATTATCCACATGTTAAACTGCATATTTAAAATAATAAACTTGAATCATTGACCGTTAGAATCGAATATATTAAAACTTGAACAACATTTAACAAAATTTTACAATAAGTACGAACCAAAACAAAAGCAAAAAATAACTTAAAATTAACTCATAAAAGTATTTAAATATAATGATATTTTTTTATAAATATAATAAAAATATAAAAATGTACCGGGGCGGGGCGGGCGGGGAATTTCTAACAAATACCCGAACCCGTCCCGCCCCGACTTCATGCTTTTCACACCCCACCCCGCCCCGCTCCGCTCCGATCCTTGAAATTTTAGAAAAAATAGTCGGTCGGATCAGGTCGAGACACCTCTGGTCGAGTCAGGGCCGGGTTATTTTTGCCATCCCTAATCCATCACTATAAAAGATATTATTTTATTTCCATCCACGCCTTTTAAAAAGATACGAACTTAGTTCTCGGTTAGGTGAAGAAAGTATGACTACTTTACCGATAGTTAAGACCCCAAGCGGGAGATGTTCAATGAAACATGCAGCTCAAGAGACCATAAGAAAAGAAACACGAATCAGCAATCACCACCACGCCCTGAACACAATACGGCAGTCACCAGTCCCCACCGACTTTTCAACCTGTCAAATACGATATCCACACGACACGCACCGAGACACTGCTGCTGAGTAATCGCATTCAATCAGCAATTTCGCCTTCTTGAAACAGTACTCCATTTCCATGAATAACTAGATAGGCCAAACCCGAAGTGGCAAGGATTTCCATTTTCTGCAAATATATATATATATATATATATATATATATATATATATATTTCTCAGCAAAGATAAATATTATTAATAACAATAGCTGGACAGTGTGCCTCCTTAAAAACCTCCCTAAACTTAAGTGGAGGAAAAGAGTACAACACTGCCGGTAAAGACAACAAAACCATATACACGGATCCTCAAAACTTAGCCCTCATACACAACAAATGGGCCTCGATAATATTTTCAATGAGTAATTGTTATGCAAGCAAACATGATTTATAGTCAGAGACAAATTAACATTGAAGAACTAATCTACAACTTAAAAACAAATCTAATGTATCAACAATAAGTTGGTCTATCGAGATGAGATGTTAGATTTTTTATATAAGGTCGAGAGTTTGAATTATGACGTTGTGAATGGAGGAATTAAATTGAGAGAGTCGCCCTATATAAACCTTTACATTACTCAATTTGGATTAATCGGTAAATAGATTAAATAAGGTTGATGAACAAAATAAGATGATGGTGGTTGTTGGCGTTCAAGCGATTCATCCCTTCTGATTTGGGTGGAGACTCGCAGACAAAGGTGATTATGGAGACTCGCTGACCATATCTCAATCCTGTTAACGGGAGAGACAGTGGACTGGAGGCCAAAACCCTTCAAGATGATAAATGCATGGTTCTCTAGAGAGGGACGTTTGAAGATTGTAAAGGATAATCTAGGAGATAGGAAGAACGCAGGGAGAAATCTACCTTTTAAACTAAAGAAGGTGAAGGAGGCTTTAAAATACTGGAACACTTCTTGTGACGATATCAATAGCAGGGTGCAGACTTTGGAGAAGCGCATCAACGAGATTGAACAGTACTTAAGTGATCTGGGGAATTTAGACCAGAAATTTCAGGATGAATTAATGAACTGCAAGTTACAATTATGGGATTATTTGAAAGCCCAAGAGGACTTATGGCGCCATAAATTTAAAATAGATCGGCTGAAGCAAGGAGATTTAAACACAAAATTTTACCATAGAGCTGTGAAACTAAGATCTAATCGAAATGTAATCCATGGAAAGAGTTCGGATAATCCTAAAAGAATGAAGCAGCTTGTGTTCGATCACTTCTCCAAACAATTCAGCATCTCCTTAAGACATTGGGAAGCTTTATTCAACTTGAAGTTTTTTAGACTAGAATCAAAGAATGTTGAACTCTTTGAATTGCCTTTTACTATGGAGGAATTAAAAGAAGCATTGTGGCTTTGTGGGATTTAAAGGCTCCGGGCTTGAATAGGTTCAATGGTTTTTTTTTCAAAAAGTGTTGGGACATGGTGAAGGAGGATCTTATGGGAACTATGGTGAACTTCTACACTACTGGAAAACTGCCGAATAATGTTAATTCTTCCTTTATAGTCCTCATTTCAAAATCAGAGGCTCCATCCAGTATTTCAGCTCGATCTACAAGATTATATCAAAGGTGTTAGCTAGAACGCTCGGTGGGGTTATGGAGAAGGTTGTGAGAGAGACTCAATGTGCCTTCCCTAAGGGAAGGTAGATATTTGATTGCAAAAAAAGTTATACACACACTGAAAAATAAAGAAAACAACCGAGGAGGGGTAATCCTGAAACTGGATTTTTCAAAAGCTTATGATTGTGTGAGGTGAGGCTTCTTGTTAGTGATGCTAGATCGTGTTGGCTTTGGATCAAGATGATGTAGGTGGACCCTTGAATGTATTTTGATAGCCAATGTGTCAGTTATCCTTAACGGTTCTCCAACCAAAGAATTTCCCATGTATAGAGGCCTACGGTAGGGGACCCTTTATCCCCTTCCTATTTATTCTAGTTACTGAAGCTCTACACCTTCTAATTAAGAAATCAGAGCACTTGGGATTGATTGAAGGATTCCGAGGCCTCGTCCCATATGACTCATCTCCCACTTACAATCCGCGGACGTCACAATACTTTTTCTAAGGCCGGTCGAAGAACAAATCTTTAATATAAAATGCATTTTGAGATGCTTTGAGGCAAGCTTCGGTCTAAGAATTAATTTTAGGAAGTCATGTCTGGTGGAGATTAATATAGGAGTGTAAGTTGAAGATATTTTGGCAAAAGCATGTGTCTGTAAAAAAGGATCTATTCCCTCCAATTACTTGGGAGTTCCCTTAGGTGCTGACCTAAGAAGAATTACAACTTGAGATCCCATAGTTGATAGTTTCATAGTGAAGCTTGCAGGTTGGAAGTGCAAGTCCTTGTCATTTGCTAGAAGAGTAGTCTTGATCAACTCTGTGTTATCAGTACTTCCATTATATTGCATGTCTATCTTTCAAGTCCCAAAGACAATCTTGCTTAGATTGAAAGGAATGCGAAGGAACTTCCTGTGGGAAAATTGGCCAGGCTCCAAAAAGCTAATAAGAGTAAATTGGGGTAGAGTGTGCATGCCAAAGAGAAAATGAGGTGCAAGTGTAATGAATATTAAAGCAAAGAATATAGCCCTTTTAGCAAAATAGAGCTGGAGATTCACTATGGAAAAAGAAGCCTTATGGCGCAAGGTTATTTGTGAGAAATACGGGGAATCAAATCATAGGGGGGTTGCAGCCCAGGGCAGAACAAAAAATATACCTGTCATATGAAGGGAAATTATAAATAATCTGTTAGATGAAGATGTTGGGAGATGGATGAATATGGAAGCCTTTCGGTGGAAATTAGGGGATGAAAAATCAATTTTATTCTGGGAGGATCTCTAGAGTGGTGAAAAGCCTCTCAGTAAATCATTTTCTCGACTTTATAGATTAGTAAACTGCAAAGGTTGCACGATTGCATCAATAGTGAAGCAGGGTAAACTAAGTGAAACTAAAGGTACCTCCTAAGGTGAAGAACTTCCTTTGGATGCTAAAGATTGATCGAATGTAACCCTTCGACACGGCCTAAGCGATACACTGAACCGAACGGGTCGCACGGGGAATATTTAAGTAAACCAAGAAGGTTTACCTTAATAAAAAAACTATTTTTTCCTTTTTATCTTAACTAGATGCACATTAGACTCCTATGTTTTTTACATCGCTACGGCTTTTAGAGACTAATTTATAATTGGGTAAACTACTGCAGGGGTCACTTTCGTTTCACGTTTGCACAGATTTAGTCACCACTTTTGAAAAGTGTCAATAAGTGGTCATCTACGTTTTCGATGTGTACAGATTTTAATGGCTATTGCAGTAATTTATCCTTATTTTTTCGTTAATTAATTCCGCCACATCAGCAATCTGTTAGGGGATTAACGGACTATAACGTCGGAGTGACCAAGTCTTTACACATCGAAAACGTAGATGACCACTTATTGGAACTTTTCAAAAGTGGTGACTAAATCTGTACAAACGGGAAACGAAAGTGACCCCTCCAGTAGTTTATCCTTTATAATTTTACCGATTTATAGGGTCTCGTGCCATTTTTGTGTTACCATCCTTTAATTAGTCACATTACATGCATCTCAGTCAAAATTCAACTTAAAATAATCATTCATGCTCATTTAATTGCATCCACAACATTCAGAGATTAAAACGTAAAGAATCAGAACTTTAGAATATTCCATCAACTAACATAACAGACAGCTCTTTCGGTGTAGGCTATCCTTTTATCGGAACTAGCGTATCGAAATAGGTTCCCAAGGCACGAAACACGGGCTCGTATCAAAACACTCATGAGGTGTTTCGAAACTGAAGCTTCCAGTAACAAATCGTACCGGAACAAGCTTCCCTTGTTTCGAAACCCTTAGGCCATTACAGGCTCACTGTTTCGGTACAGGCTCGAGTGTACCGAAACACCTGGGCTTGTAATGACACTTTTTTCTAGTTTTCACATTTTAATCCACATTAAACCAATCCAACATGTTGTTAACATACATACAACATATTTAGAACATTAAACCACAACATATATGGCATAAACAACATCATAGCATGTCTATAGGCATCAATAGAATATGTATGCATACACCCTATGCAAATATAGTCACTTAGAAGTTAAAACACAAACCAAGGCATAAATCAAACGTTAAAGGTCATTTACAAATCATTAAGGGCATTACAAACATGCCTCAAAAGAGGGAGTTCAAAAATACAATCTCCCAACACATAACATTCACCCATTGCCAACTATTATTACTAATAAGCAAATATAAAATCATACTTGAGCTTAGTTTAAATCATTGGAAACTTTCTTGCCTCTATGCTGCCCATACAAGCTAATTCTCTGCATTGTTGGAAAAAGAGAGCGTAAGCAGAATTGCTTAGTGAGGGATGCTCAAAACATACAACCACAACAATGCATTTTAAAACCAAATCTCTTTTAGAAATCTCTAACTCATCATGCTCTTTCTATATCATGCTTGAAATCATTTTCATAGCAAAAATCACATCATTTATATCACATGTACCATCTATCTCATGCATTTAACAAATGTAAAGTCTCAAGGCATAGCCTTACATGCTTAAATCTCAAAAAAGCATTTCTCACAACATATTCTCATATGCAAAGCATCATGCATAAAATCAATTATAACAATGTACATGTTAATCTTATAATTAATCTCATACATTGGCATTTTAACAACATTACTCGGATATGTATATATATTGACTAAATGTCAAGTACTATCCCGGTGGAATCTCACATCACTGGACTCTCATGGCGGCATCTCTCATCGCCACAAAGGTTGGATGTTTCACCAAAACCTACCCCGATGGAATCTCACGTCATCGGACTCTCACTTTGGAAGGGGATGACACTACCCTCATTGCCCGAACCAAAGAGCACATACGAATTATTTCTGGTAACAATACTCTCATTTCATGCCAATATATATTTTAAACATCATTACCTACTATTTTTCAATGCATCAAATCCAAAACATTCTCATCCCATTTCAAAAGCATAAACAATGCATAGGGTCACGGCCAAGGCAACAGACTTGCCAAGGCAACAGACTTGGCCCAAGACAAGGTGATGGCACGAATAGATGTTCCATGCGGGACATTGGGCTTGCCAAGTTCATCAGTAGACTTGGTCCTAGCCAAGACGAGGGCACAAGGATCCGGAGGAGTTGTTCTATGTAGGACATCGGGCTTGCCAAGATAATCAGAAGACTTGGCCCAGTCTGAGAGAGTAGCGCATCAATCCGCACATGGTGATGAGCGCGGAGCATCGAGCTTGCCAATTAGATCAGACTTGGCCCAAAGAGGGACAGTGGCATATGAATCCGCCCAAGTGGTTGAGTGTGGACTACCGAGCTTGCCATGTTCACAAGACCGGACCCAACACTTGGAGAATGCTAATGAGCCCGATCACGTCAGCTTTTAAAAAAAGGCAAGAGACAACAAGTTAAATGGGATTGTGGGATAATCTTGCCATATCAAGCGTGATCAGCTATCCGAGGAAAGAAACCTACCAATTGATGTAATTAGGTAGGGATTTGATATAGTTTCCTTAGATAGTGTATCTTGTAAAGATAACAGGCTAATCTGGGTCATCCGTGTAAATCGATCTAGACCATTGGTTAGGAGTGAGCTCAACTATAAATAGAGAGCTCATCCTCTCATTTGTAGACACTCAGAATCTCATTCTTCATTCGTCTTCTCATTTGAGAGATAGTAATAAGACTCCGAGGCATTTACTCTAGCTTGATTTCCTTTCAGTTGTTCTTAAAGTTCTCTTTGTGTTTCTGTTGCCTCTCGAGTGGCTAAGAGTAGCCACCCTAGTGCTAAAGCGCTTTCACATCCATCGAAGCCTTAGGGCTTGTCCGAGCCGTTGTGAGCAAGAGTACTCGCAAGGCGTGATTAAGGCTGACTTAGGCGCAAGAGTTTGATCAGATAGCGTCAAAGCGTCTAAGGCCGCACGTCCCTGACGGTGTGAATCTCTAGGGGCGTGACAAGTGGTATCAGAGTGAGTCGAGGGGGCTTGCATTCGAGCCTACTTGGTGTTGCAGTCAAGATAGGCGAGGATTTGCTTCGAAGTAGTTCATGGCAAAGAAGTGATCGAGATGGCGAAACAAGGAGATGATGCTTCCACACAAGAAGGCAAAGAGTGCCATGGTGGAAACTATTGGTAACGACTGACATTGAGTGAGGTACGAAGTACTCTTGGTGAATTTGACGAGAGAATTTCCTCTCTTAGTTCCTAGGTGAACGAACTGTCTTCCAAAGAGGAAATCGCGGAAGAAGTTCAGAAAATCATGGATGACACGTTTGAAGATCTGAAGATACAAATCATTCACTACGACGATCACTATGATAAAGTCACAACAACGTTGGATAAGGGGATCGTTAGACTTGAGGAATTCGAGCAAGGAGCGAAGGAGACCCAAGGTGTTTTCGAATCCCGACTTGAAAAGGTAGAATCCATGAAGGATCAGTTCAAGGACACGATACAACGAGTCCTCAACGAGTTGGTGACCGTTCGAGGGATTAATGCTTGCGAAGCCGAGGTGAAGGCTTTGCGGATCGAGATGAATGAGCTCAAGGAAGAGCTACTCAGTTGCAAGGTTGCAATGAGGGAATGTGGTGTGCTCAAGACCGTCTTAGAGGGACTTAGACCGGGTGCAACGCTCGCATTGGAGCAAGGTAACGCCCAGATGTTTTTAGAGGCCCAGGATGCGGCCAAGTTGCGAATTGAGCTTGCGGGAGACAAGCCAACTAGCAAGGAGACGCCCAAGCCCACGACGAGTGATAGTGGGATTGGCGAGACTAAGCTCGTGCCGACTAAGAAGGTGAGCAAAAAGATTAAGTGTTATTTCTGTGACGGATCTCATGTGATTAAAGACTGTCCCAAGAAGAATTGCCTTGATGCCCTCATCAAGAATGAAGATGAGCCAGAAAGGGAAGTAGCGCGACTTGGCGCCATTGTGAGTAAGCCAAGGAGGGATCATGGTGTGACTACATCTGTCAAAGTAGCCAAGCCAGGATCGAGACCCGGTGAGATAGCGAGTGTTAAAGCAGTCGAGCCGAGGGTGATGAGGAAGCAACTAGAGTGCTACCATTGTAAGGGGCCATACAAGTTGCGAGGATGCCCAGATCGAATCAAGCCAACCAATGAGTTGGGTGAGCCCAAGAAGAACGAGGCTACATAGCTTGATTCGATGAGTTTTGCCAAGGCCAAGGTAGACCGAGAGCAGAAGAAAGTGACCATGTCCAAGAAGGCTGCAAAGGGGTCCAACAAGCATGTTCGTGAGAAGAACATGGCTACAGTGACCAAGGTGAAGCGAGGGTCGAAGGGAAAGCTTTCCGAAGATGTTCTTGGAGAAAAGAACATTGCTTCAGAGGCCATGAGTATAGTAGAGCTGAAGGTAAAGGAAACCTAGGGTGTTCGTGTGAAGAGCACTCCTTCAGAGGCCAAAACTATCGAAGTACCGAAGGAAGAGCAAGTCGAGGGTGTTAATGTGACGAGCACTTCTTTGGAGACCAACATCAGAAAAGGGCCAAGTAAGGCCAAGCCGTTGAGGGACATTGGGACCGTGGAGACACCACCCATGGGCAAGGTGGAGAAGCGAAGGCCTTCTGGTAAGAAGCGCCGACGGAAGAGAAAGCACCGATCTTCGAGGAAGAAGGGTCGATGCAAGAAGAGTGCACCAAACTTCAAGTCAGAAGGGCGGATGCAACAAGGAGCAACGAGCCTTGTGAAAAAAGGGTCGATTCATAGTGGAGCAACGAACTTCGTGGCAGGAGGGCCGAAGCACGCGAAGAACTCCAAGGTGGGAGGTTCAATGCAAAGGGGGCCAGACTTCGTGGAGACAGAGGGGCTGACCCATTTTAGAGTAAATGCAATATCTAACATGAAGGTACATCTCAAACACAACTCTTGTGGTTTTGAGTTTGATTTTCCACCATTGATGAGTGTAGGTCGAGCTAGACCTAGCTTTCATTGTGGGAGAGACGAAGCTTGGAAGGGACCTTTCAGAGTTCTAAGGAGCCAATTAGATAGGCTGACGAGTCTGAGAGTTCGTCCGGTGTTTAATGTGGTGACACCCAAGACTTTGCCGCGGGTCCATGAGTGTCCGAGATAAGGCAACTCAAAACGGGTAGGAGAAGGCTCCTACAATCGAGATGTATCCGATATCGTCTTAGCACGCGACATCACTTGGCAGGAAGAGTCGGAGCAAGCAGTCCTTATGGGCAGACATGAGCTAGCCGAGACGTGGAGCAGCCGCCGAGGTGATGTGACAAATGAGGCAAAGGATTGAGAGGTTCGGTGGCGACAAGAGCCGAGGCGAGTAGTTCATGTAGAGGAACCGCACCAAGTTGAGGTATTGAGTAGTAGCAACATCCAAGGTAGACCAGCCCAGGATCGTTCTAGTGGAGCGACGAGGGCGTCGCTAAGTTCGGTGGGGGAGATTGTCATGACCCAAAATTCTTGGTCTGAGACATTGGCGCGATTATCCGACGGAGGGGTTCGAAACAAGGCAACAGACTTGCCAAGGCAACCAGACTTGGCCCATGCTGAGGTGATGGCAGGAGTAGATGTTCCATGCGGGACATTGGGCTTGCCAAGTTCATCGGTAGACTTGGTCCAAGCCAAGACGAGGGCACAAGGATCCGGAGGAGTTGTTTTATGTGGGACATCAGGCTTGCCAAGACAATCAGAAGACTTGACCCAGTCCGAGAGAGTAGCGCATCAATCCGCCCATGGTGATGAGCGCGGAGCACCGAGCTTGCCAAGTAGATCAGACTTGGCCCAACGAGGGCCAGTGGCGTATGAATCCACCCAAGTGGTTGAGTGTGGACCATCGGGCTTGCCATGTTCACAAGACCGGGCCCAACACTTGGAGAATGCTAATGAGCCCGATCACGTCAGCTTTTCAGAAAAGGCAAGAGACAACAAGTCAAATGGGATTGTGGGAGAATCTTGCCATACCAAGCGTATCAGCTATCCGAGGAAAGAAACCTACCAATTGATGTAATTAGGTAGGGATTTGATATAGTTTCCTTAAATAGTGTATCTTGTAAAGATAGCAGGCTAATCTGGGTCATCCGTGTAAATCGATCTAGACCATTGGTTAGGAGTGAGCTCAACTATAAATAGAGAGCTCCTCCCCTCATTTGTAGACACTCAGAATCTCATTCTTCATTCATCTTCTCATTTGAGAGAGAGTAATAAGACTCTGAGGCATTTACTCTAGCTTGTTTTCCTTTCAGTTGTTCTTAAAGTTCTCTTTGTGTTTCCGTTGCCTCTCGAGTGGCTAAGAGTAGCCACCCTAGTGCTAAAGCGCTTCCGCATCCATCGAAGCCTTGAGGGCTTGTCCGAGCCGTTGTGAGCAAGAGGACTCGCAAGGCGTGGTTAAGGCTGACTTAGGCGCAAGAGTTTGATCAGATATCGTCAAAGCGTCTAAGGCCGCACGTCCCCGACGGTGTGAATCTCTAGGGATGTGACAATAGCATGTTCTCAAATGGTTCAAACTCATTGAAACATCAAATCTATCTCATGGGATCTTTATATCCGTCATTTGATATCTCAAAACATGCATAAAACAGTAGGTATAAATTTATCTTCAAAACAAGAGCATGATCATAAAATCAATGGGACAATATCCGAGAAACAAGAGCAAAATATCACAACTTACTTCCAGGCTTAGATTAGTGTTTCAAACTCAATATAAACCCCCAAACCTTGCTTTCAAATCCTTCAAGACTTTAAAACCAATTCCACTCATCGACTCATGAAACCAAGATTCTCCGACGCGAAATTAAGCGTTCAAAGTCCCCGGAACCTCATTGTTTGCCTCCGTTGTATTCTCCCATGTGTATACCACACAAGAACAAAGGATTAATGCATCATAATGCATTAAAATCATGAGCAACATAAACAATCCCGCTGCTCTGTCCAAAACACCAAAATACCCATCCGAAAACAATTGAAATCACCCTTTATTGCTCTCAGAACTCAGCCCAGCCCTAATCTACTACTTCCACTCAAATTTAATCATCAGTCAACATCTAAAAACAACCTAACAATATTCTTATATCTCCAGCAACTCAGATTTCATTTTTACACCCAAAAACCAAAAATCCAACAATCTAATAATTAGGGATTCATCCTATTTCGGGATTATTATTCCAAAACCTTTATTCTCACATCCTCTAACATCCAAAACAAGTTTAAAACCATTCTCAAATCAATTAAAACAGTGCCCAAACAAATTACTTAGAAATACATCAAGGAAAACTAAATTAATCAATTTACCATTAATCAAAACATGAAACTTAGTTAATAAATATGAGAAAAAAATAAATTTAAAATTATTTATAGATATTCACGATTCGTTCCCTATGATTACTGGGTTCATGAATTATGGCCACCAAAGAGTCTGAGCAACAAGGTACATTGGTCATGATTTCATGATTACCTTATCCCACACTTACCGTTTACCCGTAAGTATTTTTTTTTACTAATTATAGTTGCCAACTAAATGCTTAACAATCAAAACACATTTCTTTTCTAAAAAAAAAAAAAACCCGACTTAAGCATCATCAAAGCACAAGAATCATCAAACATACAAATCTAAAACCGTTTATTTAGTATTTTAAACATGATACCTAAAATTAATCCCAATACAAACATTACCAAACCTTCTTAAAAATAGTAAACAAAGAGTAACATATAGGAATTTTTGCTGCAAACATAGAATTTGATCACAACATAATGCATATGCTGCTAATTAATGTCCACACGGGGTTCCTTCTCGGACTTTTATGCCCTTATTTCCTGGGGGAGTCCTATAATATGCTGGCACAGTTTGAGGGAAGAACATTTGTCTCACTCCTTCAGACCATATGAAGGGCAAAAGTATGCTTGATGCAACCTGAAAATAGCAACACATAAAGAAAAGGTAATGTTAATTCGTATATTTGTATCGTGTTCATGCTGCGTAGGAACTGTTTAGTCGAGATACCGACCCAAAGGAGTTTAGCTCCGTTCCACAAGCGTTTTGGAGACGGAAACGGGAGTAACAATCGGCCGACGCCGTATATTGACATGGCTAAGAAATGAAATGCCAAGCTTAATGGACGAGGGGATAGACCAGAGAGTAATGCCGAAACTCCATTTGAGAAAGGCCCTCCGAGTTTCAAATACCCGAAATATGCCTGCTGCATGTCCTCCATTGTAGGATCAGACGAGGCTCTAAACACCTTCTGTAGGACGTTAGCCGCAATATTTATTGTGGATGACATTGGCTGCGTGAAGTAAAAGTGCACATTTATACCTTTTTCCCATTGTCATTCACTTTCAAAAGGTATATACAATGGAAAATAATTCATCTGTTTTTCCCCCTCTTTTATATGCCTGACCAATAATTTTATGTCATCATATATTATTAATAAAACAGAAAAAAAATTATTAGTACGCGCCACATAAAATTATTAAAAGACCATATAAATAGCACAAAAAATAGGCAGAAAATTTTATTCATATATAACGAAGGGAAAAAAATATCTCAACTATACATTTTTTTTGTTTTAGCTGTCTAAAAGTATACTTTTTTTTACTTTATGTGTTTAAAATTTTTTGGTCAAAGTATGATGTTTGATTTCGTTATATTTAAAGGTTTTTCCGTTAATTATATTTAAAAATCCTGTAATCAAATAAATGTGCGGCATGTGCCATGTTTTTTAATTTCATTTATTTTTAAAAAAACTCATAAAAAGAATTTATTTTCTAAAAAACTCTCATTTTTCTCTTAGACCTACAAATCTTAACCACCAATCCTTAAATCATTAAATTCATCCTCTATCGCAACTGAAACAACTACTCACCCTTTCCATCGTTGGACCCCCAAAACTAAACACCCGACTCTTTTATTTCTGTACATCGATAAACGATGTGTTAGTAGAAAGCCGAACGACAAACATAAAATGAGTTCAACAAACAACAAGCACGGCCAACGACAAGTGAGATTTGCGTCTTATCTAAAGATAGGAAGGGATTTCATTGCTACGGTGACGACGATGACACAATGTTTATGGCGGTAGAGAATTTTGGGTTATTTTTGAAAAAAAAAGAGAGTTTTGAGGGGTTTTACAAATTAGATTTTGTGTTTAAAAAGTAAAATTAAAAACTCAAACACGTGTTAAACAATGACTGAATTACAAATTTTTAATGGATGGACCTTAAAATATTAACAAAATTCAACGTTAAGCATCTAAAATATAGCATAAAAAACATTATGTTCATAAAATATAACTGAAGAAAAACGTTAGACCCTTATTTCAAAAAAAAAAATAATTAAGCACCTAGGTTACCTTCCTCATAGTGTAAAAGGCGTCGAGGTATTTGGAAACGGCAGATGCATCAGATAGATCTCGCAAAGGCCTCAGTAGATCTCTCAGCAAAACAACATCAGACAGTGCAACAGTCATTCCCCCTCCGGTCAAAGCATGTCGTATGTTCAATGCATCGCCGATCAAAAATGCACCAGGAATCGGTTTTGGAGCAGCAGCCATGATCTTATTCGGTACAACTCTTATGTTATTCTTCTTATCTATTGCAGACATAAAGGCAGTGTACAGTTCAGGAAGAACCTGAGACGCATGAGTCATGTTGTTAGTTCCCCAAATGAACAGATAAAAGAAAGATTCATATGCAGGAACGAGGTAAAATTTTATGTTAAGAATGCAAATTTTTATACTTAATAAAATTATATGAAAAAGTTAAAATCCCATGGATACGAGTTTAGATTTTCAACCATATATTTAAACTTTCCGGGGGTGTGACCATGCACCCCTCAGTCCGTCCCTGTCGACCATATGTATACCTTGGGAGCCACCTATGTTGCACTGATACGGAAACGGGGACGGATACGGGGACGGGGACGGGGACGGGAAACGACAATTTTTAAAATTACAGGGTACGGGTACGGCATGGGTACGTCAAATATAAAATAAATTCTAATATATATGTATGTATATAATCATAAAAAATTTATGAAAATCCTCAGTAAATTAGAAAATCTAATTATTTTCTTAGATTAAAATGAAATTTAAGACCATATTCTCATTGGTTCCTTGTATTAAAATCGAATGATTTTGTAGTTTTTTTTATATATTTTTTAGGTTAATTCGTAAATTTTAAAAAAATTTAAGTCCTTTCTATGAACTTTAGACTACTCAAGAGCTAAACTACTAATTCTCTCCATTGAATTAAGTCAGAATTAAGCAAAAAAAAAAAAAAACAGTGTTCATACATTTGTTTTATTCTCTCCATTGAATTAAGCCATAAAAAAGAGTGTCCATACATTTGTTTTATTTTTGAACAATGTTGATCTTTTATTAAAGTAATAGAGGGAGGCTTACAGCTGGTTAACTTTGAAAACTGGGCTACTCAAAGCAATCTAGATAAAAGCTTTTTCATGCGTTGTACTTGATACCCAAAATAAAAGAGTATAAATGGATAAATAAAATATGGCCAAAAAATAAATAGATAAATAAAAGCTGAAACGTGTCATTTTTAAAGCCCTATTGGCAGCTAGCTTTATTCCATTGACTCTTCTTCTTCTTCTCTTTTCGACTGTATCATCTTCTTCTTCTTCTTACTTTCTCAAAACCATGGCAATCGTCTCGATTCGCCGGCCGGCGCGTTCTTGGTAATTATGGTTGAGATTTTAACACTTTGGGTACGCTTGTGAAACAGAAAAGCCGTCCCCGAAACGTCCCTGAAAGTTTCCCGACGTACCCGATAAACTTTCAGACGTACCCCATTAATTCGGTACGGTCCCCGGCACGTCCCCTTGCCGTACCCGCACCGTTTCCGTCCAGGAAACGTATCAGGTACGGGGGACGAGCCTAAACCGCCGTACCCGTGCTTCATAGGGAGCCACCATAGTTCTCAAGTAATGGGCCATTTCGCCGTCGGAAACTGAAGGTAAATTCCGACTAGGAATGTCGACCATGCAACGAACTTCGGTGCTACTAAGGGTGTATAACAGGATAGGCGAAGGATCTGCTAATATAACAGCTCCATAGTTTTCCTTGGGAAGTTTGCAGTCGGTCAGTCCTAAACCAACAAAATAAGAGGGAACATCAACGTTGGGGTTGCAGAGAGAGCGTCTCAGATTCGAGAAACAACCGTCGCAGACGACGGTGAGAGGAGCGTGAGCCGTCAGCAGTCGACCACTCTTGTCTTTGTAGTGCACTCCTTTGACAGTCCCGTTGTCTTCAATCAGTGATGTTACAGTCCCTTGTTCTAGACTCACACTGCATTATCATATCATCAAAACACATGAATTCAGAGCTTGTAAAGAAAGGAATAAAGATTAAGACGAAGAAGATGAAATACTTGTGAAGTGATGCAGCTTTCTCCCGCAACTTTTGTACAAAACGACCATTATGAAAACTTCTTCCGACCACATCGGACGGAAACTTGACCAGTGGAAAAGACACGGTAACACCATTTCCATCCTTGTATAGATCATAACCCAGAAATCTCTGAGCATTAATCTCATCAACACAATCTGCAGTGTCAAAGAGACATCACCATAACATTGAATTTCTGCATAACCTACTTAAATCTGGGATTGTTCTTGTTCAAGGATTCAAATAACGGTATGCAACCGCGATAAAACACCGCCACCGAAAACTTGGCCCCAAGCGCAACTGTAATTTAAATCACTGTTCTTATTTACTTACCCTCAAGGCCTAACTCGATTAACTTGAGGTAGCCCCCCGGCATTAGATTTTCACCAGCAATTCTGCGAGGTGCGTTCAGGTCCCTCTCAATCACATGCAGTCGTCGCCCGTCCTGCAACTTGTTTTAAATTCAAATTAATTAAGATGATGAAACTTTGGTAGAACAAAATGGAGAAACAGGGGGAATATCGGAACCTTTCCGAGAGAATAGGCAAGAGCAGCGCCGGCAACACCAGCGCCGACTATGATAATCTCTGTAGTCTCAACAGTCTTGCGGTTTCCATGTTTGTTTACACAGTTTTCCTCCATTGAAGCTGGTTTTTTCTGCTTGTTCAGTCTCCAAGCTCTCACTAAAGAATTGTAGTAGAAGAAAACAATCCCCAGAAAACGAGCTATGATACCGGAAGCTATTGATTTAAGCACAACAAGGCTATGGAATGAATAATCAAAGAAGAAGAGCATAAAAGAAAGGGGAGCAAGCAATGACAAGTGAGTGAATCTTTAAACTCAACTCGTAAAGAGTAATTTATAATTTCTTTAATTCATCTTTGGCATAAGTGGCGGATTCAAAAAATTAAGAATAAAGTCTCGTTTTTTTAAATGTATATGCAGATTTCATTTTCTTCTTAGAACACATTAAATTATTTTTTAAAAAACAATATAACACTAAATTAAACTAAACATATTTTCAAAAAAAATTAAGGATGCAGTTGTTTTCCTATGAGGCTTATTGTATCCGCCATTGTTTGGCATATACCATCGGTAAAGTGCACTTGTCAGTTTGGTAATAAAAATGTTATTTCTTTTAAAATTTATAACTTGACTAACCAATTAAAATTGTATTATAAATAAATAATTTTGTCGTTAAGACTTAAAGAGACAGTTTGGTACAAACTTTTATACTTTTAAAGAAAGTGGTATATTTATTATCAAACTATAATTGATTAACATATATGACTTTGTTTAGGGATGTGAGAGGTTGACCCAACCTGTAAAATTGACTGAAACTGACTTGAGTCAGAATTGTTTGTGACTTGAGGTGGTGGTGATCCGAAATCGATTCGAGTCCGAATTAGTGTTTACCTGAACCCGAGTTGGACTTGGAAATTTTGGATCTGAACTCGACCTGAGAATGAATTGAACCTGAATTCAACTTTTTTTTTGAAAGAAACTTATTTTATTTAGATTAAGTAATATCCCGGCCTCATTAAAAAACCTCCCTAAAACCTATGGAGGAAAAAGAGTGCAGGGAACAATACTTCGGGTAAGTACACAAGTTCGAAAACATTGGGGCTCCATACACGGCCAAACCAATAAACATACAGGCAACATGAAGACTAATCACTCATTAATATAGACGCTACTGCTGGACTACCCTGCAGGTTGTTTTTGCACTCCTGGCAGCAGATTTCCGAGAGCCATGTTGCACTACCACCTCTTTTAAGAACTCTAGTATTGCAGCACTTACTTCTGACCAGCAAGCCTTAGTCACTCACCTGCAATCCCATCGATTAGCAACTGAAATTCCCTGCTTCTGTGGATCCCTTTCTTTGCGAGTATGTCAGCACTCCCATTCGCCTCCCTGTAAATTGTTTCGATCGACCACTGTAAATCACAACATAGGTTAATCGTTGAGGTTATCAGCCTCTTAAAAATGTCCGGTGCCAGGTGCGGGGCTTTGAACCACTGAACAACAACATTACTATCGCTTTCCACAACCAACGGATACTCTCTTAGTCTCGGGACTGACTTGTAGCACTTCAGCGCTTCAGCAACGGCGAGGATTTCAGCAGAGGACATGTCCATGTGGCCCACTGATTTCGAGAAAGTTGCCCATATTTTAGCGTTGCTATCTCGTGGAACGCCTCCTATCCCGGCTGCCCCAAACGATCCCGATACAGCCCCGTCTACATTGAACTTGAGAGAACCTTCTCGTGGGGGATACCAGCTGTTTTTTTGCGCTCGTGGCGCCTCGATAGCCACCAATTTGAACGTGGCAGGGAGGTTGCAAAGATCATTTACTAACAACATACTCCCTGGCCAGTCCGCGTTACACCAATACGCCATCCTCACTATAGCCACGTCAATCATTAAGTTAACATCCGGCTTCTTCCCATTGAAAACAGCTTCATTTCGATGCAGCCAAACAGTCTAAACCAGGCTATAAAAAGCTAGGATCCAAACTCGCCAATTTCTAAAACCAATGTCAGTAGCATACCACATGTTGATTAGAGTTTTAATGCACTTAGGGATAACAACGTTAAGACCCCAAATGTTGTACCAACCTTGCCAAACCCGCCAAGTTACATCACACTCACAAAATAAATGGTTTGGAGTTTCCTCCTTAGTGTTGCAAAACACACAATTGGGAGAGTTAAGCCTCGTACCTCTTTTGATCAACTCGGATCTAGTGGGAATTCTTCCGTGTATTAAGCGCCAAATGAAGCATTCTACCTTCGGAGGCACATCCTTGTTCCATACCAAACTCCATATCCGATCCGGCTCCACTGTTGTTGCTACTGTCAAGTTGCAGTACGCCTTTGGAGTGTAAATTCCATTAGGTGCTGCTCTCCACCTTAGGCTGTCTTGTAGGACTCCCCCCGGTTTGAAGCGATTAATAACATTCAAAAATTCCCCGTACATCGACACTTCCCAATTAAATAATGGTCTGCGAAACTGGATATCCCACTTCCAAACATCATTCTCAAAACTGCCAAATTCAGCAATGACTCCCTGTTTCTTGACGGCTAGTGCGAACATTCTAGGATACTTGGTTTTCAATATAAACAACCTGCACCACCTTTCTTCCCAAAAACTAATTGCCTTACCATCATCCGCCAAGTAGCTGATATTGTGCATCCACGGGTCATTCTCGTTGCCGATTGGGGAAATTATATCCCACCACACTTTAGATTTATTCGCTTTGTTCAAATTATTAGGAATCAGCCCGGCCGAGTTTCTCTCATATTTGGTGTTTATAATTTTCCTCCAAAGAGACTCTGTTTCAGCCCCATAACGCCAAACCCACTTGTTTAGTAAGGCTCTATTTTTTACCTTCATGTCCACTAATCCGAGACCTCCATTAGCTTTTGGTTTGCATAATTCCTTCCACCCAATCCACACAATCGATCTCTTCTCGGCTCCACCCCACAAGAAATTGTTGATTAATCTGTTTATTTGCTTACAAATAGCAGCCGATAATTTAAACAATGACATGTAATAAATAGGCAAATTAGAAAGTACCGATTTGACTAACATCAATCTCCCGCTGAAGGATAGGAGGCGCGATCTCCAGCTTGCAAGTCTTTTTTTGACCTTCTCCACCACTGGTGCCCATACTTCCAAAGAATTGCGCACAATTCCTAATGGAAGACCCAAGTAAGTGCAGGGGAAATTTTCAGCGGAGCATTTGGTCATCACTGCCCATCTTTCTAGTAACATAGGATCCACGTTCACCCCAAGCAATTTGGATTTTTCCAAGTTAAGCCGTAATCCGGAAGCTAATCCAAAACCCCTCAAAATTCTGATTATGTTTCTTATTTGAGTTTCACTAGCCCCACTGAATACTATTAAGTCATCCGCAAATTGGATGTGGGATACGGATATGTCACTGCCGTTGATGTTGACAGCTTCAAAAAGACCCACTTGCACAGCATTCTTTAGAACTTCGCTAAGAACTTCGGCCACAATGTTAAACAGAATAGGCGACAAGGGGCAGCCTTGTCGCAGCCCTCTTTGAATCGAAAAGCTTGGAGTTGGCGAGCCATTTACTAGTATCGATATATGTGCCGAGGAGATGAAAAACTGAATCCACGACAGCCATTTATCCCCAAAACCCATCTTCTTCATCGCTAGCAACAAGAAATTCCAGTCAACAGTGTCGTATGCTTTCCTAAAATCAGCTTTGAAAACAATTCCAGACCTTCCTCCTTTTTTCATAGCATCGACAATTTCATTTGAGATCAAAGCACATTCAAGGATCTGTTTACCCGGACAAAATGCGAACTGATTCTCGCTTATAAACTCATGGATGCACCCGCTTAGACGATAGGATAACACCTTCGCGACCAGTTTGTACATGCTGCAAACCAGGCTTATCGGCCGATAATCCTCAATTGAGGATGGGGATGTCTTCTTCGGAATCAGAACTATGAAGGATCTATTAAACGAAGTATCTAAAATTGTGCCGTTGTAAAATTCGATGAAAAACTTCAGCACATCCCCCTTTACTGTATTCCAATATTTCTTCAGGAAATTCATATTGAATCCGTCAGGCCCGGGGGCCCTAGACCCATCCATGGACCATAAAGCATGTTTAATTTCATCTTCGGAAAACATCTTGTCTAACGATTTCGCAGTTCCTGCCGACAACTTCTTTAGATTGCATTCCAGATTCTTGATTGGGATAGTATTTTTAGCATTGTATACTTCCCTGAAGCTTTCATAAATAGACTGCTTTATCTTGCTCTGATCAGTGATTAACTCCCCACCAACTTTCAATGCTGAGATTGTATTAGTCCGTTGTCTCGCCGATGCCACCATGTGAAAGTATTTTGTGTTTTTGTCACCTGCTTGGAACCATTTTAGGCGAGATTTCTGGAGCCACTCCATCTCTTTCCTTCTATACCAGTTCCACAGTTTTGCTCGGCAGTCTTTAAGCTCGTTCTTCACTGCGATATCCCCCGGATTGTTCTGAACTTGTTTTTCTAATATCAACATTTTTCCCTCCAAAGCCTGACTGCTCTCATTATTCTGGACTTTCCTGCTTCGGTTCCATTTTTCCGACTCATGCTTACACTGTAAGAGAAAATCTAGTATGCCTTTACCCTCCGCCTTGATAACAGCTTCTTTGATCACTTTATCATAATTTTCCTCATCCGCCCAGTAATCGAACCATCTGAAAATATTGGGTTCCTTTCTTCGAGTGGTATTACACAAAGCTACTGGTTTGTGGTCCGAGATGCTACTTGCCACTAAGTTTTGTGTCACATTAGGCCACTTCAACAGGATGTCTGCAGCCACAAGAAACCTGTCTAGTCTGCAAAACACTGGTTGTTCCCTGTTACTGCACCATGTATACTCTCCTCCGGATAAGGGTAGATCGATGAGGGCTAGGTCTTCTATGAATTCATCAAAGTCCTCCATGGCTTTGTTGTTACTGTGAATTCCCAGTTTTTCACTCTTTTTTCGGATAACATTAAAATCCCCTCCTATCAAAACTGGGATGTTCAGTTGTTGAACCACCTCTTTTAACTCAACCCACAATTGTCGTCTTTCCGATCCATCGTTCGGAGCATAAATTTTGACTAACGCCACTTCCAACCTATCATTTAGCAGCGTCCCAACACATACAATATACTTACTGTGTATAATGCTTTGTTTGAGGCTAAAGAACGAATCATCCCAAACAGAAATTAATCCTCCGGCTGCCCCGACAGAAGGCGAAAAACAAAGGAGAAACGAAATTGCCTTCCACAGATTTGAGAAATGAAACACTCATCTATTGCTTCTTTTTTCGACTCCTGAATAAAGACGACTCCGGGTTTTAATTTCCCTATAACCCTCTTGACTGCTGCCCTTTTAGTCCTACTTCCCAATCCACGCAGGTTCCATGTTACAAATAAAGAGGAATTCATAACAATTCTTCTTTGAACTCACCTGAGCTTCGACTTGAGGCACCTATTTCCCCTGTCCTACTCCACCGCTTTTTTCGTCTGCTGCCAGACCCTTGATGATGCCTTCTTCTTCATCTTCGAAAATCAGCCCAACCAACTTGCATACATCTGCCACTCTCTTAGCTTCCAGAATATCATCTGCATTTCGCGAATTGTTGTTTGCCACTGCCACTTCTTCCCTCTCCTTATGCATATTTTCTCCCTGACTTAACAGAACATCAATTGCTGCATTTGGGGATTTTGCGTTTTTAATAGCTTGCATCCCAGCCGGCTTAATAAGGGAAGTCCCCATTTGGATAATGTTTAGCCCATCTCTGAAAAATAATGGGCTTAATCCTTTGGGGCATTTTAGGATTTTAGGTCTGATGGTGACCAGTCCTGGGGTATCATCCGCCAAGGTTACGATTGGGCCGCTTGAGCCCGAGGAGACTTTCGAAGATGTGGGCTCACTGCAGATTGGCACTTCAAATAGCTCAGAATTTTCATTTGGCTTATCTGAGTTATTATACACGTGCGCTATATCCTTTGCAACGCGTCTAACTTCCCCACTGTCTCTGACTTGAGAATGCACTGTGTTGCTTCCCTTCTCAAAGTCAGTGCCGATTAAATCCCTGACACCGTTAATCTCCTCGAGCCTAGCATCTTCAGTATTCACAATCATATCTTGAGCACAAGGGTCAAAACATTGCTCCCTCGCCGGCATTTCATGACTATTTATTTCCTCCGCTGTGCCCGTCGCCGGAAACTCCCCATCGATCCAGCATCTCTCATCTTCAAAATCTGATAACGTTACCCGGGCATAGTAGCAAACTCCGTTAATAAAAACATTAACAGCCGATGGCACTACACCCCGGTGCTTAATGCCCACCAAAACACGAGCAACGGCCAAGTTTGCTTTTGACTTTGTCTCGTCATCCACTTTTATAACTTTGCCCCATCTCCTTACAATTGCAGAGAAGATCATCTCTTCCAGGCATGCAATGGGATATTTTCAAGAGTAATCCAAACCTTAAGTTTCTGCTCCTCTTGAAATGCTTCGATGGACGATATATCAACAAACCACGATTGCAACATCATATTCTTCATTTCTAAGAAAATTTGTTGTTGTTCTTCTTCCTCGAATTGGATAATAGCAAAATACCCCGACCAAGGACTGACTTTTACCTTGAATCCTTCAGCCCTAAGAGCTTGTTGTACAAAGCTTGCGTCATACATGCCCTTAATCTCCCCAACTAGGCAGTTTTTTATCCAACTCATGTCCTCACTGTGAACACTAAAACAGAATGGGTCAAACTGATTCATCGGCCCGCCTTTCCCTGGATCCTTCTTCGATGAGTTTTCTTTGCTCGGCTTCACGTTTGGGTCCTCAGTCATCAACACTTCCTTAAAGGACCTCCCATCAGTATACTTCGGTGTGTATTTGCCCGCCGATAATGGAGTTGGCGGCTTTGTGCTCGGAACGAATCTTTGTCTTTTCCTTCCACTGCCTTGCTCCGCCGCGGATGTTGCCATGTACACATTGATGATAAATCCATCCATCCTCCTCATATTACCCTCTTTGACCGCCGTTAAAGCCCCTTGGTAGGATTCAAATCTGACGAATGCAAACGTATCTTTTCTATTCATCCTATTCTGATTCCGATACGCAATGTACACATCTGTTACAGTTCCGTAGCATGAAAACGCTTGTCGCAAGGTCTCTCTATGGATTCTCTTGCTGACATGGTTGACAAAGACCGTAATGCTCTTTCTTCCGCCGCTATCTTCCCTGCTAACACCACCACGTCTTCTTCCTCCACCTACGCCACGCTCCGGCTTCCCCCTTCGAGCACCTCCAACATAAGCTCTGCCCGCATGTGCTACTCCTATCGGTGCACCATCGTTGAAACCTCTAGCAGTGCGAACTCCACCGCCAATATCTCCTCCGCTTCTTGCTCCTACGCCGGTGGCTCCTCCGCTGCTTGCTCCTCCACCGATAGCTCCTCCGCTGCATGCTCCTCTCATCATTTATTTAATATGAAATCAAAATTTTATTTTTATAATATATCGCATATAACCTAAATTCAACTTGATTATGTGATCATTGAACCCGACCTGTATCTGACCTGATATGAACCCGAACCCGAGATTAACATGGTAAATAACTAATATCGACCTAACTTATTATCAACTTGATCAGTAATTGACTCAACATGTAATGATCAGACTTGTTATTGAAGTGATATGATATTTACTTGACTTGCTATTTACCTGACCTGTAAAAACTAATAAGATATAATTGATGAAATTGTGGGATTATGAATTTATATATTATGGTGTGACAAAATATATCTTCATAATTTAAAGTACATGGTTAACTATGATCATTAAAGTAATATGTTTAGTTTTTATATTTATAAATTAAAATGTTTAAAATTTTTATAAAATTAATAACTTGATATGGAAAACAATTTTTTAAAATTTAAAATAAATTATTAATTATGATCATTAAATTTATTAATTTTATTAAATCAAAACTTCAAGTGTACAATTGAGCTAAAATTAAAGTTTCAACTTTCATGTGTATATCTACACATTTACATGTTCACATCAAAATCAAATTTTTGTATATAATTATAATAAATAAAAGTTTAATAATAATAATAATAACAATAACAATAATAATAACTGAATTGAATTGACTTATTAAACGTAGGATCTAATTGATTTAAACTAAAACCTATAAACATAAATTATAGATCTAATTAAAATAATTCTAACACTAAATGCCAAATTTCAATTATATTAACTTAAATTAGAACTCAATTGAATTAAATCAAAACTTAAAAGTGAACATTACGAGCTTAAATAAAAAAAACCTCTAAATTGAAAGGGCTAGAAAAACAATTACCCCTAAACTAAAATTCAGGCGGGTTTTTTTCCCTCCCACGCGGCCACACATTCATTTTAATTTAAAAAAAGGAAAGGAAAGGACAACATTTTGGAGGAAAAAACAAGCTGCCTATTTTTAGGTTATATGTTAATTATCTTTTAGGTCCTACTACATTTAAAATGTTATATTTTAGTCTTTATATTCATTTTTAAATTTTAATTTATTTCAATTTAGTCACCAGTACCCCAAGATTTGGACTTCAAATATAGTAATCCCCTCCCCACGATGATATTTAGTCCTTAAAATTTTACTTTTATATGAAATTGACCCCTATTTATTTCTAATTTTTATAATTTAGTCTAATAATTTCAATATGCTGATTTTTTGTTCATTTTAGTTCCTAAGATTTATTTTTTTAGCGGAAATTGACCCATAATGAGTTCTATGGTAAAATTACGAAATTGGTCATTGGACTCTCAATTTTCTCCACTTTCAAATTGTCAAATTGGTCCCTAATTTCGGTTTTAGGCTATATTTTATGGTAAAATTGTTAAATTGGTCCCTAATTTTGGTTTATGACTTAGAGTTTAGGACTTACTGTTAATGGTTTAGGGTTTATGGTGTAGTTTAGGATTATTGGTTTATGAGATTAATTTTCATGGCTTAGGTTTATGGTTTAGATTGTAGTGTTTAGTATTAATGACTTAGGGTTTATGGTGTAGTTTATGGTTATTGATTTATGAGATTAATTTGTATAGTTTAAGGTTTAGGGTTTAACTTAGTGTACGAGATTATTTTCAAGTGTTACATAGTTTATAGTCTACAATTTATATATAATATATCATATGTGATGATATTATTATTAATGTATTACTATAGTCTATAGTATATGTCTCTATGGTCTATAGTCTATATTGATATTTGTAACATGAACATGTCTCTTGCGTGTTATTATATTTTTTAGGGGGTTATATTGTGATTAGTTTAGGGTTGATGGATGAATTAGGGTTTAGGAGTTTAGTGTTCAATTAATCACTGCGATGATAAATTAATAATTTATTAATTAAAATAAAATTTTTCAATTCAACAAATATAACTTTGATAAAGATATTATATGAAAATAAATTGTAAATTGTACATAATATTCCAATTAATTAAAAATAAGTAGATTCATGTATACGTTATTAAATATATTCATGTATCAAATTATTTATATCTAACTTGAACTAGTCACGCGAAAGGAAGCATTTAATGCGACAACAACTCTTCACAACTTTTTATTGTAGTTGGAGACCTCAACGCCGAAACTTGTAAGTGCAATTAGAAAAGTTAGAGATGAAATTGAATTAGATTTGAATTTTAAAAAGAAACAGATTACAATAGATTCATATTTTATCAAGTTACCAAAGTAGTAATTGTAATATTTATGAATTGTTAATTTATAGTTTTGATGGGACCATTATAATTTTAAAGGGGATCTCCAAAAAATTATTATATTATTATCTTATCTTATCGAATTTGATGATTTTTTACATTGGCCCAAGTCAGGACCAGAGAAAGTTATTATTTAATAGAGTTTATTAATTTAAAGAGTATTAATTTATAAAGGTTTTATTGTATTTTCTTTTCCAGATTCTCAAGCTCTAAATCCTCTATCTCTCTCCTCTTAGTTTGGTTCGGTTGTGTAAGGAAAATAAAAGAAAGATGAGAACATGTGTTGATTTTTACCCACTTGCTAACCGTGTGTCGTCTTCATTGACACATGGCTTCATTGTAAACCAAGTATTTATCCCACTAATAACCCACTTTCTTATGCTATATGCCATATTATAGGTTATCCTACTAATAATTCACTTTCTTATGCTATATGTCATATTATAGGTTATCCTACTAATAACCCACTTTCTTAGTCCTTTAACTTTCTCCAAATTGTTTCACATTTTAGGTTACAACCTCTTTTTCACCATATTTTAGGTTACATTATACTTGCACCACATTTTAGGTTACAGCCTATTTTTGCACCATATTTCAGGTTACATTATAATTGCACTACATTTTAGGTTACAACCCGTTTTTGCACCATATTTCAGGTTACACTATACTTGCACCACATTTTAGGTTACAACCCGTTTTGGCACCACATTTCAAGTTACAACCTATTTTTACCTTCTTTATTAACTAACTTAGGGATTTTCAATTAGGGTATTTTTAGGGTGTCACAACTCCTCCCCCTTAAAATAAATTCACTCTCAAATTTACATGAATTGAAAAGATGAGGATATTGCTTTCGCATCGTATCCTCAGGTTTCCACGTAGCCTCTTCGACTTTGTGATTCCTCCAAAGAACTTTTACAAGAGGTACATTCTTGTTACAGAGTCGTTTGATTTCTCTATCTAGGATTTGAACAATTTCATCCTCGTAGGATAGATCAGGGTTCAACTCAACTTTTTCGGGTTCAAGAATGTGTGATGGATTGGATCGATATCGTCTGAGCATCGAGACATGGAAGACATTATGAATTTTATTGAACTTGAGAGGAAGTGCGAGTCGATAAGCCACAGGACCAATTCTTTCGATAACTTCAAATAGTCTGATAAAACGAGGACTAAGCTTTCCTTTCTTCCCGAATCTGAAAATTTTCTTCCAGGGTGACACTTTGAGAAAGACTCTATCTCCAACGTTGTATTGGATATCTCTCCTATTCAAGTTAGCATACGCCTTTTGTCTATCAAAGGCTTCTTTCAGTCAATTATGAATCAACCGAACTTGTTCTTCCGTCTTCCATAACAATTGAGGTCCCAAGACTTTGTTTTCACCCGATTCAGACCAACACAAGGGTGTTCTACATTTTCTCCCGTAAAAGGCTTCATACGGGGCCATTTGTATTGATGTTTGATAACTGTTGTTGTAGGCGAACTCTACGAGTGGAAAATTTTTCTCCCAATTCTTTCTAAGGTCAATTACACAAGCACACAACATATCTTCGAGTACTTGTATCACCCTTTCCGATTTTCCATCGGTTTGTGGATGAAATTCCGCACTCAAGTTCAATTTGGTTCCGAGAGCTTGTTGTAAAGATCTCCAAAACCGAGATGAAAATCTAGGATCTTTATCTAAAATTATTAAGGTTGGTATGCAATGTAGCTGAATTATTTCTCGAATGTACAGTTCGGCTAAATTATCTGAGCTCAGGCTCATCCGAACAGGGAGAAACTGAGCCGATTTTGTGAATCTATCAACGATCACCCATATGGCATCATTCTTTCTTGGAGTGCAAGGAAGTCCAATTACGAAATCCATAGTAATCTGATCTAACTTCTCTTGTGGTAGCTCGATCAGTTGAAGCAATCCCGTAGGGACTTTGTGTTCGGCTTTGACTCGTTGGCACGTTAGACACTTAGACACAAATTCAGTGATAGTCGACTTCATGCCTGACCACCAATACAAGGATTTCAAGTCTTTATACATTTTGACCAAACCCGGTGTATCGAGAATGGACTTTGATGAGCTTCTTGTAACATCTCTCATTTTAGATTGTCGTTATCAGGAATACATACTCTATGTCAGAAATAGAGGAGTCTATTCGACTTTAGGGAGAAGTTAGGGTTAGGCTCAGAATCAAGCTTTGAAATAATCTTTTGAAGATCGGGATCAACTTATTGCAATTCCTTAATTCTCTGGATTAAGCCTGACCGCACTTGTAGTTTGGATAAGAATCCCCGTTTCTGTATCGTACGGAAATGCGCATTGATAGCCATGGAAGCTACAAAGGTGCGAACAAGGTTATTTAGTAATGTTCGAATGATTACTTGTATTTTAAAGAAAAATCTAATCCGAAGGAATTCATTAAGATTTAATTTCGAAGAGTTACCCGAGTATGATTTTCGACTAAGGGCGTCGACAACCACGTTTCCTTTACCCGGATGGTAGTCAATAATCAAATCATAATCTTTGAGTAGTTCAAGCCATCTTCTTTGTCTCAAATTCAGATCCTTTTAAGTCAAGATGTATTTGAGACTTTTATGATCGGTAAACAATTTGCACCTTTCACCGTACAGGTAGTGTCTCCAATTTTTGAGCGCGAGTACAATGGCTGCTAATTCGAGATCATGTGTAGGATAATTCAATTCGTGAAGCTTCAATTGTCGAGATGCGTATGCAATTACATTGCTTTCTTGCATCAATACACACCTGAGGCATGAATGTGATGCATCACTGTATACAGAGAATTCTTTTTCCCAATTCTGGTTGGATGAGAATCGGGGCATGAGTCAAGGCTTGTTTAAGTTGATCGAAACTTGGTTGCCGCTTTTCCGACCACTCAAATGCTACATCTTTTCTAAGAAGTTTGGTTAACGGTGCGGCAATCACCAAGAACCCTTTTACAAATCTTCGGTAGTACCCGGCTAAACCGAGGAAACTTTGGACCTCACTCACATTTCTCAGTGGTCTCCAATCTAAGATGGTTTGAACTTTCTTGAAGTCAAATTTGATTCCTTCGGCTGAGATAACATGTCCAAGGAATGAAACTTCTGATAGCCAAAATTCGCACTTAGTGAACTTTGCAAACAATTGACGTTCTCGGAGTGTTTGGAGCACGATTCGGAGGTGTTCGACATGTTCCTCCTTATTTCGGGAATAGACAAGGATGACATCTAAGAAGACGACTACAAACTTGTCGATATAAGGCTTGAAATCTCGATTCATCAGGTCTATGAACGCAGCAGGGGCATTCGTTAACCTGAATGGCATCACAAGGAACTCGTAATGGCCGTAACGAGTTCGGAAGGCTGTTTTGGGTACATCTTCATTTTTCACCCTCATTTGATAATAACCTGATCAAAGATCGATCTTGGAAAACACGGTAGCATTCTTGAGTTGATCGAACAAGTCTTCAATCCTGGGCAAAGGATACTTGTTTTTTATCGTTACTTTGTTCGATTGTCGGTAATTGATACAAAGTCGCATTGTACCGTCTTTCTTTTTCACGAACAAGACCGAAGCACCTCAGGGAGATGTGCTAGGTCGGGTGAATCCTTTATCCTCTAATTCTTGAATCTGCTTCTTGAGTTCTTTCAATTCTACGGGTGCCATACGATAAGGAGTAATGGACACCTGATTTGTTCCAGGCTGAATTTCAATTCCGAATTCCACTTCTCGAGTTTGAGGAATGGCAAGGAGTTCCTAAAAAAAACATCGATGTATTCAGAAACAATAGGCATATTGGGTAAGTCGAAATCAATTTCATCTTGTAAAGCCATAGCGGCGAAGATAGATGTCGGCTTCTTGTCTATTAACATGACTGATTCTTTTCCTAAACCTCGTAAGTATAATCTCCTATTTTGGGAGACTCGGGTTTTAAACAATTTTATTTGCAAGGTGTGCATCTTATTATTATTTTTTTGTTTAAAAAGTGTGGCTCTTATCATAGGGTTATACCCATTATATGATGGGTTCATTCAAACTTGTTCACATACCCACCAAATTGAATTACATATTTAGTTTATACCCATTCATGCTATTCATCGTGTATTCATGGACGAAGCATGGGAGGGATTGTGTCCCAAAATTTGTTGGAATAATAGTAATTTAGGTCTTTTTTAGCTAAAATATTAGTCAAATAAAATTTTTATTCATTTTAATTTTTTTTATTAAAATACTTCATAAATTCTTGTCCTTCACAATATTTAATTTTAACTTTGTCTTTATATATATTAAAATAATTAAATAAATATGAATTAACAATTTTAACTGACAAAACATTTATTCCAAACACTTATTTGGAGCCGTGGTCAAATATCACTAAGAGTTTATTTGATAATTCATTGGTTTAATAACAACCAGCAGGGTCTGTATTTATACTTTAGGATTTGGACAAATTACGAGGCACGTTCCTCGGAGAAATATTTCGTGAATTTATTCATGAATTTATAATGATTTAATATTCAAATGGTGAATGGTGGGTAGTCGGATGCGGGGTAGGGCGGGCGAATGTAAGGTGGGTAAGATTTAAAATCCATCACTTACTCACAACTCGCCCATTATTTAAGACATATAATTTTTGACATCTACACCTGTTTATTACCCATTAAATTTATATTTATACCCGTTTCATCTAAAGCGGAAACGGTAACATTCGTAAAATAGTACACATGTCATTCTTGATCTCCAATCGGCATATACCTCCGAACTCTTTCAGCGTTAGTTACTAAACATCCATGCACCAAGATCCTTATAGAATTTTTAATTTCGCTCGATGGTGTTTAGTGACACTTTATTTGATCTCTTAATTTTAGTGAACCGCCCCTATAATTTTTGACACAATCTCTTAAATTATGTGGGAACCACACACCACACGAAATAGTTCAAGTACAAAATCTCCATGCCAATGTAAAACAATAATTTCGTGAAATTTTGCATAATTTTGTTATTTGAAATATCAGGTAGCATGTGAATTATTCGTAGTGATCTAGTGGCAGCTCTCCACTCATCTTTTATCTTGCATTCATTTCCCAATGCTAAACTATAAAATAAGTGTTTAAATTATATTTTTTTAATAGGTGTTTAAAATATTTTTAGGTTAAAATAAGTGCTTAAACTTTTATTTTGGCTGAATTAGATGCCTAAACTATTTTTTTTTGAAATAGGTGCCTAAATTTTTATTTTTGATTTATTTTAAAGTCAATTTTGGCACCTACTTAAGAACCTATTTCAACCAAAAATGTAAGTTTAGACATTTATTTTAGCTAAAAAATAGTTTAAGCACATATTTTAGCTAAAAATAAAACTTCAGCCACCTATTTTAAAAAAAATATACTTTAAGCATCTATTGCAAAAAGAGACATAATTTAAACACTTATTTTATAGTTAAGTTATTACCTAGTGATAAAAGGAAAAAAATATGGTTAGCAAGTGCCAGAATTAAAATGAGAACCCAATGAAAGAAACCCCCCAAAACAATTTGGAACATTATTGCAATTTTTCAGAATGCTTTGGAACATAGTGGTCGCTGTCTTGTCCTTGTCAATGTCCCCTCACTGCAATCAACTGTTTGCCTTAAACATTATTGCGTTAATTTTTTTAGGGAAAACTACACCGGTAGTCCCCAAACTATTACTATTTTTTATTTTGGTCCCCAAACTATGTTTTTCGGCAAAATCGTCCCTTCTGTTACATAGTTCTCCTGTTTTGGTCCCCGACGTTAAATAGCTAACGGTTTTGCTAACGTGGCATTTTTTTAAGAGGAGAGAGAAATGATTAAAAAATATTTAAAAAATACCACGTCAGCAAAACCGTTAGCTATTTAACGTCGGGGGACCAAAACAGGAGAACTATGTAACAGAAGGGACGGTTTTGCCGAAAAACATAGTTTGGGGACCAAAATAGGAGAACGATAATAGTTTGGGGACCACCGGTGTAGTTTTCCTTTTTTTTATGAGGAGTTATTCAAGTTTTTGTTTAAATTTGGAACAAATTCTATTTTAGATGCATCCTATATGGTTGGCCACATCAAGCTTAGAAGAAAGATTTTTGGATGTCACATGCACATTCATAAAGAGGTGGAAAGATTCGATATTAGATCTAGGGATGTAAAAACAGGTAATTAGATGAGTTTTAGGTCTGGTCCTGTCAAGTGAGGTCAAATCGGATACAAGTCATTTTAGGTTGATTTGATGTTTTGACTCGATTCAATTCGAGTGTGAGTCCATTTCAGGTTGGGTTCATTTCAAGTTGGGTCAAAACGGTTCGAGTCCAAATCAGATAATTGACGGGTTAATTCGGGATCGGGTAGACTTCAGGTCAGGTGCGTTTCAGGTCGGGATCATTTCAGGTCGGGTTAATTCGGGTTTCGAATTCGTATTAAGTTAGAGTTTTGGTACGAATAGTCGATAGAATTTGGGTTGATCATTCATTTCGAGTTAATTATTTAACGCCTTTCACGAATCATGGACACGGAATCACACTAAAAATAAATATTAGGCACTAGAATGAACAAAAATATCATAAAATGATTCATATCTAAAATATTAGAATATATTACAAAAATTATAAATTAATAAGGGTAAATTTTGGTGAAAAATAAAAACATAAATAAAAATATCATCATATTAAAAATACTGGACTAAATTACAGAAATGAGTAGGAGTCAATTTAGAATAAGAATAAAATTTTAGGGACTATAAAGAAAAAATATTAAATTAAAAGTATGTGTGTGTGTGTATGTGTGTATGTATGAGAGCAATTTGCTGAAGCATTACTCTTCTTAGTCGCACTGAGTGTTGTTGCGACATCGCTTTGTTCAAGCTCCTCAATCTTTGCCATGGCAATTCTTTGCATAGGCTCATCACGTGTTGGACAGTCTCTCTCATTGGCAGGCTCTCGACTTGGAGGTTTTAGTTGGTCTCCACACATCGGGGAGCTTTCTTTGCATTGTGTCTTGTCCTCATGCCTTGGGATTTCAGTATCCCTAGGGATGAATTCACTACAAGAAAATGCATTTGTAGTGACATTGAAAATAGTCACAAAAAGTGTTAAATTTAGTCACTGAAATTTACAGTGACTATTTTTCTGAGTCGTCACCTGTCGTCATTAATAACTCCGTCACTATTATATTAGTGACAACTTTCATATATTTCGTCACAATAGTTATGTTTTTATGACCACACTATTTGACACAAATGATTATTAATAGTGACTAAAATTTAGACACTAATGTTATTCTTACTAGTGACAAACATTCTATCACAAATACATATTTAAATAGTGTCTATAATATGTCGTCACTGTCAATAATTCAATAATTAAAAAATAATTATATTTTTAATTGTAACTATTTTATTTAGGGTTTAAACTAAGGATAAATTTTCTATACACAGGCGGTGGAAACTGAAAGTTTCCACAAGCGCCTTAATTTTAGGGTATAGGGAGTTAGTTTAGGGTATAGAGCTTAGGGGTTTAGGCGTGGACGGTTAGGATTTAGGGATAGTTGTTTCAATTTAAGGTTTAGGGTTATAATTTAGGGGTTATAATTTAGGGTTTATAACCCTAAACCTTAAATTGAAACAACTATCCCTAAATTCTAAACCTCTACACATAAACCCCTAAACCCTATACCCTAAACTAACTCCCTAAACACTAAAAGTAAGGCACTTGTGGAAACTTTAAGTTTCCACCGCCAGTGTATAGGATATTAATCCTTAAACTAATCACTAATTGTCTCTGAAATTTAATGAAGCTTTTGCATTTTAGTCCGCAAACTTTTAAGTTTTCATTAGATCACTGAAATTTAAGTATCAAATATCATTTTTTAGTAAATAAATGCATGCATGGCTTCAAGAAGGATCGAACCTGGAACCTTTAGGGCGAGAGTGCAATACTTATCCACTAGGCTAGGCAAGAAATTTTATACTATTTTGAAAGAAAAATTATATTTAGGTTTAATTGTAATTGAAATTAATTTTATTTGTTTTAAAAATATTTATTAATTATAACACATTATTATAATAATAATTTACCTAATTTTTCTATGGTTTCTTATACGAAGTACGTATATTGAAGAAACCATTTAGATTTTCTTTCTGTAGAAAAAACTAATCAAAATGGAAAATATCTGTTAAAATTTTCAAAAAAAAATTATCATATATTATGCTAAAATCACATAGTAGTCTTTGTACTCTAATTTGGTCACTTTAAATTTCTATACTTTTAAATTTTGAATTTTTTTATCCTGACATGAATGGTCGTATTTAAATATGTTAAGTAAAATTTCTTTTTAGCTAATTTGTTATACATAAGTTGCTTATTTAATTTTTTTCTTTAATTTGATCATTTTTAGTCCTTGTAATTTAGTCATATTGTTGGTGTCTCATTAGGATTAGGATTAAAATTTGAAAAATATAGGGACTAAAGTTGATCAAAAATAGATTGACTAAAACAACAATTTACACATAGTATAGACTATAGAAATATTTTACCTTTTAACAAACTAGTTTATGATAACTTTAATTTTTATAATTATAAAAATAAATTTATCATTGTGACAATGTCTAATTTGTCATTACTTTTATTTTTTTATTTGTGACAAAATTTATCACAGCAAAAAGTGAAACTTTAAGTGACAAGTAATTTTATTGTAACAACAAATATCAAATAATAGTGACCACTTCACATATCGTCACTATCATGTGTCAAAATTTTAGTGACAATGAACTTTGTGTCACAATTGTATACTTATAGTGAGAATTCATTTGTGTAAAATGCAATCGTCACAATTACTACTGTTACAGTGACCAAATAAAAATATGTCACAAATACTTATACTAATTGTGTCGCACAAAAAAATTGTCACAAAAAATTAATATTTGTGACAAAATTATTTTCAGTCACTATCAATTTGTCACTAAAAACGTATATTCTTGTAGTGATTGTTGGTGCGTGGATCCATGATATATGCTAATCTCCTCAAACGATCTTCTGCTTTTCTCAATATTACATCCATCTTGGCTATACATGCATCTATGGAATTTAATATCTCTTGACGAGGACTACATTGCCATGGCATATCTGTTGCCGTGGCACTTGGCTGCTGATAAGGATTACGTTGTCAAGGCATGTTTGTTGTTGCGAAAAAATTGTTATGGTAAGTTTTTTTTAGATTTATGATAAGACCATGAAGGATTTTGCTACTGGTTCCATCTTTGGTCCTCTATGTAGTCATATGCACTGGAATTGTGAGGGCAATCCTCAAACACATGATGTTCTCCATAAAACGTGCACGAATTTTTTACGGTATATGCTTTTTTTCGGTTGATTCCTTCCTATCTTCCAACATCAACTCTTGAATAGATTTACTTTTATTTCCCCACATGTTAATGCCCCTTAGTAGCGCATTTTTTTTTGATAAAAATAACAAAAATAAAAGTTAGTAAAACTAATAAAAATACAATAACAAAAACAACTAACACCAATTGTCAATCCCCAACAACCGCGCTAGAAACTTGTTGTGTGTAATAAGTGCTTCGCAATTGGTGCAAGTGTACACGTTGCAAGTTATAGTATAGAAAGATATCGTCTCAACAGAGATTGATGCTACTTCGAGAATCTAATTTCTCGCACTGAAAATAAAAACACAAGTTTAATAATGGTAGGTGTTCTAATTAACAAGCAAAATAAAGAACAAATAAAATAAAAGAGGTGTAATCAAATAAGAGAGAAGAGGTCGAGTTATCGTGAAGTTGAGGAGTGATAACTGAATGGACTGTCTTGGTACTTGAGTGCAATAATGACTCAATTGCTTTGACAATTGGTAGCAATCGTATTGCTTGGGCAACGAGATAATTGAATGGACTATCTTTTAGCCATTTAAATTCGCAACTTATCCCTAAGTTGAATTAGTCTTCACCATCGATTGATTGAATAAAGATCATGTTCATTCATTTCTTGAATCTAACTCATTCGATATTAGATAAATAATTGAATTTACGAGATGCTCTCACAATTCACTCGCAAACAAATCTAAGAACAAAAAATGAATTAAAATTGCAAACTCAATTACCTAAACAAATCCAATCGTTCTCACAACCACAAAACACAATAACACAAGCCAAATAGATTCAGTTCATGGTTCGGTTTAAAAGAAACACAAAATAAGATATCCCTAGCATGGATCTAATTGAAACAAGAAGGAAGAAGAAGAAGAAGATGTTGAGCTATAGCCTTCTCTTGTCTCTCTCTATCTATCGCACCTCAAGTTGGCGGCTTGGCCTCCTTTATATAGAATATGGCTAGGTCAAAGTCTTTCTTGAGGAGGAAGTTAAGTTGAAATAAAATATAATATAATAAAAGAAACAAATATTTTATTTTATTATTTTATTCCTCCTAAAACTCCTCCTAAATCTCTTGAAATTTAATATCATTTTGATATTCAATTATTCTAGGATTTATCCTTGCTTCTAGAATTGTCTTGAATTAAATGGATTTTTCCTATCCAAATCGGTCAACTTCTTCTTTCTCTTTGTCCTCAGTTGCTTCGGGAATTAAATCCTGCACACAAGCACACAAAATACACATCTACAGTAACTTTTTCCACATAAATAACTAGATTATAAATTCATGCATAACGGTGAAGGAAATTATGAAAGTATGCATGAATGCATGAATGCCTAAAAATACAACTAAAATGAGCTTAAGTCTAACAATAACATAAGTAAAAAGGTAATAAAAATAGTACTTTTAAACACTTAACACATCTCTTGTCTTTGTTTCATTTATGCTTTATTATTGTTTAGAAATGACAACTTCCCAATTGACCTGCTCATTAATGTATTGGTGCTAATCTAGTAGTGAGATAAAAGAACCATTATTTGATAAGATTAAGACTGGAGACAGATCATGCTAAATTGAAATAACTAAAATGTATATACAATTTACCTTTATTAATATTTGTAGCACCCTTGTCAAGTTTGTTTTAAATAATACTTAATTGATTAATTTATATAAGATTTTCAATTACCTTTTTAAGATTTTTTTTTAAATTTAAAAATTAATTATTTTTATTTTTATTTATTTGGATCTTTTCAAATTGTAATTTATAGAACTAACGTGTTTGATATATTTATTAAAAAATAGTTTTAGACTAAATTGAAAAGATTTCAAAAATGCTTTTAAGACCAAACAACTTGAAATTATGTTTGTGGATGTTTAAAAAAGATTTTGGCAATGTTTGAAACGTTTTTAAGTAGCCAAACTAGTGTCTTTAAGGTACCCGTTTCGATACAGGGCCAATCTGTATCGATACGATTTGAAACTGCCAAAACGCGTATCGAAATAGGGCTTGCCCGTTTCAATACGATGTAGTGCTGTTTCGAAATAGCCTTTTGTGTTTTGATACGGCTAACAGTCAAAACCTCCCCAACGGTCATATTTTCCCAACGATCTTTTAAATGCAACTCAACTGTCACTCGTACCAAAACAGTTTGTAACCATTTCGATATAGCTCAATACCGTTTCGATGCGGCTTACTGCATCAAGCTTCAACGACTAGTTCTGAAGAAGGTCTTTCCGATACGGGCTCGTGTGTTCCGATACGAACAGCTCCATAACAGTATTTAATGAGGGAAATAAATGCTCAAACGGCTCGAAATCAACCCCAACGGTCCTTAACGACTACAAACTGAATTGGGAGTACAAAAGGGACCTCTAAGCATCAAGGAAAGGCTAAAGCTTCAATTGTCAACAACACTATGATGTCAAATTGTCTTTAGGGCCTAAATTGTATATTTCTTGTATATACAACACTTGTGAGCTTAATTGTCAAATTTGCTCAAGTGTATATTTTGGGTGAGTGCTTAGAGTTGCAAACACATACCTATTAAAGGGATTTCTTGTTTGCTTTGAATTTCACTTGTAAGTGAGTGTTTGATTAAGCTAAGGGTGGATAGCTTAATCGTTGTAACAGTTTCCTCCTAAGCCGAGAAAAGGGGACGAAATTCTTAGTGAATTTTGGAAATCCTTGGTGGTGTTCCAAGGTAGTGGATGTAGGCTTTGGGTTAGAAATCCGAACCACTCTAAATCCTTGTGTTTAATTCTTTAATTTTTTCCACCAACTTAAACACCCAAAAATCCATCTTCTCCACCACTTGGAAATCCATATCGGTTGAAGGTGATAATCGAGCCTTTCAAGCCTAACAATTGGTATCAGAGCGAGGCTCAATTGAAAGGGATTAACATCTTATTGAGGTGATCCGGGAAGCTCGATACAACAGTCAATCAACCGGTCAATTTGCGCAATCCATCAACAAGCAACATTTCTTCGACGGGACTAACTACGCTCATTGGAAGATTAAAGTGAAGTTCTTCATCAAATCCAAAGATTACAAGCTTTGAGATATTGTTGAAGAGGGTCCTTTCGTTCCACAACAAAGTAAGACAGAATTGAGTGCGGATGATCGCAAGAAGATGGAGCTTAATTGCAAGGCCTTGCACATCTTATTTTGTGCTTTTGGCTCCAACATCTATGAGAATATGTCTTCTTGCGAAGATGCCAAGGAAGTATGAGACAAGCTTGAAGTTACATACGAGAGAATAAATGAAGTAAAGGAGACCAAAATCGGCCTCCTCAACCACGAGTATAAGAATTTCAAGATAGAACCAGATGAAGACATCACAAAGATGTTCGATAGATTCTCCACCATCACAAATAGACTCAAAGGCTCTGGAGAAATCATTCCATATAACAAGCTTGTCCGAAAGCTTCTCTATTCTCTTCCCGAGTCATGGGACTCAAAGAAGACTGCCATCATCGAAGCAAAAAATCTAAAAACCTTGAAGCTAGATGAACTCACGGGGTCTCTTCTTACTCATGAAATGATGAAGAAAGAAAAATAAGAGGAGGAGAAGAAGAAGGAAGAGATAAAGAAGATGGGGAGGAAGAAAGTCATGGAGCTAGGCATCAACGCAAGTGTAATAGCTCTCAAATCCTCTACATACCAACACGCTTATTTGAGCGAGGAGGAAAGTGAAGATGAAGAGATGGTTCATCTCTTCAAGAAATTCAACTGATTCATGAAGAGCGAGATGGCTAAATCCAAGCATGAATTGTAACCCCCTCGTCCCGGTCCGGACGTTTAACCGGTCTGAGTAGACTACACGGGGAAAACCGATGTGAAACCCGTTAAGGTCCCACCTCGGTTAGCAACCCTAGAAAATTCTCTTTATTTATATCTTGTCTATATGCATTATTAAGTCCTACGTGAAACACGACAACGGAAACGCAAACAATATAACAACGACCATCCGAAACAACACTTTAAAACAGCCCATTTATCCTTTTTAAGCAGGCTGTATCGGAACGCCCTTAGGGTGTTTCGAAACGCCATGACTTGGTCAACTGGCCAAAGTCAACATGATGAGTCCGTTTCGAAACAAGGGTGACCCGTATCGAAATGAGGTCAACGGTCAACTTCTCGTGGTCAACGATACAAAGACCGTTCCGAAACGCTAAGGCCCGTTTCGATACATCAATTTATCGTCAAATTCTCAGATTTCCAGTGGCAAAATCGTATCGAAACGTTCCTTAGGCGTATCGAAACGCCTGGCCAAAAACAAAAGGGTCGTATCGAAACGGGGTCAACCGTTTCGAAACGCCCTCTGTCTGCAGATTGGTTTTAGCTGGTTTTAAGGCACAAGGATGCCCCAAAACCCCATTAAAGCCTCTCACAACACACATACAACAACACTAAGGCAGACCAAACATAACAAGCATGCTTACACACATCAAACATATCAAGACCATGCATTGAAGAAATCAACAACTTAAGAATCATACCTCCATACATAACATTAAAGATAACATGCTTCAACAAGGATATATACTTAGATATTTAAGATAGGCAAATCCAACATCCAAAAGCCAAATCAACACAACATATAAAAAGGAGTCTAGCATGCTCCTAACAACCAACATAGCATGCTTCAAAAGGCTCAAACAACGACACCTATCCCATTGCTTTACTATTACAATCTTTCAATTTAAAGTTCATACTTGAGCTAACCAAAAGCGACACTTGGAGACCTTTCCTTGCCCTTGCCCTTGCCACCCACAAGCTACTGATCTGCATTGTCGAACAAAAAGAAGCGTAAGCATAAAAGCTTAGTGAGGGTAAGCTCATAAAACAAACCTTCGACAATGCAGGGTCCAAGCACGAGTAACAACTAAGGTAGAATGCATGATCTTACCTCCGAATCCACAAGAGTTAAAAATACACATGATGCATGAACATATGATCAACATTATGCCATGATCCACAACTCACAAGCCCAACACATGAAGATACATATATCAATGGCTTAACAAACACATATATCAATTCATATTGGCATCACATCTCAAAATCATAATGGCACATATAAAAGCTCATATTGGCACCTAGTTATGACTCGAATACGCGGATAACACGTTGGAACGCATTTCCAACACAACCATTACCTTCGGCGGGATTACACTCATCACTGGTTCTCGCGGAGGGGATTCCACTCATCCTCACGCCCCGTCGATGGGATTCCACTCATCACCGACTAATATATATAAACATTTCCGATGGAATATTACATCACCGTACTCCTCCTTGGTGCCTTAACGCCACCAAGGCCACGCGCGACTTTGACTCTCGTGTGCACACTAATCCTAATGATCAATCATTGTACCCAAGCATACTAGTGCCAATATTAAACAAAATCCACAACCTTTCACAACATCAATTTCAATATAACTTCCGTGCTTAGCACGTACTCACCATGATCCTCGAAATCATGCAACCACCTCATAACATCATTTCACAAGTCAACACTACATGTATGTCATCAAAACAATTATCACATCATATTTCACACATATGTATATCCACATTATACCCATCATCAACATGCATATGACAATGCCTCAAAACATGCCTCAACATATACATATAACAACATATACATAACCACCATGATCTCAATTAAACATGAGTCACCAACATCAAATAGAGTACAACCAAAGTTTCTAACTAAAGCTTAAGATTAGGCTACCACTCTAATCCCAACTCTAGGTGGGTCTACCAATCCCAACCTAGTCCACATGCTTGAACCAATTGCTCAAAACCATTTAAAACATTTTAACCACTCACTTTCACCTCCAAGCTCAACTACCAAGCAACCAAGGTCTTCAAGTTTCCGGATTCACTCCCGAAGTTTTACCAATACAATTTCTTGCTTCTAATCATTTCAACACAACCAAAATAGCCTCAAATCAGTCCACGCAACAATGTAACAACCTGGAACACTAATCAAGCAATAAACATATGAATTCAAGCCATGAACAACCCCAAAATCACCAAACCCGAGCAGCCCTTATACCCAGCCCAAAACTTGTGATTTCAACACATTTGGCACATTCAAATGCTTCCAAAACAGCCCCAACTATTACCCTAACATCAACCCTCAAATTCCAACACAAACCACACCCAAAACACAACTAAAAATCCTCCTAAAACCCCACCAAAACCCAAATTCAGAAATTCATATAAAACACTCTAAAAATTATATATGTTGGACCATTTGGTTCATAAACATCATATCTAACAATAACAAATCAAAAGCTTTAGTAAAAACCCATAAAGCTTTAACCTTTAGCTTAAAACTTTGAAAAACCCAAATGTAAAATACATAGTTTTAGTGAAATCTAAAAATACCAAAATGTAGAGGATAACAAGGCCAAGTCAAAACTGTATTTACCTTTCAAAAAGCTCTAAGGATGAGGTTGTAGGAGAATGGAATAGTAACTAGGGGAGAGAGCTCTTCCTTTGTCGTTGGTTTTTGAAAAATTGGAAGTGAGGAAGAAGATGAGTACATGCTCATCTTTTGTTTTATTTTTAATTCACCCAAAAATAATATTTACAACTATGCCATTAATGAATGGCCAAAACCTACATCTCTTAAAGTCCATGGATTTTAGACCCAAGAGATAGGCCCAACATAGCCTTAATCATTTTGAAATCCCGAGGCCCATGAAAATATTTTATTATTTAAATTATAAAACCAAACCTGAAATAATATTAAAATATTATTTTCACCCGACCCCTAAACTCGGGTGTTACATGAATCGAAGAAGATGAAGGATTCCCACAAGTCCAACAAAAATGGATCATCTTCAAAGAAAGCATATGTGGCGACATGGTGTGATGAAGACTCCACCGATGATGAGGTAGACCACCTATGCTTCATGGCCCTCAATGAGGGGGAGGTAACTTCTAACTCATCTAGTTCAAATTCATATACTTTTGATGAGTTACAAGATGCCTATGATGATTTGCTTTTGGAACTTAAGGCATCATTTTCTAAAAACAAAAAATTGCTTTCAAATTTGAAAAAGGAAAATGATTTGCTTTCCAAAACAAATCTAGAGCTTGAAGCAAAACTTAAAGATTTTGAACTTAAAGTTTTAGATTTATAAAATTTGCTTCAAATTATGGAAAAAGATCATCAAAAAGAAGTTAATGATCTTAAGAAGGAAAAAGATTTGATTTCCAAAGAGCTTGAAAAGAAAAATTGTTTTGGAAAATCAATTTTTTATCAAATACAACCTAGTGCCCCTAGATTCTAAAATGGAAAATGTTTCAGAAGTGTTTGGGTTTCAAAAGAACTAATCACTTCAACTAAAAAGGATGAAATTGAAAAATGGATTCCTAAGGGGACTAAACTTTGTGCTACTAATGTCTATGGATCCAAAGCAATTTGGATACCAAAAATTACTTGACTGTCTTGTTTAGGTGTGATGGAGATTGATCAACAAGTCCAAATTTGAGGGGGAGCTCCGTGCACACAAGGAAGAACACTTGAAGAAGGAAGGCTTCACATCCTCCCTTGAGTTCAAGTGTGGTAAAATCTAGTTGTTTTATTTGCTTTAATTTGATTTATTTTTATTTCAACTATATTATCATATTGTTGGACTAACAATATTTGATGCTTTGAGTATGGGGGAGCCAATTTTAAAAGTATTATTCTTGTCAATTTTTTAACTCTCTATTGTTATGGACTTCAAAGTTTTCAAACATAGTTTGAACCATTTTTGATATAACAAAAAGGGGAGAATGTTTTGAAAAATTGAATTTTAAAATGAATAAGGGGGAGCTATAATTGATTTTGAATTTTAATTCTCTTATTCAAAATTTATTTCACTAAGGGGGAGAATCCCAAACAATTTTTGAAGATTGGTTTTATTATATCAAAAAGAGGGAGATTGTAGAACTAATGTTTTGATATAATTATTGATAAATAATTTTTGACTAAATTGAAAAGATTTCAAAAATTCTTTTAAGGCCAAACAACTTGAAATTTTGTTTGAGGATGTTTAAAAAATGTTTTGGCAATGTTTGAAACATTTTTAAGTAGCCAAACTAGTGTCTTTAAGGTACCCATTTCGATACAGGGCCAATATGTATCGATACGATTTGAAACTGCCAAAACGCGTACCGAAACAAGGCTTGCCCGTTTCGATACGATGTAGTGCTGTTTCGAAACAACCTTTTGTGTTTCGATACAGCTAACAGTCAAAACCTCCCCAACAGTCATATTTTCCCAACGATCTTTTAAATGCAGCACAACTATCACTTGTACCAAAACGGTTTGTAACCGTTTCGATACGGCTTGGTGCATCAGGTTTCAATGGCTAGTTCTGAAGAAGGTCTTTCCGATACGTGCTCGTGTGTTCCGATATGGACAACTCTAGAACGACATTTAATGAAGGAAATAAAGGCTCAAACTTTTCGAAATCAACCCAAAGGTCCTTAAGGACTATAAACTCAATTGGGAGTATAAAAGAGACCTCCAAGCATCAAGGAAAGACTAATGCTTCAATTGTCAGCAACACTATGATGTCAAATTGTCTTTAGGGCCTAAATTGTATATTTCTTGTATAGACAACACTTGTGAGCTTAATTGTCAAATTTGCTCAAGTGTATAGATTTTGGGTGAGCGATTAGAGTTGCAAACACATACCTCTTAGAGGGATTTCTTGTTTGCTTTGAATTTCACTTGTAACTGAGTGTTTGATTAAGCTAATGGTAGATAGCTTAATCGTTGTAATAGTTTCCTCCTAAGCCGAGAAAAGGGGACGAAATTCTTAGTGAATTTGGGAAATCCTTGGTGGTGTTCCAAGGTAGTGGATGTAGGCTTTGGGTTAGAAAGCCGAACCACTCTAAATCCTTGTGTTTAATTCTTTATTTTTGCCACCAACTTAAACACCAAAAAATTCATCTTCTCCACCACTTAGCAAGTATCAATTGAAGGTGATAATCGAGCCTATCAAGCCTAACATAATTCAAATTTGAACTTTTATTTTTAATTATTTTTTAATTAATTAGTCTTATTCCTTCATCTATCATTTTAGTATCAATAAGCATCTTTCACTATTTTTTTATTCTTTCATCAACTAATTTTCTTTATTTTTTTAAATAATTATTGATTTCACTTGATTATTATTTTGTTTTATTCAGCTCCCTCCTATTAGAATTCTTGTTGAGGCTCACAAAGACTAAGTTGGAGACAGTTTGGTGTTTTAATTACAATCATAAATAAAGAAGATTGCGATAAATCCACTCAAATTTTTACATATTTAACATAAGTTAAATTGATATTATTTAGAGATTGAATTTTTATAAGTAATTTGATGTTATACTTTTGTAGTTATTACATTGTTAAAATATGTTAGGAAATTAACAGTTAGTGTGGAGAATATGAAGTGATTGTCTTCGCAAATATTTAATATGTTTGTCAAAATCCTACTGTTAGAAATGTGTATCAAGTTATTGGGTCTTATAACTATAACATTAATAAAAAATGAATGTTTGACATGAAATATAATAAAAATGAAAGATGGTTGTCTTTATATTTACTAGAAGATAACTGATTTTTCTCTTAAATTAGAGGAATTGTTAGTATGTATGAATGCATTTGTTGGTATAAGTGATTAGTTTAAAGATAGACTCATATGGTACCATTACGGAATTTTAGAAATTTTTTTTGTAATATTATTGTTAATCACTATGTATGCACTGTAATTGACTTGACAAATGTAAAATTTTTAATTAATAATTTATATTTATATTTTTCTTTTCTAATATATTTAAATGTAATATTTTAAAAATTTATGTTAAATATAAGATGGATGAAAGTAATTATAAGAATTATTGATTAATCCAAAGTTACTGGAAAAGGGGAGAAGTTAAAAAGGTTGAAAAGGTTAATAGAGATATTAAAGTAAATAATAGATATTTAGTTAAACATATACATCACGAGGAAATAAACTTAAGCTAGAATATTACGTGGCCTTAGACGATGTTTAGTAAACGCTCCCAGTGAGGTAGAGATAACCTCTATTCATAGTTGAATATCTATACAATTAATGATTAAGATTGATCTACATCAATAGCTAAGATCAATGACACTTAAATTTTGTACATTTTTAATATATTGACAAATTAACTGTTGACACTATTTATACCAACATTTGAACATTAGCGAACCCACAATTATCTATATAGACAATTTATTTTTTGGTCGATAAAATTTTATATTAATATTACATACATGAATTTTTTATCGAGTTATTTTGACTGACTATAAATTTTTTAAATACTTATACAAAAGAGTTTTTGGTAAATATCTTAGAATATCAGTATATTTTTTGTTTATAGTGCTCGTTGCAAACAAATAATTAGGGTGTTCATTATTGGGTACCCGACTTTTCGTGTACCATATTTTTTTGGTATTAAATTTTTCAGCCCGTAATTATTGTGTACCCACTAATTGGGTACCCGTAAAATCTGAATACCCGCAAAATTGGGTATCGGGTACGCAATTCACATTTTATTTATTTAATTTAAAACTTAATTTTTAAAAAAATACACCTAAAATTTAAAAGTTCACAATACATAATCCAAACACAAAAATTATTAATTTGAAGTTAGTTTATGTTTACCATGTAAGAGTTGTAATTAACTTGACAAATAAATTGAGTGCTCTAAATGTTGTAAGATTTTTTTTAAAAATTCGTAATTAAATTTATATTTTTTATTTTTAAATATAATGTTTGAAGGAGTTTATGATGGCTATTGTACTATTGTTGTTGATCCGCCTAGGCATGTTGTAGTTATTATTTAATATGAGACGGATGAAAATAACTTAATAAATTATTGATTAATCCAAAATTTTTTGAAGAAAAGGTGGGGAGTTAGAGGAGTTAGAAAGGTAAATAAGGATTGTAACACCCGTGGTTTGGGGGTTAGGTGAATTAAAATAATAAAATATTATTTTAGGCCTCGTGTTTTCAAAACAAATGATTTTATGTTGGACTTGTTTTGATTTAAAGCCCAATTCCATGGATTTTAGGATTTTTTAGATTTCCATCTCATTAATGGCAAAGTGGTAAATATTTTGACTTGTAAAATAAAAACACTCTTATTTCAAAACACCCAAACTATTCATCATCTCCTACCTCCCAAATTTTATACGTGAAAAAACCTTCCCTTCTCCATTTCACTATTCCATCATCTCTCTTGCTCATTGTTGGAGATTTTTCAAAGGTAAACTCACTTTTGACTTGTCCTCATCGTTCTCTACAAGTCTATAGTTTTATTTTTCATTAAAACCCATGATTTCCCATTTTAGAGTTTTGAAAGTTTGGATTAAAAATGTGAACTTTATTAGCTTCAACTTAAGCTTTTGATTTATTAATGTTATATAAGTTGTTTACTACCTATAAGGTCCAACATACTTGATTTTTACATGGTTTTGTGATGTTTCCTGAAATTGGGTTTTATGGAGGTTTTGAAGGGTTTTAGGTTAAGTTTTGGGGGTGTTTAATGTGGAAATTTGTTGGCTGATGGTTAGGCTATGTATGAGGGTTGTTTTGGAAGCTTTTGGGAGTGTTATAAGATTTGAATCATTGGTTTTGGACTGTGCTTTAGGGCTGCTCGGAAATGAGGATTTTGGGGTTGTCTTTAGCTTGAAATCTTGTGTTTTGTGCTTGGTTTGTGTTCCGGGTTTGCTACATTAATTTTTGAACTGATTTGAGGTTATTTTGATTGTGTTGGGATGATTAGAAGCAAGGATTTGTGTTGGTGAAGCCTCAGGAACAAATCCGGAACCGTTGGGAGCTTGATCAGATAGTGTGGTTGAGCTTGGAATAGTCGGTGAGTGGTTAAACGTTTTTAAATGGTTTTCAAGTGTTGGTTCAAGCATGTGGACTAGTTTGAGCTTGGTAGATCGACCTAGAGTTGTGATTAGATTGGTAGTCTAATCCCAAGCTTTAGTTAGAGACTTTGGTTGAACTTGAATGTTGAGTATGCCTCATGTTTAATTGTGATTATGGTGGTTATGTATATGGTGTTATACATGTGTGTTGAGGCTTGATATATGATGCATTGTTATATGCATGTGGTTTGGAATGTGGTTTGTGCATGAAGGTAAGTCATGGTGAGTACGAGCTAAGCACGAAAGTTGATATGATATGGTGTTGTGAAAGGTTATGAATTATGTTGGTATTGGCACTAGTATGCTCGGATACAATGATCGATTATTAGGATGTTTAGTGTGCACACGAGAGTCTAAATGCGCGCGTGGTCTTGGTGATGGTAGTCATCAAGATGGAGTACGGGTTCGCCCGAAAATCTTCATATATATGTTAGTCGGTGATGAGTGTAATCCCATCGACGGGGCGTGGGGATGAGTGGAATCCCCTCCGCGTGAAACGGTGATGAGTGTAATCCCACCGTAAGGTAAATGTGAGTTGTTGGATGTGAGTTCCAATGGTTATCCGCGTATTCGAGTCATAGCTAGGTGCCAATATGGATTGCTATATGTGTGCCAATATGGATTGATATATTTGTGCCAATACGGATTGTGGAATGTGTTTGTGAATACATTGATATATGTGTTTCCATATGTTGTGGTTATGGGCTTGTTGAGCATGGCATGATATTGACATTGTGTTCATGCATCATTGATATTTTGACTCATGTGGTTCGAAGGTAAGATCATGCATTCTACCTTGGTTGTATGCTCGTGCTTGGACCCTGCGTTATCGAGGTTTGTTTTATGAGCTTACCCTCACCAAGCTTTATGCTTACGCTCTCTTTTGTTCGACAATGCAGATCCGTTATTTGTGGGTTGCTAGTGCAAGAAGAGGGCCTCCAAGTGTGCTAGTTGAGCTTTTGCTATCCTCAAGTATGAACTATTTTAAGTTAATGATGTAATAGTCAAGCAATGGGGACTTATGTGAATATTTTGTTTTAGGAGCATGTTTAGACTCCTTGTTATGTGGATGATATGTGTAAGGTTTGCTTATGCTTAGTATGTTGGCCTTGTGCCCTTATGAATGCTTAAGTGTATGTTCTTGTCTAAGCATGTTATCTTGAATGCTATGTATGAATCTTTGTTGTTTTGTTAATCCTTTTTATGTATGGCTTTTGTATGTTTGAAGTGTGTTAAGCATGCTTGTTTTAGGGTGCCTAGCATCTAGACTTAATGTATGTTTGGTTGTGGGAGGTTCTAGTTGGTGTTTGAGGCAGCCTTGTGCCATAAACCAGCTAAAACTTGTATGTTCGCAACAGGTGTATCGAAACGGTTGGTCATGTTCCGATACGGCCTCTTGTTTCAGGCCAGGCGTTTCAGTACGCAAAGGGGGCGTTTCGATACGTTTTTGCTACTGGAAATCTGAGATTTTGGCGAGAAATTCAGAGTATCGAAACAGTCCTAGGCGTTTCGGAACGGGCTTCATAGCGTTAACCACGAGATGTTGACCGGTGAGGGCGTTTCGCTACGATTAACACTCGTTTCGATACGGTCTCCTCGGCTTGACTTTGGCCTGTTGACCTAGTCAAGGCGTATCGAAACACCCTCTGGGCGTTCCGATACGGCCTGCAGTATAAGTTTAAAATGGGCTATTTTGTTGGGCTGTTTGGTTGTTTGCCTCGCTTGTTTCTTCCGCTGTTGTCTTTTTCACATAGGACATAATAATGCATCTAGATAAGATAATAATAATTGAAAAGTTTCCTCGGGTTGTTAACAGAAGTGGAGCCTTAACGAGTTTCACCTTGGTTATCCCCGTATAGCCCACTCGGATCGGTCAAGCGTCCGGACCGGGACGAGGGGGTTACAAGGATGGTAAGATAAGTGATAGGTATCTAATTAGACATATAAGTTATCTTATTTTTGTCTATGAGTCTAATGCAACTATTAATAATGTTTTGTATTAGATTTTTTTTTATATTTGAAGTGAATTTGAGGTGAGTAAAGACACATTAATTTGAGAACCGTGGTGTTTAGCTTTACCTATATCACATTACAAGTTTTTCTAAAACAATATCCACCATATTATCTAGACACATTAATCTTTTCGGCTACATGTCCCTTTAACTTGCCCTCTTGCTTCTGTTAACACGGGTCTTTACAACCTTTTATGGTGTAACGTCTCTTTCGTGTGTTATCTTAATCAATGTTGCACTCAAAACCTTTCACTCTGATTTCAATTATTTATGACCAAAATTCTAACCTAAGAAATTGTGCAGTCTTAGACAATGTTCTTGAGAAAACGTCTAAATCAGCCTAATTTTTTTCCGAAAGATTAAACTTTTAAAAGGTATTTGAAAAATGCAAAGGCTTTGATTGGAGAGAGTAAAAAAATACAACAAATAGAAACATAAAATGTTTAGAGTAAATGTTTTGTATTATTTAAAAATTGGACGGTTCAAATGAGGTGGTGAATACCTGTATTTATAGTTGAATCTTCATACAATTAATGATCAAGATTGATCTACATCAATGACTAAGATCAAAAGCCAACTACCACGTAGATAAGAAAACTAAATCATCTCATCAATATTTTTTCCTAGTGTTGCGTTCACATAATTATTCACATTGGTGAATATTTTTATCATTCGAAATATTCCTTGATAAAATATCATCTATTACTTTGTCAAGTCCAATGTGACCGGGCTTTCATCATTCTACAAAAACATGGCATAGTCAATTATTCTAAGTAAGCCCATAACTTCACAAAATTTTTTTGGACAACTTGTTGCGTATGTGTTTCGATCACTAATTCAAGGGCCATTATATATTAGTTATCTTATTTTTTTCTAGTCTAGTGCAACTATTAACTAGACTCATTTTTTATTTCAAGTGAATTTGAGTCCAACAAAAGCACAATAATTCTTGGAAGTTGTGAGTTTAGCTCTATTTATACCGACTTTATTTAAAGACAAATTATATTAAAAAAATATCCACCATATTATGTAAAAAAAAATTCTTTGCTTAATTTCCTTTCTTCCCTCTAATTTTTTATAAAGCCACTAAACCCTAATAAGTAGAAATAAGAGTCATACACCTATACAAATACCTGCATGAAATCGAGATGAATAACACTTAAATTTTGTAATTTTTAACATATTGACAAATTAACTGTTGACATTATTTATACCAACATTTGTCACATTAGCGAACCTAAATTTATCTATATAGATATTTTTTTGGTCGATAAAATCTTATATTTATATTACATACATACATACAATTTTCATCAAAATTGTTATTTTGTATGGATATAATTTTTTTAAATACTTATATTGAAGAGTTTTTGGTTGTTGGTAACTTTTTTGGAATATCAGTATATTGTTTGTTTATAGTGCTCGTTGCAAACAAATAATTAGGGGTGTTCATTCTTGGGTATCTGACTTTTCGGGTATTGAATTTTTTGGCTAGTAATTATCGTGTACCCACTAATTGGGTACCCGTAAAATCTGGATACCCGCAAAATCGGGTATCAGGTACGCGATTCACATTTTATTTATTTAATCTAAAACTTAATTTTTTTAAAAATAAAATACACATAAAATTTAAAAGTTCATAATACATAATCCAAACACAAAAATTATTAATTTATAAGTTAGTTTATGTTTACCATGTAAGAGTTGTAATTGACTTAACAAATAAATTGAGTGCTCTAAAAGATGTAAGATTTTTTTAAAAAAATTCGCAATTAAATTTATTTTTTTATTTTTAATTATAATATTTCAAAGAGTTTATGATGGTTATTATACTATTGTTGTTGATCCACCAAGGCATGTTATAGTTACTATGGAATATGGGACAGATGAAAATAATTTTATAAATTATTGATTAATCCAAAATTCTTAGAAAATGGTGGGCAGTTAGGAGTTGGAAAAGTCAATAGGGATGTTAAGATAAGTGATAGGTATCTAATTACACATATAAGTTACCTTATTTTTGTCTACGAGTCTAATGTAACTATTAATTATGTTTTGTATTAGACTTTTTTACATTTGAAGTGAATTTGAGGCGAGTAAAGATACATTAATTTTGGAACCGTGGTGGTTAGCTCTACTTAGATTTTATTACAACTTTTTCTAAAACAATATACACCATATTATCTAGACACATTAATCTTTTCGGCTACATGTCTCTTGAACTTACCCTCTTACTTTTGTCAACACGGGTCTCCACACCTTTTTGTGGTGTAACGTCTCTTTCGTGTGTTATCTTAATTAATGTTACACTTGTAATCACAAATTTTATCCGGTGTAAGTTTATCTTGTTTTATATGTAAATAATGGGTTTTTGATTACACATTGTCACCATCTTTAAATAAGGGTATGTATGTAGTGGGCTTTGTACAAATAATATGTCATTTTATTAAAGCCCAAAAATATGAGTGATCCATATATCATTATAGTATTACTAACATTATCTTCATTATTGTTGTTACCCTTATTATTATTATTTCATTAACTATTATTATTATCCTTCTCCATTAATTATTGCCGACCATATTATTATTATTATTATTATTATTATTATTATTATTATTATTATTATTATTATTATTAAAACAAATCTAAAATCCAAAAATCAATTTGAAACCCAATTTAAATAAATAAAGACCAGCCTAAGTCTTATTACAGTTCACTTACAAATAAAATTAAAGTTACATGGCTCGTTTGGCCCAAGTGAAACATGGTTTGAAACCCTAGCCCTAACCGAGCCCCTTTCTTGCGCAGTCAATTTCCTACCGTCAGATCTGGATCAGATTTGACGGCCCAGATGAAAGCTCGAAGAAAAAACCCTAGGGGAGCCTTGATGATCTCGCGCCACACAAACTGTAACCGTTGGATCCGGAAAGCATCAATGGCCCATATCACTCCTTGCCGCAGTAGCCCTAGCACCCATCTGATGATCTCACGCCGCACGAATTCGAACCGTTAGATCGAGATATGATCTAACGGCTCGTATATGCGATGAAGGCTCCACGCGCAACCTCTTCACTCTCAACGCGTCCACGCGCGACATTTGGAATTATCCCACGTGCGCGTGCGATGCACTCATCTGCCCTTTCGGCTTTTCCCGAGGCCAATGGTCTGTCGCCACGTCCTCGTTTCAATACAACGACTTCCACATCCGATGCTGACTCAACGTCCACGATCGCCTTTCGTCTCCGTCGTACGAGCCACGCACACAACAAACGAAAGGGTCAGAAAAAAAGAAGAAATGAAATGAAAACAAAATAGTGGCAAAACGAAAAGTGGTAGAGGAATGAAAAGAATCAGAGTAGAGCCGCACATGAATCCGGCCAAAAATTGTACAATTTAATGGATAATTTCCATTCCAATTTCATGTAAACACAAAATTACCCAATATTCGGCTATAAAGCCAAATGGAAACAAACATGTAAAGGGATTTGTGATCTCCTAAAAGAACGAAGAGAAATACAAGCAAAAGCATTCAGAGGTAATCTCTTTTTTTCACATCGCATGAGCAAAAAAAAAAAAAAAGAAGAGAAAGCATCATTTTTTTTACCTTTTCGTTTTTTCCTTCAAAATGGTTTTCGGTCTCTCTCTCGCCGGCAACAATCCTCTCCAAGTCACGTGTGGCTTTGCATGGTGAGTTGGTTGAGAGAGACACCGAGGGTTTCCTTTTTTTCCTACTTCGTCTATGTTTTCAAATCTAAAAAAAGGGGTTTTGGGGTTTCTGGTTTTTCTAAAAACAAAGGGTGATAGTTTGTTTTTTGGGGTTGTGCTCGTCGTTTAGGGTTTTCGAAGTATGAAAAAAGGGTTATTTGGGTCGTTTCGAGTTCACCAGACGACAATTAGCGTCGGGCGACTTTTAGAGCGTTTAAGATAGAAGGTTTCTTTTAGGGTCTAGGTTTCAGAGAAGCAAAAGGGGCTCGAGGTGGTGAAAGGAGGGATTTTATAGTGTTTTTAGGTTTTAGGTTAGGGGTTAATTAGCTTCTGCCCCCTCCGTGTCGCGCCTTTTGCACATTAGGGGTTTCCGCTTTTTTTAAATAGCGTCTTAGGTCCTTAGGATTTGGTTTTCCTTTGCATTTCTGTCCAGAGTCTAGTCTCGAGTGGCCCTATTGCCCATCTCCTCCCCTGTATTTTGCGTCCATTTCAATTTAGTCCATTTCACAGTTTTTTATTTTTCATACATCTTTTAATTTTGCCATTGTTTTATTTAGTTTCTTCAATTTAGTCCTATTTTTTCTCTTATTTATGTGATATATGTGGAATGTATGATTATTTGTGATTATGTGTTTTTGCTTGATTTCGTAAGTTCAATGTTGGCATGTATGGGGAATGTATGTTGGCATGTATGGGGAATGTATGTTATGTTTGATCATGGCTTTGTTTATTAACAAATTGTATGTTGTGGTTTTGTATGTAGTTTGAGCTTTACAAGTATCCTAATATAAGGTTTGTATGACTTATAATGTATAATCTAAGGTTTTAAATAAAATATGGCATGTTGTAATTTTTGGAATCCTTAATATAACTTAATGTTTTAATGGAATGTTATTTAGTACGATGTATGGATTCGTATAAGGACCCGTTTTATGAGAAATGCAACAAAATGACAATATGTTTATAAAATGTATGCATGTCATGATTTTCTTAAAGCATGTTGGTAAATAGATGGTATATTAATTTGGCTTTGATAATGTGGTTTGCCTTAGTATCCTTTTAGTTTGGGCTTTGGGCCATAGGATTTTAGGTGGCTAGAGTTAGGTTTTTAAGCTTGTTTAGCTTAGGTGAGCTTGGTCTAGTTAGGTTAGTCTTTTTTTAGAGTTTAGTGTAATCGATTTACTTGTTTCGAATCATGTGCCTGCCTCATAGGGGCACAATACGTACAATTATGTCGGTTTAGGTTTAGAGCTTAAATTAAGTTTAGGGCTTTAACCGGTTTAATTAGCTTAAATTCATCATTGTCTTATTAGGATGGATATTAAGCATGTTAGATCGGTTAAGCCATTCTTAACCTTTTTAAGATAAAATTAACATCACATTTAGACGGGTTAAAACAAGATAATTCATAATTTATTAGAGTCTTCTAGTCATTTAGGACTTAGATAATTTAGGGTTTAATATTAGAATCATCTAATAAATAATTAGATAACTAATCGAACCCCCATAATTCGAGCATTTAAGATAAGGCCTTGGGTGTGCTTTTGTATGTTTACTTCCAAACTTTTCTATGACATGCATTTTATACTTGTCATTCACGAAGCCGTTAATAATTTGGCATGTTAATTAAACTTAAAGTATACAAAAGAGAGGTATCAATTAACCCCGGTATTGGTGTCAAAACAGTCCAAGCTTAATGGATGTCGACTGAATATTTGAGTTAATTTTCACCGTCTCTAGGTAAGCGGTAATATAAAAATGAAAATACCATAGCATCATCCTTTATTTGCTTGCACCATGTATAAAGGTGACGTACGGGATCCAAACCCTAAACTAACATGTTGGTCAGTCTTATATGATGTCGGTTTAGTCTATGGTCCGGTGTACTATCATCTTTTTTTAATTAAATGCTCAATTAATTCTAAAGCAACGATTTGATAAAGCCCGTACCATTTAAGTCAGATTTTCAATTAAGAACATCTAATTAAATTAACTTTAAATTTTAAATAATTTCTATCGATTAAAGGCAACAAGTAATTTGGTACCGATTTCCGGGCGTGATAGGTGTGCTAACCCTTCCCCACACGTAACCAACTCCCGAACCATTTTTAAATTGAATCTCTGATTTTATGGTGTCTGGCCTACCTTAGTGGCCGGTGGCGACTCCAGATTTTCACTGTTTTCCAAAAAACGAATTTTTAAAGGAAAATCCCCCCTTTTACAAACCTTTTTCGAAAAGGAGGAAACTTTAAAAGATTTTGTTTTCAAAAAGGTCGTTACAGTTTGGCGACTCCGCTGGGGACTGAAATTTTGTTTTTTACAAAACAAAAAAGAGAGTTAGGCCAATAGAACACTTGTTGCCTTTCGATAGAAATTATTTAAAGATTCAAAGTGAAGTTAATAAGTTTGTTCTTTCTTGAAAGTATGACTTAAATTGAACGGGCTTTGAAAAGTTTTGGCATTCGAATTAATTTTTCATTTAATTTCAAATGAGTCATCGACATGTGTTGCATTACGATCATCAGGCTCTATTCTCGAGCTATCCATCTTAAGTGAGAGTGAAACGCCTATACCCATGTGAGTATCCCTCCACACCTTTGACACGTGAGCAGCCGTCCACGTCATTAGGCCGTGCTTTCCCTCGAACCGAAACCAATTCGCAAGCATATAGTGGGCCAGAATTGGGGTTATTGTCGCCTTAGTAAGCGATGAGATAGGTTCGTGTACCCTTTTTAGAACTGAACCCATGCGTGAGAACGTAAGAGGCCCACCCCATTACAGCCATGCGGATAACCATAGAGTTTAGAGTGACTAGGTTCGTCTTGTTAATCGCTTGTTTTCTTTCTTCTTTTTCGTTTATGCTCGTATTTTCCTTCTTGTCTCCTAATTCATGTTTATCGTGAAACGAACGCCTTTTCTTTTCTTACCCTTTTCTTTTATTTTGCATATTTCATCATGACATAAAGAGCACATTGGGTTGGAAATAGTTTGAAATTAAAGGCGAGGTTAATGGGGGGCATAGTCAGGAGTAATGATGAGAAGAATTCGGATGTGCAAGTATGGTCTGAAGGAGAACAACAACACGAGGGAGATAGTATTTCAGCCGGGTTCAGATCAGAAATGGCAAATGAGACCTTCATGAACACAAAATTTAATGACGTGGCCGAATTGAAGCTTGTTGCGAACAGTTGGGACTTCGAGGCAAGGAATGCCTTTAGGAGCGAATATGGCGACATTGCATATCTGTTATATGTTTTGGTCGATCAATCATTACTTCAGGCTTTGGCGGGTTTTTGGAATTCGGCCTATAGTTGCTTCACGATTGGTGACTTGGATTTAACCCTGACAATCGAAGAATATCAGGACCTTGTGAATTGTAAGAAAATAAAGGTGAATCACGTCTACTCTAAGACAAGCAAGAACAAACCCTTCCGAGTGAAGCTTCAGAAATTTTCGGATACTCTGATATCATGGGTTGATCATCAAGTAACAACTTGGAACAACAAGGAATATCTTAAGGTAAAGGGGATTTTGGCCTTAGCATCAGTGCATCCCGCGGGGAGGGTTCAGCGTAATCTCTTCGCACTCTTGATTTACGAGTTGGTGCTTTTCCCTAAGGCTTTAGGCCTCATCCACCCATCAATTTTGGACTTAATCGATCGTTTGATTGAAGGAGGTAATCCGGTTCCTATGATCTTGTCAGAAACCTTCTAGTCATTGAGGTTTTGTAGAAAGCATGGAGGGGGTCGTTTCTTAGGGTGCCCTCAACTTTTGACAGTTTGGTTCTATAGCCACCTTTGGACGGATGTCAGCTTCTCTAGACCGGTTTATGATTGTAAGTTATCCCCTTTGGAGGATTTTTTTTCGAAAAGATGATTGGCCCACGAAAAGATCCGAAGAAGTTTGGCTTGATGTTCTCCGAAATTTGAGTGGCAAAGACATAGTTTGGAGGGTTCTGTGGTTGTCAGCAAGGAACATCCTTTATAGATGTGGGATGTATTCATGGGTTCCTTTACTTGGTCTTTGGGGGCACACAGCTTACGCACCCCTCTTGGTTTTGAGACAGTATGGATCGAAACAGTTCGTACCGGCCACGAACGATTTGAAGGAATTTAATATAGGCTATGAGAGAGAAAGTGATTACAAAGGAAAGACGTATAGCGCTTCTTCGGCATGGAACAACACAAGACGTGTTAGGATCTTGAACGCTCCTTATATGGTTACTCCAGAATATGAGGTGTGGAAGTTTAACCGGGTTGACGATAACATTCCCCAACTGAACCCGGATAGGAGAAAAACCATCGGAGAAAGATTAGCTTCACTTCCCACCGAAGCAAATTTGATGAGAAAGCAGCTCGAAGAAGAGCAAAAGAAGTATGAACAGCTCAAAGAGAGGGCTAAGGGAGAAAGGTTCAACTTCGAATTGGAGAAGGTGAGGTATGAAAGAGACATCAAAGGTTTGCAAAGGAAAAACGATGAATTAGAACTCGAGCTCAGGTTAGAGAAAGAAGAAATTCATAAGCTGCAAAGATTAAACAAAGGTAAGAGAGTCGTGGAAGGTGGATCAAGTCAAGGGTTAGAGTTTCGCCTCAAGGAGGAAAGAGCGAGAGCCGAGAATTATAAAAGAGGGTATCACGAGTTCAAGGATCGAGTGTTTGCCTTGACACAAGAAATGAAGAACTTACGGACCGAGTACTCCAAACAGCTTGAAAGGGAGCTAAGTCAGAACAGAACTTTGAAGGATCACGTGGAGAATTTAGAGAGGTATCTTTTCAAACATAAAGGATCCACCAGTAAGCTCAAAGCCAGCGGATTAGAAAACCAAGCCTTGAAGGGTCATGTCGATGAATTGGAAACCGAGATCCAACAGCTCAAGTACCGCATCGAGAGCCTAAAGGGGGCAATCTAAGTGCGCCTAATGCCAACTCTGGAATAGTTGCATTCGCCGCCTACACCATTTGGAGACAAGAACAAGAATTGGCACAGTGGACTGCTCGGATGCACGAGGTTGCCGTGAAGGTACAGTTTCTGGCAGAGGATGCTGCCGATCTTGATGGTTGCGTAGATGACTCGAACAAAGCGGGGAAGACAATTGTTTGGATCTTAAGGGAGATCGTTGATTTAGGCGCCAAGTTGGACCAGTATGCGTGAAGGAGATGAACTCGAGGAAAGAAGAATGAGCATTAGGATTTCTAAGGAGATTCTTAGTAGAGGCTAGTGTAAGACCGTATATGTAATTAGTTTTCTTCAATTCATTGTAACAAGACAATGTTCCAATTAATACAAGCCATTTAATGATGATATTTGTCAATCTCAGTGTTGCTCTTTGCATCCATGCATTACACATTTATTTGTACATCTTGTTTAAATTATTTGAATTTAATTAAAATACCTTTCATTTTCAGATAAAAATTGCATTTTGGTTCTTTAAATTTTCAACCATTCCTCATTCGTACAGAACACGGTCCCAGTCTCGATTTATGAAAGAAAGGCTAGATAAGGTGGAGCAAGGTCAGAAGGACCTTGAAAACCGTTTGGACGAGGTCAATAAGAATATCAGTGACCACATTGCCCAATCGCAAGTTCTATCATCGCCCAGATGACCAGTCTGTTGACCAAAATGAAGGGCAAAGAAGGAATTTCTGTGGATAGTACAAATATGGAAGAACATGAGGGTGCTATGTCTCACACAAAGGTTAACCCAGATGTGCCAGAGCAAGGAAAAAGAGTCTTTATCAATCTCGTGGGGGTTGCCGCCGGTCCTAACACGGGGGTATCTGCTAGCCATCTCGGAGGAATTTCAGCGAGTCAGCCCATTGATTTAGGGGTCGATCAAGAAAATGAGCTGCCGGACTTAAGCATGATGGAGGAGGTGGAAAAGATCAGAACTAAAATAGAGAAGAAATACAAAGAGAAATTTCGACCTTTTGAAGAGAAGCTCAGAACCATACAAGAGGTGGATGAGCAAGGCAACAACGCAAGTGACTTGAGTTTGGTAGCGGACTTGGTGCTCCCACCCAAGTTCAAGGTGTCTGATTTTGACAAGTACGATGGTACTACTTGCCTGTCGGCTCATATCGCTATGTATTTCCGAAAAATGGCCACCTTTGTGATGGATGAGAAGCTGTGTATCCACTGTTTTCAAGACAATCTAACTGGTTCTGTGACTCGGTGGTACACCATGCTTAGTCGAGCAAATGTCAAGTCATGGAAGGACCTTTCGAGAGCCTTCGTAGAACATTTCAAGCATGTGACCGGCATGAATCCCAACCGGATTATGTTAGAAGGGATGGAACAAAAAGCAAATGAAAGCCTGCGCCAATATGCTCAGAGGTGGCATGATGTAGCTGCTCAAATTCAACCCCCGATCCCGGAGCATGAAATCACCCCGATGTTCATCAATACAATGAAGGGAGCGTTGTTTGATCGTTTGATAAACAACACCACTCAGAATTTCGCAGATATGGTAAAATCAGGAGAATCCATTGAGGTAACCATAAAAAGTAGGAGGATTGATAGTGGGAGAACACTCAGAAGAATTACAAGAGGAAAGAAAATGAGGTGAACACTGTGAACACCTATACGACCCTAAAGAGCTTCACTCTTTTAGCACCATAAGTCACGTCCCGGGGGGGGACAAAGCTCGAACAAAAAGGAGACTAGGGCTCCGAAGAGAGAAAATGAGAAGATGAATTTCACCCCTATCCCAGTATCATATGCCGATCTGTACTCTTACTTACATGAGGCGAACTTAGTTCGACCCTACTATGTCACTTCTTTCAAACCGCCGTTTCCGGCTTGGTATGATGAGCATGCAAATTGCGAGTATCATGGCAGTGTTCTGGGACACTCGATTGAGAAATGCATTGCATTTAAGAAGTTTGTGCAGAATCTGATTAAGACCGGGGTGTTGCAATTGGACGAGTCGAATACCGCTACTAACCCGCTACCAAATCACGTGGGCCAAAATGTGAACGCAATCGAGGAGGAGTATACCAGAAAGGCTAAAACAAGTGTGTCCGAGGTCAAGTCTCCCTTAAGGTGGGTGTTTCAACAGTTGTGTATGGCACGCCTAGTTGACCGGGGCATGGAGATCATATTAGAAGTTTGTAAACCGTATTGTGAGTACCATCAGCAAGAAGGTCATGATATTCAGTATTGTGAGGAGTTTAAGCAAGTAGTCCAAGAGATGATGAATAATAAGGAGATAATTTTTTTTTTTGAGAAAGACAAAGAAAAGAAGGATTTAGACGTGTGTGCATCCGATGGCCCTAAAGTTAAGTATGGATTGGACCGGCCGTTTGTTTTACCTCGTAAGAGGAGGGAAGGTGGTTTACCCGAAGGAGAAAGTTCAAGGTTAACTCCGAAGCCTAGAATATCTCCCCCGGCGTCCTTTCCTTTCAAGGATGAACGGAAAGTTCCGTGGAACTATGCCACCCATATCTCAATACTAGGAAGTACGGATCCGGTAAAAGAGAACAAGTTACCCGATGAGAATGAGCCCGAGAAGGAAGAGAGTCTGATGGAATCAGAGACCGAGGCAGTGAATGAAGTGGGAAACTTCACGAGGAGTGGGAGGTGTTATTCCCCAGATACTCTGGAAGAGATAGAGACGAAGGGTAAAGAGAAACCGACCGAACCTAAAACTGAAAAGTTGTTTGGTGAAGAACCTCCTCTGAAGGTTAATGATCCGGTAACAGAGGCAAGAGCACAAGAGTTCTTGAGGTTCTTGAAACATAGTGAGTATAGTATTGTTGACCGGCTCCGAAAATAGCAAGCTCGGATTTCGGTATTAGATTTTTTGTTGAGCTCCAAAAACATCGTGATGCACTGTTAAAGGTGTTGAATCAGACGTTCGTCCCAGGTGACATCTAAGTTAACAAGTTAGACCGGATAGTGGGCCACATTGCTGCCGATAATTTTATCACCTTCAACGATGGTGAGATTCCAGACGGGGGTATGGGATCGACCAAGGCCTTGAACATAACTACCCACTGTAAGGGATATGTCTTTCCAGGAGTGCTCGTCGACAATGGGTCAGCTTTGAATGTTATGCCAATGGCGACTTTGCAAAGGTTACCTATATACAGTTCGCATATGAAGTCGTGCCATAACTCTATTAGAGAATTTGATGAGACTCAGAGAGACGTCAATGGAAAAATTGAAGTTTTGTTGCTAATCAGACCTACCGAGTATATGATTGACTTCGTAGTAATGGATATCAGGCCGACTTTCAATTGCCTGTTGGAAAGGCCGTGGATCCATTCAGCGGGGCCGTACCTTCATCACTGCACCAGAAATTGAAGTTTGTTATTGAAAGGAAATTTGTAAGTGTGGCTGCCAAGCAAGACATCATAGCTTTCATGACTACTGATGCTCCATATGTCCAAGTCGATGAGGAGGCAGTCGAGTGTTCCTTCAGGGCTCTAGAATTTGTGAATGCTACATTTGTGGCGGAAGAAAGTAAAATCACGTGCCCGAAGTTATCAAATTTTGCTAAGATACAAGTTTGGCAGACCTTGGGGCGATGAGCCAAGAAAGGACAAGGGCTTGGTAGGAACTTACAAGGGTGTCTGTGTGTCAGAAGTGTCATCAACAAGCAAGACCGGTTCGGGCTTGGCCATAAGCCCACTCTTCAGCAAAGGAAGTTAGAATGGAAGAAGAGGGCTGAACGAAGGAAAACTAGATTTAGGGGTGAGGACATGATATGGGAACCCATTGTTTATACAGACATGAGAAACATCTTTGTGTCGGGTGGAGTAATCAACCCCGAACAAATGGTGCACGAGGCTAATATGGAGAACACTAGGCTCTATGAGGAGGAAAAGCTCAGTGAAGCACTAGAAGGGATGGAAGTTAACGTGATATCCAAGGATGAGGAAAGTTCCAGCTTTTTGGCAAGAATCCGTCCTTGTCTTCTGGGAGAAGTGCTTAAAAATTGGACTAGTCTGGATTTTCCTGTAGTCCTTAGGTCTGAATCAGAGTAATGCTCAAAACCCACCCTATTTGCTTTTGCTTGAGAGCAATAGGGATCTTTTGTAAAGGGCTTCTATGTTAATATGCTTGTTTGTAATTCAATAAAAAGACGCTTTCCAAAATTGCAAGCATCATATTCATTACATTCATTATTCGTTTATTATTTATTATTCCATCCACTTTGTAATAATATATATGTTCATCTTCCCAATACACGTTCATTTCCTAAATGTTGCAAGATTCCTATTATTAACTCTGTGAATGATTCTGAATCTAATCCTGAGGTGGATTTTAAGCAACCATTGTATCTAGTCGAAATTGGTGAAGAAGAGGGCGATGGGGAAGAATATGAAGTCCCAGAAGAATTCCTCAGATTAATGGAGAGTGAGGATAGACAGATAGTACCTCATCAAGAGAAGATTGAGATCCTTAACTTAGGAAATGATGAGAACCGAAGAGAGGTGAAGATTGGCACAGCCCTCTCGTCCGAGACCAGGGTTGAGTTAGTAAATCTGTTGTTAGAGTTCAGGGACATTTTCGCATGGACCTATTAGGATATGACAGGTCTAGACACAAGTATTGTGATGCACAAGCTACCAATCAGGCCAGAATATAAGCCGATCAAACAGAAATTGAGAAGAATTAGAACATACACGTTGTTGAATGTCCGGGATAAAGTAAGGAAGCAGTACCAGGCCGGGTTCCTAAAACTTTTTGAATATTTGGAGTGGGTAGCAAACATAGTCCCCGTCCCGAAAAAGGACGGAAAAGTCCGCATGTGTGTGGACTATAGAGACCTTAATAAGGCAAGCCCCAAAGATAATTTTCCTCTAACCCATATCGATACCCTAGTCGACAACAATGCCAAACACTCATGGTTTTCCTTCATGGATGGCTTCTCGAGGTATAACCAGATAAAGATTGATTCTAATGACATGACCAAAACAACGTTCGTAACAATGTGGGGAACATTTTGTTATAAAGTGATGCCCTTCGGTATGAAGAATGCTGGGGCAACCTATCAAAGAGCCATGGTGACACTTTTCCATAACATGATGCACAAAGAGATTGAGGTATATGTAGACGAAATGATAGCCAAGTCCCAGACTGAAGAGGAGCACATTCAAAACTTGAGGAAACTATTCCAAAGATTGAGGAAATATCAGTTGAAGCTCAACCCAGCAAAGTGCACCTTCGTCGTCACATCCGGTAAACTTCTAGTCTTTGTTATTAGCCAAAGAAGGATTGAGATCTATGTTGATAAAGTGAAAGCTATCCAGAATCTTCCATCGCCTCAGACCCAAAAAGAAGTTCGCAGTTTCTTAGGGAGGCTCAATTACATATCTCGTTTCATTTCCCAGTTGATCGAGAAATGCGGCCCTGTTTTCAGACTACTTTGGAAGAACAACCCTGGGGTTTGGGATGAAGAGTGTCAAGAGGCCCTAGATAGAATCAAGAGGTATTTTACTAATGCTCTGATCTTAGTAGCCCCGGTACCGGATAGGCCATTGATCTTATACCTGACAGTCTTTGAAAATTCGATGGGATGTGTTCTGGGGCAACATGACGACACCGGAAAGAAAGAAAGGGCGGTCTGCTACTTAAGTAAGAAGTTTACTGAGTGCGAAACTCGATACCCGCAGATCCAGAAATTATGGTGAGCCCTAGTATGGGCAACCAAGAGGCTTAGGCAGTACATGTTGTACCATACCACATGGTTGATATCCAAGTTGGATCCTTTAAAATTCTTCATGGAGACGCCAGCGCTCACCGGAAAATCGGCCCGCTGGCAAATGTTGTCAGAATTTGACATCCTATATGCGAGTCAAAAAGCAGTGAAGGGGGCGCTATAGCGGACTTCTTAGCAAGCCGAGCTTCAGATGATTATGAATCGTTGGACTTCAGTTTTCTAGACGAAGACTTAATGTGTATAATTATGGGGGAGAAGGATACTTTCGAAGACGCATCGTGGAAGCTATACTTTGATGGGGCATCTAACACCCTAGGTCACGGGATTGGGGCAGTGTTAATCTCTTCAGAGGAAGTTCATTACCCTTCCACCAGTAGGCTGGATTTTTTCTACACCAACAATATGGCTGAGTATGAGGCATGCATTATGGGGTTGCGTGCAGCCATTGAAAGAAGGATCAAGAAGCTTCAGGTTTTTGGAGATTCTTCCTTGGTAATATATCAGCTCAGAGATGAATGGGAGACTGGGGATCCAAAGGTAATCAAATATTATGACCTGGTCTAGAGACTAATAAAGAATTGTGAAAAGGTTAGTTTTACTCACCACCCGAGAGAGGATAACCAGATGACAGATGCTCTAGCAACTTTGGCTGCTACGTTCAAGGCAAGCTTAGATGTAGAGATGAGACCGATTAAGATGCAAATGTTTGAGGTACCAACTCACTGTTACAACATAGAGGAAGAGATAGCTGGCAACCCGTGGTATCATGACATCTTGCAGTACATCAAGTACCAAACGTACCCCAAAGAAGCTAATGAAAATAATAAAAAGGACCATTAGAAGAATGGCGACGGATATGTCTTAGACGAAGAGATCATGTGCAAAAAGGGAAAAGACCAGATACTGCTAAGGTGTATTAATGCTCATGAGGCCAAGAGCATCTTGGCAGAAGTTCATTTTGGGTTGTGTGGGACACACGCCAACAATTTTTCAATGGCCCGGAAAATCATGAGATACGGGTACTTTTGGTCAACCATGGAGGAAGATTGCATTGATTATGCTAAGAAGTGTCACAAATGTCAGATGTATGCAGATAAAATACATTCACCGCCATTACCACTACACACCATGAATTCGCCTTGGCCCTTTGCCATGTGGGGAATGGATGTCATTGGTCAAATCCACCCCAAGGCATCCAATGAACACCGCTTTATCCTTGTTGCCATTGACTACTTCACTAAGTGGGTAGAAGCCGCCTCTTACGCTAATGTTACAAGGGTAACAATATGTAGGTTCCTGAAGAGGGAGATCATTTGTCGTTACGGGTTACCAGAGATAATTTTTTATAGACAATGCTTCCAATCTAAATAATACGATGATGGATGAGGTATGCGAGCAATTCAAAATTAAGCATCATAACCCCACTGCGTATCGCCCAAAGATGAATGGGGCAGTAGAGGCTGCAAACAAGAACATCAATAAGATTATAGCTAAGACTACATATACGTTCAAAGATTAGCATGAGAAGTTGCCATTTGCCCTTTTCGCTTACCGAACATCTATACGTACCTCGACCGGAGCAACGCCATACTCTCTGGTTATGGCACGAAAGCAGTACTCCCTATGGAGGTAGAAATCCCGTCACTTAGAATCTTGAACGAAGTAAAGTTGGAAGAGGCCGAATGGGTACATGCTCGGTTTGATCAGTTGAACCTCATTAAGGAGAAACGACTAAGGGCCATTTGCCATGGTCAGATGTATCAGAAGAGAATGATGCGAGCCTATGACAAGAAAGTCCGCCCGATAGAGTTTCGAGAAGGAGATTTAGTACTCCGAAGAGTCTTATCCACCCAAAGAGATTTTTCGCGGAAAGTGGATGCCAAATTGGGAAAGACCTTATGTGGTTAAAAGGGCCTTTTCCGGAAGGGCACTGATCCTGATGAAGATGGATGGGAAAGAGCTGGGCAACCCAGTGAATTTAGATTCGGTCAAGAGATACTATGTGTAAAAAAAGGTGGAGTGAAAACTCGAAAGGGCGCTTCACAAGAAATAAATACCTAGAGTGAAAACCCGAAAAAGGGCGCTTTAGGTATAAAAAACACAAAAAAATGAGGTAATTTCAAGATGAAAACCCGAAAAAGGGCGTCTTGAAATCAATGAGGAAGTTGAGAACCGAAGAAGAGTAACCGGGAGGAATAACGGTGACTACACAATTAGCAAAAAGGGTACTCTCAGAGTTCAAGGATATTAGCGGAACACTTCTAGCAAAGGATTCGCCTTGGTCGATGGATTTTAGCATCATTCACATAGAAAATACTTAGGACATTGCATCATTTTCCTTTCTTTTCTTTCCTTTCATGCAACATGGATTTTAATTCTTCATGAACTTCAAAATATATTAATAAGTACTATTTGGCGTCTTCATTAATCTTTCCACAAAGAATTATGCGAGCAGTTTAAAACAGACTTATTAAAAGCAAAAGATTTCTTGACATTTCTGTGGTTTGATTTCTTGGGTGCAGGTGACCAAAAAGCTAGTTTGGCTCGATACTAAAGATCATTACAAGGAAATGTGACAAGAGCCCAAAGGAAAAGAATTTCAAGCGGTCAGTCATGGCCGCACATTGAGAAAATGAGCGTTGCTCAGATCAAGATTCGAATCCACTACTGAAAGGGTTACAAAGATGAAGGCAATCACAAGAAAAGCAAAGGAAAAAAGAAAAAGGAAAAAAGGAAAAAGAAAGAAAAAGAAAAAGGAAGAAAAAGAAGAAAAAAATGGGGAAAGAGAAAAAAAAGAAAAAAGAAGAAAAGAAAAGTGAGATGAAAACCTGAAAGGGCGCTTCATAAAAATTAAATACCACAGTGAAAACCTGAAAGGGCGCATTGGAAAAGAAAACTCGAGGTTAGAATCTGCAAAAAGGGGCTTCCTAAAAGATCCGATGATTAAACCCGAGTGTGAGACAAGCTTCAACATCGAAGAGAAGAAGGAAACATATAAATGGTCAAAAGAGATCGACAAAAGAGCCGTGTCACTAGGCCTATGTTTGGCATACCCATTCATGCATCATGTTAGGCTAAGCATACTTATTTAGGATCATGCTAACCCATAACATCATAATACTTCTTTCTACAGATACATGAAACCGTTCGCTCTCGAAAAGAGAAACGAGTGACAGAAAGAATAACATATTCTAGGAAAAGGATTTCAGATTTGCCACATCAGATTTTTCGATCAAGAGAGGTAGATACCCATAGCTCAAGGTGAAGGGTTACAGACTCGCCATAATCAGGACTTCCAAGCAAGAGAGGCAGATACTCATAGCTCAAGGTGAAGGATTACAGACTCACCATAACCAGGACTTTCGAGAAAAAGCGGTAGATACTCATAGCTCAACGTGAAGGATTACAAATTCACCATGGTCAGGAATTCCAAGCAAAGGAGACAGATACTCAACGCTTAAAGACTTTAGGCGGAGGATTTTGAACTTGTCATTCTCAGATTCACGAGCAGAAAAGCTTAAGGTTCTTCGCGCAAGAAAACCAGAAGACCTGTCTAAATTATTTCTATCGCTTCGGAGGAGCAAATTGCCCAAACAGGAAAGTCAGACAAAATTAGTGCTTATGGTCTTTTCTTTGTTCTTATTACACAAGGACAAACAAAGAGGGGCAACTATAATCACTAATTTTGTCTGGGATAGGTTTATCTTCTTTTATAGGTAAATAATGGGTTTTTGATTACACATTGTCACCATCTTTAAATAATGGTATGTATGTAGTGGGCTTTGTACAAGTAATATACCATTTTATTAAAGCCCAAAATATGAGTGATCCATATATCATTATAGTATTACAAACATTGTCTTCATTATTGTTGTTACCCTTATTATTATTATTATTTCATTAACTATTATTATTATCATTCTGCATTAATTATTACCGACCCTATTATTATTATTATTATTATTATTATTATTATTATTATTATTATTATTATTATTTATTATTATTATTATTATTTATTATTATTATTATTAAAACAAATCTAAAAACCAAAAATCAATTTGAAACCCAATTTTAATAAATAAGATCAGCCTAAGTCTTATTACAGTCCACTTACAAATAGAATTAAAGTTACATGGCCCGTTTGGCCCAAGTGAAACATGGTCTGAAACCCTAGCCCTAACTGAGCCCCTTTCTTGCGCAGTCAATTTCCTGCTGTCAGATCTGACGGCCCAGATGAGAGCTCGAAGAAAAAACCCTAGGGGAGCCCTGATGATCTCGCGCCACACAGACTGTAACAGTTGGATCCGGAAAGCATCAACGGCCCAAATCACTCCTTGCCGCAGTAGCCTTATCACCCATATGATGATCTCGCACCACACGGATCTGAACCGTTAGATCGAGATATGATTTAACGGCTCGTATACGCGATGAAGGCTCCACGCGCGACCTCTCCACTCCTAACGCGTCCATGCGCGGTGTTTGGAATTATCCCACGCGCGGGTGCGATGCACTCCTCTGCTCTTTCGGCTTTCCCCGAGACTAGTGGCTTGTCGCCACGTCCCCGTTTCAGTACAACGGCAGCCACATCTGAGGCCGACTCAGCGTCCACGATCGCCCCTCATCTCCGTCGTATGAGCCATGCACACAAAAAACAAACGAAAGGGTCAGAAAAAAAAAGAAATGAAATGAAATCAAAACAGTGGCAAAAATGGAAAGTGGCTAAGGAGTGACAAGAATCAGAGTAGAGCCGTGCATGAATCCGGCTAAAAATTGTACGATCCAATGGATAATTTCCATTCCAATTTCATGTAAACACAAAATTACCCAATATTCGGCTATAAAGCCAAATGGAAACAAACATGTAAAGGGATTCATGATCTCCCAAAAGCATGAAGAGAAATACAAGCAAAAGTATTCAGACGTAATCGTTTTTTTTCACATCGCATGAGCAAAAAAAAGAGAAAGCATCCTTTTTTACCTTTTCATTTTTTCCTTCAAAACAGTTTCTGGTCTCTCTCTCGCCGACAACAATCTCATCCAAATCTCGTGTGGCTTTGCATGGAGAGTTGGTTGAGAGAGACACCGTGGGCTTCCTTTTTTTCCTACTTCGTCTTTGTTTTCAAATCTTAAAAAGTGGGTTTTGGGGTTTCTGGTTTTTCTAAAAGCAAAGGGTGAGAGTTTGTCTTTTGGGGTTGTGGTTGTCGTTTAGGGTTTTCGAAGCATGAAAAGGGGGTTCTTTAGGTCGTTTCGAGTTCACCAGACGACAATTAGCGCTGGCCGGCGTTTAGAGCGTTTAGGATAGAAGGTTTCTTTTAGGGTTTGGGGTTTAGAGAAGCAAAAGGGCCTCAAGGTGGTGAAAGGAGGGATTTATAGTATTTTTAGGTTTTAGGTTAGGGGTTAATTAGCTTCTGGTCCCTTCGTGCCGCGCCTTTCGCACATTAGGGGTTTCTGCTTCTTTAAATAGCGTCTTAGGTCCTTAGGATTTGGTTTTCCTTTGAATTTCCGTCCAGAGTCTAGTCTCCAGTGGTCCAATTGTCCGTCCCCTCCCCTGTATTTTGCGTCCATTTCAATTTAGTCCATCACACAGTTTTTTATTTTTCATGCATCTTTTAATTTTGCCACCATTTTATTTAATTTCTTCAATTTAGTCTTGTTTTTGCTCTTATTTATGTGATATATGTGGAATGTATGATTATTTGTGATTATGTGTTTTTGCTTGATTTCGTAAGTTGTATGTTGGCATGTATGGGGAATGTATGTTATGTTTGATCATGGCTTTGTTTATTAATAAATTGTATGTTGTGGTTTTGTATGTGGTTTGAGCTTTACAAGTATCCTAATATAAGGTTTGTATGACTTATAATGTATAATCTAAGGTTTTAAATAAAATATGGCATTATGTAATTTTTGGAATCCTTAATATAACTTAATGTTTTAATGGAATGATATTTAGTATGATGTATGGATTCGTATAAGGACCTGTTTTATGAGAAATGCAACAAAACGACAATATGTTTATAAAATGTATGTATGTCATGATTTTCTTAAAGCATGTTGGTAAATAGATGGTATATTAATTTGGCTTTGATAATGTGGTTTGCCTTAGTATCCTTTTAGTTTGGGCTTTGGGCTTTAGGTGGCTAGAGTTAGGTTTTTGGTCTTGTTTAGCTTAGGTGGGCTTGGGCTAGTTAGGTTAGTCTTTTTTAGAGTTTAGTGTAATCGATTAACTTGTTTCGAATCCTGTGCCCACCTCATAGGGGCACAGTACGTATAATTATGCCGATTTAGGTTTAGAGCTTAAATTAAGTTTAGGGCTTTAGCCGGTTTAATTAGCTTAAATTTATCCTTGTCTTATTAGGATGGATATTAAGCCTGTTAGATCGGTTAAGCCATTCTTAACATTTTTAAGATAAAATTAACATCATATTTAGACGGGTTAAAACAAGATAATTCATAATTTATTAGAGTCTTCTAGTCATTTAGGACTTAGATAATTTAGGGTTTAATGTTAGAATCATCTAATAAATAATTAGATCACTAATCGAACCCCCATAATTCGAGCCTTTAAGATAGGGCCTTAGGTGTGCTTTTGTATGTTTACTTCCAAAATTTTCTATGACATGCATTTTATACTTTTCATTCACAAAACCGTTAATAATTTGACATATTAATTAAACTTAAAGCATACAAAAGAGAGGAATCAATTAACCTCGGTATTCATGTCAAAAGAGTCCAAGCTTAATGGATGACGACCGAATATTTGAGTTAATTTTCACCGTCTCTAGGTAAGCGGTAATATAAAAATAAAAATATCATAGCATCATCTCTTATTTGCTTGCGCCATGCATAAAGGTGACGTACGGGATCCGAACCCTAAACTAACACGGCAGTCAATCTTATATGATGTCGGTTTAGTCTATGGTTCGGTGTACTGTCATCATTTTTAATTAAATGCTCAATTAATTCTAAAACAACAATTTGATAAAGACGGTACCATTTAAGTCAGATTTTCAATTAAGAACGTCTAATTAAATTCACTTTAAATTTTAAATAATTTCTATCGATTAAAGGCAACAAATAATTTGGTACCGATTTCCGAGCATGATGGGTGTGCTAACTCTTCCCCACAATTAATCAACTGTCGAACCCTTTTTAAATTGAATCTCTAGTTTTATGGTGTCCGGCCTACCTTAGTGGCCGGTGGCGACTCCAAATTTTCACCGTTTTTCAAAACACAAATTTTTAAAGTAAATCCTCCCTTCTATAAACCTTTTTCAAAATGGAGAAAACTTTAAAAGTTTTTGTTTTCAAAAAGGTCGTTACACCACTCAAAATCTTTCGCTATGATACCAATTATTTCAGGGCAAAAATTCTAACGTAAGATGTTGTGCTGTCTTAGATAATGTTCTCGAGAAAAATGTCTAAGTCGACCAAAAAATTCTTTTCGAATGATTAAATTTTTATAAGGTATTGAAAAAATACAAAGGCTTTAATTAGCGAGAGTAAAAAAAGAATGTTTAGAGTATATATTTTGTATTACTCAAAAATTCGATAATTCAAATAAGGTGAAGAATACCTCTATTTATAGTTGAATCTTTATATAATTAATGATCAAAATTGATTTGCATCAATGGCTAAGATCAAAAGCCAATTATCACATTTTAGATAAGAAAACTAAATTATCTCATCAATATTTTTTTCAGTGTTGTGTTCACATGATTATTCACATTGGTGAATATATTTATCTTTCGAAATATTCCTTAATAAAATGTCATCTATTAATTTGTCAAGTCCAATGTGATCGGCCTTCAATCATTCTCCAAGAACTTGACATAGTCAGTTATTCTAAGCAAGCCCATAGCTTCACAAAAAACTTTTTGGACAACTTGTTGCGTATGTGTTTCGATCGCTAATTCAAGGGCTATTACATTTTAGTTATCTTACTTTTTTTGCTAGTCTAGTGCAACTACTAGTCTAGTTGCACTAGACTATTTTTTATTGAAAGTAAATTTGAGTCTAATGAAAGCACAATAATCCTTGAAAGTTGTGAGTTTAGCTCTATCTATACCGACTTTATTTAAAGGCAAGTTAATTTAAATCAATATCCACTGTATTATTTAAAGAAAATTTTCTTTTCTTAATGTCCTTTTTTACCTCCAATTTCTTATAAAGCCACCAAACCCTAATAAGTAGAAATAAGAGTATTATACCTATAGATATACCTGCATGCAATCGAGATAAACGACATTTAAATTTTGTACATTTTTAATATATTTACAAATTAACTGTTGACACTATTTTTACCAACATTTGTTACATAAGCGAACCTACAATTATCTATACAGACAATTTGTTTTTTAGACGATAAAATCTTATATTAATATTACACACATACAATTTTGTTTGAAATAGTTATTTTGATTAGATATAATTTTTTTAAATACTTATACTGAAGAGTTTTTGGTTGTTGGTAACTATTTTGGAATATCAATATATTGTTTGTTTATAGTGCTCGTTGCAAACCAATAATTAGGGGTGTTCATTCTTGGGTATTACATACATACAATTTTAATCGAAATAGTTATTTTGACTAGATATAATTTTTTAAATACTTATACTGAAGAGTTTTTGGTTGTTGGTAACTATTTTGGAATATCAATATATTGTTTGTTTATAGTGCTCGTTGCAAACCAATAATTAGGGGTGTTCATTCTTGGGTATTACATACATACAATTTTGATCGAAATAGTTATTTTGATTAGATATAATTTTTTTAAATACTTATACTGAAGAGTTTTTGGTTGTTGGTAACTATTTTGGAATATCAATATATTGTTTGTTTATAGTGCTCGTTGCAAACAAATAATTAGGGGTGTTCATTCTTGGGTATTACATACATACAATTTTGATCGAAATAATTATTGACTGGATATATTTTTTTAAATACTTATACTGAAGAGTTTTTTGTTGTTGGTAAATATTTTGGAATATAAATATATTGTTAGTTTATAGTGCTCGTTGCAAACAAATAATTAGGGGCGTTCATTCGTGGGTATTACATACATACAATTTTGATCGAAATAATTATTTTGACTGGATATAATTTTTTTAAATACTTTTACTGAAGAGTTTTTGGTTGTTGGTAACTATTTTGGAATATCAATATATTATTTGTTTATAGTGCTCGTTGCAAACAAATAATTAGGGATGTTATTTTTGGGTATTCGGCTTTTCGGGTACTCGATTTTTCATGTATTGAATTTTTTGCCTCGTAATTATCGTGTACCCGTAAAATCTGGATACCCGCAAAATCGGGTGCCAGGTACGTAATTTACATTTTATTTATTTAATTTAAAACTTAATTTAAAAAATACTCATAAAATTTAAAAAGCTCATAATACATAATCCAAACACAAAATCATTGATTTTAAGTTAGTTTATGTTTACCATGTAAGAGTTGTAATGAACTTAACAAATAAATTGAGTGCTTTAAAAGATGTAAGATTGTTTCAAAATTAGTAATTATATATATATATATATATATATATATATATATATTTAAAATATAATATTTGAAGGAGTTTATGATGGCTATTGTACTATTATTGTTAATCCGCCAAGGCATGTTGTAGTTATTATTTAATATGGGATGGATGAAAATAACTTAATGAATTATTGATTAATCCAAAATTCTTGAGGAAAAGGTGTGGAGTTAGAGGAGTTAGAAAGGTCAATAAGGATGATAAGATAAATAATAGATATCTAATTAGACATATAAGTTACTTTATTTTTGTCTACGAGTCTAACGCAATAATGTTTTGTATTAGACTTTTTTATATTTGAAGTGAATTTGAGGTTAGTAAAGACACATTAATTTTGGAACCGAGGTGTTTAGCTCTACCTAGATCAAATTACAAGTTTTTCTGAAACAATATTCACAATATTATCTAGACACATTAATCTTTTTAGCTACATGTCCCTTGAACTAGCCCTCTTGTTTCTGTTAACACGGGTCTCCACAACCTTTTATGGTGTAACATCTATTTCGTTTGTTATCTCAATCAATGTTGCACTCAAAACATTTCGTTATGATACTAATTGTTTCATGGCAAAAAATCTAACCTAAAAAGTTGTGTGGTCTTAGACAATTTTCTCGAGAAAAATGTCTAAGTCAACTTAAAAGTTATTTTCGGATGATTAAAATTTTACAAGGCATTGGAAAAATGCAAAGGCTTTGATTAACGAGAGTAAAAAAATATAACAAAATAAAACTGAGAATGTTTAGAGTAAATGTTTTGTATTATTCAAAAATTGGATGATACAAATGAGGTGGAGAATACCTCTATTTATAATTTTATTCTATTATAATAAATGATCAAGATCAATCTAAATCAACGACTCATATGAAAGTTCACCTACCAAATTTTAGTTAATTAAGAAAATTATATTATATTTTGATTTATTTCATTGGGTTCGCGTTCGAATGGAAGTTCACATTAATGAATTTACTTGTCTTATGGAATATTTTTAATAAGATATAATCTATCAAATTATCAAGTTCAATGTGATTGGACCTTCTATCACTCTCTAACGTTAGACACCTATATCGAGCGGAAAATAGTTTAAGCACCAAATGTAAGCAACATGTATAGTTTGTCTGTTTGGTCACATGTTTTAATTTTTAGTTATAATTATTTTGTAAAATAAATTGTTATGTTTCTCTTTGGGTCATTTCTTATGGTGGTATACATTGTTGACTTTAAGAAATGGGTTGGAACTTAATAGGCCCATTATTGTTCTTCACTTGTTCTTTAAAAGGGATTTGAGCTTTGTTAGTCTTTAAATTATATTAATATTTTTGTCCGACAATAAATTTTAATTTAGCTTTTCTTTTTCCCAAAAAATGAACCTTATTAACTTCTTCAATTTTCTTTTAGTGCTTCAAACGATCAGATCAGTTTATAATTGAATTGATTAGGCATTAATAAAAGTGATAATATTTTTAAAATTAATTAAATTAAATTAATCGAATTGAATTATTTACGAAAATCATTAATCAAATTAAAACTATTTCAGCTAATTCGATCGATTTTTAATATCCTTTTAAATAATATTTTTTAGTTTTCACTAAAATATTCTTTTAAATAATAGTAAATTGAAATTTTGTTATAATCTATTAAATTATAAACTATGAGAATAGAATAACAAACATATGAATATAATATGAGAGGACAAATCTTTATATATATATATATATATATATATATATATATATATATATATATATATATATATAATTTATAACACTCTCCTTTGGATGTCCTAAAATATGTGTATGATTAAAACTTTACTATGAAAACTTTACGGGAAAATTTAGTAAAAGAAAAAAGAGTACACTATATTTTAATATGCATAAATAAAAAAACATCATGAGCATAATATTTTAGAATTACTATCTATATTATAATCCCCTAAACTCGTCTATGCGTTACATCGAATTCTAGGAGGTCATATTAAGGTCACAAAAGCGACCCACAATAAAAATCGAATACAATTCATTAAATACATTAAAAACCGTAAAACAAACTTTTGTTTAAATAACATTTCAGAAATCATATATATATATATATATATATATATATATAAAACGTAAATTTTAGAAAACATATTACAGACTCTGATACCATACCTCAAAAGCAACACCGAGAGAACTCCAACCACTGATATCGATCACTATACCAAGATAGATTCTTTTAACATGTGATGGTAAAAACAACGCGAGCTTTGGAAAGCTCAGTAATACAAAACTAGCAACTCATGTTGTAGGCACAAGCAGGTAAATGGCAAAGCATAAAGTTGTCATGAAGTTTCGAATAACTACAAACTTCGATTATGATTCGATATTTCAGTGAAGCTTTATATTTGAATATAATAAAATTATTCTTTACTCAATCACTAAGTAATAGGCAAGAAGCAGATAGACCGTAGACTTGCAAGGGAGGTAGATTACGGAAATTGAACCAGGGAGTTTATTATGTTTCATTAAGCGCATATTAGGAGCATACAAAGAGTTTCAGACTTTAGTAAATTAATTCAGTAGGGTAGAATTATAGATGGGAACGAAAAGTTTTATTTTAATTTTCTGACTACCCTCCAACCATACACCGATATGCAATATCCAAAAAGACTTACCCTAACCCTAGGCTCATTGGGTGTATGAGCTTAGGTCCAGAAGGACTTACCAGCGCTGAGACTACATAACTTCAATCAAATCCTAGATAGTATACCCCAGATAAAATTAGTTTTATCCAGTAAACAATAATGTCAGAAAACATGTATCAGATATATTTTGTATTAGAGTACAAAAGCTAGGAACGGTGCTTTCATTACGGATAACATAGTCATACTTTTAATTCAGAGCAGATAGTCTTGGTTTAAAACAGAGAAAATATTCATGGACACATGGAACACTCTATATGGTCCAATTTATTCCTCGTAGTTGGTAATTATCAGAAACAGAACATTGAACATTTGACAATTTTGGACTGGTTTTTAGAAAGAGGTCCCTATGAAAAGGGGGTTCTGTACTAACGGCTCAAACTAGACATTCAGAGGTTGATACTTTATGATTATTAAAATTTTAGATATATCGTGAGTGATCCAATCATTAAAGCCTACGAGGGCATTATGGCCATTCTGACCTTCAGGGTAGGTTGGTAATTTAAACAAACAAGGTATAAACGGTGATGTATAGAGTTCATGAATTCTAGTTGCTCAACAGATTTTCGTGTTCCTTTGAACTAATTGAAACCCATCAATACAATGTTTATTATTTAATCAAATAGGTACACCTTAAGTATTCATTTCTCAGAACTAACTACAGTGTATAACAGAATGGTTTGCTTTCATCAATCAACCACTGAACGTATTACGAGAGATCGAACATATATTCAAGTGGTATTTTCCAAGTATTCGAACATGTGCATTGCACCCGAACTCAATTCTTAGCATCGAATGTACCTTTTGAAAAAAACAGATTACTCTTACTATTAACTATGTACAATCTCCAAATAACTCAAACATGCCTTCATATGATATTCTTCCAATATCACATTAGTATTAGAAACGAACAACAAACACGGGTCTTGTATTACTACTTTCACAGCCATTACATTTGTCTGGCTTTATTGGTATTTCTTATTCTAATTCAGAGGTACTTTCAGTCATTTTAGTATGCGAAGGTATTTCAGACACTTTGCTGCCCATAGATGTTTCAATTATTTTGAGCCTTTCAGTCCTTCCAAATATTAATCCATTCATTTTAGATCTCGAGGGTATATCCATCATTTCAGATAATTTGGTAATTAGCACCCGAGGACATTTCAGTATTTTTGGTCATTACGGTCATTCCGATCAATTCAGCCTTATCAGTATTTTCAACCCTTTTAGTCATTTCAATCAATTCAATCTTTTACAGCACTTTGATTAATCTAAACATACAAATAGTTTTCCGTAAACTTAACTTCAGAGATTTATTCAGAATGTAAGAAATTCCAAGTACTTTATAATTTCGAAGGTTTAAGCTTTATTACCATAACTTTCTAAGAAAATCGAGGTTTTTAGATGAATTAATTGTTTTACCAAGTTTAGTGTAGATTTCTAGATTGCCTTCATTATCAGGGATATTTTAGTCCTTCTTATACCTCAAAGGCATTTTTGTCATTTCTCATCCAAGAATTCACAACATTAGATCTTTTATAAAGAAATAATCTGAATTGAAAGTTTCGAGGTGAAACATTTTATCGATTATTCACTGAACTTGGATTACTTACCGATCATCAATTACTTATTCGAGTCATTCAGGTCTTATCCAAATTACTATCTTTCAATCGTAATCAATATGACTATAAAATATTCAAGCATTAATCAAATTCATTCATGCATTAACCAATACCAACAAGTCTCGTAAAGCATGCAAGAGGTAGTAAAGTATTACCTTGAATCCTTGCGATATCAGTCGACCCTTAAAACGACATTCGAACTCTCAAATCCAAATTCGATGTCATGTACCTCTCGAATACAAAGATATGTGAACACCTTCAATTAATCAAAACTCATAATCAATCCTTAGCTTGATCAAAACTCTTAAAATGAAAAACTAAAAACATGCATTCTTGGGTTCATGGTTAGATCCAGAGGCTTTCAGGTCAGAATTTTGCAAAATAAACTTCAAAAACGGACTCAAAACGTCGAGAAACATAAAATAAGGGTTTTCAGAAAAAAAAAGTTGACTTTTTGGTCAACGGGCAGGTCAACACTAATATTAGCAGTTAATGCTGACGTCACTAGTCAACGGTCACTCGGGTTGACTCGGGCGAGTTGACTCACTAAGTTGACTCGATCAACAGGTCGGGTTAGACGGGCCAGATCAGACGATTCAAGACAGGCAGATCGGGTTCGAGCCGAACCGACTCGGTTCTTGGCCAGACCGGCCCATAACCGACCGGACCGGTCCAGACTGAAGGGTAACCAAAATAGTGGTAAAAAAGTACCCACAGGCGGCATGTGGTCACCACGCATGACTCGGATTGATTGAAAAAACCACCAAAACACATTGAATAACCAAAAAAGCTCGATCAACTTGGTTCACAAGGCTAACCGCGGCTAAAGACGGCTTAAAACGACCGAAAATCATTTAAATTTAGATTGGGATAAACCAAGCTTTCATTCGACGATCTTCCAGACGTACTCCACGGCGGACGGCTTCGATTCCAGGCACATGACTCACTAGGATGCGACCGCGAGACGACGGGGAACACAAGAGTGAAGGCGGTTCCGTGAACAAAGATCGATGGCCATGGTTTTGGCCGAGAGGGTGTGACGGTCAGCTTGAAGACGATGGTAACAGCCACGCACACTGGCAAGCAGCTCGTCAGAGCTCGAACGAAGATGAAGGTGAAAGGTCTAGTAACAGAACTCTCTAGATCCTTTTTTTTCTAATTTTGAGCAGCAATCATGGCGGCTGATGGGGGGTTTGGTTTTATTAAATGCTTGCTATAATCGGAAGGGTTTAATTCAAAATTAACTCAATGCAGACTTAGACTAGGAATGGTTTTGGCTTTGACAGTTAAGTCTCGACTTTACCAAGCATATGTTATGGGTTCAAAACCCCATTGCAGCATATTTTCCCTTTTTTCTAGTCAATTTATTTAGGGTTTAAGGTTTGTGATTAGATTTTTAGGGTTTTAAAGTTAGAAATTTAGATTTTAAATTTAGGCTTGAAAATAGGCATGCTTGTGTAAACTTTTTTTACACTGGCAATATATCAAATATTAATCCAATATTTTAATGTAAATCCTAATTATCTTATTTATCTTTCAGAACCTGATTAACCTTTTACAGTTCGTTTGCAACAAAAATAGTAATAATTAAAGGAATTTCGTAATCATGCATTAATATATATTATATTGCATTTTCTATCGAATATAGGTATATCAATAAATATTATATACAATGTGTCACGGGGCTACACTTGTGCTAGGCTAACCGTGTGGGCCTTAGTCGCTTTCTCGGCTGAAACGATGACTAAGTCACCCTAAACACTCTAAGTAAGAGAACTTAGAGAAGTGCGGAAACGTGAGAACAGTGATGACAAGTAAAAGTAAAGAGAGAAAGGCTAGAGTGAATGCTGACTTGTATTAACTCTGAAGTGAAGTGTGTAAAATGAAGTGGGGGTGAGCCTCCTTTTATAGCTGCAGTCCCCTACAATCAATGGTTGAGATACATTACAATCAACAGTCTAGATCTGAGCCTATCTTATCTACATCTCTGTTTGAATTTTAAACAAGAGAGAATGTGGGATTTAATTACAATTATCATAAATGATAAGTAAGTTGCCTTATCGGAGTTACCATGGTAAAAGGTATGCATTTACTATTTACCAAGGTGATCGGGCCAGCTTTCTTGGGTCATCTGGCAAGCCCAAAATGTTGTAAAGATGGTCTTGGACTGCCTTCTTTGCACTTGTCTCGGTCGCGGGCTTGCGGTCCGTGACATTCTCCCCCACTTGATCTAGCGATGCCCTTGTCGCGAGGCTAGAGTTGTGATGGTCACTCTGATCATGATCTCGCCCCAAGGCCTCGCCAGGTTCCCAACTCGGAATCGGGCATAGATGTCCTCCCACAAGGACTGCTCGCATCGGCTCACACCGTCTAGTAACATCTCACTCGCTATGTACATCTCGATCGTAAGAGCCCTCTCTTACAGGTTGTGATTTGCCTTGGCTTGGACCCTTTTGATCCCCGATCAAAGGCTTGGTCGCCTCAACATCGAACATTTGACGAACTCTGAAAGGCCTCTTGTGTCCGCGCCAAGTCTTTGAACTACTCGATGGGTTAGGTTTTCCGCTCTCTACACCCAACACAGACGGAAAATCAGACTGACAACCACTCGTAGTGAGATGTACCTCTCTCGCAATACTATCAGCAGCGTCGTTCACTCTAAGTAGCATCAACCCATCTTTGTCCACGATGCTTGATGCCTCAAGCATTGTCTCTTCTTCTCCCACGAAGTCCAATGCCACATTCACCTCCCCTAAAGGTGAATCTGCAACGGGTTTCATGTCCCCAACTGGCTTGGGCAACTCTCACCCCTCCAAGGTAGTATCCCCAACAATTGCCCCCAAAGTGATGCCTCTTTGGCTTGGAGCATTCTCGGCAATCTGAATGACAATCAGCGTCTTGGTTCCTTTCTCTTTGTCTCGACAAATGGGCACAATACATTATCGTTTGGGATCCAAAATGCAGACAACGTCGGCACAAGGAATGATGAGAGCATCTACACGGTAAAGGAAATTCAGTCCCAAAATGAAATCAAAGTCATCTAGGTTGATTACCTTGAAATCTTCCTTGCCCTTCCATTCACCAATCTGCAGCTCAACTTTCCGTGCCTCCCCAACAATGGGAGCTTCCTCAGAAATCGCAGTCTTGATCTTACCATTTGACCCCTCAAGTCTAAGACCAAGTTTCTCAGCAACATTCTTTGACATGAATAGATCATATGCCACAGTGTCCACAAGGGCACTCCTCAATCGTCCTGCAACGGTGATGTCAACAAACATCAACCCCTTCTGCTTTCGGCCTTTTCACGCTCTGGCAGAATTCAGTATCATTGAACCAAGTCTCGCAACCTCGCTACTCTCGGGCTTGTCATCCTCCTTGGATGGCTTAACTTGATTCGGCCTCTGTGGCTCTTGGAATTGGTACCTCTTCAACTGCGCCTCCACAAACCCCGACTTTCTTGCCTTAATAGTGGCAATTGCACACATCCTCATAGGCTCCTCTTCCACTGACTCATCCTTCTCATGACACTCGGCAGCAGCAAGGTTACCTCTCGTTGGACAGTTCCTCGAGATGTGTCCCTTTTTACGGCAAAGGTGGCACGTGATTGGCAACCTCTCGTCCCTCCGTTGACGATTGTGTTTAGGCTTGCCATTCCCACCTGATGGCTTCTTCACGTCCCTTGGAGCCTCGTCATTACTATCGAATGACTTCTCCTCCTCTCGATCACTACCGTGGTGCTTCGGTTTAGAATGGTGGTGATGCTTACTATGCCCAATCTCGATGATGGACTCGGTAGCTGTCAAGGCAGCAGAGAGTTTTGTCACATCCCTCCGTTGTAACTCCATCTTTGCCCATGGTTTTAACCCATCCATGAAAGTAAAGAACCCATCTTCTTCACTCAAACTCAGGACTTGCAGACTCAGTTCCACAACATTCGGACATGGTCCCTCAATGAATGTGCATCTCTTTGTCTGAGACGCCTCAACTTCGATTGTGCCTCATCTTCGGCATATTGAGGGTAGAACCGCGACTTAAACTCATCTTGGAACCCTTTCCAGGTATCAATCACAACTTCCGTATACTTCACATCTTCGCACCTGTGTCGCCACCACGTTTGTGCAAGATCAATCAAATAAATACTCGCAAAGCTTACCTTTTTAGCATCTTCCACGATCCCATCATCTTTGAAGTATTGCTCCATTCTCCAAAGAAAGTTCTCCACATCCTGGGCGGATCTCGTCCCTTTGAACTTTTCAGGTTGGGGATATCACACAAGGCCTTGGGAGTTGCAGCCGCTATGCCATTCTCAACCGCAACCTTCAAAACAAGCAGCTCAGTCTTGAGCATCTCCACTTCCTTCTTCAGTTCACCAGACTCGGAACTCTTTGCCTTGAGCTCCTCAATCTCACTCTTTAGTGCAACCACCGAGGCCTCTAAAGAATCACCACGCTTCAAGAACTTCACATCCATCTCATTCAGAGTCGCTTGAACATCGTCCTTGACTCCATCCAAGGACTCGATCAGTTCGAAATCCAACGAACCTAGCTTCTCCATGTCCAACGTCTCCACCAGTTCCAATGCTACCTTGGCCTCTGCGATGGATTCCTTTAGCTTGGTAACCCTCTCATGGATCGATGTGATCACGTTCTTTGACGAACCCCCTCTTGGATTTGTCAGCCGTGGCGTCAACATCCTTCTTTACTGCAGTGCTTTCTTCATCACAAGCCATCTCGAACAACAAATTTGCTCAACAAAACCTTCGCTCTGATGCCACTTGTCACGGGGCTAGACTTGTGCTAGGCTAACCATGCGTGCCTTAGTCGCTTTCTTGGCTGAAATGACGGCTAAGTCACCCTAAACACTCTAAGTAAGAGAACTTAGAGAAGTGCGAAAATGTGAGAACAATGATGACAAATAAAAGTAAAGAGAGAAAGGCTAGAGTGAATGTTGACTTGTATTAACTCTGAAGTGAAGTGGGGTGAGCCTCCTTTTATAGCTGCACCCCCCTACAATCAATGGTTGAGATACATCACAATCAACGGTCTAGATCTGAGTCTATCTTATCCACATCTCTGTTTGAATTTTAAACAAGAAATAATGTAGAATTTAATTACAATTATCATAAATGATAAGTAAGTTGCCTTATCGGAGTTACCATGGTAAAAGTTATGCCTTTACTATTTACCAATGTGATCGGGCCAGCTTTAATATTGTATTTTTCTATCGATTATAGGTATATCAACAAATACTAGATACAATGGCACTGTAAATGAATATTAACCAAAAATAAAACCGAATTCTTCATTTTTTTTACCGTTTTTATTCGGTTGAATTGATTTATCAATTGATTCAAAGTGATCTCTGATTCTACATGGCACTAGAGCTGATAAACCTCCATTTGAACCGGTTAATAGATCGGTCCAATTTTTTCAACTATGTCTCAAAGATTTCTAAGCCATTCTAGCCAAATAATTGCACATAACACGATATGCCATCACAACCCAAACTTTGAACATCAACCCGTCTGATTGTTTTTGTTGTTCTCACGGTTCTTAAGGCTTTATCCTGACCAATTCAGATTAACTCATGTTGCATACTTAATTTTAGTAGATGATTCTTCCAACGAATTTTTTTTAATATACAAGACCTTAAACTCAAAATCAGCTTAAAGAATACAAAGTTGTCTACCGCTTAAATCATCTTCGTTGGTCAAACACGCCTAATTTTAACATATATATAGATCTACGTTCTTCTGCAAGTTACTAAAAAACAAATCATACCGTATAATTTTATACGATTGCACAATGGGGTGGGGGCAGAAGAGAAGCTACCAATAAAGGAAGTGGATCAATATGCAGAAAGATGATAGTTATGTGTGTCAACAAGTAATATAGAAAAAGAGATAGGATCGATCGACACAATATAAAACTTTTTAGTTTTATCGGTTTTTAGAATTAAGAGTAGTAAATGAGGAGATTCGTAAGAAAAAAAATTATGGGTTATACTTAATTTAAAAATTTTAATCTTAAACATTAAACTCGATTGATCAAACAATACTAAATCAATGTAAAAATAAATAGTTTTCAATTATTTTCAACAAGGACATTTTCCCTTTTTTTAGGAGTGTTATTTATTACCTATGGATCCAGATCGCAAAAATTCTCTAGAGCAACAAACTTCAGTTGATTAGGAATTAGAGCAAAACGAGATAATTCAACCGGATTGTGGCAGACGGTGACGTTTTGAAGGCCGCACACATAATCATCACGTGACACTTAAGGAAGAGATAGGCCTGAGTCTGAAGATTGGTGAAATGAGAACTTTATAGAATATATAGAGATAAATAAATGACAAATTCTGCTATTAGTCCCTGTACTTTATATAACTTATGAATTTAATCCTTATATTCTAGCTAATCTGAGTAAAGTATTGCAAAGACCCTCTCAATCCTATTTGTTCTATTAATGATATTAGAATTTAAACTCTTGATCTTGTTTGAAATCCATTGTTTTATTCCGCTATAACAATTGGTGGTTCATTAATTTGGTCACTTTTAATCTTATTTAGATTTTAAAATTTCAGTCAGTTCAACTTCTATCCTTAGTCTCTTATTATGTATTTAATCTTTTTACTTCAATTTAATATTTTTAATTCCAAAATTTAACTGCGGCTACTTAAGTCAATATTTAAATTTTAGAATTTTAAGAGAATAAGTTCTAAAATTATCGACTTGCAGTAGATATAATAAAATCATAACTATAAGTGTAGCAGATAGATTGATAATAAAATTTGATCAAAACAAGTGAATTTATTTTTCTAAAGAATTATACCACTTATGTTTTAGAAATAGACTTGGATTAATTATTTTATTAAATAAAATTAAGACCAAAATGATAAAAATGTGCAAATAGCGGAGGACCAAATGTGTAATTATACAAATTTTTACTAACTGTCATGTCACTCTCTCCTTTAGGTTCTAACGGCTCACGTCACTCTCTCCGTTAGGTTCTAACGGCTGGTTGTCACATTGAGTCCATTTTAATAGTATGTGGTCTAATTACTTCGAAAAAAAGTATGATGATCAAATCGCGACTAAACCGATAGTATGGTGATCATTTATGTAGTTTACCCTTAAATTTGTTACATTCAATTAAGCTATTAAATTAATAAATTGAATTAATTAAGCTCTTGACCAATATTGACTGTTGAATGTAACGATTTTTCAGATCATTTGGTGCAACGCATCGTATCACAGTGTTGTTACTTGACATTTTCAGAATTTTTATCTTATTCAAAATTTTCTTTAAAGAAAAAATGTCAAGATTTAATGGTCAAAATTGGTCAATAGACTTAATTGATTTAATTTATTTGTTAAAATAACTTAATTGAATGTAAAAAAGTTAAGAGATATTATTAAAAGTTCAAAAGACTTTCTTATACCCTTAAACCGTTTTTACCAAATTTTTTTTGCGTAAAGTAAATTCCAAAAAGGTATATGGAAAGAATATTAATGATCAATTTATCATTATGGTTTAATTTTAAAGGAAGTTAAGAGTTTAAAGTTAGATTTATGGAGTTCAAAGTTTTTTTCGATGAATTGAATATCAAATTCACGTTTAGAATGTAAAAAACGGAGTGAACTAAAACTTTGAAGATCCATTGATTGACGAAGACGACCGACAATAATCGACGACGGTGATGAACGATGTTTATTGTTGGAAAACTTTTGATCGAATTAATAAGTTAATTAATAATTTATATAAAATTTAAATATCAAATTATAATTTTATCTAATATTTTTCAAATTCATAAAAAATAAAAGGGTACTTATGTAAATCATAATTAAACATTACTCTCAAACTTATTTTTGTCACTAAAGTTTCAAAATGTTTCCATTCGTTGTGGAAAAAGGAGATCGACAATAGAGAAACCGAAAAGTGATTACCCGATTCGTAGGTTTCGGGACACTTTTCGGCAAAATGGAGGTCAAACTCAGATTTAGGGGGTGAGATGAAGCGACTGGTGAAATTTAGTACCAAACGACCACAATCTATGATGTGCGTCCGCCGACAGTGAACGGTGAAGTGACCAAAAGCGTTCAATGTCTAAACTTCAATGTGTAAATTGAACGTATTGAAACTTCAATAACCAAAAGAGGTTTGAGACTAAAGTTCAATGATGATTAACGTAATTTACCAAAAAATAAACATTTCGAGTGACCAGACTTTTAAATATGGCATAATGCTAAAAAATACCCTTAATATTTGACTAAATAGTTACTTTGGCCCCTATTGTTTTTGAGCAATTTAATTCTCAACATCTCATTTCGAATCAAAATGATCTCTCTGTGAATGAAAATTGTTAGTCAACTGACGCTAAACCAGGCCCGTCCATGCACAAGTGTAGCATGTGACACGTTACAATGCTAAAAAATTTGGGGTCATGTACTTTAAAACAAATCTGCTAATCCAAAAAAATATTTACTTAAAAACCCATTTAATTTTCTCCCTCATAATCTCAAGAAATTAATTGTAATCAATTATTTCTAGAAAAACTCATCAAATTTATGGTGTGTAACAGGTAATATTTTTGTCCATCTTAATTTCAATCTTCTTCAATTACTTTAGATTCAACTACTAATTAGTGATACTCATATTCTAAAGGTTAAAAAAGTTCCTACTACTATTTTTAATAATTATTTTAAAAGTTGAATTTTTAATTGGGAAATTTGAAGATTTTAAAATTTTGAAGATTATCTCTTCTCTAATTCGGTGGTAAAATACTTTTATTTTTTTATTTTTTTGGAGGATATAAATTACCTTTTCCATTTTTTAGTATCGTAATTTTATCACTATTCTCACATTTTTATCTGTTTGATGTTGTTAATTGAAGATTAAATTTTTAATTGAAAGATAAAATAGATGGCTAAGGCTTTTGAAGTCTTGATCGATTGGTGACTAATGTTCTAGACTTTTATTCTTCTAATTTTTTAGGTTCTTTCTATCTTTTTAGTTTTTAGTTTATCACTTGGCATCTTTGTTTGAGAGCTTGATCATGGGTTATGCAATTAGGAAACATGATTTCAGATGTGAAAACATAAGAAAAAAAAGAGACGAGATATATAGTTGCTTTGTGATATTGTTTTAGATTCATATGTTTGAGTTTTTTATTTTATTTTGTAAGAAACAAACGTAATATGATAAATTTTGATATTTTACAATTTCATCTTATTATAAAATATTTTAGGGGTCTCATTTTAAAAAGTATCACAGGGTCAGCACATTTTTTGGGACGGGCTTGCGCTAAACAACTTGAATGACTTGACAGAATGATGCGTCAAAAGAAAAATATATTTTATATAATTTTGACTGATATATCATTCTGTAAAGCCAGTATATGTGCTTATATGACACTGCTATCGCGGCGTACACTGTCATGTAGATTTTTTAAGTCATTTAGTATTAATTGACTAACAGTTTTTATCTGCAGAGCGTCAATTTTAACTCCAAATAAAACGTAAAAAATTATATTACTTAAAAAATAAAAACTAAAATAAATATTCGATTAAACCTTAGGAACATTTTTAACATTATGCATTTAAATATCAAGTTAGCATGTATGTGAATTATTAGTGGTGATGTTAGCCTCTCCTATTTTTCGGGATCAACTCCCAATGCAATAGAAATATAATTAACATGTGCCAGAATTAAAATGGAAAATTATTGCAATTTTCTGTATGTTTTGGAACATAGTGGTCGTTGTCTTGTCAATGTCCTGACTGCCATCAATTGTTTGGAATTTTCTGCTCGTTTTTTTTTTTTTGGTATTTTTTTTGGGAAATATCTTCTAAATTTAACAAACGTCCAGGCACCAACGAATGATGTTCTGTGACTCCTTTACTCAATCTCTAAATATTAGTGAATCACTCCTGTTATTTTTGGCACGGTCTCCTAAATTATGTGAACCACATACCTAGCAGAAAAAGGTTCGAGGCTAAATACGAGAGGACAATAAAAATCAATAATTTTGTGAAATTTTGCTTAATTTTGCAATTTGAAATATCAGGCAGGATGTGAATTATTAGTAGTGATATAGGGGCAGGACTTCACCTCCACATGACCCCATCTATATCTTGTGTTCAATTCTTAATGATAATGGAACAACATAATTATTAGCACATGCTCGAACAGACGCAGAAATTAAAGTTAAGGGGAAAAACATTAATATTTAAAAGTTGGATAGTAAATTTCTAAGTAACCCAATTCTTTTTTAAAAAAATTGGTCCGTCGCTGAGCACATGCCATAACTAAAATGACACTAGAAAGAAAAATGAACTTTTAATGACAGTAAAAATTATCACTAAAAGTATTCGATATAGACACTAAATTATAGTGACATATTTTTGAAGTTGTCACTAATAAATTTGTCACTATTATATCAATGATAACTGTTCTAAATATTGTCACGATTTTTATTTTTTTACCTGTTCGAAACTATTTTCAATAGAAATTGTGATAATTTTTTTGACACTAAAAAATATTTTTAGCAAAAATGAATATGGTCATTATAACTCATAGTGACAAGATTTTCTTATCGTAATTCGTCGTCAAAAATAATTTTGTCACTAGTAAAAACTTGAATGAATTTAATTACAAATTATTCAATTTTTGGTAAACTACTAGAATGGTCACTTATGATTAGTAAATGTAGACTTTTGGTCATATGTTTTCAAAATCGACCGTTATGGTCATTTACGTTTTCGTTTTCTAAACTTATGGTCATTCGAACCAGGGCCGGTCCTGAGCTTTTGGAGGCCCGGTGCAAACTTAAAAAATGGGCCCTAAATTGAGGATTTAAATTGTAATTATAGTTACAGTCGTATTTTTGGTTGTGTTGTGTTATGATTGTGGATATAATAGATGTTATTTTGTTTATTGCGAGTATCGCGTTTATGATTTTTTTTAGTAATATATGCTATTGTGGACATAATGGTTGCATGTATCGCAGTTTTAGATGATGCCACTACCGTCATATAATGATCGTTGTTGTGGTTGCATGCCGCTATTTAAATCTTTGTCCATAATAGCAAGTAATATGAAAGAAATTAAATTTTAAGAGTTGGTCCATCGTAACAAGTATTGAAAAAATTAGTCCCCTACTAACAAGTATTGAGAAAATTAAATTTTAAAACTATGAAAAAAACTTCGATACACAGGCCGTGTAAACTTTAGTTTACATGTGCCTTTTAGTTTTAGGGGTTAGGATTTTAGTTTAGGGCTTAGGTTGTAGGGTTTATAATTTAAGGTTAGTGTTTAGAATTAGGGCTTAAGGTTTAGTTTTTTAGGGTTAGGATTAGAATTTAGGATTTGGGTTTTAGAATGTAAATGTGTAGGCTTGTGTAAAATTAGTTTTACCCAGCATGTATATAAAAAGTTTACCTTAAAATTATGCTCATAATAACAAATATTGGAAAAAATTAGAGCCCTAATAACAAGTACTAGAAAAAATTGAATATTAAGAGTAAATCTCTAATAATAAATATAAAAAAAACTCAGCCTTAATAACAAGTATTAAAAAATGGGCCCTTAATAACAAATATTGGAAAAAAATTGAATATTAAGTGTAGACCCCTACTAATAATTATTGGAAAAAAAGTCAACCCCTAATAATAAATATTAAAAAATGGCCCCTAATAACAAGTATTAGAAAAAATGAATATTAATAGTAGATCTTTAATAATAAATATTAAAAGAATCTTAGCCATTATTAACAAATATTAAAAAAAATAGGCCCTAATAATAAATATTAGAAAAAATTAAACTTTTAAATATAATTAAAAAAACATACAATATTTAATTTCCCTGAGCGATGGGCCCTGGGCGGCGCGCTTGTTGCCCCTGCCCAGGGCCGACACGGATTCGAACGCTAGTTTTTGTTAAGTGTCGTTAAATGAGTGACATGGTAGTTATGAAAATTTGTATAATAGCACATTTAACCCTCCATTTAACGACAATTAATAGAAACTAGTGTTCGAGTGACCATAAGTTTACACAACGAAAACATAAGTGACCATAACATTTAATTTTAAAAATCAATAACAAAAAATGTACATGTGCTAAACATAAGTGACCATTCCAGATGTTTACCCTTGAATTTTTTAATGACCACATTTTTTACAAAAAAATTAATAATAGTGCCAAAGAAGTTCGACACTAATAATTCATAGAAAAACATTTCATTACAAATGCATATTTAAATAGTGTATTTTTCTCAGAAAATTGTGTCCAAAAAAAATCAGGTATTATATGTGCCAAGTTTCTCTCAAAAAAATATTGATTTAATTATTACAATTACATCTTTTTAATTAGTATATTTGTGACAATAATAATTATTACTAATATTATAATTATAATATTCAAAATAAATAATATAAAAATTAACTTTCAAATATTATGTGTAATCATTAAGAGATAAAAATTAAATCTATGTACAATTTTAAATATCGACCGTACAAATTCATTGTACATATCTTCTATACAAAGTTGAAATTTATAATGGAAACATGAATACAAATATACACTAAACTAAAACGTCCATTGTTCCAAAAGATCAATCACTTCCTACAAAATGACAACTAACAGATAATATATATATATATATATATATATATATATATATATATATATATATATATATATATATATATATATATATATATTGTAATACAAAGTAATAAATAACCTTAATATATACTTTTATCAAATCATTGAATCACTTGTTAAGCATGCACAAGAAAAAAAAACTCAACTCACAAGCCACAATGCCATTTCATTTAATGTAAACTTATTTTTTAAATGCCATATATATACTAGATAGTTTAAAGCCATATGTAAAACAACATAACATGCAACCATTCTCGTCCCTGTTCTGGAATTTTAGATTGAATTTAGATACGCGATTTGTGTTATGGATAATTTCTCACAATGTTCGGTTCTAGTTTGTGTTTTTTGGTGGTCTTCTAATAGCTTAATCTCTATTTGTGGTTCGTTTATTGAAGCAGTCAGATTTATTCGTATCTATTTTTCATTTGAGTCTTTTATTTACGTTTTTAACATTTTCCATGTATGATCCTTGTATGAATCTAAAGTGGCTAGTTTCGTTTGAGTCTTCTAATAGTTATACACCCTTATTTTAATTTTGGATACTCTCTTTTTAATAAGACTATTGACTTCTATTAAAAAAAATCTATAAAGTATGTGAAATACAAAGTTCTTCTTTCAAACCCTTGTTCAAAATTTAACTCCTTTATCAAAAGCATGTCAATATTAAAATAGGTATTTGAATACTAAAAAAATCTAATATTGACCAAACATATAGAACATTTAATTAACTAAACAGAAACTTGAAAAATAAGAACTAAGTACAATAATTAACAAATAGAAATCATTTGTCCCTTTTTCGTACCTCTATGTATGTTTCTACACTAAAAAATTAGGTTCGTAATTTAGGGTTATAGTTTAAGTTTAGGGCTTAGGGTTAGAGTTTATGGAATTAGGGGTAGTGTTGAGTGTAGCAATCGTTCTAATATGATCAAGAGGGAGTGGATTGAAATTTTAAAGAATGGTGGAAACTAATTGCAAAGAAAGAAAATTGCAAGGAAATTTATAGTGGCTCAACTCCCTTAATGGAGTCTATATCCACTACCTTAGTTACCACACTAAAGATTTTTCACAAATCCACTAATTTGTCTTTTTTTTAAGATAAGGAGTAATCTTACACAATTCAATAGACTTATACAAAGTCTAGTGAATCCTTTCTCAAATTTGAGTACAAAGAAGAAAACTAAAAAACCCTCACAAGGAATGTGTTTGAAAATTTTAAGGATCTCACACACCCAAGTAACACTAGAAAATGACAATGAAGAACAACACCAGTGTTTACAAGAAAGATGGAAAAATTGAGCACAAATTGGATTTTGATTGTTTGAATATTTGGATTAGCTTTCTTGATTCTTTATTACTGTTTGGAAACCCCTTTTATATGCTCTTGATCTTTTCTAATAGTTGGGAGACTTTGGAGTCGTTGGAAGCTATTAAAACCGAGCATTAAATGCTCACATGCACAGATGTTTCGAAACCTTGTATAAAGGTTCCGAAACTTTAAGGTGGGATTTGTAAAATATACCCGTTACAGGGTCATAGTTTCAAAACCTTTATTAAAGGTTTCGAAACCATCACTTAAAAGCCCAAATTTTGGCTAAGTGGTGACTTTTAAATGTATATTCGATACATATGCAAAGTCGAGTACAAGTTTGAAACAATATTTTGAAAATTTTATTTTGAGAAAATGACTTTACAAATTTTTACAAATTAGCCCATGAAAATTAAATTTAAGTTATATCAAAATTAAAATAAGTCTAAAAATCTCCCCGTTTTTGATATAACAAAACCTTTGGTAAAATTTTGTTTTTGAATTTTTTTTCAAACTTACAAATCTCCCACTTACACTCCCATTAATAAATATCTTTATAAAATCTTGGAAAATTAAGTTTTAAAGACATTAGTTTTAAGTTTTGAGAAAAACAAATTGTTTACAATTTTAACACTAGTTCCCCCCTCTTTTGATAGCAAAGAGAATAAAATAGTACAAAAAGAGCAAACATCATTAGAGCAATAGGACATTATCTAAAAATTAATGAAACAATAAAAAGTTAAACCATAATATCCAAATAGATAAATTAACATAAGAGAAAATTACTGCAGGGGTCACTTTTGTTTAGCGTTTGTACAGAGTTAGTCACCACTTTTGAAAAGTGCCAATTAGTAGTCCTCTACGTTTTCGATGTGCAAAGACTTGGTCACTCCGACGTTATACTCCGTTAGTTCCCTAACAGATTGCTGATGTGGCGGAATTAAAATAAGGATAAATTACTGCAATAGCCATTAAAATTTATCTCATGTACATTTTTTCTCCTCAATTTAAAAAAGTAAACATTATAGTCACTAATAAAAATGTTTCTTTATAATTTCACCCTTAAATTTTAAAAAAATCATTTTTCAATCCTAAAACTTTAGGATCAATTAACACAATAGTATTATAAATGCTTGATACACCACCTTGCCTTTACATTGCAACTTCTTCCTTCCGGTATCCGAGAGCCCAGTTTTTGGTACTTGTGGCAATGGAAGCCACCACCTCTTGCTCTCCCTAGCACTCTTGTTTCTTCCTTCTGCTTTGCTTTCAACTTCCGCATAACAAAACTCGGCATTTACCATTGACTCCAGGGTTTCCTGACAATATTCAAAATTTAATCAGGTAGATCCGGGTGACGTGTTCATAAAAGAATCTACAAACTATTATGAAAAATAAGGAGATCGCCTACAATAAGCATAGAGTCCAACTTCTGAAGTGCTGGGAGGTTCATGTGAATGTCTGCACGGGCTTTTGGTGTCATTATCTGCTCAAAAGAGAATTTACATAAATCTCACCACATTGCAGAATGCACATTATCATTTTAATCAGAACCCAACAACCACAAGAGTACCTCCATAGTCCTGCCATTTGCACCATTTTGCTTAGCAGGCACTAACTCCACCATATAGTTGGTAGGAGACAGTAACCAATCCATTTCTCTTTGCCATTTATTTTTCCTTTCTACAGCTAGTGGCTCTAGTTTCCATAACTCCCCAAACACTGAAGCTGCATAATCAAATTTGCATACCTTATAAGTTGAAGACTAATGGAAGAATACAATCCTATGATAACAGGAAAACACAATGAACTTTTTAAAATGTACATGTTTTTTTCTATGTTTTTTAAGTTGCAGCTCCTCCTCATGATGCATGTTTCCTATTGATGGAAGATAAAATAAATAAAGTACAACATGAAGTGCTATGACTTTTCTTATTTAAACATATTTTACCAAGTTCCAATCCAGAATAAAAGTTTCTGATTATATACACATACACGCAAGGATGTAGAAACAAACTCACCAGCAAGATTTGTTATGGCGTTCGACAAAGCTAAAGCTGTGGAGACACCCTTCCGTCCACCTGTAATATCTTCCCCCAATAGAAGCTTTGCAAAATTTTCTTTCATTGTCTCAACATCTGAAAATTGAATGGGATAAGCAGGTTTATCTTTGACATAAAAATGCTTGGGGCTTTCCGAGAGCTCCCATTCATCCGAACCCTGTTCATCTCTCTTCATCCACTTGGAAGAAAATGATCCAGATGCATCTTTGCTAGAAGAACAGCTGGAGAATTCATCATCCAGGGAATCAGATGCACATCCATCTCCTCGGCTTGTTCTACTTTCATTCTCATAAGACTGATTGTTCAGAATGCAGCTCTCAAGACCATTATATGTCATTATCCCTGAAAATTCTGATTTAATATCCATGTACTGAAATCAGGTGGGAACATACGACAACAAATAGAAGCATAATCAGCTAGAAACCTTTGCAAAATTGTTTACGCGTGATCATCAGCTTGAGGCAGGTCAAAAGCAAAAATAAATGAGCTCAAGTTTCTGGGGACAAACACGGATTAAAATTAAAAATTATATGTAGGGAAGTGCAACACTCGACTTGATTCGAAAAAATTAAATTTTTAGGTTTGATGTGAAAATACTCGACTCAAAAATTTAAAATAAAGTTTGAATTATAAAATAGAAATTCCAATAACTCGACTTGATTCGAAAAAATTAAATTTTTAGGTTTGATGTGAAAATACTCGACTCAAAAATTCAAAATAAAGTTTGAATTATAAAATAGAAATTCCAATAACTCGACTTGACTCGAAAAGAATTAAATTTTTTGGTTTGATGTAAAAATACTCGACTCATAATTTCATAAACTCGACTCAAAAATTCAAAATAAAGTTTGAATTATAAAATAGAAATTCCAATAACTCGAATTTTTTAGTAGTTAGTGGACTAAATTTTTAAGTTTGAGTTATTATATAGGAGCAATTTGGGCACCTAAGTTTCAAAGGGTATACTTTGGGCACCTATTTTTCATCTAAGCATTTATAATATTATTGTGTTAATTGATTGTAAAGTTTTAGGATTGAAAAATGAATTTTTAAAAATTTAAGGGTGAAATTATAAAGAAACATTTTTATTAGTGACTATAATGTTTACTTTTTTAAATTGAGGAGAAAAAATGTACATGAGATAAATTTTAATGGCTATTGCAGTAATTTATCCTTATTTTAATTCCGCCACATCAGCAATCCGTTAGGGGACTAACGGAGTATAACGTCGGAGTGACCAAGTCTTTACACATCGAAAATGTAGAGGACTACTAATTGGCAATTTTCAAAAGTGGTGACTAACTCTGTACAAACGCCAAACAAAAGTGACCCCTGCAGTAGTTTACCCTTAACATAAAATCCAACATCCAAAAATAAATTACAACATAAAATATAAAATCATAGGCATAAAAATATCCAACAAGGTGCATAAAATGCCTAAAAGTAAAAGTCGAAATCTTAAGCAACTGGTGTATCATGAGGCGATGATGGTGGGAAAAGATGACCACGAACATCGTGCATATCATGCTCTAGAGATGTCACACGTCTGTCTAAGCTACAAAGCAAGCCGATAGCCTCCTCATGAGAGTTACGAAGAAAGGCATCAATGTTGTCAAAGCGAGTAACCATAGCCACATACATAGATTCCATGGTCATGGGAGTTGGTGCATCCTCATCTATCGGATCCATAAGAACCTCCTCGTCGACCTTATCAATGAACCCAACTGGTAGACCCAAGATGCCACAAAGCTTTGTGGCAAGATTTGATGTCAATCTTGTTCTTATTCTTCACTTGAGGGTCAAGAGAGGTATCAATGTTGAGCATCCTAAAGATGTGGCTAAAGACACAACCAAAGTAAAGAGAAAAGGTAGTGGGGTTTGAGATGACTTTCACAAGGTTGAGAAAGATGATTGTAACAATGTCAGGCCGAGTCCTATCCACCAATAGTCGATAACGCTTATACTAGCGGCATTTTCCACCTGAAGGACAAAAAAAAAAGTAGTGAGGAGCTGAAAGTGTAACCCCCTCGACCTGGCCTAGCCGCCAGACCGCATCGAACATGTTACACGGGGAAAACCGAAGCGAAACCCATTAAGGCTTCACTCCGATTAACAACCCTAGAAAATTTCTTTTAAATATTATCTTGTCTAGATGTTTAATTATATCCTATGTGAGAGGACACGCAGCGGAAAAACACACATGGATACAAAACTCGCAAAACAGAAAATTTAAACAACCCTTTTTAATTTTTAGAACATGCCGTATCGATACGCTAGAAGACCGTATCGATACGCCTAGACTTGGTCAACATCCCAAAGTCAACCTAGGGAGACCGTATCAATACGCTAGAAGACTGTATCGATACGCTCTCAACAGTTAACTTCTCAAGGTCAAACTACAAGACCGTAGCGATACCCTCAGGACCCGTACCGATACGCCAAAATCTCGTCAATTTCTAATATTTCCATAGAGCTTTTGGCATATCGATACACCCCCGCGTATCGGTACGCATAGCCTAAAACAAGGTTCAAAGCAGAGGACTGTATCGATACAGCCCTTGAGCGTATCGATACGCCCTGCACTGCAAACCTTATTTTAGCATCTAAAAGCACAAGGACTCAAATCTAGAGGCATTTAACGACTAGTCAAGCAATATACCAGCACTCATACAATATAAATCATCCATTGATAAATACACGAAGCAATTTAAACATTCAACGAAGCAACATTCATCATGATAAGATCCTTAGATAAAACATGCATACAAGGCATTCACCCACATAGCCAAAAGTTAAACTAAAACATACTTCAACATGGCATAAAGCAATACAAGCCCAAAATGACTAAACATACTTGTCTAAGCAAAAGAACATGCCATCAACATCACAAAACACAAGGTCCTATCCCATTGCTTAAATACTAGTTATCAAAGTCTAAACCATACTTGAGCAAATTAAATTCCCTTGGATCCTCCCTTGTTCCCCGAGCTGCTCCGAAGGTCTAAGGGTCTGCATTGTTGGAAAAGAGAACGTAAGCGTTTAAGCTCAGTGAGCGGTGCTAAAAAGGTAGCTACAATAATGCAGTTTTAAAAACATAGTTTGCTTGAAAACCAAAACTGTTTCCAAATCATTTCCACATGTTTGAACACACAATGTCATGCTTTTACCTTCACGTGCATTTACCGAATGTAACCACAAGCCATAGGCTTACCATATTGTCACGGGGTCAGAGTCTTGACGCAGTGACATCTCCCCGTGCGGCACCTCAGGGCTCCCACAAGCCCGAGGCTCAGCCTATTTAATCTCCAATGCTTACTGGTTTCGCCCTCCCATGGGCTCATCAGGGAAGCGGGGATAACTCCCGACCAGTGTGGTGCTTAACCAGCACATCCATCCGAGGACTGGACGACTGTACGACACGTACTACACCCTTATTGCTATCCCACATCCTCTATTAAGCACAACCAGCAAACATCTCGTCAAGGTCTCGCCTATCACGCGAACAGAACGTGACAATCTCCCCCACTCAATTCATGCACGCCCTCGTGCATGGGGAGAAAACTCTTTTCCTCTTCTATGAGGAATTAGCCCAGATCTCATGTGCAATTCCCTGCCTGCTCGCCCTCTTCACTGAGGCTCCGTCACATGCGGCTACGAGTGCTTGGCGAACTTTCGATGCGGCTTCCTGCCTACCCGTCCTCGTCTCAATCTCTTTATAGAGGACTCACTCGCGAACACCCCCTCTCATTAGGGTGCGAGGCACATGCTCGTCCACTTGACTCGCTACGCAGCACAAGGAGCGCTTGGTAAACTCACATCTAGCACACAGACTGGCTCTGTTACCATCTGTCACGGGTTTAGAGTCTTGACGCAGGGGTATCTCCCCGTGCGGCACCTCGGGGCTCCCACACGCCCGAGGCTCAGCCTATTTCATCTCCGATGCTTACTGGTTTCGCCCTCCCATGGGCTCATGAGGGAAGCGGGGACAGCTCCCGACCAGTGTGGTGCCTAACCAGCACGCCCATCCGAGGGCTGGACGGCACGTACTACACCCTTATTGCTATCCCGCATCCTGTATTAAGCACAACCAGCAAGCATCTCGTCACGGTCTCGCCTATCACGCGAATGGACCGTGACAATATGCTCATTCTCATAACACAAGCATAGTAAACCACAATGCATAACTATAAGCATAAATATAAGGAATCAACAACATGCTTAACATGAGAATTAAAGCATTCAAGGGTATATTGACATTCAATGTTTTACTCGGATATACAGATAGCTTTCTCAAACCCACTAGACACTTCTGGTGGAATCTCATATCACCATACTCACTCGTCTAGTAAAAACATAATTTCAGGTGGAATCTCACATCATTGTACCCCTCCTTAGTGGAATCTAACATCACTAAGGCCACACACAAATTTTACCTCGAGTGCACTCTAACCTATTGATCGATCAATTATATCCGGTAACAACCAACACATGTCAATATACTCAAACACAACCGCAAGCATTACCGATGCTTGGACCACTTACCAAGTCCAATTTCCATGCAATGCATGTACTCACAATGCAAGTATAACACAAGTATCACATTTCAACATGCATAACAAATGAAATTCAACACATAACAACATATCATGTTCATCTCGCATTCAAGAAATCGTAAAACACAATTTAATTGCATACACCTTTAAAACTTACTCTCGAGCTTGGATTGGCCTTTCAAGCTCAATACAAGCTCCCAAAACACTCCCTTAACCACGTTAAGGCTTTTAAAATCAATGCACTCACCGATGAAACCCAACACAAGCCGAAAATGTCGATCAAGCCTCCAAGTTCCCCGGAATTGATTTCGAAGCTTCTCCAACGTTTTCCCTTGATTCTAATCAACCAAAAACAGTGCATTACACATCAAAACATCCACAAAATCACTGCCACAAATCAGATTACAACCCAATACAAATTTCACTACATTTCCAAACCAAGAACTAACCCAAACTCTTCATTTTCGGACTTGGACACAACTCAACAGTTACTCATCAATTTCATCATCCAAATCATCACTAAACATGTCCAAAACAGCCCCAAGCGTAACAATACCATCAGCCCAACTTTCCTCTCACATAACAACCTAAAAACTCAAGATTTTCACTTCTAAACTCACCCACTAATACCCATTTCGAGATTTCATTACAACTTCACCATTTTAACATATGTTAAGCTTAAAAGCAAGTTTATAACATATATGAACTTTAAAAATTAAGAACTCAACGAAAAACCAAAAAAAGTTTACATCCTTAATTAAAACTTTGAACACTTGAAACAACTCAAAATGAGTTTTATGGAAATTTAAGACCATGAAAATGTTGAGGGTGAAGAGGAGAAGTCAAAAACGTTATTACCTTGATAAAATCTCTTGAAATCATTGAGGAAGATGATGGAATAGTAGAAAGGGGGTTTTGGGAGGTTTTAGAACGCGAAAACAACTTTGTGAAGAAGATGACTTTCAAAAATCCCTCTTTTCCTTTTTCTTTTACTGAATATTCCCTTTTTTACCCCTTCAACCTTTTTAAAACCCCTTTTTGGTGTATTAAAAATAGTTTGTTTCCAATTTAATTTTAATTGAGCCGGTTTAATAAACTCGATATCTCCCGGCCCTAAACTCAGGGCGTTACAACTCTCCCCCACTTAAGGAATTTTGTCCCTGAAATTTACCTGGTGGAAAGAGATGCGGAAACTGATTTCTCATGTCATCCTTCCTCTCCCAAGTGGCTTCTTCCACCCCTCGGTGACGACACTTAACCTTAACCAACTAAATGGTTCTTCCCTGCAACACTTGGCTGTCCGAGGCCAAAATCTCAACTGGTTCTTCATCGTAGGTCAAATCCAGATTCAATTCTATCTCCTCAACTGACATAACATGTGACAGATCTGATCTATACCTCTAGAGCATCAAGACATGAAACACATCATGAATCTTCTCTAGTTCGGCTGGCAATCTCAATCTATAGGCAACGAGACCAACTCTCTCAACTATCTCATATGGACCGATGAACCTCGGGCTCAACTTGCCTTTTCTACCAAACTTCATCACCTTCTTCCAAGGTGAGACTTTTAAGAACACTTTGTCGCCCACGACATACTCTATTTCTCTTCTTTTCAAATCTACATAAGATTTCTGTCTATTCGAAGTTGCCTTCAAACGGTCACAAATCAACTGTACTTTCTTGGTAGTACCCTTAAGCATATCAGGCAAAGGTATCAACTCCTGTCCCGCTTCGGCCCAACAAACAAGTGTTCTACATTTTCTACCATACAAAGCTTCATAAGGTGCCATCTGAATGCTCCCTTGATAACTGTTATTATACGCAAACTCTACTAACGGTAGATGCTTCTCCCACGAACCCTAAAATTCTATAATGCAACATCTCAACATATCTTCCAACACTTGTATGACTCTCTCCGACTGACCATCGATCTGAAGATAATATGAAGTACTGAAATTCAGTTGAGTACCCAAAGCACTATACAAACTCTCCCAAAATCTAGCTGTGAACCTCGGATCTCTATCTGACACTATAGATTTCGGTACACCATACAATCTCACTATCTCACTGATATACAAATCGGCCAACTTGTCTAGAGTATAAGTGGTGTGAACGGCCAAAAATTGCGCATACTTTGTAAGACGATCACCTATTACCCAAACCAAATTCTTCTTAGAAGGTGTCAACAGCAAACCCGATACGAAATCCATGGAGATTCTCTCCCACTTCCACTCAGGAATTCTCAACGGTTGTAACAAACCTGAAGGAAACTGGTGCTCGGCTTTAACTCGCTGACAAACCATGCACTTACTCACAAACTCGGCAACATCTTTCTTCAACCCAACCCAAAAATACTCATTCTTCAATTCACGATACATTTTCGTGCTTCTCGGGTGTATAGCAAATGGACTATTGTGAGCCTCAGTTAGGATGGTGCATCTCAAGTCTACATCTTCCGCAACAACTACCCTATTCTTGAAACACAAAACTTTATCACTACTAAAACAAAAATCTGTCGGTTTACCCTCCGCTATGTCTTGTACATGAGATGCTAATGATCTATCTTGCAATTGTTTTTCTCTAACCAACTGAAGCAAAGAAGGTTTAACTTGCAACTCGGCCACTAAACCACCATCTTGAGACAAATTCAATCTAGCAAACATAACTCGTAACTCCACTGCTACCTTTCTACTCAAAGCACCGACCACTACATTGGCTTTACCCGGATGGTACTCAATCATGAGATCGTAGTCTTTAAGCAACTCTAGCCACCTACGTTGTCTAAGATTCAACTCTCTTTGGGTCATTATATGCTTCAGACTCTTGTGATCCGTATACACTGTACATTTCTCACCATACAAGTAATATCTTCAAACTTTCAAAGCGAAGACCACTGCAACCAATTCTATATCATGCGTAGGGTAATTACGCTCATGAGTCTTCAACTGTCTAGACGCATAGGCCACTATTCTTCCCTCTTGCATAAGCACACAACCCAAGCCAACATACGACGCATCACTGAAGACTACAAACTCTTTCCCTGACAAGGGCTGGACTAAAACAGGAGCTTCGGTTAAGGCTTCTTTCAATTTCTCAAATGCTTGATGTCTTGCATTAGTCCACTCAAACCGAACATCCTTATGTAGCAATTTAGTCAAAGGAGTTGCAACCTTTGAGAAACCCTCAACAAATCGTCTATAGTAACCAGCCAAACATAAGAAACTACGAGCTTCGGTCACTGTCTTTGGTGGTTTGCAATTCACAACTGCCTCAACTTTCTTAGGATCCACTCGGATTCCCTCGGCTGATACAATATGGCCTAAGAAAACTACTTCCCTAATCCAAAATTCACATTTGCTTAACTTGGCATACAACTGATTGTCTAACAATATCTGCAACACCAAACACAAATGCCGATCATGATCTTCATCGGTACGAGAGTACACTAGAATATCATCGATGAACACTACTACAAACTGATCTAAGTACTCATGAAATACTCTATTCATCATGTCCATAAAATCTGCCGATGCATTAGTCAAACAAAAGGGCATCACTAAGAATTCGTAGTGCTCATAACGAGTGCGGAAAGCTGTTTTCGGCACATCTTGATCTCTTACCTTCAACTGATAATAACCGGATCTCAAATCTATCTTCGAGAACACTGAAGCACCTCTCAACTGATCAAACAAGTCATCAATTCTCACCAACATATATTTTTTCTTCACTGTCAACTTATTCAACTGTTGGTAATCGATACACATTCTCAAACTACCATCTTTCTTTTTCACAAACAACACCGGTGCACCCCAAGGTGAAGTACTCGGACGGATGAACCCTTGGTCTATCAATTCCTGAAACTGTATCTTCAACTCTTTCATTTCTTTAGGAGCCATTTGGTATGGTGCAATCGATACTGGAGCTGAATCTGAATAAGTCTCAATAACAAACTCTACATCTCTATCTGGAGGCAAACCATGCAATTCTTATGGGAACACACTCGTAAAGTCACAAACTGTCCTAATGTCTCGCGGTCGTGCCTCATCCATATTCAGATTCATAACATAGGCTAGGTACGCCTGACAACCCACATCAAACAACTTCTCAGCCTCTAAGGCTGAAACTACATTGGACAAGAACTTAACGTTCTCGCCCACTATCACTACCTCGTGATCCTCTGAAAGTCTCAAGGACACCCGCTTTGTCTCAAAATATACTCTAGCCCTATGCTCTATAAGCCAGTCCATGCCTAATATTGCACCAAAACCATAAAACGGCAATTCCATCATATCCACGGGAAAAACATGACCCTAAACCATCAAAGTACATCTTTTATACATCTTTTTGACCACAACTGTCTCATCAAAAGAACTAGTGACATTCATACCCACATCTAATATCTCAACCGGAATATCTAACAATCTTGCATGATCACTCAATATGTACGAATACGTAGAACCGGAATCAATCAAGGAAAGCAAAGTCAAAGACTGTAACGAGAAATTACCTGCAATCACATATGTGTCATTCCTGTTCTCGCGGTGTGCATACACTCTAGCTGCCCATCTCTCTTGGGCTGAACCACTACAACATGAGCCACATTCCTCTGACCGTCATTTCTAGGCTGAAAGTTACCTCGACTGCGCCCACGACCTCTTTGATTGTCGACAACTCGTGCAGGAGCTTGTCCATCCCTAGACGGATGTGGAAAATCGCGCTTCAAGTGCGCCCTAGACCCGTAGTTCCAAAAAGAGCCATAAGTTCCCCAACACTCACCGTAATGACGTCTACCACACTTGTTGCACTCGGGAGTATGATTCTTAGTCCCTTGGCCGTGATGGCCTCTCCCCGGATTACCACCTCCGCATCTATAATCATGATGAGGTTTCCTATCCTTGTGCCTCTTGGCACGATCTATGTCCCAATCAGCATTCCTCTTTCCGGAACTAGATCCACCCTTGCGATTCGCAAGTCCCAAAGACTACTCGATGTCCTTGGCCGTAGCGACCAACACATCAAAATCAGTATAGTCGGAAGCCAACATGTAGGTCTTCACATCCTGAACCAACCCATAACGGAAACGCTCACATCATTCCGCCTCAGTGGAAACTAACTTAGAAGCATACTGACTCAGACGTACAAACTGCACCTCATAGTCGGACACAGTCTGACTACTCTAAACTAGAGCCATGAACTCTTTCTTCTTCTCGTCTAGATATCGAGGACCTAAGTACTTCTTAAGGAAAGCATTTTTGAAGAACTCCCAAGTAACCCCGGCCTCGGGCATACCCCTAGTGATAGTAGTCCACCAAGTGTAGGCATCTCTCTAAAGCAAAGAGACAATGCAACCCAACTTATGTGCCTCAGAGCACTCCATCTGACTCAAAATACGAACCATGCTCTCAAACTGTAAAACCAATAAATTGATTTTGATATAACAAAGATTTAAGGACTAAATTGAAAAATGGAATATGAATTTTTAAGTCCTCAAAACCTCTCTATGTATTTAAAGAATAATGTTTAAGTCAAAATGTCAACTTGTCAAATGTTTTCTAAGTGTTTACCAAGCCAAAATAGTGATTTTCGAGTCACCGTTTAGGAACGGCCTTTGGGCGGTCCGGAACAGTTTGAAACTGTTAACCTCTATTTCGAAACGGGTTTCGAAACGGATGAAGAACATCGAAATGGTTTGACACGTTTCGATACGGTAGTATCGAAACGATTTCAAACGTTTCGAAACGGAATTCAAACTTGGTTTTAAAATATGATCGTTGAAGTTTTATAACTGAATTGAAAATTGTCGTTAAGGCGTATCGAAACGCTCCCAAGGCGTTTCGAATACAGGCTTTGACAGTGGCAAAATGTTTTGAAACGGGCTCTTAGCGTATCAAAACGATCGTGCCCGTTTCGATACGGTCTATTTATTACACCTCAACGGCTCTTTCTATTTTGGTCTGTTTTGAAACAGGGCAGGGTGTTTCAGAATGAGTAGTTGCAAATTGCATTTATGGAGGGAAGATAACATCCCAACGGCTATATTGATGAATGCAACAACCTCAACGACTAGAATTCAATGAGAAGGTATAAAAGGGACCTCTAAAAGCTCCAGCAACAACAATTGATCTCCAAAGTACTATCCAAACATCAAAGCCAAGCATTTTGTGCAAAAATCTCATTATTTCTTGCAAACCCCAATTATGAAATTGTAATTTCCATTCTTATCTATTCTATTGGGTAGAGTGCTTGTAAAAGGGCTACATTTTGTATTGAGAGATACTTGTTTTAGCCTTTATCTTCTTTGTATTTCTTGAGTGAGGATTGGGTCAAATTTTGGGTAGAAAATTTGACTGTATTGTAAAGGTTACCTCTTTAGCCTAGAGAAGGGGAAGAACAATTAGTGGATTGTTGGAAAATCCTTAGTGAAGCTAAGGTAGTGGATGTAGAGTTCGATTGGAACTTGAACCACTCTAAGTCCTCTTGTCTATTTTTTTTAATTTTCCATTCCACCACCAAAAGTTCTAAAAATCCAATTCACCCCCTCTTGGCTTATATTGTTTCATTGATCCACTCAACAATTGGTATCAGAGCCTACCCCTTTGAAGGATTAAGAACCACAAGAGGAGTTCCTAGGAAGAGTGTGATCAACCACAAAGCAATTCATGGCTTTTACCTCCGGGTCAAACATGTACGAGTCTCAATCAATGTTGCGTGTAAAATAGTCTATCGCAATTATAGTGCAAGTATACACGACGCAAGTAGTAAAGTGATATGAAGTATCGGATATCGTCTCCACAGGGATTGGGCTAATGACTTCACCTTGTTTCACTGCACGAAGTAGAAGAAATAGTTGAGAGAATTGTCACGAAAATAATAAGGAAAACGCAAATAAAAGAAGTAAGATATCAAGATAGAGAGAATGGGCTGGTATTGAGTTGCTCGGTAGTGCAGGTATTGAATTGCTTAGGATCTCCAGTTCTGTCGTCGCTCCCGTCGCCGACAGCACCTGTCGCGGCGTCTGTCCGTTAGTTGTCGCGGCAGCAGACACTAACTCAGTACTTCAAGCTTGGCAAGAATCCCAGATTTGCCTTGCCCTATCCCTAGGCACAAGTCTGTCGATGAACACGTCTTTGATAATACCTCCCGGCGTGAATCGAAGGATGAACACCGATGTGTATGAATTCTTCCTTAGCCACTTAACCTCGCCTTATCCCTAAGCACGAGATGGTTCAACTATAAACTAGAGAACGCGCTTTTACCTCTTTCGTATACTTAACTCTCCCGATGCTAAGTAAATAGATAACCTCACAATGCTCTCCCGATGCTCTTGCAAGATATTAAAACCAAGATAAAAGAACTTGAAGTTTATTTTATTGAACTTGAAAAATCCTAAAACAAAGCAACCCTTGCAACTACTTTACAAAACAACCCGTAGCCCTAGGGGGAATTTAGAACATGTCGGTGACGGGTGGACGGCAGGGGTTTGGTTTCGGTTATGGGGTAATCGGTTGTGCCCTAGGTTTAATCTATGCCCTTTATATAAGCTTTGGGCTCAAGTTATCTAAGGTAACAATGATTACAACTTTAATTAAAAGTAAGATTCTAATAAAGACTAAATCTCTAAAGTCTCCTACTTTCCAGCCGCATCCTTGCTTTTAGGGATTTCCTCTCCTTTGAGCTTTGGCTTGACATATCTTTTGATCCGGGGCTTGGAAAAATATTTGGCTTTCACACGGCAGACGAGCGGATTTTTCTCTATCTATCGAGGTCCACTTCACTTTTCCTCTTCATAAATCTGCTGTCACCATGCTGTCACGACAGGTCCATGACAAGTTCGTCTTCTTCAGCTGCTTGTCCAGTTCAGCTCTCCTGCTTATCTGCCCTGCGCCTGTCTTCGACATCTACTGTGACAGATACCTGCAAAAATAGCCATCTTTTAGTAGAATCCGTGCCTTTTATATAATTGTGATGTTTTATTGAAAGCTAACCTAAATGCAATGCAATGATGCTTGAATGCAGCAGAAATATGGGTTAAAAAAGGTGTAAATAATAGAACTTTTACACACTCAACAATCAACCACCAAACCGCCTTTCTTCAATGGTGATAACTACCCCTTTTGGAAGAACCGAATGTGTCTCTTCATTAAATCCAACAATTATCTAGTTTGGGATGCCATTGAAGATGGCCCCTCTATTCCGATGAAGAGAGACGACGAAGGAAGATTAGTGCCAAAGAAGATTCAAATCAATGATAAAGCTCTTCACATGTTGTTTTGCTCTTTCGTTCCCGACATCTACTCAAAAGTTTCCTCCATCGAAAGTGCTAAGGAAGTGTGGGATACACTTGAGACTACTTATGAAGGTACAAGTGATGTGAAGGAGACAAAGATTGGAATTCTCAATCTTAGCTATGAGAATTTCAAAATGGAGCCCGGCGGAACTATGTCAAAGATGTTCGATCGTTTCTCAACAATCGTCAACGGGCTAAAGGGTTTTGGAGAGATAATCCCGGAAGACAAACTAGTCCAGAAGCTACTCTACTCACTTCCCGAGTCTTGGGATGGGAAGAGAACCGCCATCATTGAGGCCAAAAATTTGAAGACACTCAAGCTTGATGAGCTAGTGGGTTCTCTCCTAACTCATGAGATAATGAAGCAAGGAAAGGAAGATGAAAGGAAGAAGGAAGAGAGAAGAGTGGAGAAGCTAGAGGTAGATAAGAAGAAGAATATAGGAGTGGCTCTCAAACCTTCTCTACATGAGGAGAGCACTTCTAGTGAGGAAGAAGACCTAGAAGAATTGGCTATGATAGCCAAAAGGTTCTCACGGTTTATGAGGTCCAACCGAGGAAGGAAGATTCAAAGAAAAATAGACTTCAAAACCAAAAACAAAGAAGAAGAGAAGGATCAAATCATTTGCTTTGAGTGCAAAAAAATCGGGTCATATTCATTCGGAGTGCCCTCAACTCAAGAAGAAGAGCTTTGAGAAGAAGAAGAAGCTCAAAGCCAAGCTTGCTACTTGGAGTGATGAGGAGTCATCCGAGGATGAGGAACACGAAGTGGCCAACCTTTGCCTCATGGCTCTTGAGGACAATTCCTCCATGGTAACCTCTAACTCATCATCTTTTGATTTTACATTCGATGAATTGCATGATGCTTATGATGAGTTACAAGAGGTATATGATGAGTTAGTTGAGAAGTATAAAGAGTCGGTCATAAGAAATAAAAAGATTATTTCGGAATTAAATGCTAAAAATGACTCACTTTATCAAGCTAACTTAAAATTTGAGAAAAAGATCATAGGTTTGCAAGATGAACTTAAATTCTTTCAAGATGAAAATGTAAACTTAAACAATCTTATTTCTCAATGCAATAGTGAACACCAAAAGGTGTTAGATAAGCTTAACAAGCTCAAGGTGTCTTTCAAAAATGTTGGTAATGTGAAAAATGAGATAGGTGAATCCTCTAGAACTAACCAACCTAAGAGAAAGACATATAACTACAAACAAAGTGGCTTCCATAGGCAAATAGAACTAAGAAAATTAGAAGTATATGGGTTCCTAAGGAACTCGTCAAGTCTAATAATGTTATTGCTATGTCACCTTAGATTCCTAAGGGAACCAAGATCTTGGAAGCTAACACTCGTGGACCCAAAATGATTTGGGTACCAAAAGTCAAAGCTTAATATCTTTGTTTGTAGGGGGAGCATTGCTACAAGGCCAAATCACAAAGTCAAAACTCATGGAACCTTGATAGAGGATGCTCGAGTCACATGACCGGAGACAAGAGTCGATTCATAGACTTAAAGCCAAAAAGTGGAGTAGTGACATTTGGTGACAACTCCAAAGGCCACATTAAAGGTATTGGATCCATAGGTAATCACTCTACTATTCTCATTAAAAATGTTTTATATATCGATGGTCTAAAACATAATTTATTGAGCATTAGTCAATTGTGTGACAAAGGGTTTAATGTCTTATTTGATAAAAATGGGTACAAAATTGTTGACATTAAATCAAATAATATAATGCTCATTGGTCATCGCATAGATAATATATACATGGTGCATTTAGATGACATACATACATCCCATGCATGTTTTGTTGCACAAAATGAAAATGATGCATGGCTATGGCATAGGAAACTAGGACATGCTAGCATTATTGTTTTAGAGAAATTAGTTTCCCTAAATCTAGTTAGAGGTTTGCCCAAAATAAAGTTCTCAAATGACAAAATTTGTGACGCATGCTCTAAGGGTAAACAACATAGATCATCCTTTAAATCCATTAATGATGTTTCTACGAGTAGATGTTTACAACTAATTCACATGGATTTATTTGGGCCTATTAGAACTATGAGCTTGGGTGGTAAATTGTATGCACTTGTACTTGTTGATGACTATTCTAGATTTACTTGGGTTCTATTCTTAAGTACTAAAGATGAGGCTTTAGAAAAATTCATCACGTTTTCAAAATTAACTCAAAATGATCTTAAACTTAAGATTTCTCATATTAAAAGTGATCATAGAACCGAATTTCAAAATCTAGGTTTTGAAGAGTTTTTAAATGAAAATGGTATTAGCCACAATTTTTCGGCTCCTCGAACTCCTCAACAAAATGGGGTAGTTGACAGGAAAAATAGGACTTTACAAGAAATAGCTAGAATCATGCTTTGTGAAAACAATTTACCTAAATATATTTGGACGGAAGCCATAAACACTGCTTGCTACATTGTAAATCGAGTAATGATTAGGCCATTTTTAAAGAAAACACCATATGAGATTTTAAAATCTAAAAAGCCTAACATTAGCTATTTTCATCCATTTGGTTGCAAGTGTTTTGTTTTGAATAATGGAAAAGATAACTGAGGTAAATTTGATGCCAAAAGTGATGAAGCTATTTTCTTAGGTTATTCCTTAAACTCTAAAGCCTATCGTGTATTTAATAAGAGAACTCTAGTAGTAGAAGAGTCTATTCATGTTGTATTTGATGATAACCTCCTTCCGAGGAAAGATTCTTGTGATTATGATGATGTAAGAATCTTTGATGCCTTTGATGGAGGACAAAATTCAAAGGATGATGAGATTCCAACGAAACAAGATGATACACAAGATCCACCTCTTGAAGCCTTGAAGGACTTGGCTCTTGAGGAAAATAAAGTGAGCTACCCAAGCGAGTACAACTATGTCAAAGGTTGTGAAATATTGGGTGATCCATCCAAGGGGGTAACTACTAGATCTTCTCTTAAATTCATGAATCATGTTGCTTTTATCTCATGCATAGAGCCTAAGAACATTAAAGAAGCATTAAAAGATGACTTTTGGATTATGGCTATGCAAGAAGAGTTAAATCAATTTGAGAGAAGTAATGTATGGACATTAGTTGAAAGGCCTAGTAATCAATCTACTATAGGAACTAAATGGGTATTTAGGAATAAACTAGATGAAAGTGGTAACATTGTGAGAAATAAAGCTAGATTAGTTGCTCAAGGTTACACTCAAGAAGAGGGAATTGATTTTGATGAAACCTATGCACTCGTAGCTAGAATGGAAGCCATTAGGATGTTGCTTGCATATGCATGTTACCATGATTTCAAGCTTTTTCAAATGGATGTTAAAAGCGCATTTTTAAATTGTTTTATTAATGAGGAAGTGTATGTGAAACAACCACCGGGTTTTGAAGATTCAAAATTTCCAAATCATGTTTTCAAACTAACCAAAGCACTTTATTGTTTAAAACAAGCTCCTAGAGCTTGGTATGAAAGACTTTCAAACTTTTTGATTAAAAAAGGTTTTGAAAAAGGTAAGGTGGACACTACACTTTTCATAAAAAGGTATAAAATGACATCTTAGTAATACAAATATATGTTGATGATATTGTTTTTGGATCTACTAATGAGTGTCGTTGCAAAGAGTTTGCTAAGTTAATGCAAGATGAATTCGAGATGAACATGATGGGGGAACTCTCATTCTTTTTGGGACTCCAAATCAAGCAAAGGAAGGATGGCACCTTCATCAATCAAGCTAAGTACATCAAGAATATGCTCAAGAAGTTTAGCTTGGAGAATGCAAAGCCTCAAGCCACACCAATGAGCTAATCTACAAAGCTTGACAAAGATGAAGGAGGTAAGTGTGTTGACTCCAAGCTTTATCGCTCTATGATTGGATCTTTTCTTTACCTTACCACAAGTAGACCAGATATATTGTTTAGTGTTTGCTTGTGTGCTAGGTTTCAAGCTAGTCCTAAAGAGTCTCACCTTATAGCCGTTAAAATAATCTTTAGGTACCTTAGAGATACTCCTTGTCTAGGTCTTTGGTACCCTAGAGACTCAACCTTCATGCTTATTCGGATGCGGATTATGGGGGGTGTAAAATCGACAGAAAGAGTACTTCAGGAACATGTCAATTCTTAGGTAGTATGCTCATATCTTGGTTCTCTAAGAAACAAAATAATGTAGTTCTATCTACCACCGAAGCCGAGTACATATCCTTAGGGAGTTGTTGTGCTCAAGTCCTTTGGATGAAGCAACAACTCTTAGATTATGGTATTAAAGTTGAAACCACACCCCTTAAGTGTGATAACACTAGTGCAATATGCTTAACTAAAAATCTCATCCAACACTCTAGAACCAAACATATAGAAATAAGGCATCATTTCATTAGAGATCATGTCCTCAAGGAAGATGTTGCTATAGAGTTCGTTGACACCTTAAACCAAATAGCAGACATTTTTACAAAGCCTTTGGATAAGCAGCGTTTTTTGTCCCTTAGGAGAAAGTTAGGTCTAACTAGCCTATCTTGACCTTTTAGGACCTTTTTGTGCTTAAATTGATTGATTTCTTGAAAAATGTCATGCTTATGTGTTTCTACTCCTAATTTCATCTATGATAATAGTTAGGGGGAGTATGTTTTTGTTTATACATGTCTTTCCTGCTCATTCATGTCATTTATGCATATAGGACTTCACGAAATTCATTTTTCTGCAATATTAGAGCCTCATCTGCACCTCCAGGTCTAGTGTATCGAAACGGGTCCAACTGTTTTGATACGGGTGCCTTAAAAGAGTGATCTATGACTAGGGTGTTTCGAAATGCCTTAAAAGGGTTTCGAAACGATTTGCCTCTACCAAGAAGTGTATCGAAACGAGTTCCGATACGAGTCAACTCGTGGTATTCGATACAGTCAAAGTCATATCAGAATGGTCAACTAGACTCAAAACGTCAGTTAATGTTTCGGTACCCACATTTCGGAACGATCGTGCCTGTTCCGAAACGGGTATGCAGACAACTTTAAAAGGGGTCTTTAATGATAAATTCACTTTTCATTAAAACTCTTCAAAAACCCTAAAAACCCTAACCTGATTTTCCCTATAAAGCCCTCTAAACCTCATTGTTTTTCATCAAATCTTGAGAGCTTTTACACACAAACTCAAGTCTAAGCAAGCCTCAACAACATTGTGCAAAATTTTCCATTCATTCATCCATAATCCTCATCTAAGGTATATTTTCTTCAATTTTCTTTTTCCTTTGATTTTATTCGAATTTTAGGTTAGAAAATTTTAATTTTGTATAGATTATATGTTTTGCATCTTGGGTTTTTCAAAACTTGTAAAAAAAATTCAAAATCTTAAAATTTTTGGTTCGAATATATTTTTTTACTCATATTTTTTTCAGTTTTTCAAAAGTTGTTTTCTCTTAAATTTTTTAAGTCTTTTTAAACCTAAATGGGATTTGTCATTGGATTGAATTAAGGATGTTCATGCATACACTCCAATTTTTAAAATTGCTTGCTTTATGTTTTTAGGAATTTTCAATGGAAAACACTAACAAGAAACGTAAGACGGGTTAATCGAGTGAAGTTTCAGGTCAATCCAATGTCTGTTCTAATCTCACCCAACTTTTTCTCAAAAGTCTTTGGACTCCAGAGATGAAGGATCATTTCTCATACGTCAAGGATATTGTCGTTCGTCGAGAACGTGTTGTTGATGTCCCATTCCTTGATTCCGAGCGTTTCGCTTTCCGCTATCTAGAGCGTTTGCAAGAATGGAACTTCATGGGTTTCTTGAACATACCGGATATTATCTACAAGCACATGGTTCTCATTTCCTACTCATATGCCCAGCTCGTTGATAATGAAGATCACACCGAGGTCATTGGCATTGAGTCATATCTCTTGGGGAAGAAGTTCGTTATCAACATATTCTTTTTAGAGAATGCTTTTGAGCTTAAGAACGAAGGCATTGAGGATGAGACCCACTTTGGTGCTCGCACTGGTTTCGTGCTTTCTTTGGATGCTCATGACCGTTTCCTTCACTTGATGATTTCATGGTTTATCCGCCCTTCCGGAGGTAAATTCTCTCATATTCGTCAAGTTGATTATTTTTTGCTAGAGTGCTTTCGCCGAGGAGAACGACCAAAACTTGTCAAGATTATGTTCGCTGAAATGGTCAATAATGTGAAGCTTCGTGAAACCGATGCTCTTAAATCCTTCACTTATGGGATTGTTTTGAGCTATATTTTTAGCATGCTCAACTTTAATTGCTCATATGATTCTCCGGAACCCCGTAAGAACAAGATTGGTGAATCTTCTCTCCATAAGTCCGGGTTCCACTACACTCTTGGCCGATGGGAACAAGTTGATAGGCAAGCCCCTCCACCTCAAGTTGAGCCACCACCTAAAGCTCTGGGTCTTAACAATGAAGCTCTTATGGCTTTCCTCACCGAGCGGTTCAACACGATGGAGTTGGGTCTTGGTGCTATCAATACTCGTTTTCAATCCGTGGAGGATCGTCTCACCGCCCTTGAGAATCAACATCAATCGATAGACTTGTCATTCTCTACCTTCTATGGTCAATGGATGACCTTTCTTCGCTCTCAAGCTAAGAACGACGATGATTCTTCGGACGTTGATGGTGACGATGACGATGCTTAGGGTTTTTATTGCATCGCATATTAGATTATCTACTTAGGACTAAGTTTGCAACTCTATTTTATTTATGTTTTGTGAACCTATGCTTTGATTGTTTTGTTTGGGATTGAGCTTTAATATCTATTACTTTAAGTTTTATGTTTGGATATTTGAATTATATGAATCTATATTATATTGTTTATTGCTTTTAACATTGTCTCTTCTCTGCGAGCCTTGTTTATTATTCTTTTTTATCTAACAAAAGGGGGAGAAGTAATATAAGAGCCAAAAAAAATTAAGTCGGTTTTGAGTTTTAAAACTTGAATTTTAAATCTTTTCAAACTTCAAAAACCCATCTTAAATTAAGGGGGAGTTAGAACGTCTTCAAAAATTCAAAACTCTTAAAAATTCTAACTTGGTTTTGTTATATCAAAAAGGGGAAGATTGTGAAACCAATAAATTTATTTTGATATAACAAAGATTTAAGGACTAAATTGAAAAATGGAATATGAATTTTTAAGTCCTCAAAACCTCTCTATGCATTTAAAGAAAAATGTTTAAGTCAAAACATCAACTTGTCAAATGTTTTCTAAGTGTTTATCAAGCAAAAACAATGATTTTCGAGTCACCGTTTCGGAACGGCCTTTGGATGTTTCGAAACATTTTGAAACTGTTAACCTCTGTTTCAGAATGGGTTTCGAAACAAATAAAGAACATCGGAACGGTTTGACCCGTTTCGATAAGGTAGTATCGAAACGACTTCAAACGTTTCGAAACGAAATTCAAACTTGGTTTTAAAATATGACCGTTGAAGTTTTATAACTGAATTTAAAGCTGTCGTTAAGGCGTATTGAAACGCTTCTAAGCCGTTCCGATACATGTTTTGACATTGGCAAAATGTTTCAAAACGAGTTTTGAAACGAGCTTTTAGCGTATCGAAAAGATCACATTTATGGAGGGAACGGGCTTTGACAGTGGCAAAATGTTTCAAAATGTTTCGATATGGTCTATTTATTACACCCCAATGGCTTTTTCTATTTTGGTCTATTTCGAAACATGATCGGGCGTTTCGAAACGAGTAGTTGCAGGCTGCATTTATGGAGGGAAGATAACATCCCAACGACTATATTGATGAATGCAACAACCCTAACGGCTAGAATTCAATGAAAAGGTATAAAAGGGATCACTAAAAGTTCCAACAACAACAATTGATCTCCAAAGTACTATCCAAACATCAAAGCCGAGCATTTTGTGCAAAAATCCCATTATTTCTTGCAAACCCCAATTGTGAAATTGTAATTTCCATTCTTATCTATTCAATTGGGTTGAGTGCTTGTAAAAGGGATACATTTGGTATTGAGAGATACTTGTTTTAGCCTTTATCTTCTTTGTATTTCTTGAGTGAGGATTGGGTCAAATTTTGGGTGGAAAATTTGACTGGTATTGTAAAGGTTACCTCTTTAGCCTAGAGAAGGGGAAGAACAATTAGTGGATTGTTGGAAAATCCTTAGTGAAGCTAAGGTAGTAGATGTAGAGTTCGATTGGAACTTAAGCTCTATCTGCTGATATATGATATTTTATTCAGATATTGCTGTTGGGAGCATGCATCGGTTTTTGAACGTGTAATCAGGAGGGTCTAGAAGTAATTTTACATCAAAAATCACACTTAAAAATTTATTTATGTAAATGACCCCACCCATCGTTATTTAGAAAAATGACCCTAAAATCTATCACGTAGAGTGTCCTCGCGTTCTGCAAAATGCGAGCATGTATCTCGCGTTATACACACAGCGAGGTGCCTCCGACGTGGGCCGCCTTTTTATATCCTATAATTTTAAATTACTGGGCGTGACCTCGCGTTATGGACAACGGGAGGTACTCGAGAAATTGAAGAGCTACATTAATTTATCGTGGTAATCACCACAAAGACATCGCGCTCTGCATATATCGAAGTCAAATCGTCGCGGTTTTTCAACGAATCGCCGCAATTATTCAATGGATCGTCACTGATATTTATTGGACCTCGCTATTTGGAGAACGCAAGGTTAAAAGAAGTCACTTGGTATGGGGTGCAAGGGCTCTAATATATAAGCCTCATCCCATGAACTTTTATCGTATCAAATTTTCTTCTACCGTTTAACACCAAATATACGTATACATTGTACGATAGGATCCCTCGTTATGTCAAAGAAAAACATGACCAACATCTGCGTAACAGCTCTTCCGGAAGATTTATTAGCGAAAATTCTCATGCATACTTTGTCCAATTCCATCACTGATTTTGTCAATGGTCAATTATGTTGCAAGGCTTTTCATAGTGCATTAAACATCGATAGAATATTCAAGAATGTATCTATGGAAAAATTTAACTTCGTCCCGTGGTGTCAAAGGGAGAGAATTTTTCAAAAAATATGCGTAGCTGGAAAGAACGATGAAGCATTATATAGGAAATGAATGGTCAACTTGTTCAGTCGGAGGAAATCAGAATTCGGTCTTCGTTGTTTAGAAAAGCGACCAAAGAAGGTCACGTCGAAGCGATATACGCCTACAGAATCATCTTGATTTGTTTGGGAGGTGATCTAGGGAAACAGGGGCTTCAAATCGTGTCATCTCTCAATCTCGTGAATTCTAGTAAATGAGGTTCAAGAACCATTTCTAATTGTGTTGAGTTGATCAAACAATGGCTAAACACCAAGAGGGGGTGAATTGGTAGAATAAAAATTGAAGGGTGCAAATAGGAAATTTAAAAGATGAAGACAACGCAATTTAGAGTGGTTCAAGTTTAGAACAAGCTCTACATCCACTATCTCAGCACCTTACTGAGGATTTCAACAATTCACTAACTTGAATTCGTCTCCTTTTCTCGGCTTAGGAGGAAACCTTACAAACTGGTCAATCTTTCTACCAAAAGATTGACCCAAGAGCACTCTTTACAAGAGAAAGATAGGCAAACTTTAAAAGTACCTCTCAAAGGCTAATTGTTTACCCAATTACAAATAAACACTCCCCAAGCTCTAAAAAGATTTACAATGAAGAACTCCATATGAGTTGGGTACAAGAAGTTGACTCTTATGCTCAAAGGTTTAGATTTGATTGCTTGGATGTTGTTTTTTGGTTCAAATGTTCTTCCTGAAGCTTTTGAGGCTTATATTTATACCATTGCATTGATTTCTAGCCGTTTGGGTGGTTGGAGACTTAATTATAGCTACTAACATGTTCATTTTCTGCAATAAATGCACTTCAGCTACTGCGTATCGGTACGGCCGAAAGCGTTTCGGTACATGTCTCAAAGAAGGAAGAGCCATTGTGACACAAAAAGCAGGGCGTATCGATATGGTCACGATGTGTATCGGTATGATCCTAGTGTAAATTAAGGGGCGTATCGATATGGTTTTTGCTCATTGGAATCCTTTTACAAAAATTGTATCAATACACTTCTTGGGTGTATTGGTACGATTAACGATCATTTAAAATTTTTGGGATTCCAATAACTGACAAGCAACGTTCGAATATTAATTAAAAAGATTTTGCAAACCTCGGCACATCATATTGATACGGTGACTAACCGTATCTGTACGCTATAACAATAAAATATGTTTTCATTTAAAACTGTATTGATACGGTCACGATGCATATCGATACATTATAGCTTAAAACTTTACCCAGTTAAATGTTGTATCGATACGTGATTAACTATACCGGTACGGTATGGTCTTTTGAAATTCCAGTAACATAAATCCGTATCGATACGCCTGGGCATATAGTTGAAGTTTAGCTTGAAAAATCTTGAAAAGACTTAGAAAATTTTGAACCACTTTATATGTTTTGACTTGAAGAACTTATTTGGTTCAAAAAACTTGTCAATTTGGTGAGACTTTGAAATACTTAAAATTTGTTTGATTTACCAATAAGTCCCTTAATCAAGTTGTTATATCAAAATCAATTTAGGTTTCATAATCTCCCCTTTTTGATATAACAAAAACAAAGTTAAAATTTTTAAGTATTGAAAACATTGAAAACTTTTGAAAGCAAACTTCCCCTTAATTTAAGATAGGTTTCAAAAATTTGCTCTTTCACACACTTCTCTCCCTTTTTGTTAGATCAAAAAAAAACAATGCACATATATATGAATATAAATATAGCAATTGAAGCATAAGATAAACATAATAAGATACATAATTTTATTGAAAGATCAAATATCCAAAGAAGAGAAGTTCAAACTTAAACCAAACCAAATACTTAATCCTAAAACCAAATTAATGAAAGCATAGGGTTCAAGAAACATAAAGCATAGGTGCAAACTAAAATAAAATCCTAATATGAATGACATGATATGCTCAAACTACTTGTCCCCACCATCACCTTCATCCTCGTCCTCTTCGTCTTTATCATCATGATTAGTTTGAGGTCTTCGAGTATAATTGAGCCAAGCACCATGGAAGGTGGTGAGAGAGACATCCATGAAATTTTGTTGTTGTTCTTCAATGGCCTTGACTCGATCCTCCAATGATGTAAAACGAGTATCAATGGCGGCAAATCTGGCATCCATGTTATTCCCTAAGGTGGTGAATTTCTCATTGAGAAACATCATGAGGTTGTCCATTGAGGATTGAGCGATGGGAGCACCTTGTGGAGCTTCCGGTTGATCATCTTGGCAACGAGGCCTAGCAACATGAACCCACTCATTGTTGATGAACTCAAATTTGGCTCAGTTAAGCAAGCGCTCATCAATGGACCAAGGGGCTCGGCGGCATCATGGGTGCAATCAATTTCCAACGCATAGAATAAATGACTCAAGGGCGTTCTATAATAAAAAGACTTGACTTGATCGGTGTAGCGGTGTTGGACAAGATAAACCAAGTTGGAAAATATAATTTGGCAAAGATTAGAGCGCTTACCCTCACGGAAACAATGAAGCCAAAAGTCATCAACTTGGCGGATGGTTGAAAATTTTCCAACGAAGGGGCAAACCTACCAAGTGATGATGAGGTGAAGGATACGGTCGTGGGCATCAAGAACGGTTACAGAACCAAGTTGGCCATGACCCAAAGAAGACTTGTCATCAATTCCGATATTTTCAAAACCAAAGCCGTTGCAAAAGAGTTGTTTGATAAATTTGAAAAGTTTTACCCATGAGATGAGATTCAATAGCTATGACATGTTGTCTTTTCTCATCATGGATGCAACAAGCATTGGAAAAAAGATGATATCGAGGTTTCGATATAAAGTTGGGTAAAGCCCCAAAAATTTCATGAACTTCAATCTTTGAAACAAGCCAAGATATTTCAATTTAAAACGTTCAGAGTTTAGAAAAAGATTGATACAATTCTTTCTTCCCGAATCGTAAAACCTTGAATTTGTTTATAAAATTCCATGGCCGAAGCGGTTCTAAAACTACGCTGGAGAATGTAAGAGAGGTTAGGCTTAGGATTACCCTCATCATCTTGGATAGATTTGAAGAGCTAGAGGATAAATCTTTCCTTTGTCTTTTTTAGGTGACATAATCCTGAAAACAACATAAAAAACAAATCGAAAAATATGTATGCAATCATTTATCATATTCGATCTAAATAAAATTCCAAGTATTCAAGGTATTGGTTAAAACACTATATTTTATAGGTTAAAAATATATACAAGTATAAAAAGGAATTTTGGCAAAAAAGATTTTTGAAAAACAGATTAAAAAATTATACAATATGCTGTTATATTCGAACCAAAATTTTCAGATTTCAAAGAAATTTTGAGAAATCTTAAAAATTCATATTATAAGTATAATTTATGTACAGAAATTGTTTCAAAACAACAAAGGAATTAAAACAAATTTGAAAAAGAAAAGAAAGAGGTTTATACCTTGAATGAGAAAATTGGATGAACAATGGATTATTGATGCACAATTTTCTTGCAGAGCTTGAGCCTTGATGTGTTTTTGAAAAACCCTCAATTGATTTTAGGTTTGATGTGAAGAATTAGGGAGATTGATGGGGTTTTATAGGTGAAAATCAGGTTAGGGTTTGATAAAAAGGGGATATGGAATTTAATTGCATTTAAAACACTTTTAAAGCCTCGAAAAAGTCTTCCAACATTAACTGTATCAATATGCTTACGAGGCGTATCGATACATCTGTATCGGTGCGGTTTTAGGTCGTATCGATATGCATGTTTGATTTTTTGCCCATATTACAGACTGTATCGATACGGATATTACCCGTGTCAATACCCCTTTGCCAGAAAATGCATTTTGGAAAGTTTTAAGTCCAAAAATTTAACTTAGATCGAGCCTAATGCATGTAAATGATATATGAGCATGTTATATGGACTAAAATTGTTGCATACTCCCCCTAACAACAAGCATGAGCAAAAGGAGGCAAATCAACACAAGCATGAGCATCAAATAATTTCAAGCACATTTTTGGTAATTTGCGACCTAAAAGGGTCAAGAAAGGCTGGTTAAATCTAACTTTCTCCTAAGGGTCCAAAAACATTCTTTATCTAAAGGTTTGGTAAATATGTTCACTAATTGGTTCAAGGAATAAGCATATTCTAGAACTACATCATTTTTCAAGACATGATCTCTAATAAAATGATGTCTAATTTCTATATGTTTGGTTTTAGAGTGTTGGATGAGATTCTTAGCGAGACAAATGGCACTAGTGTTGTCACACTTAAGGGGTATGACATCTACTTGAACACCATAGTCTAAGAGTTGTTGCTTCATCCAAAGATCTTGAGCACAACAACTTCCTAAGGATATGTACTCCGCTTCGGTGGTAGATAAGGCTACGCTATTTTGTTTCTTACAGAACCAAGATACGAGCATACTATCTAAGAATTGACATGTTTCGGAGGTACTTTTCCTATCTGTCTTACATCTCCCATAATCCACATCAGAGAAAGCATGAAGGTCAAAGAAGGAATCCATAGGATACCAAAGACCTAAATTAGGTGTATCTCTAAGGTATCTAAAAATTCTCTTAATGGCAACTAGGTGTGATTCTCTAGGCTTGAAACCTAGCACACAAGCAAACACTAAACATAATATCCGGTCTACTTACGGTAAGGTAAAGCAAAGAGCCAATCATAGATCCATAAAGCTTAGAATCGACACACTTAACTCCCTCATCTTTGTCAAGCTTGATTGATGAGCTCATTAGAGTGGCTTGAGGCTTTACGTTCTCCAAGCCAAACTTTTTAAGCATGTCCTTTATATATTTTTCTTGATTGATGAAGGTGTCATCTTTCCTTTGCTTGATTTGGAGCCCCAAAAAGAATGAGAGCTCTCCCATCATGCTCATCTCAAACTCACCTTGCATTAGCTTAGAAAATTCTTGGCAATAAAATTCATTAGTAGAACAAAAAACAATATCATCAACATGTATTTGAACTACTAAGTTGTCATTGCCATATCTTTTAAAGAAAAGTGTAGTATCCACCTTGCCCTTTTCAAAACCTTTTTGAATTAAAAAGTTTGAAAGCCTTTTATACCAAGCTCTAGGAGCTTGTTTTAAACTAGAAAGAGCCTTAGTTAGTTTGAAAACATGATTTGGAAATTGTGGATCTTTAAAACCCGATGGTTGTTTAACATACACTTCTTTATTTATAAAACCATTTCGAAAAGAACTTTTCACATCCATTTGAAAAAGCTTGAAATCATGATAGCATGCAAATGCAAGAAGCATCCTAATAGCTTCAATTCTAGCTACATGTTCATATGTTTCATCAAAATCAATTCCCTCTTCTTGAGTGTAACCTTGAGCAGCAAGCCTAGCCTTGTTCCTTACTATGTTACCACTCTCATCTAGTTTGTTTCTAAATACCCACTTAGTTCCTATAGTAGATTGATTACTAGGCCTATCAACTATTGTCCATACTCTACTTCTCTCAAATTGATTAAGTTCCTCTTGCATAGCCAATAGCCAAAAATCATCTTTTAATGCTTCTTTGATATTTTTAGGCGCTATACATGAGATAAATGCAACATGATTCATAAGTTTGAGAGAGGATCTAGTAGTTACCCCTTTGGATGAATCACCCAATATTTCACCACCTTTGACATAGTTGAACTCCCTTGGGTATGTCACATCCTTTTCCTCAAGAGCCAAGTCCTTCAATGCTTCAAGAGGTGGATCTTGTGCTTTCTTTTCTTTAGTTGGAATCTCATCCACCTTTGATGTTTGTCCTCCATGAATGGCTTCAGTGATCCCTACATTATCATCATCACAAGATTCCTTCCTCGGAAGGAGGTTATCATCGAAAACAACAAGTATAGACTTTTCAACAACCAAAGTTCTTTAATTAAATACTCGGCAGGCTTTAGAGTTTAGGGAATAACCCTAAATTATTGCTTCATCACTTTTAGCATAATATATACCTAAGTTGTCTTTTCCATTGGTTAAAATAAAACATTTACAACTAAAAGGGTGGAAATAGCCAATGTTAGGCTTTTTGGATTTCAAAATCTCATAAGGTGTTTTCTTTAAAATAGGCCTAGTCATTACTCTATTAATAATATAACAAGCCGTATTAGTGGCTTCCGCCCAAAAAATAATTAGGTAAATTGTTTTCACAAAGCATGGTCCTAGCCATCTCTTCTAAAGTTCTATTCTTTCTCTCAACTACCCCATTTTGTTGAGGAGTGCGAAGAGCCGAAAAATTATGGATAATACCATTTTCATTACAAAAATCTTCAAAACCCATATTTTGAAACTCGGTTCCACGATCACTTATAATATGTGAGATTTTAAGATCAAGATCATTTTGGGTAATTTTTTTAAATGTGATGAAAATTTCTAAAGCCTCATCCTTAGTATTTAAGAAAAGAACCCAAGTGTATCTAGAAAAGTCATCTACCAATACAAATGCATATGACTTACCACCCAAGCTCATAGTTCTAATAGGCCCAAATAAACCCATGTGGATTAATTGTACCACCCTACTAATCGTAACATCATTAACGGGTTTAAATGAGGTTCCCTTTTGTTTACCCTTAGCACAAGCATCACATATTTTATCTAATGAAAATTTGACTTTGGGTAAACCTCAAACTAGATTTGGGAAACCAATTTTTCTAAAACACTTATGCTAGCATGCCCTAGTTTCCTATTCCACAACCATGCATCATTCTCATCATGTACAACTAAACATGCATGAGGTGAATGCATGTCATCAAGATGCACCGTATAAATGTTTCCTATGCGATGACCAATGAGCATTTTATTTGTTTTAATGTTCATCATTTTACACCTATTTTTATCAAAATGAACATCAAAACTGTTGAGTGGATCAATGAAACAATATAAGCCAAGAGGGGGTGAATTGGATTTTTAGAACTTTGGTGGTGGAATAAAAAATTAAAATGATAGACAAGAGGATTTAGAGTGGTTCAAGTTATAATCGAACTCTACATCCACTACCTTAGCTTCACTAAGAAATTTCCAACAATCCACTAATTGTTCTTCCCCTTTTCTAGGCTAAGGAGGTAACCGTTACAATACCTGTCAAATTTTCTACCCAAAATTTGACCCAATCCTCACTTGAAAAATACAAAGAAGATGAAGGCTAAAACTAGTATCTTTCAATACAAAATATAGCCCTTTTACAAGCACTCAACCCAATTGAATAGATAAGAATGGGAATTACAAATTTCACAATTGGGGTTTACAAGAAATATTGGGATTTTTGCACAAATGCTTGGCTTTGATGTTTGGATAAGACTTTAGAGATCAATAGTTGTTGCTGGAGCTTTTAGAGGTCCCTTTTATACCTTCTCATTGAATTCTAGCCGTGTGGGTTGTTGCATTCATCAATATAGTTGTTGGGATGTTATCTTCCCTCCATAAATGCAGTCTGCAACCACCCGTTCTGAAACGCCCGATCCTGTTTCGAAACATACCAAAATAGAAAGAGTCGTTGGGGTGTAATAAATAGACAGTACCGAAACGGGCACGATCGTTTCGATACGCTAAGAGCTCCTTTCGAAAATCATTTCGAAACACTTTTCCACTGTCAAAGCTTGTACCGAAACGACTTGAAAACATTTCGATACGCCTTAACGACAAGTATAAATTCAGTTGAAAACTTCAACGTTCATATTTTTAAAAACAAGTTTGAATTCTGTTTCGAAACGTTTGAGGTCGTTTCGATACTACCGTATCGAAACGGGTCAAACTGTTTCGATGTTCTTTATCCATTTCAAAACTCGTTCCAAAACAGAGGTTAACAGTTTCAAAACTGTTCCGGAACGCCCAAAGGCCGTTCCGAAACGGTGACTCGAAAACCATTATTTTGTCTTGATAAACACTTAGAAAACATATGACAAGTTGAGGTTTTGACTTAAACATTTTTCTTTAAATATATAGAGAGGTTTTGAGGACTTAAAAATTCCTTTTCTCTTTTCCAATTTAGTCCTTAAATTCTTTAGTTATATCAAAATCAATTTATCGATTTCACAATCTCCCCTTTTTGATATAACAAAACCAAGTTAGAATTTTTAAGAGTTTTGAAATCATGAAGACATTCTAACTCCCCTCAATTTAAGATGGGTTTTTAAGTTTTTGTAAAGATTTAAAATTTAAGTTTTAAAACTCAAAACGACTTAAAACAAATTTTAGCTCTTATATTACTTCTCCCTCTTTTTGTTAGATCAAAAAGAATAATAAACAAGGCTCAACAAGAGAAGAAACAAGGTTAAAAGCAATAAACAACATAATATAGATTCATATAATTCAAATATCCAAACATAAAACTAAACAATAAGGTTCAAAGCTCAATCCCAAACAAAATAATAAAAACATAGGTTCATAAAAACATAAATAAAATGGAGGTGCAAACTTAGTCCTAATATGATAATCTAATATGCGATGCAATAAAGACCCTAAGCCTCGTCATCGTCACCATCAACATCCAAGGAATCATCATCGTTCTTAGCTTGAGAGTGACGAAAGGTCATCCATTGACCATAGAAGATAGAGAATTACAAGTCCATTGGTTGATGTTGATTCTCAAGTGCGGTGAGACGATCCTCCACGGATTGCAAACGAGTATTGATAGCACCAAGACCCGACTCCATTGTGTTGAACCGGTCGGTGAGAAAAGCCATAAGAGCTTCATTGTTGGGACCCGGAGCTTGAGGTTGTGGTTCAACTTGAGGTGGAGGGGCATGCCTATCAACTCGTTCCCATTGGCCAAGAGTGTAATAGAACCCGGACTTGTGGAGAGAAGATTCACCAATCTTGTTCTTACTGGGTTCCAGAGAATCGTATGAGCAATCAAAGTTGAGCATGCCAAAGATATAGCTCAAAACAGTCCCATAAGTGAAGGATTTAAGTGCATCGGTTTCACGAAGCTTCACATTATTGACCATTTCGGCGAACATAATCTTGACAAGATTTGGCCTTTCTCCTCGGCGAAAACACTCAAGCCAGAAATACTCAACTTGACGAATATGAGAGAATTTACCTCCGAAAGGGCGGATAAACCATGAAATCATCAAGTGAAGGAAACGGTCATGAGCATCCAAAGAAAGCACGGAACCGGTGTGAGCACCAAAGTGAGTTTCATCCTCAATGCCTTCATTTTTAAGCCCAAGAGCATTCTCCAAAAATGATATGTTGATAACGAACTTCCTCCCCAAGAGATATGACTCAATGCCAATGACTTCAGAGTGCTCTTCATTATCAATGAGTTGGGCATTTGAGTAGAAAATGAGAACCATGTGCTTGTAGATAATATACGGTATGTTCAAGAAAGCCATGAAGTTCCATTCTTGCAAACGCTCTAGATAGCGGAAAGCAAAACGCTCGGAATCAAGGAATGGGACATCGACAACACGCTCGCGAAGAACGATAATATCCTTGACATAAGAGAAACGATCCTTCATCTCTGGAGTCCAAAGACTTTTGAGAAAATGTTGGGTGAGATTAGGACGGATATTGGCTTGACCAGCAGCTTCACTCGCTTGACCCGTCTTACGTTTCTTGTTAGAGTTTTCCATTGAAAAACCCTAAAAACATAAAGCAAGCAATTTTAAAATTGAAGTATATGCATGAATATCCTCAATTCAATCCAATGAAAAATCCCATTTAGGTTTAAAAGAATTTAAAAAATATATTTAAGAGAAACAACTTTTGAAAAACTGAAAAATATACGAGTAAAAAATATATTCGAACCAAAAAGTTTAAGATTTTGAAATTTTTTTTACATGTTCCGAAAAACCCAAGAGGCAAAACATATAATCTATACAAAATTAAAAAAAAAGCCTAAAATTCGAATAAAATCAAAGGAAAAAAAGAAGAAGAAAATATACCTTAGATGGGGATTTTGGATGAATGAATGGAAAATCTTGCACAAGATTGATAAGGCTTGCTTAGACTTGAGTTTGTATGTAAAAGCCCTCAAGATTTGATAAAAACAATGAGGTTTAGAGGGTTTTTATAGAGAAAAGTCGGGTTAGGGGTTTTAGGGTTTTGAAGAGTTTTAATGAAAATAGATTTTGTCATTAAAAAACCCTTTTAAAGATGTCCGCATACCCATTTTGGAACAGGCACGGTCGTTCCGAAACGTGGGTACCGAAATGTTGACTGTCGTTTTGAGTCTAGTTGACCGTTCCGATACGGCTTTGACCGTATCGAATCCCACGTGTTGACCCGTATCGAAACTCGTTTCGATACACTTCTTGGCAGAGGCAAAATCGTTTCGAAACCCTTTTAGGGCGTTTCGAAATACCCTACTCATAGATCACTCTTTTAAGGCACCCGTATCGAAACAGTTGCACCTGTTTCGATACACCTAGGCATGGAAGTGCAGATGAATCTCTAATATTGGAGAAAAATTAATTTCATGAAGTCTTATATGCATAAATGACATGAATGAGCAGGAAAGCCATGTATAAACAAAAACATACTCCCCCTAACTATTAGCATGGATGAAATTAGGAGTAAAAACACATAAGCATGTCATTTTTCAAGAAATCAAGCAATTTAAGCACAAAAAGGTCCTAAAAGGTCAAGAAAGGCTAGTTTGACCTAACTCTATCCTAAGGGACCAAAAACGCTCCTTATCATAAGGCTTTGTAAAAATGTTCGCTAGTTGGTTTAAGGTGACAACGAACTCTATAGCAACATCTTCCTTAAGGACATGATATCTAATGAAATGATGCCTTATTTCTATAAGTTTGGTTCTAGAGTGTTGGATGGGATTTTTAGTTAAGCGTATGGCACTAGTGTTATCACACTTAAGGGGTATGGTTTCAACTTTAATACCATAATCTAAGAGTTGTTTCTTCATCCAAAGGACTTGAGCACAACAACTCCCTAAGGATATGTACTCGGCTTCGGTGGTAGATAGAGCTACACTATTTTGTTTCTTAGATAACCAAGATATGAGCATACTACCTAAGAATTGACATGTTCCCGAAGTACTCTTCCTATCGATTTTACACCCCCCATAATCTGCATCCGAATAAGCATGAATGTTGAAGGTTAAGTCTCTAGGGTACCAAAGACCTAGACAATGAGTATCTCTAAGGTACCTAAAGATTTTCTTAACGGCAATAAGGTGAGACTCTCTAGGACTAGCTTGAAACCTAGCACACAAGCAAACACTAAACAAAATATCCGGTCTACTTGCAGTAAGGTAAAGCAAAGATCCAATCATAGAGCGATAAAGCTTAGAGTCAACGGACTTACCTCCCTCATCTTTGTCAAGCTTTGTAGATGAGCTCATTGGTGTGGCTTGAGGCTTTGCATTCTCCAAGCCAAACTTCTTGAGCATAACCTTGATGTACTTTTCTTGATTGATGAAGGTGTCATCCTTCCTTTGCTTGATTTGGAGTCCCAAAAAGAATGAGAGCTCCTCCACCATGCTCATCTCGAATTCACCTTGCATTAACTTAGCAAACTCTTTGCAATGACAGTTATTAGTAGATCCAAAAATAATGTCATCAACATATATTTGTACTAATAAGATGTCATTTTTATACCTTTTCATGAAAAGTGTAGTGTCCACCTTGCCTTTTTGAAAACCTTTTTCAATCAAAAAGTTTGAAAGTCTTTCATACCAAGCTTTAAGAGCTTGTTTTAAACCATAAAGTGCTTTAGTTAGTTTGAAAACATGATTTGGAAATTTTGAATCTTCAAAACTCGGTGGTTATTCCACATACACTTCCTCATTTATAAAACCATTTAAAAATGCGATTTTAACATCCATTTGAAAGAGCTTGAAATCATGATAACATGCATATACAAGCAACATCCTAATGGCCTCCATTCTAGCTACGGGTGCATAGGTTTCACCAAAATCTATTCCTTCTTCTTGAGTGTAACCTTGATCAACTAATCTAGCTTTATTTCTCACAATGTTACCACTTTCATCTAGTTTGTTCTTAAATACCCATTTAGTTCCTATAGTAGATTGATTACTAGTCCTTTCAACTAATGTCCATACATTACTTCTCTCAAATTGATTTAACTGTTCTTGCATAGCCATAATCCAAAAGTCATCTTTTAATGCTTCTTTAATGTTCTTAGGCTCTATGCATGAGATAAAAGCAACATGATTCATGAGTTTAAGAGAAGATCTAGTAGTTACCCCTTGGATGGATCACCCAAGATTTCACCACCTTTGACATAGTTGTACTCCCTTGGGTAGCTCACTTCCTTTTCCTCAAGAGCCAAGTCCTTCAAGGCTTCAAGAGGTGGATCTTGTGTATCCTCTTATTTCGTTGGAATCTCATCCTCCTTTGAAGTTTGTCCTCCATCAAAGGCATCAAGGATTCCTACATCATCATCATCACAAGAATCCATCCTCTAAGTTATCTTTTCCATTGTTTAAAACAAAACACTTGCAACCAAATGATGAAAATAGCTAATGTTAGGCTTTTTAGATTTTAAAATCTCATGTGGTGTTTTCTTTAAAAGTTACCTAATCATTACTCGGTTTACAATGTAGCAAGCGGTGTTTGTGGCTTCCGCCTAAAATATTTAGGTAAATTATTTTCACAAAGCATGGTTCTAGCCATTTCTTGTAATGTTCTATTTTTCCTCTCAACTACCCTATTTTGTTGAGGAGTTCGAGGACCCGAAAAATTGTGGCTAATACCATTTTCATTTAAAAACTCTTCAAAACCTAGATTTTGAAGTTCGGTTCCATGATCACTTCTAATATGAGAAAATTTAAGTTCAAGATCATTTTGAGTTAATTTTGAAATGTGATGAATTTTTCTAAAGCCTCATCTTTAGTACTTAAGAATAGAACCCAAGTAAATCTAGAATAGTCATCAACAAGTACAAATGCATACGATTTACCACCCAAGCTCATAGTTCTAATAGGCCCAAATAAATCCATGTGAATAAGTTGTAAACACCTACATGTAGAAACATCATTAATGAATTTAAATGATGATCTATGTTGTTTACCCTTAGAGCATGCATCACAAATTTTGTCATTTGAGAACTTAATTTTGGGCAAACCTCTAACTAGATTTAGGGAAACTATTTTTTCTAAAACACTAATGCTAGCATGTCCTAGTTTCCTATGCCATAGCCATGCATCATTTTCATTTTGTGCAACAAAACATGCATGTGATGTATGGATGTCATCTAAATCCACCATGTATATATTACCTATGCGATGACCAATGAGCATTATATTATTTGATTTAATGTCAACAATTTTGCACCCATTTTTATCAAATAAGACATTAAACCCTTTGTCACATAATTGGCTAATGCTCAATAAATTATATTTAGACCATCGACATATAAAACATTTTCAATGAGAATAGTAGAGTGATTACATATGGATCCAATACCTTTAATGTGGCCTTTGGAGTTGTCACCAAATGTCACTACTCCTCCACTTTTTGGCTTTAAGTCCGTGAATCGACTCTTGTCTCCGGTCATGTGCCTCGAGCATCCACTATCAAGGTACCATGAATTTTGACTGTGTGCTTTGGCCTTGTAGCAATGCTCCCCCTACAAACAATGATATTAAACTTTGGTTTTTGGTACCCAAATCATTTTGGGTCCACGAGTGTTAGCTCCCAAAAGCTTGGTTCCCTTAGGAATCCAAGGTGACATAGCAACAACATTATTAGACTTGACGAGTTCCTTAGGAACCCATACACTTCTAACTTTCTTGGTTCTATTATGCCTATGGAAGCTATTTTGTTTGTATTTATATGTCTTTCTTTTAGGTTGGTTAGTTTTAGAGGATTCACCTATCTCATTTTTCACACTACCAACATTTTTTGAAAGACTCCTTGAGCTTGTTAAGCTCATCTAACACCCTTTGGTGTTCACTATTGCATTGAGAAATAAGATTGTTTAGGTCTACATTTTCATCTTGAAAGAATTTAAGTTCGTCTTGTAAACCTAAGATCTTTTTCTCAAATTTTAAGTTAGCTTGAGAAAGTGAGTCATTTTTAGCATTTAATTCGAAAATAATCTTTTTATTTCTTATGATCGACTCTTTATATTTCTCAACTAATTTATCATATACCTCTTGTAACTCATCATAAGCATCATTCAATTCATCAAATGTAAAATCAAAAGATGATGAGTTAGAGGTTACCATGGAGGAATCCTCCTCAAGTGCCATGAAGCAAAGGTTGGCCACTTCGTGTTCCTCATCCTCGGATGACTTCTCGTCACTCCAAGTAGCAAGCTTGGCTTTGAGCTTCTTCTTCTTCTCAAATCCCTTCTTCTTGAGTTGTGGGCACTCCGAACGAATATGACCCGTTTTTTTGCACTCGAAGCAAATGATTTGATCTCTCTCTTCTTCTTTGTTTTTTGTTTCGAAGTCCATTTTTCCTTGAATCTTCCTTCCTCGGTTGTACCTCATAAACCGTGAGAACCTTTTGGCTATCATAACCAATTCTTCTAGGTCTTCCTCCTTACTAGAAGTGCTCTCCTCATGTAGTGAAGCTTTGAGAACCACTCCTATCTTCTTCTTCTTATCTTCCTCTAGCTTCCCCACTCTTCTATATTCCTTCTTCCTTTCATCTTCCCTTCCTTGCTTCATTATCTCGTGAGTTAGGAGAGAACCCACTAGCTCATCAAGATTGAGTGTCTTCAAATTTTTGGCCTCAATGATGGTGGTTCTCTTCCCATCCCAAGACTCGGGAAGTGAGTAGAGTAGCTTTCGGAATAGTTTGTCTTCCGGGATTATCTCTCCAAAACCCTTTAGACCGTTGACGATTGTTGAGAAACGATTGAACACCTTTGAAACGGTTTCGTCGGGCTCTATTTTGAAATTCTCATAGCTAAGATTGAGAATTCTAATCTTTGTCTCCTTCACATAATTTGTTCCTTCATAAGTAGTCTCAAGTGTATCCTACACTTCCTTAGCACTTTCGATAGAGTAAACTTTGGAGTAGTTGTCGGGACCGAAAGAGCAAAAAAAATGTGAAGAGCTTTATCATTGATTTGAATCTTCCTTCTCTCTTCTTCACTCATCTCATTTTTCTTCTTTAGCACCAAACTTCCTTTGCCGTCTCTCTTCATTGGAATATAGGGATCATCTTCAATGACATCCCAAACTAGATAATCGTTGGATTTAATGAAGAGGTGCATCCAGTTCTTCCAAAAGGGGTAGTTATCACCATTGAAGAAAGGTGGTTTGGTAGTTGATTGAGATTCGTACATGCTTGACCCGGAGGTAGATGTCATGGCTTGATTTGTGGTTGATCACACTCTTCCTAGGAACTCCTCTTGTGATTGTTAATCCTTCAAAGAGGTAGGCTCTAATACCAATTGTTGAGTGGATCAATGAAACAATATAAGCCAAGATGAGGCTGAATTGGATTTTTAGAACTTTGGTGGTGGAATGGAAAAATAAAAATGATAGACAAGAGGATATAGAGTGGTTCAAGTTCCAAACAAACTCTACATCCACTATCTTAGCTTCACTAAGGATTTTCCAACAATCCACTATTTGTTCTTCCCATTTTCTAGGCTAAGGAGGTAACCGTTACAATACCGATCAAATTTTCTACCCAAAATTTGACCCAATCCTCACTTGAAAAATACAAAGAAGATGAAGGCTAAAACTAGTATATCTCAATACAAAAATATAGCCCTTTTACAAACACTCAACCCAATTGAATAGATAATAATGGGAATTAAAAATTTCACAATTGGGGTTTACAAGAAATATTGAGATTTTTGCACAAATGCTTGGCTTTGATGTTAGGATAAGACTTTGGAGATCAATAGTTGTTGCGGGAGCTTTTAGAGGTCCCTTTTAGACCTTCTCATTGAATTTTAGCCGTTGGAGTTGTTGCATTCATCAATATAGTCGTTGGGATGTTATCTTCCCTCCATAAATGCAGTCTGCAACCACCTGTTCTAAAACGCCCGATCCTGTTTCGAAACAGACCAAAATAGAAAGAGCCGTTGGGGTGTAATAAATAGATCGTACTGAAAAGGGCGCGCCCGTTTCGATACGCTAAGAGCCCATTTCGAAACTCGTTTCGAAACACTTTGCCACTATCAAAGCCTGTACCGAAACGACTTGAAAGTGTTTCGATACGCCTTAACAACTAGTATAAATTTAGTTGAAAACTTCAACGGCCATATTTTTAAAAACAAGTTTGAATTCCGTTTCGAAACGTTTATGGTCTTTTCGATACTACCGTATCGAAACAGGTCAAACCATTTCGATGTTCTTCATCTCTTTCAAAACATGTTCTAAAACAGAGGTTAGCAGTTTCAAAACATTTCCGGATCGCCAAAAGGTCGTTCCGAAACGGTGACTCGAAAATCACGGTTTTGTCTTGATAAACACTTAGAAAACATATGTCAAGTTGAGGTTTTGACTTAAACATTTTTCATTAAATATATAGAGAGGTTTTGAGGACTTAAAAATTTGTTTTCTCTTTTTCAATTTAGTCCTTAAATTCTTTAGTTATATCAAAAATCGATTTATCGATTTCACAATAACCTTTGTCACAAGGTTGACTAATTCTCAATAGATTATGTTTTAGACCATTGACATATAAAACATTTTCAATAAATGTAGATGAGAGATTATCAATGGAGCCTATGCCTTCAATGTGGCCTTTAGAGTTGTCACCAAATGTCACAATTCCTCCAATTTTTGGTTTAAGCTCCAAGAATCTACTCTTGTCTCCGGTCATGTGCCTCGAGCAACCACTATCAAGGTACCAGGTGTTTTTACTTGAAGCTTTCACTTTGAAGCATTGCTCCCCTACAAACAAAGAGATTAAGCTTTGATTTTTGGTACCCAAAATGATTTGGGTCTATGAGATTTAGCTCTCAAAAGCTTTGTCCCCTTAGGAATCCAAGAGGCAATTGCATTTACATTATTAAAAACAATGAGTTCTTTAGGAACCCATATACTCATAATTCTTTTAACTTTAGATTGCTTTTGAAAACCTATTTGTTTGAGGTAAAATGGTTTTCTCTTAACATATTGGATTTTTGAAGAATTTCCCTTTTCAAGAGCATGTTTCCCAATAGTAAGAGAATTTTTGAGATTTTCCAATTCCTTTGTGTGATAATCTTGGAAATCGGAAAGAAGTTTTTCTTGGTCTATGTTTTTCTTTTTAAGTTCATTAGAAAGATTTACCAAGTATAAAACCTTCTTTTCAAATTCGGAATTGGTTTTAGAAAAAGATTCATTTTGAAGTTTTAAATAGGAAATGATTTTCTTATTTTTCAAAATGAACTCCTTGTATTTTTCAACCAATTTATCATAAAATTTTTGTAACTCATCATATTCATAATGACCAACCTCTCATGGGTGAGTAGAGATCTAACAATGGCGTCTAGCTTGAGAGTCTTCAAATCTCAAGCTTCGATGATGACCGTCCTCTTGCCATCCCAAGACCCTGGAAGAGAGTAGAGTAGCTTCTGGACTAGCTTTTCTTCGGGAATAACTTCATTGTAGACCTTTAGTCCATTGACGATGATTGAGAATCGATCAAACATCTTGGAGACACTTTCGTCGGCTTCTATTTTGAAGTTTTCATAACTCAAATTGAGTAACTCGATATATGTCTCCTTGACGTCACTTGTTCCTTCATATGTAGTCTCTAGAGTGTCTCACATTTCTTTGGCACTTTCGATTGAAGACACTTTTGAGTATATGTCGGGACCGAGAGCATAAAATATCATGTGCAAGGCTTTGTCGTTGACTTGCAAGCGTCTTCTATCTTCATCGATCATTTTGGCTTTGGTCTTCGGAACAAGCTTTCCTTCACCATCTCTCTTTATCAAAAAAGAAGGATCGTCTTCTACCATGTCCCAAACCATGTAGTCGTTTGATTTGATGAAGAGCTGCATATGGTTCTTCCAATAGGGATAGTTATCCCCATTAAAGAATGGTGGTTTGGTGATATATAGAGACTCGTAGTGGTTTTCGCCAAAGATGGATGCCATAACACGATGTTGATTGAAGTGCGATTGATCAAATTCTTCCAAGATCTACTCAAGAGAATGTTATTCCTTTCGATGAGTGTAGCTCTGATACCAATTGTTGAGTTGATCAAACAATGGCTAAACAACAAGAGGGGGTAAATTGGTAGAATAAAAATTAAAGGGTGAAAATAGGAAATTTAAAAGATGAAGACAACGAGATTTAGAGTGTTTCAAGCTTCGAACAAGCTCTACATCCACTACCTTGGCACCTTACTGAGGATTTCAACAATCCACTAACTTGAATTCGTCCCTTTTTCTCGGCTTAGGAGGAAACCTTACAAACTGGTCAATCTTTTTACCCAAAGATTTACCCAAGAACACTCTTTACAAGAAAATGTAGAACTAATGTTTTGATATAATAATTGAAAAATGTTTTTGGACTTGTTTGAATATTTTGAAAACTTATTTAAAGTCCAAACAACTTGAAAATATGTTTGAAATGGTTTCATAGGTTTTTAACATGTCTAAAACGCTTTTTAAATGGCCAAAATATCATTTTTACAAGGCTCGTATCGATACACCTTTGATCTATTTCGATACGGGGTCTTCCAGTAAGCAGAACCCAGATGCAGGGCTAGAGGTATCGAAACCACCTTGCTGGTATCGATACCTGTAGGTTTCGAAACCACCTTGCTGGTATCGAAACCAGCCTGACTTTTTCAAACCCCAACGGCTAGTTTCTGATGAAGGCCGTACCGATACGGTTCCACGCGTATCGATACGGATAGCTGCAGAACAACATTTATGAAGGGAAATAAAGTCCTCAACGGCTCCAAATCATCCCCAACGGCTAGTAACGGCCACAAACTCAATTGGGAGTATAAAAGGGACCTCCAAGCATCAAGAACAAGTTAATGCTTCAATTGTCAATCAACAAATGGTCAAAAAGTGTCTTTGTACTTAAATTGTTAATTCTTGTATAGACAAACACTAGTGAGCCAAAATTGTCAAATTTGCTCAAGTGTTTTAGGTTTTGGGTGAGTGCATTATTGAGCAAACAAATACCTACTAGAGGGATTTAAGTTTGCATTTTTCCTTTCTCTTGTAAAGAGGGTTTGATCAAGTCTTTGGGTAGAAAGCTTGATCGGTGTATAAGGGTTTCCTTCTAAGCCTAGAAAAGGGGACGAATCAATAGTGGATTGATTGGAAATCCTTAGTGGGGAGCTAAGGTAGTGGATGTAGACCTTGGTTAGAAGGTTGAATCACTCTAAAATCATTGTGTCTTTATTATTTTAGCTTCCACACCACCTCCACCCAAAAATCCACCGCTCCACCACTTGGTGAGCCACATCGGTTGAACGAATCGAGCTCATCTCAACTCAACAATTGGTATCAGAGCTTGGCTCAATCGAAGGGGATTCACACTCTATTGAGAAGATCCAGTAAGCTCGATCAACATTTCACCAACCGGCTCAATGGCACAATCAATCGACAAATCGCCTTTCTTCGACGGAAATCACTATGCCCATTGGAAGACAAAGATGAAATTCTTCTTGAAGTCAATAGATTACAAGCTATGGGACATAGTTGAAGATGGTTCGTTCGTGCCTCAAGGAAGCAAAGCGGAATGAAGTGCCGATGATCGCAAGAAGATGAAGCTTAATTGCAAAGCCTTTCACATGCTCTTTTGTGCATTTGGCCCAACCATCTATGAGAAGATGTCTTCTTGTGAGAGTGCCAAGGAAGTATGGGACAAGCTTGAAGTCACATACGAGGGAACCGATGAAGTCAAGGAGACCAAGATTGGGCTCCTAACCTTAGAGTATGAGAACTTCAAGATGGATCCGGAAGAGAACATCGAGAATATGTTTGATAGGTTCTCCACTATCACCAATGGTCTTAAAGGTTATGGAGAAGCCATCCCATAAGAGAAGCTTGTCCGAAAGCTCATCTACTCCCTTCCCGAGTCATGGGACTCAAAGAGGACCGCCATCATCGAAGCCAAAAATCTCAAAACCTTGAAGCTTGATGAACTCATGGGGTCTCTTCTCACTCACCAAATAATGAAGAAAAACAAAGAAGAGAAGAAGAAGAAGGAAGAGATTAGAGCGATGGGGAAGAAGAAGATCATGGAGCTAGGTATCAATGCTAGTGCCATAGCTCTCAAATCCTCCACATGCCATCATGTAGATTCAAGTGAGGAGGAAAGTGAAGATGAAGAGATGGCCTATCTCTTCAAAAAATTTACTCGGTTCATGAAGAGCAACATGGAAAAATCCAAGCATGAATCGATAAAGAAGATGAAGAACTCCCACAAATCCAAAAAGAAGGGATCATCTTCAAAACAAGCATATGTGGCCACATGGAGTGATGAAGACTCCACCGATGATGAAGTAGCCCACCTATGCTTGATGGCCCTCAATGAGGGGGAGGTAACTTCTAACTCATCTATTTCAAATTCTTATACATTTGATGAGTTACAAGATGCCTATGATGATTTGCTTTTGGAATTCAAGGCATCATTTTCCAAGAACAAAAAGTTGATTTCAAAAATAAAAATTGAAAATGATTTGCTTTCCAAAACAAATCTTGAACTTGAAGCAAAATTGAAAGATTTTGAACAAAAATGTTTTGATTTACAAAATTTGCTTCTCAAAGTTCAAAAAGAAAAAAGATTTGATTTCCATTGAACTTGAAAAGAAAAATAGTTTTGGAAAATCATTTTTTTATGTAAGACAATCTAGTGCCCCTAGATTTATGAATGGTAAATGTTTTAGAAGTGTTTGGGTCCCAAAAGGACTAACCACTTCAACAAAAAGGGATGAAATTGAAAAATGGATTCCTACGGGGACTAAAATTTGTGCTACTAATGTCTATGGATCCAAAGCAATTTGGATACCAAAAATTACTTGATTGTCTTTTGATAGGTGTGATGGAGAGTGATCAACAAGTCAAACTTTGAGGGGGAGCTCCATGCACACATAGGAAGAACACTTGAAGAAGGAAGGCTTCACATCCTCCCTTGAGTTCAAGTGTGGTAAAATCTAGTTGCCTTTGTTTTTGTTTGATTAATTTTCATTTAAGTCAACTACATAATCATATATGTTGAACTAACATTCTTATGATGCTTTGAGTAAGGGGGAGCCAAATTTTAAACCAAAAATTTTAAGTGTGTCAATTTTTTTCCTCTATTGTTATTTTGAAACTTAATGTTTTAAATTCTTTTTGATATAACAAAAAGGGGGAGAAATGGTTTGAAAATTTGAATTTTCAAATGAATAAGGGGGAGCTTTATTTGATTTCATATCTTTAATCTCTTATTCACATTTTTAAAGTTAAAGGGGGAGAATCCCAAACAATTTTCAAGTTAGTTTTATTATATCAAAAAGGGGAAATTGTAGAACTAATGTTTTGATATAATAATTGAAAAATGTTTTTGGACTTGTTTGAATATTTTGAAAACTTATTTAAAGTCCAAACAACTTGAAAATATGTTTGAAATGGTTTCATAGGTTTTTAACATGTCTAAAACGCTTTTTAAATGGCCAAAATATCATTTTTACAAGGCTCGTATCGATACACCTTTGATCTGTTTCGATACGGGGTCTTCCAGTAAGCAGAACCCAGATGCAGGGCTAGAGGTATCGAAACCACCTTGCTGGTATCGATACCTGTAGGTTTCGAAACCACCTTGCTGGTATCGAAACCAGCCTGACTTTTTCAAACCCCAACGACTAGTTTCTGATGAAGGTCGTACCGATACGGTTCCACGCGTATCGATACGGATAGCTGCAGAGCAGCATTTATGAAGGGAAATAAAGTCCTCAATGGCTCCAAATCATCCCCAACGGCTAGTAACGGCCACAAACTCAATTGGGAGTATAAAAGGGACCTCCAAGCATCAAGAACAAGTTAATGCTTCAATTGTCAATCAACAAATGATCAAAAAGTGTCTTTGTACTTAAATTGTCAATTCTTGTATAGACAAACACTAGTGAGCCAAAATTGTCAAATTTGCTCAAGTGTTTTAGGTTTTGGGTGAGTGCATTATTGAGCAAACAAATACCTACTAGAGGGATTTAAGTTTGCATTTTTCCTTTCTCTTGTAAAGAGGGTTTGATCAAGGCTTTGGGTAGAAAGCTTGATCGGTGTATAAGGGTTTCGTTCTAAGCCTAGAAAAGGGGACGAATCAATAGTGGATTGATTGGAAATCCTTAGTGGGGAGCTAAGGTAGTGGATGTAGACCTTGGTTAGAAGGTTGAACCACTCTAAAATCATTGTGTCTTTATTATTTTAGCTTCCACACCACCTCCACCCAAAAATCCACCTCTCCACCACTTGGTGAGCCACATCGGTTAAACGAATCGAGCTCCTCTCAACTCAACAGAAAAGATAGGCAAACTTTAAAAGTACCTCTCAAAGGCTAATTTTTTACCCAATTAAAAATAAACACTCTCCAAACTCTAAAAAGATTTACAATGAAGAACTCTAAATGAGTTGAGTACAAGAATTTGACTCTTATGCTCAAAGGTTTGGATTTGATTGCTTGGGTGTTGCTTTTTGGTTCAAAAGTTCTTGTTGAAGATTTTGAGGCTTGTATTTATACCATTGCATTGATTTCTAGTCGTTTGGGTGGTTGGAGACTTAATTATAGTCGTTGGGTTGCTCATTTCCCGCAATAAATGCGTTTCAGCTACCTAGCGTATCGGTACGATCGAGAACGTATCGGTACCTGTCTCAAAGAAGAAAGAGCTGTTGTAACACAAAAAGCAGGGCTTATCGATACGATCACGATGCGTATAGGTACGGTCCTAGTTTAAATTAAGGGGAGTATCGATACACTTATCTGTATCGATACGATTTTTGCTCACTGGAATCCTTTTACAAAAAGTGTATTGATACGCTTCTTGGGCGTATCGATACGGTTAATAGTCGTTCAAAAATTTTAGGATTCCAATAGCTTACAATCAACATTTGAATATTAATTAAAAAGATTTTGCAAACCTCGGCATATCGTATTAATATGGTGACTAATCGTATCGGTACGCTATAGCAACAAAATATGTTTTCATTTAAAACTGTATCGATACGGTAACGATGCGTATCGATACGCTATAGCTTAAAACTTTATCCAGTTAAATGTTGTATCGATACGAGCTTAACTGTATCGGTACGTATGGTCTTTTGAAATTATAGTAACGTAAATTCGTATCGTTACGCCATAAGGGTATCGATACACATGGTCGTATAGTTGAAGTTTAGCTTGAAAATTCTCGAAAAGACTTTGAAAAATTTGAACTACTTTATATGTTTTGACTTGAAGAACTTATTTGGTTCAAGAAACTTGTCAATTTGGTGAGACGTTGAAATACTTAAAACTTTGTTGGATTTACCAATAAGTCCATTAATCAAGTTGTTATATCAAAATCAATTTAGGTTTTATAAATTTTCGTTTTGAAATCGAGAGGTTTTTTAGTAATATGTGGGTGAATTTCGCATCGATCAATCTTAAACAAGTCGATTGTAGTTGTGATCCTGGAATTAGGAAGAACTTAATGTGTTCTAGTTCTTCAGAAGGCAAAGGTTGGGAAACAAGTAATGGCTTGAGCCATTGTTGTGATTCTAGTTTCTGGGATCATGAAGCAACTTTCTTTTGTTGGGTGCTTAGGAAATATTTAGTTGCTTAAAAGTCAATTAGCCTAGTGCATTTATTCTAAGCGATTTCCTATAATATTTGAGAATATAACAAAGGTTATCATGAAAAAATTATTAAAGCAGAATGTGATTTTAAGCAAAAATTGGAAAATTAAATATATGTGCGTACTCGTGTTTCAAGGAAAGTGTGGTCTAAATATATATTTACGGGATATGAAAAATCAGAAATATTAGAAACGGTATAAAAATCATGATGAAAATGGTTCTAAACCTTGTTTTTGAGCATGAATAACAATGTACATAAAAGTGTTACTAGAGTTGTCAATTGCAGTATTCGCGTAATACCTAAGCTTAGAGGTGCAGTATCAGCGACATATAACTGTAATTAAAAAGAATTGCAATTAAATGTCGATTGGAGAAGCTGCAATTTTGAGTCGTTAAGTTCTTGTAATTACACAGTAAAAACAATAGTTTGGAGTCGTTTGCTAATTAACATGTGTTGTTGATTTACACAAATGGTTCCATAGTATACCATATTAATTGATACTAGGGCCTGAGCAATTATTCAATTCCTCAACTTGATTTGCTCTCTTCGTCTCATCCTTATACATGTGTGGTTGCTGTAGACAAATGGTGCCATAGCGAGGTCCCAGTGCTTGCTCAGTTTATCCCAGGCCTCGCACTCCTAAACATGTTCTCTTCATCTCAATCATAAGAGAAAAAATTCATATATGCATTCTTCATCCATATCAAAGAGGGCATCTTGTACACTAGTAAAATACCATGATTTCCCTGATATTGCGATTTGTCGTTAGTTTTGAACATTAGTAGCTGCAATTTGTTGCCAGTAGTAGCTGCAACTGAATATTCTCTTCGAATCTAATAGCAATTGATCCTTGGCATGTATGAGGAAACACAATGAATAGCATATGTCGTTGTATAGTTAACATGTGTCGTTTACTTAGACAAATGGTGCCATAGTTTGGCGGAGTTGTACAATGGTACCCTTTAAAAAGCTGAGTCTCTTCTTCAAGTCTAGATCAGGATTTAAGGCTGCTATTGGCACATAATAGAAGAAATTTATATCTACAGTCTTCATCCCGATCAAAGAGGGCATCACGTACATCAGTAACCGGTTTGATTGTCGACTCGAACCCCTAAACATGCTTGCTTTTGACGATGTGTGCAGTTGAGGATTTTGAGGTCCTCTCGAAGTTTGCAACTACAACATGCTCCCATCATCACCTATAATGGCAGGGGCTTCGACTACGATTTCATGTTGTGGTCTTCACCTACGTTCTATGATTAAGGCGTAAAAATTAGTTACCGAAAACCTCCACCTAAAGGTTAGGAAGATGGCATTATGTATATCACCACCCTAAACATGACCTCGTTAAGTTGCCGACACTTTAAGAAGACCACGCTTATCCTGATATTGCGACATGTCGTTCATCTGGAACCAAAATATGCAATAGTATTCTCAAGAAAACTGTAAATCGATAAATAACATGTTGTAATCATTATATCGATGAAACTAAAAACCCAAACGAACTACAGTACCAGAATAATAATTTTAAAGAGAGAGAGAGAGTTGGGTTAAGGTAGCGAGGTTGCTTATGGGTTTGCTCCCTTTTAATAGAGCGAACCTCATGCATTGCCAACCGCGAGGTTGGTAGAGATTTTGCAAAGATTCCTGACGTGGCAGTCCGTAGAAATGACATGTCATTGGACCTCGCGTTGTTTAGATAGCGAGGTCCATAGAGATTCCCGAAGCAAACTTCGTATATTTAAAATGTCATTAATAGATGAAAAGTTTGCCGGTTAATGCGAGGTCCATTAATATTTTGGTTTCTAGCTTCTAGTACTGTAGACCTGCATTCTAAGAAACTCTTTTTAATTGTTTTAGAGAGTTTGGGGACTACAATAAGTAAGTACATATTATTTACTTTAGACTAGCTTCCAATCGTACTACAATTAGTTAACAACATAAACAACATTACAATGATTTCACATTCACAATTATTTAACAACCTTAATAACTTAACAACCTAAGTTACATTTAGCTGAAATGTGATGTTAAGTTTAGCTCTTCAATTTTTTGCTTTTTATCCATGCATCTACGGTAGTTACGTACCATAACTGCCTCTTCGTCTGGTGTAGATAGAGTTGCTTGTTTGTTTTCAGATAAAGAAGAAACGTCATCAAATTTTACAATGAACAAGGTGTTCGCACCCCTGACACGAGTGTAGCTTCTAAACATCTTTCAAAGGTCTTTAGTGTTTGATAAGGGGAGCATGTAATGCGCCTTGGGGCCGGGCTCATCGACGAGTATTTTCGCCAAACATTTGGCGTGTTGTTTCTTCACGAAGCTGCTTTGAAATCAAATCATTGAGCTCGTCTATGTTGATCTTGGAGGTGAAGAAAGTGTAGAAATAGGTTCCAGAATGGAACACGGTTGTAGAAAATCTTGCCATCTTCTACACACTTTCCACTATAAAGGAATGCCTAGAGATAAAGATAAAGCTTAAATCATTCACTCTAGCTAATAATAACACGAACTGAGGCATTTTATAGGATTGGACATAAAGTTGGAACTCGCGCTCTGTACACAACGAGTTTTTTGACCTGTCAGGAATCTCTTAAACTCTGCGTTCTATAGGACGCGAGTTTCTTGGGTCTCTCTTTAGGCAGACGGTTGCCTAGTTTTTGCGGGGAAACAAATGTTGTTCTCGGTATCCTTATATCAGACAGAAGTGCAGTTACATTTAACACCAACCATTTGGTATTAATTGAAGTTGTTCATAGTAGCCAAGGGGAGGAGAAGTTAGGCGCACCAAATTAATCTGTTTGACGACACTTTTTAGATAAGTGTGTCAATTGTACGTTTGTATGATAGTTCTCGATTCTTATATATTTAGAAGGGTAAAGTACACAGATGGTCACTAAACTATACCCGAAAAAACAAAATGGTAACCAAACTTTCAAAAATCACAAAATAGCAATTAAACTTTATGTTTTATAACAAAACAGTAACTAGACGTTAAATTGCGTTAAGTTTCCGTTAAAACTTTGATATAATAACACATTTAGTCCTTCAATTTTATATTGTCGATCAGTTTAGTCTTAATTTGAAACAATTCACTAAATTTAGCCCTCGTTAATTACACATTCTTTCAATTTGGTCATTAAAGCACAATTTCAAAGTATGGTAACATGATAAATAATTACAATTAAATTTTTATAGGAACTCGAAAACTCGACTCGACTTGGCTCGAATCGAAAAAATTTCAAATAAAGTTTGAGTTGTAAAATATGATGTGTCAACTCGAATAACTCAAAATTTTTTTACTCGACTCGATCGAACGCTCACCTCTATCTTAAGATATGACGTGTCAACTCGAATAACTCGAAATATTCGAATATTTTAAATCAATTTTTCTTTTAAATCGAATATTTTTTTAAATAGAGCATTTAATATTTCATATTTAAATCATATCAAATATTTAATAACTACTTTAAACATTCGATTTAATTTAAAAATAATCGATTTAAAAAAATTAATTTAAAATATTCGAATATCTAAAAAGAGCACCGGATGCACCAACAGGGATGTTGTTTCAGATAAATAAAGAGGAGAGTACACTTCCACCGAATCCAGACACGACATAGAGAATTCCAATCCGCACTGCCATGTTTTAAATTTGTATATCAGATCATTGTAACATCTGAAAATCTAACATCACACAGTTTTAGAGGGAGAACATGATAAATTTGAACCGGAAGGTGATGTACCAAACCCGAACTGTTGTTCGAGGCGAATACCAATGAAAACTTCAAATCAATTTTTTTATTTTAAATTGAATATTTTTAAATTAAATCGAATATTTAAAGTATGTATTAAATATTCGATGTGATTTAAATATGAAACATCAAATGCTCTATTTTTAAAAAAATATTCGATTTAAAAGAAAAATTGATTTAAAATATTCGAATATTTCAAGTTATTCGAGTTGACACGTCATATCTTAAGATAGAGGTGAGCGTTCGATCGAGTCGAGTAAAATTTTTTTGAGTTATTCAAGTTGACATGTCATATTTTACAACTCAAATTTTATTTGAAATTTTTTCGATTCGAGCCAAGTCGAGTCGAGTTTTCGAGTTCCAATAAAAATTTAATTGTAATTATTTATCATGTTACCATACTTTGAAATTTTGCTTTAATGACCAAATTGAAAGAATGTGTAATTAACGAGGGCTAAATTTAGTGAATTGTTTTAAATTAAGACTAAATTGATTGACTGTATAAAATTGAAGGACTAAATGTGTTATTATACTAAAGTTTTAACGGAAACTTAACGCAATTTAACGTCTAGTTACCGTTTTGTTATAAAACATAAAGTTTAATTGCTATTTTGTGATTTTTGAAAGTTTGGTTACCATTTGTTTTTTCGGGTATAGTTTAGTGACCATCCGTGTACTTTACCCTATTTAGAATTAAGAACAAGGTCGCTAATGTATTTTCTTCATTTTTATGATCGTAGATATTTGCAAGACATGTCGCAGCGAGGAAGTATTACTGCCTTGGTATACTATGGCGGCGAGATGATGGTCGTTGCATCTCACGGCGTCGTATTTCAATCGTCAATACTGTAACTCTGACGTTGATGAGAAAATTGACGTATAATAAGCTTATGAAGGAAGTAAGAAAGAATGTTCCACATGTTGGTGGACAAAGGCTGCAGCCGTTGAAGTATCAACTTCCTCTGTCGAACGAACCACTAATGTACTCAATATTTCATGTCGGGGAAGACAGTGATGTACAGTTGATGCTGGATGCCCACTTGAAGTATTCACTCAAAGGACCCCCTAGAGCTGTATGCAATATTTTCTGATGATGATAATGATATCGTAATCCCAAATTAGAGGTATGTAAATTTTGACTTTGATCCTAATGTGAACTTTGAGAGCCCGACAGCCACTCTGCGCAATGACTTCAACTCATTAACCACACAGAGTGCACGCAACAACTTCGGTGACTCATCGTTTGCTATGCCAAGACATTATTGCGTTGTCCTACACGCTTTCAAGTGATAATTCATATTGGCTTTCAAGTGATAATTCATAACCATTTCCAGCACAAAACACAATCGGATACGCGGATTACAAGCGTTGTCCCACACACTTCATACACACTACCGAACAACACAAGGTGGAGTTTATCGGTACAATCACAACCCCTCAACACCCGTGATGGAGTTTAATGGTACAATCACAATCCCTCAACATCACTCATCGGTAGTTGTATAATTCCACTAACGAGAGCAAGGGACACATAACACAAGATCGACACACGGACTTTTAACCACCGTTGTGATCTTACCTTACTCGTTAGGGTACTTGGATGGAGTTTAAGGTACAATCACAACCCCTCAACATCCAAGGCGACTTTATTCACGGTGCACCCAATCCTATAGCCGACTAACTATATCCGATTCAAGTACTTTAAAACCAATTCATCACTTGCCAATATACATCAAATACCATCATCAATTCACTGTTTTAAAGCATTAATCAAAGCCATTAATCATCATGCATCTCCAGGCATCATTACCAAAATATAACATGTCAAACCAAGGATCTCTTACCTTGAGCATCCTTCAACACATGGCTTTCAAAACCAGCATTAACCATGCTAAAACATGCTTTCAAAACAGAATTTAAACATGCAAATTATAACCAATGCATCAATCCACTTCATAGCACATCCGAGGGAGTTTTTCCGAAAACTTACTCTTGAGCTTAGCTAAGTTGTTTAGACTTAAACTAAGCTCCCAAACCTTCAAATAATTGTTTCAAAGCTGGAAACCCAACTCCACTCACCAATTATGTTTCGCTTGCTTGCCAAAACGCCAATCAAGCCTCCAGATCAACTCCAAAAGTGTCCGAAGATGTCTCCCCTGTTTTAAACACATCAAAGCAGAGGATTAATGCATTGAAATCTTCAGCCAACACACCTAAACTCGCTGCTCTACCCAAAACCAACATTTCGGCTACCAAACACAACCAAAAACGCCTCCAAACTCTTCCAAAACTTAACCCAGCCAAGATCCATCACTTCTAACCATTTCTAAACATCAATTAACATCCAAAATAAACCTAAACTCGTCCTTATACCTCGAGCTATAACAGAACACCAAAAACTCCTCAAAAACAACCATTTTCTTGAGCAAAAACTTAGGAAACACAACCTATTCTGGATTGCATTGATAAAACCTCATTTCAACATCATTAGAAATCCAAAATACATTAGAGAATCATCTCAAAACAGAGCCCAAACAATCACAACGAAATTCTTCAAGATTTCTTCCAAATCTTGAGTTTTAAGCCAAAATCAAGTTTCTAACATTAGAACCATTTATAAAACTTAAATTTAGGATTGACAACTTGGGAATTTCAGTAAATAACTGAGTATTTAGAGGAAGAACAATCTTACCTCTAAATGGTGATTTCTCCTTGATTTGAGCCAATTTCCTTGAAAATTCAATGAGGAAATCAAAAGGATTTGATGCAAGATTGATTAGAAACTAATTGATGATAGAAATCTCATCAATTGAAGTGAAGATCAATGCAAAAGTTGCTGGAGAAAAAGTGTTTGGATGATGGGATTTTGAGAGAAAAAGGAATGAGAGAAATTTAGGAAAAGGTAGTTATGAAAATCCAAAAAGTAGTTTCCTTTTTCTTTTAATTAATTAAAACATTAATTAAATCACCCAAATTAAGGAAAAATCTGGAGAAAACATTTTTCGGTAAATTAGCTCCTTAAAGATTCAAAGTTTCAATCCTTACAAAACAGTCACCACTAAACTTTTCAAAAATCGCATTTTAGTCACTACACCGAAATATAGTATTTCCAAACCTTATTTTGTAAAATTGATTTCACCACCCTCCTATATATATTAAAAGAGCATTTTTAGATATTTTTCTATATTTTTAAAGCATCCCTAACTAGGTTTTCCCTAAAACCTCCTTTTATATTCGAATCGTGTCTCAGACCGGTTCGACCAAACCCTAAACTTCTAAGCCCAAAATTGGGGTGTTACAACTCTCCCCCCTTAAGAAATTTCGTCCTCGAAATTTACCTGGAGGAAAAAGGTACGGAAACTGCTTCTTCATGCCGTCCTTTCTTTCCCACGTGGCTTCCTCAACACCACGATGCCTCCACAACACCTTAACCAATTCAATGGTCTTGCCTCGAAGAACTTTACTGTCCGAATCCATAATTTCAACGGGCTCTTCGTCATAGGTCAAGTTTGGATTCAACTCCACTTCCTCCACAGGCATAACATGCGAAGGATCCGATCTATACCTCCGAAGCATAGAGACATGAAACACATCATGTATCTTTCCCAACTCTTGCGGTAACCTCAGCTTGTACGCAGCAGGACCCACACGTTCAATCACCTCGTATGGTCCAATATACCTAGGGCTCAACTTACCCTTTCAGCCAAACCTCGTCACCTTCTTCCAAGGCGAAACCTTCAAGAACACACGATCACCTACCGCAAACTCAATCTCCTTACGCTTCAAATCCGCGTAAGACTTCTGTCGATCAGAAGCTGCCTTCAATCGCTCACAAATGAGCTTCACCTTCTCGTTGGTTTCTTTCAACAAAGCCGGCATTGAAACCAACTTCTGACCTGTTTCAGCCCAGCAAAGAGGAGTTCTGCACTTCCTTCCGTACAAGGCTTCATAAGGTGTCATTTGAATACTTGCCTAGTAGCTATTGTTATAAGCAAACTCCACCAAAGGCAAATGCTTCTCCCAAGAACCTTGAAACTCAATCACACAGCACCTCAACATATCTTCCAGCACCTGGATAACACGCTCAGACTGTCCATCCGACTGTGGATGATAAGAAGTACTGAAATTCAGCCGCGTACCCAAAGCTTGATGCAAACACTCCCAAAAACGCGATGTAAACCTCGGATCTCTATCCGACACTATAGACTTTGGCACACCATGCAGTCGCACAATCTCATCAATTTACAACTCTGCAAGCTTGTCCAAGGTATACGTAGTATGCACAGGTAAGAAATGTGGACACTTCGTAAGGCGATCCACAATCACCCACACCGAATTCTTCTTTGATGGTGACAAAGGCAAACCAGACACAAAGTCCATGGTAATCCTTTCCCACTTCCACTTAGGAATCCTCAACGGTTGCAACAACCCTGAAGGAAACTGATGCTCAGCCTTAACCCGCTGACAAACCATGCACTTACCCACGTACTCCGCAACATCCTTCTTCAAACCCACCCAATAGTACTCATCCTTAAGATCACGATACATCTTTGTACTACCATGGTGCATAGCAAAAGGACTACTATGAGCTTCAGTCAGAATAGTACGCCTCAACTCTGCATCATTCAACACTACTATCCGACTTCCAAAACATAGAACCCCATAATCATTAAAACAGAAATTCGATGGTCTATCCTCAGCAATATCCTGATTATGTGGCACCAAAGAGTCATCCAACAACTGCTTATCCTTTATCAAGTGAACCAAAGATGGTTTCACTTGCAATTCAACCACAAGCCCTCCATCTTGCGAAATACTCAAGCTGGCAAACATAGCTCTTAACTCCACTGCCACCTTTCTACTCAAGGCATCCGCTACAACATTAGCTTTTCCCGGATGGTACTCGATCGTCATATCGTAATCTTTAAGCAACTCCACCCAACGTCGTTGCCTAAGATTCAACTCTTTCTGAGACATCAGGTACTTCAAACTTTTTGTGATCCGTGTACACAGTACACTTCTCACCATACAAATAATGTCTCTAAATCTTCAAAGCAAAAACGACCGCAGTTAACTCAATATCATGCGTAGGATAATTGCGCTCATGCACCTTCCACAGGCGCGATGCATAAGCCACCACCTTACCCTCTTGCATCAACACACACCCCAAACCAACATAGGATGCGTCGCTGTACACCGCAAACTCTTTCCCCGATTCAGGTTGAACCAAGATAGGAGCTTGCGTCAAAGCTGCCTTAAGCTTCTCAAAAGCTTGTTGCATTGCTTTTGTCCACTCATACTTGACATCCTTTTGCAACAACTTCGTTAAAGATGCAGCAATCTTTGAAAATCCATCCACAAACCTCCGATAGTATCCTGCCAACCCAAGGAAACTACGGACTTCATGAACAGAATTAGGAGGCTTCCAATTCATCACCGCCTCAATCTTCTGAGGATCCACACGAATCCCCTCAGCAGAAACCACACCAAGGAAAACAACTTCCCTAAGCCAGAATTCGCACTTGCTCAGCTTAGCATAAAGCTGATTCTCCAACATCACCCGCAACACAATCCGTAAATGACCTTTATGCTCCTCCTTAGTACGAGAGTACACAAGGATATCATCAATGAACACCACAACAAACTTGTCCAAGTATTCATGGAACACTCTATTCATCATGTCCATAGAAGCTGCAGGAGCATTCGTCAAGCCAAACGGCATCACAAGGAACTCATAATGCCCATACCTCATTCTAAAGGCTGTTTTTGGCACATCCATATCCTTCACCTTGAGCTGGTAATAGCCTGACCTTAAGTCAATCTTAGAGAACACAGCCGCTCCCCGAAACTGATCAAAAAGATCATCAATCCTCGGCAAAGGATACCGATTCTTGATAGTCAACTTGTTCAGCTGATGATAATCGATGCACATTCTCATATTGCCATCCTTCATCTTCACAAACAAGACCGGTGCACCCCAAGGTGACACACTCGGCCGAATGAAACCACGATCAAGCAACTCCTGAAGTTGCGTCTCCAGCTCCTTCAAGTCCTTAGGTGCCATTCGGTAAGGAGTAATGGACACTGGAGTTGTGTTTTCATACAACTCAATTCCAAACTCAACCTCTCGACTAGGAGGCAATCTAGGTAACTCATCCGGAAACACTCCAGGAAACTCTCGCACAGTCCTGATATCTTGAACGCGCAACTCCTTAGAGCTAGGATTCATCACAAAAGCTAGGTAAGCCTTACAACCTTGCCTCAGCATTCGGGTTGCTTCCAACGTAGACACCACATTGGCAAGAAACTTCACATTCTCGCCAACCACCACTACCTCGTAATCATCTGCAAGTTTCAACGAAACTCGCTTGTTCTCAAAATTCACTACAGCTCGATGTTCAACAAGCCAATCCATACCAAGGATTACATCAAAACCATAGAATGGCAATTCCATGAGATCAACAAGAAAAAACATGGTTTTGCACTTTCAAGGGACATCTTCTATACAACTTCCGTGTCACAATGGTCTCACCAAAGGAACTAGTTACACGCATACCAACATCCAAAGACTCAACAGGTAAACCAAGCAATTGAGCATGTTCATGCAATATGTATGAGTGTGTAGATCCAGAATCAATAAAGGAAAGTAATGACAAGGATTGCAAAGTAAAGGTACCTGCAATCACATCCGTATCATTTCTCCCCTCACGCTGAGCATACACTCGAGCCTGGCCACCACTCTCAGGTTGAACAGCCACCACATGCGCCACATTCCTCCCACTATCATCTCTACGGTGGAAGTTACCACGGCCGCGCCCACGACCTCTATGTGGTGCAACTACCCCAGGAGCATGTCCCTGACCACCATCGGCCAACAAAGGACACTCCCTCCTCATGTGGTCTGCCGAACCACAATTCCAACATGAATTACCGGTTACTGCTACAGGGGCATGAACCTCCCTCGCTGCTCTAGGACAATCTTGCCTCAAATGGCCACGAGATCCACACGTCTAACACGTGTTCTGATCATCCCTCATCATATATCCTTGAACAGGCGCACCATGCCCTCAATTACCACGCCTAGCAGAAGACTGATACCTCTTATCTCGTCCTCTCTTGTTCTGTCCACCACCGGAACTATAATTAGTAGCTCTTTTGCCCGAGCCAGAACTAACGCCTCTGGAAGACAAACCCAAGTTCTGCTCGATGTCCTTCGCCCTACTCACAAGCACATCAAAATCTGTATACTCAGCAGCAAGCATAAAAGTCTTCACGTCCGTCACCAAACCATAACAGAAACGTTCACACCTCTCCCGCTCATCAAGGATAAGCTCAGGTGCATAATGACTAAGACGGGCAAATTGGATCTCATACTCAGCCACCGTCATGCTTCCTTGCACAAGAGACATAAATTTTCTTTTCTTCTCATCTAGGTATCGCACACCTAGATACTTTCGCTTGAACGCGTTCAAGAAGAATGTCCATGTCACATCATTTTCCTCCATTCCAGACACAGTGGTCGTCCACCGCGTATAAGCATCATCATGCAGTAGTGATACCACACAACCCAACTTTTGCACATTGTTGCAGTTCATTTGCCCCAAAATCCTCTTGGTGCTTTCCAACCAAGATTCAGATCCTTCAAGAGATAAACCTCTGAACTCAGTCCCTCCCAGACTGCGAAGACGTTCCAAAGGCAATCTCACATTAGCATCACCCTAATGCGCAGCTCCGTGAGCTCCAGCTACTGCTGCCTCAAAGGCTCCAGCAATAGCCTGAATCAACACAGTCATGTCAGAAGCAGCTTGCCCCTGCACACCTTCAGGTCCAGCGACCCCAGCACCAGCACCAACACCAGCATTATAACCTCCAGCACCACCACCGCCGGGTAGTCCACCACTAGGGGGAGGAGGTATATCCACAACATTCTCAGCATTTTCCTCATTCTCGTTTTGAGCCATAGCTCTCGTATTCATCCTCTGTTGAGTGGATCGAATGATCGAAATGAACTAAGAGGGGGTGAATTGGAATTTTAAAGGTTTAGGTGGTGGAAATTGCAAATTTAAAAGATAGACAAGGAATTTTAGAGTGGTTCAAGTTCCAAATGAACTCTACATCCACTACCTTAGCTTCACTAAGGATTTGCAACAATTCCACTAATTGATCTTCCCCTTTTCTAGGCTAAGGAGGCAACCCTTACAATTTTCGGTTAAATTTTCTACCCAAAATTTAACCCAATCCTCACACAAATAGAACAAAGGTTTTGTTGGCTAAGAAAGTATCTCTCAATACAAATTGTAGCCCAATTACAAGCACTCAACCCAATTGAAAAGATAAGAATGAAAATTACAATTGGGGTTTCTAGACAATATTGGGATTTAGGCACAAATGCTTGGATTTGATGTTTGGATGTTTGCTTTTGGATCAATAGTTGTTGCTGGAGCTTTTAGAGGTCCCTTTTATACCTTCTCATTGATTTCTAGTTGTTGTGGTTGTTGCATTCATCAATAGAGTCGTTGGGGGTGTTATCTCACCACCATAAATGTAGTCTGCAACCTACCGTTTCGAAACGCCCGACCCCGTTTCGAAACAGACCAAAATAGAAAGAGCCGTTGGGGTGCATTTAAGAGCACGTATCGAAACGGTATTTACCCGTTTCGAAACACTTTTGCCACTGTCAAGGGTCGTTTCGAAACAGCTTGAACTCGTTTCGAAACGCCTTAACGGTTTCTTAAAAATCAGTTAAAAACTTGCAACGGTCATATTTTTCAAATCAAATGAAGAACCGTTTCGAAACACTTGTTGTTGTTTCGATACGGGTTCTCTATGTTCTAAAGCCGTTTCGATACTTGTTTCGAAACATGGGTTGGCAGCGTTGAAAACGTTTCGATACCCGTTTCGGAACATGGGTTGACAGTTTCAAAACCGTTTCAAAATTCCTTAGGCCGTTTCGAAACAAGGACTCGAAAATCACTGTTTTGGCTTTAAGAACACTTAGAAAATATTTGGAAAGCTTAGTTTTTAACTTAGGCATATTCTTTAAATCATATGGGGATGTTTGAGGACTTAAAAATTCGTTTTGACATTTTCAATTTAGTCCTTAGGTTCTTTAGTTATATCAAAATTAAAATATTGGTTTCACAATCTCCCCCTTTTTGATATAACAAAACCAAAGTTAGAATTTTTAAGAGTTTTGAAATTTTTAAACACATTCTAACTCCCCCTTAATTTAAGATAGGTTTTTAAAGTTTTAAAAAAGGTTTTAATTTTGAAATTTATTTTTTTGAAACTTAAAAACACTTTAAACTTTTAAAACGAATTTTTGGCTCTTAAATTTCTTCTCCCCCTTTTTATTAGATCAAAGATAATAAACAAGGCTCATAGAGAAGAGAAAAGGTTAGTACCAATAAGCATTAAGCAATAAGCAATAAGCAATAAGCAACATTAATATTAATTCATAAAATTAAAATATCCAAAACATAAATCTTCAACATAAAATTCAAAGCATAATCCCAAATAAGATCAAAAGCATAGGTTCATAAAACATAATGGAAATAAAAATGCAAACTTAATCCTAAAATGCATAGAAAATATGATATGTCATGAATATCCTAGGCCTCGCCGTCACCATCATCATCCGAAGTCTCATCATTGCTCTTGACTTGAGAACGACGAAACTTCATCCATTGGCCATAGAAGGTGGAGAAGGACAAATCCATGTTCGAGTGGGAATTCTCAAGGGATTGGAGTCGATCCTCTACATTTTGCAAGCGAGTGTTGATGGCACCAAAACCCGAAGCCATGTTCGTGTCCATGGCATTGAACCGCTCGGTAATTAAAGCCGTGAGAGCTTCATTGTTTGCAACTTGAGTTGTGGTTGAGGTTCAGCAGGAGGAGGAGGAGGAGGTGCAGCTCTATCAACACGTTCCCAAGCATTGTTCACATAGTGAAAACTGGACTTACAGAGAGATGACTCACCAATTTTTGACTTGCGGGGTTCCGGAGAGTCGTAGGTGCAATCGACACCAATCTTGCTAAATATGTGACTTAAGATCGTTCCATAAGTGAAAGATTTCAAGGCATCGGTGTCACGAAGCTTAATATTGTTAACCATCTTGGCAAATATGATCTTAGCAACATTAGGGCGCTCACCACGACGGAAACACTCAAGCCAAAAATAATCAACTTGACGAATATGAGAATATTTACCTCCGGAGGGGAGAAGGAACCATGAGACCATCAAATGGAGGAAACGATCGTGCGCATCCAAAGTAAGCACTTGACCGGTGTGAGAACCAAAGTGACTCTCATTCTCAATTCCTTCATCCTTAAGAGAAAATGTAGAGTCCAAGAGAGGGACATTAACAACAAACTTTTTCCCCAAAATATAAGATTCAATCCCAACAACTTTGGAATTTGTTTCATCATTGATAAGGTGAGCATTGGAGTAAAAGAGAAGTACCATGTGTTTGTAACAAATGTTCGGGATGCTCAACAAAACAAGAAGATCTCATTCTCTCAAACGCTCAAGGTAACGGAAAAGAAATCGCTCGGAGTTAAGGAAGTTGAGATCAACCACACGCTCACGACGAACTTCATAATCCTTGACATATTTGAAACGTTCTCTCAACTCTGTAGTTCGAAGAGATTTTTGAAAGAGCAGGGCGAGATTTGGACGCATACTCGATTCACCGGTTTGAACGGACTTACGCTTTTTGTTAACATTCTCCGTCATCCTAAAAATATAAGCAAACAAGTTTTTTTAAAAAAAAATTAAGTGTATGTATAGATTTCTTAATTCAATCCAATGATAAATTCCACTTAGGTTTTTAAAAAAAATTAAAAAAAAACAGAAAAATTTAAAAAGAAAAAACAGTAAAAGAAAATACGAGTGAAAATTTTTATATTCGAATCAAAAAATTGAAGATTTTGAAATTTTTTTACAAGATATGAAAAAACCAAGCACAAAAACATATAAACTAAACAAAAATAAAATTTTCTAACCTAAGATTCGAACATAAATTAAAGCAAAAAGAAAAAGAGGAAAAATTCCTTGATTTGGGATTTTGGATGAATGGATGAAAATCCTTGCACAATATTGTTGAATCTTGCTTAGACTTGTGTTTTAGAGAAAAACTCCTCAAGATTTGGTGAAAAACAAAGAGGTTTAGAGGGTTTTTATAGGGAAAAATTCGGACTAGGGTTTTAGGGTTTGGGAGAGTTTTAATTAAAGTGAACTTTATCATTAAAAGCCCTTCTTAAAGTAGTCCGCGAATCCATTTCGGAACGGGCTTGACCGTTTCGAAACGCGGGCACGAAGGTTTGATCGTCTTTTGGACTTCAGCTGACCGTTTCGATACGGGGTTGACCGTATCGAAGCCCCGTTGACTCGTATCGAAACTTGTTTCGATACACCCCTTGGCAGTAGCCAAAACGTTTCGAAACCCTTTTAAGGCGTTTCGAAACGCCCTTCTCTCAGATATGATTTTAAGGCATCTGTATCGAAACAGGTTGACCCGTTTCGATACACTTAGGCCTGGAAGTGCATATGAGGCTCTAAAAGTGCAGAAAATTGAATTTTTTCTAAGGCCTAACATGCATGAATGACATGAATGAGCAGGAAAAACATATACAAACATAAACATACTCCCCCTAGCTATAGGCACGGATGAAATTAGGAGTAAAAACACATAAACATGACATTTCACAAGATCAAGCAATTCTAAGCACAAAAGAGGTCCTAAAAGGTCAAGATAGGCTAGCTAGACCTAACTCTCTCCTTAGGGACCAAAAATGCTCTTTGTCTAAAGGTTTTGTAAATATGTCCGCTAATTGATTTAAGGTGTCTACATACTCTATAACCACATCTTCTTTAAGGACATGATCTCTAATGAAATGATGCCTTATTTCTATGTGTTTGGTTCTAGAGTGTTGGATGGGATTTTTTGTTAAACATATAGCACTAGTGTTGTCACATTTTAGGGGTATGGTTTCAACTTTAATACCATAATCTAAGAGTTGTTGCTTCATCCAAAGGACTTGATCACAACAACTCCCTAAGGATATGTACTCGACTTCGGTGGTAGATAAGGCTACACTATTTTGTTTCTTAGAGAACCAAGATATGAGCATACTACCTAGGAATTGACAAGTTCCCGAAGTACTCTTCCTATCGATTTTGCATCCCCCGTAATCCGCATCCGAATAAGCATGAAGGTTGAAGGTGGAGTCTCTAGGGTACCAAAGACCTAAACAAGGAGTATCTCTAAGGTACCTAAAGATTCTCTTAACGGATATAAGGTGAGACTCTCTAAGACTAGCTTGAAACCTAGCACACAAGCAAACACTAAACAAGATATATGGTCTACTTGCGGTAAGGTAAAGCAATGATCCAATCATAGAACTGTAAAGCTTAGAGTCAACACACTTACCTCCTTCATCTTTGTCAAGCTTTGTAGATGAGCTCATAGGTGTGGCTTGAGGCTTTGCATTCTCCAATCCAAACTTCTTGAGCATATCCTTTATGTACTTTGCTTGATTGATGAAGGTGACATCCTTCTTTTGCTTGATTTGGAGTCCCAAAAATAATGAGAGCTCCCCCATCATGCTCATCTCGAATTCACCTTGCATTAGTGTTGAGTGTATAAAAGTTCTATTATTTACACCCTATTTAACCCATATTTCTGCTGCATTCAAGCATTAGTTACTGCATTTAGGTCAGTTTACAGCAAAACATTACAAATATATTAAAAGGCACATCTACTAAAAATAGTTGTTTTTGCAGGTTGCTGCTGTAGCAGACGGAAAGGGCAGGCGATGGGCAGTGAAGCAGAAGAGCTGGAACTGGACGAGCAGTCAAAGAGGACGATGCTGCCAAGGTTGTCGCCGTGACAGCAGAGGACGACAACAGTTTTGAGGAGAAGAAGCAAAGTGAATCTCGACAGATAGAGAAAATTCAGCCCGTCTGTCGTGTGAAACCACCATATTTTCCCAAGCCCCAGATCGAAAGGAATGTCAAGCCCAAAGTTCAAGGAGAGAAAATCCCAAGCAAGAAAGATGACGGCTGGAAAGTAGATTCCTTGAAGATTTAGTCTTTATTAGAATTGTACTTTCAATTAAAGTTGTATTCTTGCTATTTTAGACAAATTGGACCCAAAGCCTATATAAGGGCATATATTTCGACCTAGGAGGGATATAACTGATTCCCTAGCTTCCTTCCCACAACATGTTCTAAATTCCCCTTAGGGCCACGGGTTGATTTGTAAAGTAGTTGCAAGGGTTGTTTTGTTTTAGGAATTTTCAGTTCAATAAAATAAACTTCAAGTTCTCTTATTTTGGTTATTAATATCTTGCAAGAGCATCGGGAGAGCATTGTGAGGTTATCAATTTACTTAGCATCGAGAGAGTTAAGTATACGAAAGAAATAAGAGCGAGTTCTCTAGTTTATAGTTGAACTATCTCGGACCTAGGGATAGGACGAGGTTAAGTGGCTAAAGAAGAATTCATCAACATCGGTGTTCATCCTTCGATTCACGCCGGGAGGTATCATCAAAGACGTGATCATCGACAGGCTTGGACCTAGGGATAGGCCAAGGCACATCTGGGATTCTTGCCAAACTTGAAGTACAGAGTTGAGTGTTCCCTGCCGCGACAAGCAACGGACTGCTACCGCGACAGGTGCTGCCGCGACAGGGACGACGACAGAACTGGATTTCCTGGACTTAGCGATACCTGCACTACTGAGCAATTCAATACCAGCCCATTCTCTCTATCTAGATTTCCCTACTCTTTTATTTAAGTTCTCTTTATTATTTTCATGACAACTTCTTAATTATTTTCTTTACTTTCGTGCAGTGAATTAAGGTGAAGCTATTAGCCCAATCCCTATGGAGACGATATCCGATACTTCGTATCACTTTACTACTTGCGTCGTGTACACTTGCACTACAATTGCGATAGACTCTTTTACACGCAACAAGTTTTTGGCGCCGTTGCCGGGGATTGGCAACATAACTCTACCTTTTCTTTTACTGCACTTTTTATTTTTATTTTTATTTTTATTTTTCTGTTTTTCTTTGGTGTGTTCAACTCTTGCTTTTCACAAAGTGCCTTGTTTATGCGCAGATTGAAACGAGGTGAAGATCCTGAGTATCCATTAGATCCGGAAATCGAACGTTCATTCAATCTCAAGAACCGACTTCGTCACTTACTAGCCAGGAACGAGTACCTTGAAGAACAATTAGAGAGAATGGCACACCGAGGAGACGACCCTCCTGTTGGAGATGGAGAGGGTAGACTGCCTGTCGGCAACCCTGCTGCCACTGCCGGATGACGGTCCTGTCGTGACTACATGTTGAACGATCATGTAGAACTGGAAACCGCGCTGCCGGACATAGATGTTGACAACTTCGAGCTGAAACCTGTTATGTTTAGTATGATCAACAATGTCGGTCAATTTAGTGGTGCTGTTACAGAGGATGCTAGGTAGCATCTCAAAACTTTCCAGGAGATCTGTGGTTCGTTTAGACTGCCAGGAGTTAATCCGGAGATACTGAGCTTCGGTTATTTCCCCATTCATTGAGGGATAGAGCAAAGACTTGGTGGAATAAACTTACGCCGGGTTCAATTAGAACTTGGGCAGATTTATCTCGTGAATTTTTATCTCGTTTTAATCCTTCGCATTTATCTGAGCGATTACGTAATGAAATTGCTACTTTTCAACAGGAAGATGACGAGCCAATGCACGAGGCTTGGGACAAATTTACCACTCTTTTACGGAACTGCCCAATGCATGGATTCCCCGTCTGGAATCAGGTAACTAAGTTTTATAATGCTGCCAACTTACAAACTCGTATTCGAATTGATTCAGCAGCAAACGGATTACTATTGGACAAAGACCTAGACGAGGCAATGCAACTATTGAAAAATCTAGCTAAGAATGAGGAGCAGTTTCCGACAGCAAGAAGAGGGGGTAAACAGGTACTAGCTGTTAAGGATTATGAGGCCGACAGCATGATGAAATCACAGGTGGCATACCTTACTAAGGCAATGAAAAAGCTCTTGAATGATGACACACAACATGGATTTGTTGTTGAGGAGGTATGTGAAATCTGTGAGGGAAATCATAGTTCGGATGAGCGTCCTATACAGTTAGAAGAGGGAAAGTATGTTGGAAACTATAAGCCGAATTACAACTCCAACAACTATAATCCCAACTGGAGAAAGGATCCCAAGTTCTCTTGGAGTAATCCTAACAATGCCCTGAATCCTCAAACACATCATAATCAGAATCAAGGAGGACCTAGATTGTTGACACGACAGCAATTGCAGCCGCAGCAGCAGTAACAACAGCCACCAGCTGCCACTAACAGTATACTGGAACAGACTTTGACTACTTTTATGTCTCAGACAGGTACTTATATTGAGAATATGAATCAGTTTGTCAAAAAGACAGAGACATTCATGGATAAAACAGAGATGCGGATGACGAATCATGAAGCTACTCTAAAACCTTTGGAGACACAAATGGGTTAGGTTTCCTAGCATATCAAGCCTAGGCAGACTGGAGGATTCCCTAGCAATACTGAAAATGCTAGGCAGCCCACACATGAGCAGTGTAAAGCCATCACTACTAGGAGTGGGAAGAAACTACCAGGGCCAGAGAAGGAAGCTGAAACAGTAAAAAAAAAACAGCCTTAGACAGACCTGCCGAGGACGCTGCCCCAACAGGTAACAAACAGCCTGCTGCCGATGAACCTGTTACGACAGCAGAAGCAACAGAGGAGAAAAATGATGAACCCAAACCTCCTCAGATTCATATGCAGTGGGAAGGACGTATTGCTGATTATCGTCCCCACCTCCTTTTCCTCAACGGTTACAGCAAGCGAAGCAAGAACCTCAGCTCAAAAAGATTTATGATATTTTTAAGCAAGTTCATATTAACATTCCGCTGTTAGATGTCGTTAGGGAGATGCCCGGTTATGCCAAATTTCTCAAAGATGTCATGTCAAAGAAATCTAAACTTGGGGAATTTGAAACGGTAAAGATGACAAAAGGATGCATGAGTATTCTTCATAGGCAGCCACCCCAGAAAAAGAAGGATCCGGGGAGCTTCATCATACCTTGTGTAATCGGAGATAAATACGTGGGTAAGGCACTTTGTGATCTCGGTGCTAGTATCAATTTAATGCCAAAGTCTATTTTTCAGAAATTAGGTATTGGAAAAGCTCGGCCCATGACAGTAATTCTGCAGCTGGCAGACCGCTCTTACGTTCATCCGGAAGGAAAAATCGAAGATATTCTGGTAAGAGTGGATAAATTTATATTTCCTGCTGACTTTCTTGTTTTAGATTGTGAAGCAGATGAAAACGAAACAATCATCCTGGGGCGACCCTTCTTAGCCACGGGAAGATCACTGATTGATGTGGAGAAAGGAGAACTCACCATGCGAGTAAACGATCAAGAGATTAAGTTGAATGTTCTCCAAGCTATGAAACATGCTGATGCGGAAGAGGAATGCAAGGTTATCACTGAAGTTACCCTTGATCAACCCTGCATCAGGTCGGGCTGTCACGACATCAAAATTTGTCACTGCCTCGGCAGCCACTTACAGGACTGTCACGACAGCACCGACGATAGCAACTCCTCGGAGTCTGATACATCCGATACTGAAGATCAGGAGGAGGTAAACTGGATAGGTGATCGTCCAGGTAAGTTATTCGAACCTTTAAATTACACTTCGGATAACCATGCAATCCAAAAGCCATCTACTGTTGAGCCCCCTGTTTTAGAACTGAAACCTCTGCCAGGGCAGCTAAAATATGCTTTTCTTGGTTCAAATGATACGTTGCCCGTAATCATCTCTTCCAAGTTGATGCAGGAACATGAACAACAATTAATAGGGATGCTGCAACAGCACAAAAAGGCTATTGGATGGACAATCGTTGATATTCAAGGCATTAGTCTGGCGTTATGTATGCATAAAATCCTTTTAGAGGATGGTCATAAGCCGACTATAGATGCTCAAAGGCGGCTAAACCATGCGATGAAAGAGGTGGTGCGTAAAGAGATAATCAAATGGTTAGATGCTGGTATAAATTACGCCATCTCCGACAGCAAATGGGTGAGCCCGGTGCAATGCCTTCCCAAGAAAGGAGGAATGACTGTGGTGACCAATGAAAACAATGAGTTAATCCCAACCAGGACTGTGACCGGTTGGAGGGTTTGTATGGACTATCGGAAGCTTAACAAAGCTATCCGAAAGGACCACTTTCCTTTACCCTTTATTGATCAAATGCTTGATAGACTAGCGGGTAAACCTTACTATTGTTTTCTTGATGGTTATTCAGGTTATAATCAAATAGCTATCACACCGGAGGATCAAGAAAAGACGACCTTCACATGCCCCTACGGAACGTATGCTTTTAGGAGAATGCCATTTGGATTATGCAATGCACCCGCCACCTTCCAAAGGTGCATGATGGCCATATTCTCCGATATGGTGGAGGACTTCCTTGAAATTTTTATGAATGATTTTTCAGTCTTTGGGGACAATTTTGAGAGCTTCCTAGGCAATCTACAAAAGGTACTTGAAAGATGTGAAAAAGCAAACCTAGTCTTAAATTGGGAAAAAAGCCACTTTATGGTGGATGAAGGGATAGTCATTGGCCATAAGATTAGCTGCCGTGGGTTAGAAGTCGACAGGGCCAAGATAGAAGTGATCGAAAAGCTGTCGCCGTCGACCACAGTCAAGGAGCAGAACCGACCCTTTGACTTTAATGAGGAATGTACTAAAGCATTCAAGGTTCTGAAGGAAAAACTGGTAACAACCCCAATAGTACAGCCACCAGACTTGACACAGCCATTTGAGATCATGTGTGATGCTAGTGACTATGCTGTCGGAGCAGCACTTGGGCAGCAGAGAGACAAATTATTTCATGTCATATATTATGCCAGCAAGACACTGAACGATGCCCAAGTAAACTATACCACCACAGAAAAGGAGTTATTAGCTGTGGTATTCTCCATTGACAAGTTTCGTTCTTACATACTTGGAACGAAGGTAATAGTGCACACTGACCATTCTGCCCTGAAGTATCTGTTCGCGAAAAAGGATGCAAAGCCTCGATTGATACGGTGGATCCTGCTATTGCAAGAATTCGACCTTGAAATCAAGGACAAAAAAGGGACAGAAAATCAGGTGGCAGATCACTTGTCAAGGTTGGAGAAGGGACAGAGTCTACCAACAGATGAGACAAACATACTGGAGACCTTCCCAGACGAGCAGCTCTTTGCTGCCGCAGTCACTGCCGCGAAAGCCATGGCGGCAGGTAAGTCTTCTGAACTCCCCTGGTATGCTGATTTCGTTAATTTCTTAGTTAGCGGAATAATTCCTTTTGATCTTAATAATCAAGCCAAGAAGAGGTTCCAAAATGATGTTAAGCATTATTATTGGGACGAACCTCTTCTTTTCAAAATCTGTGCAGATCAGGTTATAAGGAGGTGTGTACCACAAGAAGAGCAACAAGACATACTTCATCACTGCCATGCTTCACAGTATGGAGGTCACTTAGGAGGCAACAAAACTGCTGCCAAGGTGCTGCAGTCAGGATTTTATTGGCCGTCACTGTACAAAGATGCGCAAATCTTCTACAAGAGCTGTGACAGGTGCCAACAGACAGGAAACATCTCAAGGAGAAACGAGATGCCGCTGTAGAACATTCTTGAAGTCGAAATCTTCGACGTGTGGGGGATTGATTTTATGAGACCTTTTCCATCTTCATGTGGGAATCTATACATCCTTCTAGCAGTAGATTATGCCTCTAAGTGGGTCGAAGCTATCGCAACTCAAAAGAATGATGCCAAGACAGTCCAAAGGTTTTTACACAAAAATATCTTTTCTAGGTTTGGCATCCCTAAGGCGATTATCAGTGATGAAGGGAGACATTTCGACAACATGGTTATTGCTGCTACCTTGAAGAAATATGGTGTCAAGCATCGGATCGCGACAGCATATCACCCACAAACCAATGGACAAGCTGAAATATATAATAGGGAAGTTAAGAACATTCTTGAGAAGATGGTTAAGCCAACTAGGAAAAACTGGTCTTTACTCCTCAATGATGCGTTATGGGCATATAGGACAACTTTTAAAACTCTATTAGGAATGTCTCCGTACCGATTGATTTATGGGAAAACATGTCATCTACCTGTCGAGATAGAGCACAGAGCATACTGGGCGATCAAGGTAGTGAATATGGACTTGGACAGGGCAGGGCAGAAAAGGCTGTTAGATCTGAACGAAATTGAGGAAATCCGAACAATGGCCTATGACAATGCAAGAATCTACAAGGAGAAAACTAAGAAGTGGCATGACAAGAAGTTGCTGCCACGACAGTTCTGCCCAGGGCAGCTTGTATTGCTCTTCAATTCTAGACTGAAACTCTTCCCAGGGAAGCTAAAATCTAGATGGTCTGGTCCGTTCCAAGTCATACAAGTTTTTCCCCATGGTGCCATCACAATCCGATCATTAAAAGACGGGCACCAATTCAAAGTCAATGGACAGCGCTTGAAGCACTATCAGGGGACTGAAGCCCTAGGATTGCAGGAGGTGGTTACCTTAGGAGATGCCCCACCTTGCATTCCTAATTTAACCTAATTTTTATTTTCTTTATTTTTAGTTTTATAATTACTTAATATTTATTAGGAAATAAGATTTATTTTATTTGAATAATGTTTTTTGTTTCTATTGTTTTTAGGAAATAAAAGAGTCAAGAAGAACAGGAGAAGTGAACTCAGCCCACCATCCATCCATCAGCCCAACAAAGCCCAAATGTTGAAGCCTGTCGTTTCAGCTGCCGCGACAGACTCGGAAAATACAGGCTGTCATCACGCTGTCACGACAGACGCGGAAACACGCCACAGACGCGTAACAGACGCGGGAACATGTGTCAGACGCGTCAGACACGCTAACGTAGAATAGTTGGCCCCGTTATTCGTGTCTGCCGTTACAGCTTCAACGGGCAACAAATCCTTATCTATATAACCCCGTTTCATTTTCATTTTCCCTCACTTCTGCCTGCCTTACTTGCTCTCTCTCTTTAGTTTTCATTTGCCTTCATTTTATTTTCACAACCCTTGCACAAAATATGTCTTCTAGGAAAACCCGACGCAACGCTGCCTCCAGTTCCACACCGACAGCGACTCCCCCACGTTCCTTTGCTAACAGAGACATGTGGGAAGAGAGAGGCTTCATCTACACACCGACGGAGGAAAATCTGGGCCTCAAACCATTCATATCCCGGAAGGTTAGAGCTTTACAGTGGCAAACCTTTGCGGAGCAGCCGGAGGAAATGAATGTCACGCTGGTTCGAGAGTTTTATGCTGCCATCAACAGCAGGACAACGACAGCGGTGTTCGTTTGAGGGAAGGAGGTGTCATTTGAAGCAGAATACATTAATACCTTATATGGCTTCTACATCGGCATCAATGACGACGCCTACCAGCAATTCCTGAATACATTAGACATTGCTGCCTACGACGCTGTCATGGTAGAGTTGACCAATGCTGGGACTCACTGGAACACCAGCAGGAAAAATCCAAGGACTGTGAATAGGACTCAGTTGCTGCCGAAGGCAAAGTTGTGGAATGCCTTCATAAAGAAGAGGATCATGCCGTCGTCTCACAACACCACCGTCGACCAACCAATGTTAGCGTTGATACACTCTATTCTACACGAACGACCCATTAATGTGGGCAGCTTTATTCGAGAAAGTATTTTGGAGTGTGCGCATAGACCGACGGGTCCCCTATACCTTCCGTACCTCATCACCCCGCTCTGCCGCGACCATAATGTCCCCGAAATGCACACTGATATGATAGTCGAAGGAAAAGGGAGGACTAAAAAGAACATCCTCAGCCTTATGGAGCTGACTGCTGCCACCCCTCTGTCATCATTCGACCCCACTGCCGCCACAGCGGAAACGACAGAGCAACAACACACTGAACCAGCTTCCGTAGCAGCTGCCCCGACATACTCCTTTGCCCGGATATTAGCTACCATTCAGAAGCTGGAGGAACGACAGTTGGGCTTAATGACTTTCATCAGGGACTTTGCTGCCTCTACGGTAACATTTATACAAAATTCTTTAAATTTTCCTGATGCTGCCTTCCCTACTTTTCCTGCCCATTACTTTACTGTCACTACTCCTGCCCACACTCCTACACCTGCTGCTACCCCACGAACACCTTCTACCGCCTCAACGCCATCGCCTGCCCCGACAGCAGCAGGCAGCACCCATGCTGAACCATCTGCACGAGGCACGAAACGTCGAATGGCATCGAAGGATCTTGATGCCTTTGTTGCTGGGTTCTCTTCCTCTTCTGTTTGGGCCGCAAGTGATAATGAACCCTCGATCCAGAGGAATCTGTCAAAAGAGTTCTCACCGATGAAGAGGCAAAAGCGGATGGCAGACAAAAGTAACATGCGAAAAGCCACCAGCAGCGACGATGATGGCAGCAACGGTGGTGCCAGCAGCAGCGGCGGTGATGGCAGCAACGGTGGTGCCAGCAGCAGCGGTGGTGAGAGCAGCAGCAGCGGCGGTGAGAGCAGCAGCAGCGGCGGTGAGAGCAGCAGCAGCGGCTCTGAAGTTCAGGTTGTGGAGCAACCACCTAACATCTCCCCAACCAGAATCCAGCCACCAAGGGAGGCCAAGGAAAAGAACACATCTTCCTCTCCCGTGCCCCTGCCCGCTTCGAAAGCCAGAGCCCGCCGTCAGATTCGACTCAGCAGCAGCAGCGAAGACAGCGATTAAAATTTAATTTTCCTATCTTATATTTTACTGCCTGCTATATATTTTGTGATGTACTGCCTTATCTTTTGTTTTTATTTGTAATTTGCATTGAGGGCAATGTAACCCTTGAGTTTGGGGGTGGCAACCCTCCATTAATGGAGTGCATCTTAGTTTAAAAATTTGTGTCTTTACTTAGTTTATTTTTGTCAAAAAAATGAAAATATTGAAAACTTTGGCTGGAAATTGTGAACTGAACTTACCTGCCGTGACAGCACTGTCGTGGCAGTGCCTTTAGGATAGTCTTTAGGAGAAGTTTAGAGCCTTTCTATAGTTCTGAAAAACTTAAACACCATTGTGACTGTTATACTGCTTAGACTTCTTTTAGCCAAACTAGAATAGAAAGCTTAGCACTTAGAGTAAAAAGGAGACTAGAATCTCAGGAAACTTAGAGGTGCCTACTACTGGCTCTAGGCAGATAACCAGAGAAAAACTTCTAGAGGTGCCTATCACCGGCTCTAGATAGTTAACTAGAGATGCCTGAAATACTGGCTCTAGTAGAAAAGAGAAAAAAAAATTAGAAAAAAGGGAAATAACTAGAGGTGCCCGATTCTGGCTCTAGTAAAAGAAAAAATAAGTCTCGTAAGAAAAACTCTAAACAAGCTAAAGTATAATATTCTAAGTGAAACTAAGAGAGTCTTGGCATATAACTGTTCACAAGCATACACACACTGCACGAGGACTATAGTGAAACTACGGACAGATCCTAAATTATCCGACAGGTTGCTGCCGTCACAGGGAACGAACGACGGGTAAGGGAAAGTTCACTGTTTGAAGCCAAAACAAAAATATTTCATTTTTTCATTTAGGTCTTAGTTGCTTGAGGGCAAGCAAAAACTTGAGTTTGTGGGTGTGTTGAGTGTATAAAAGTTCTATTATTTACACCCTATTTAACCCATATTTCTACTGCATTCAAGCATTAGTTACTGCATTTAGGTCATTTTACAGCAAAACATCACAAATATATTAAAAGGCACAGTTTCTACTAAAAATAGCTGTTTTTGCAGGTTGCTGCTGTAGCAGAAGGAAAGGGCAGGCGCTGGGCAGTGAAGTAGAAGAGTTGGAACTGGACGAGCAGTCAAAGAGGACGATGCTGCCAAGGTTGCCGCCGTGACAGCAGAGGACGACAGCAGTTTTGAGGAGACGAAGTAAAGTGGACCTCGATAGATAGAGAAAATTCAGCCCGTCTGTCGTGTGAAACCACCATATTTTTCCAAGCCTCAGATCGAAAGGAATGTCAAGCCCAAAGTTCAAGGAGAGAAAATCCCAAGCAAGAAAGATGACTGCTGGAAAGTAGATTCCTTGAAGATTTAGTCTTTATTAGAATTGTACTTTCAATTAAAGTTGTATTCTTGCTATTTTAGACAACTTGGACCCAAAGCCTATATAAGGGCATATATTTCGACCTAGGAGGGATATAACCGATTCCCTAGCTTCCTTCCCAAAACCCTAGCCGTTTTCCTTCCCTCAACATGTTCTAAATTCCCCTTAGGGCCACGGGTTGATTTGTAAAGTAGTTGCAAGGGTTGTTTTGTTTTAGGAATTTTCAGTTCAATAAAATAAACTTCAAGTTCTCTTATTTTGGTTATTAATATCTTGCAAGAGAATCAGGAGAGCATTGTGAGGTTATCAATTTACTTAGCATCGGGAGAGTTAAGTATACGAAAGAAATAAGAGCGAGTTCTCTAGTTTATAGTTGAACTATCTCGGACCTAGGGAAAGGACGAGGTTAAGTGGCTAAAGAAGAATTCATCAACATCGGTGTACATCCTTCGATTCACGCCGGGAGGTATCATCAAAGACGTGATCATCGATAGACTTGGACCTAGGGATAGGCCAAGGCACATCTGGGATTCTTGCCAAACTTGAAGTACAGAGTTGAGTGTTCCCTGTCGCGACAAGTAACGGACTGCTGCCGCGACAGGTTCTGCCGCGACAGGGACGACGACAGAACTGGATTTCCTGGACTTAGCAATACCTGCACTACTGAGCAATTCAATACCAGCCCATTCTCTCTATCTGGATTTCCCTACTCTTTTATTTAAGTACTCTTTATTATTTTCGTGACAACTTTTTAATTATTTTCTTTACTTTCGTGCAGTGAATTAAGGTGAAGCTATTAGCCCAATCCCTGTGGAGACGATATCAGATACTTCGTATCACTTTATTACTTGCGTCGTGTACACTTGCACTACAATTGCGATAGACTCTTTTACACGGAACAATTAGCTTAGCAAACTCTTGGCAATGACATTCGTTAGTAGAACCAAAAATAATATCATCAACATAAATTTGAACTACTAAGATGTCATTTTTATACATTTTTATAAAGAGTGTAGTGTCCACCTTACCCTTTTCAAAACCCTTTTCAATTAAAAAGTTTGAAAGTCTTTCATACCAAGCTCTAGGAGCTTGCTTTAAACCATAAAGAGCTTTAGTGAGTTTGAAAACATGATTTGGAAATTTTGAATCTTCAAAACCCGATGGTTGTTCCACATACACTTCCTCATTTATAAAACCATTTAAAAATGCGCTTTTAACATCCATTTGAAAAGGCTTGAAATTATGATAACATGCATATGCAAGCAACATCCTAATGGCTTCCATTCTAGCTACGGGTGCATAGGTTTCATCAAAATCTATTACCTCTTCTTGAGTGTAACCTTGTGCTACTAGTCTAGCTTTATTTCTCACAATGTTGCCACTCTCATCTAGCTTGTTCCTAAAGACCCATTTAGTTCCTATGGTAGATTGATTACTAGGCCTATCAACTAATGTCCAAACGTTACTTCTCTCAAATTGATTTAACTCTTCTTGCATAGCCATAATCCAAAAATCATCTTTCAATGCTTCTTTTATATTCTTAGGCTCTATGCATGAGATAAATGCAACATGCTTCATTAATCTAAGAGAAGGTCGAGTGGTTACCCCCTTGTATGGATCACCCAAGATTTCACCATCTTTGACATAGTTGAACTCCCTTGGGTAGCTCACTTCCTTTTCCTCAAGAGCCAAGTCATTCAAGGCTTCAAGAGGTGGATCTTGTGTGTCCTCTTCTTTTGTTGGAGTCTCATTCTCCTTTGAAGTTTGTCCTCCATCAAAGGCATTTATGATTCCTACATCATCATCATCACAAGAATCCTTCCTTGGAAGAAGGTTATCATCGAATACAACATGTATAGATTCTTCTACTACTAAAGTTCTTTTGTTAAATACTCGATAGGCTTTAGAGGTTAAAGAGTGTCCTATGAAAATAGCTTCATCACTTTTAGCATCAAATTTACCTAAGTTGTCTTTTCCATTATTTAAAACAAAACACTTGCCACCAAAAGGGTGAAAATAGCTAATGTTAGGCTTTTTAGATTTTAAAATCTCATAAGGCGTTTTCTTTAAAATTGGCCTAATCATTACTCGATTAACAATATAGCAAGCGGTGTTTGTGGCTTCTGCCCAAAAATATTTAGGTAAATTATTTTCACAAAGCATAGTTCTAGCCATTTCTTGCAAAGTTCTATTTTTCCTCTCAACTACCCCATTTTGTTGAGGAGTTCGAGGAGCCGAAAAATTGTGGCTAATACCATTTTCATTCAAAAAATCTTCAAACCCTAAATTTTGAAACTCTGTTCCATGATCACTTCGAATATGTGAAATTCTAAGTTCAAGATCATTTTGGGTTAGTTTTGAAAATGTGATGAATTTTTCCAAAGCCTCATCTTTAGTACTTAAAAATAGAACCCAAGTAAATCTAGAAAAATCATCAACAAGTACAAATGCATAAGACTTACCACCCAAGATCATAGTCTTAATTGGCCCAAATAAATCCATATGGATTAGTTGTAAACATCTACTTGTAGAAACATCATTAATAGATTTAAAGGAAGACTTATGTTGTTTACCCTTAGAGCATGCTTCACAAATTTTATCGTTTGAAAATTTTATCTTGGGTAAACATCTAACTAGATCATGGGAAACTAGTTTTTCTAAAACACTAATGATAGCATGTCCTAGTTTCCTATGCCACAACCATGCATCATTTTCATTTTGTGCTACTAAGCATGCATGAGATGTATGAATGTCATCTAGATGCACCATGTATATGTTCCCTATGCGATGACCTATGAGCATAATATTATTAGATTTAATGTCTACAATTTTGCATCCATTTTTATCAAATAAAACATTAAATCCTTTACCGCACAATTGACTTATGCTCAATAAGTTATGTTTAAGACCATCGACATACAAGACATTTTCAATGAGAATAGTAGAGTGATTACCTATGGAGCCAATACCTTTAATGTGGCCTTTGGAGTTGTCACCAAATGTCACTACTCCTCCACTTTTTGGCTTTAGATCCATGAATCTACTCTTGTCTCCGGTCATATGCCTTGAGCATCCACTATCAAGGTACCATGAGTTTTGACTTTGTGCTTTGGCCTTGTAGCAATGCCCCCCCTACAAACAAAGATATTAAGCTTTTGTTTTTGGTACCCAAATCATTTTGGGTCCATGAGTGTTAGCACCCAAAACCTTGGTTCCCTTAGGAATCCAAGATGACATAGCAATAATGTTATTAGATTTTACAAGTTCCTTAGGAACTCATACACTTCTAATTCTTTTAGTTCTACTATGTCTAGGAAAGCTACCTTGTTTGTAGTAGTTAGTCTTTTTCTTAGGTTGGTTTGTTCTTGAAGATTCACCTATTTCATGCTTGAAACTACCAACATTTTTAAAAGACTCTTTGAGCTTATTTAGCTCATCCAACACCTTTTGGTGTTCACTATTTCATTGAGACAAAAGATTATTAAGGTCAACATTTTCATCTTGAAAGAATTTTAGTTCATCTTTCAACTCTAATATCTTTTTCTCAAATTTTGAATTAGCTTGAGAGAGTGAGTCATTTTTTATCATTTAGTTCCAAAATTATTTTCTTATTCCTAATGACCGACTCATTGTATTTCTCAACTAATTTATCATAGACCTCTTGTAACTCATCATATGCATCATTTCATTCATCATATGTAAAATCTAAAGATGATGAGTTAGAGGTTACCATGGAGGATTCTTCCTCAAGTGCCATGAGGCAAAGGTTGGCCACTTCTTGTTCGTCATCCTCCGATGACTCCTCATCACTCCAAGTAGCAAGCTTGGCTTTGAGCTTCTTCTTCTTCTCAAAGCCCTTCTTCTTGAGTTGAGGGCACTCCGAACATATGTGAACGGGTTTATTGCACTCAAAGCAAATGATTTGATCCCTTGCTTCATCTTTGTTCTTGCCTTTGAAGTCCATTTTTCTTTGGATTTTTCTTCCCCGGTTGGACCTCATAAAGCATGAGAATCATTTGGCTATCATAGCCAATTCTTCTAGCTCATCCTCCTCACTAGAAGAGCTCTCCTCAAGTAGTGAAGCTTTGAGAGCTATTCCCATCTTCTTCTTCTTTCCAACCTCTAGCTTTTCTACTCTCTTCTCTTCTTTCTTCTTCTCTTCTTCCCTTCCTTGCTTCATAATCTCATGTGTAAGGAGAGAACCCACTAGCTCATCAAGCTTTAAAGTCTTCAAATTTTTAGCTTCTATGATGGCGGTTCTCTTCCCATCCCAAGATTCGAGAAGTGAATAAAGTAGCTTCCGGACAAGCTTGTCTTCCGGTATTGTCTCTCCAAATCCTTTGAGCCCATTGACTATTGTGGAGAAACGATCAAACATCTTGGACACTGTCTCATCGGGCTCCATCTTGAAATTTTCATAACTAAGATTGAGAATTCCAATCTTAGTTTCTTTGACATCATTGGTTCCCTCATAGGTAGTCTCAAGAGTGTCCCACACTTCTTTGGCACTCTCAATGGATGACACTTTGGAATAGATGTCCGGACCGAATGAACAAAAGGGCATGTGGAGAGCTTTGTCATTTATTTGGATCTTTCTCCTTTCTTCTTCACTCATCTCCACCTTCTTCAAAACCATCTTGCCTTCATAATCTTGCTTCAATGGAATGTAAGGGCCATATTCAATGACATCTCAAACTAAGTAGTCATTGGACTTGATGAAGAGATGCATTCTATTCTTCCAAAATGGATAGTTGTCACCATTGAAGAAGGGAGGTTTTGTGGTGGATTGAGACTCATACATGCCCGAATCGGAGGTTGAAGCCATCTCTTGATTTTCGATGATCACACTCTTCTTAGGAACTCCTCTTGTGGTTGTTAATCCTCAAAGAGGTAAGCTCTGATACCAATTGTTGAGTGGATCAAATGAACGAAATGAACCAAGAGGGGGGTGAATTGGATTTTTAAAGGTTTAGGTGGTGGAAATTGCAATTTAAAAAGATAGACAAGGAATTTTAGAGTGGTTCAAGTTCCAAATGAACTCTACATCCACTACCTTAGCTTCACTAAGGATTTGCACCAATTCCACTAATTGTTCTTCCCCTTTTCTAGGCTAAGGAGGCAACCCTTACAATTTTCGGTTAAATTTTCAACCCAAAATTTAACCCAATCCTCACACAAATAGAACAAAGATTTTGTTGGCTAAGAAAGTATCTCTCAATACAAATTGTAGCCCAATTACAAGCACTCAACCCAATTGAAAAGTTAAGAATGAAAATTACAATTGGGGTTTCTAGACAATATTGGGATTTAGGCACAAATGCTTGGATTTGATGTTTGGATGTTTGCTTTTGGATCAATAGTTGTTGCTGGAGCTTTTAAAGGTCCCTTTTATACCTTCTCATTGATTTCTAGTCGTTGTGGTTGTTGCATTCATCAATAGAGTCGTTGGGGGTGTTATCTCACCTCCATAAATGCAGTCTGCAACCTACCGTTTCGAAATGCCCGACCCCGTTTCGAAACAGACCAAAATAGAAAGAGCCGTTAGGGTGCATTTAAGAGCCCGTATCGAAACGGTATTTACCTGTTTCAAAACACTTTTGCCACTGTCAAGGGTCGTTCCGAAACAGCTTGAACTCGTTTCGAAACGCCTTAACGGTTTCTTAAAAATCAGTTAAAAACTTGCAACGGTCATATTTTTCAAATCAAATGAAGAACCGTTTCGAAACAATTGATGTCGTTTCGATACGGGTTCTCTATGTTCTAAAGTCGCTTCGATACTTATTTCGAAACATGGGTTGGCAGTGTTGAAAACGTTTCGATACCCGTTTCGTAACATGGGTGACAGTTTCAAAACCGTTTCAAAACGCCTTAGGCCGTTTCGAAACAGGGACTCGAAAATCACTGTTTTGGCTTTAAGAACACTTAGAAAATATTTGGAAAGCTTAGTTTTTAACTTAGGCATATTCTTTAAATCATATGGGGATGGTTGAGGACTTAAAAATTCGTTTTGACATTTTCAATTTAGTCCTTAGGTTCTTTAGTTATATCAAAATTAAAATATCGGTTTCACATCCTCATCTCTCTACGAGGCCCCATTTACAAGAAAACAATGCACTGACACAAATGCAGCAAACATAATTAGGCTCAACAAGGTAAGTAATCCAAGTACTCAAGCTCATTTTCCAAAAACAATTCCTTTCATTAGTTTTGATATGGCAATGGGTCCCCCTAACATGCTTCAACATAGCATAACATCACAATTGCAACCATGCATCACAATTCATAAAACATTCTTTCACTTAAAAGGTCTTCATGCAAAAACACATACATCACCCACATAACAATTCCCAACTACACGAGAACCAAGCTCTGATACCACCAAATGTAACCCTCTTAGCCCGGCCTAGACGGTTGACCCGAACTACAGAGATTACACGGGGAAAATCAAAGTCAACCCGAAAGTCAACCTTGATTAACGACCCTTTTTTTAATCTTGTCTAGATAGATGTTAACCCTAGGTGAACACTCAAGATACATATACGTATAAAGCACAGCGATCGGAATTCAGAAAGGGACTCAATTGCACAATATACAAATGTTAGGGACCAAAATGTAAATTCTACAAATTAGAAGGTCATAATTGATTTTAAAGTTACCAATATTAAATTAGTCATATTACATGCTTCCCTGTCAAGTTTCACCTTAATTGGACATCACGAACTCATACAATTGCAAAAACAACTTTCGGGACTAAAACGTAAAGCTTTCAAACTTCAACACCATTCAAATCAGTGCCCAAAGGTCATCTGTTTCGAAATGGCATTGACCGTTCCAAAACACGGGTTGGTTTCGAGACTGGTTCCGAAACAGGGCATTCCAGTAGCCAAAACGTATCGGAACAGCCTCAAGCCGTTTCGAAACACGAAGGCCATTACAGGCCCCCGTTTCGGAACGCTAGTGAGTGTTCCGATACGGTTTGCCTAGAAGCTGCAGATTTTGCTGGTTTTTCATACATAAATCCACTCAAACACAACCTAATGACTTCCTAGTCATACCAACAAGTCATCATACATATATAGAGCATGTTCGTAACTTCTAAACACATTCATAGCATCAAACATGAAATTTCACATGTCTATATGCATGCTTCCTATTATCCAAAACCAAGCAATCAACCAATCTCCAAAACAAGCATTAGATAGCCATTTACAAATTCAAACCATCAAAAACAACATGCCACAACCTAGGGAGTTCAACACATCTCCCAAAACACATCTTAGGTTCCCATTGCCAAATTACCAAAACTAATAGTGTATGAAAACATCACCATACATGAGCTTGGTTTCCCTTGGACACTCTAGCTTCCTTGTTGCCCTTAAACACTTCAATTATCTGCATTATTGGTACAAGAGAGAGAGCGTAAGCACAATTGCTTAGTGAGGCATGCACTAAAGAAAACAACACAATAATGCATTTTAGAAAACACTTTCAACAAAGCTTTTTAAACTCATGCTCATCTCTTTTCATGCAACCTTGCATACTTTACAAGCATCTCATGCTTCATTACATTCAACATATCATATTGGCTTTCAAGTGATAATTCATAACCATTTACAACACAAAACACAATCGGATACGCGGATTACAAGCGTTGTCCCACACGCTTCATACACACTACCGAACAACACAAGGTGGAGTTTATCGGTACAATCACAACCCCTCAACACTCGTGATGGAGTTTAACGGTACAATCACAACCCCTCAACATCACTCATCGGTAGTTGTATAATTCTACTAATGAGAGCAAGGGACACATAACACAAGATCCACACACAGACTTTTAACCACCGTTGTGATCTTACCTTACTCGTTAGGGTACTTGGATGGAGTTTACAGTACAATCACAACCCCTCAACATCCAAGGCGACTTTATTCATGGTGCACCCAATCCTATAGCCGGCTAACTATATCTGATTCAAGTGCTTTAAAACCAATTCATCACTTGCCAATATACATCAAATACCATCATCAATTCACTGTTTTAAAGCAATAATCAAAGTCATTAATCATCATGCAGCTCCATGCATCATTACCAAAATATAACATGTCAAACCAAGGATCTCTTACCTTGAGCATCCTTCAACACATGGCTTTCAAAACCAGCATTAACCATGCTAAAACATGCTTTCAAAACAGAATTTAAACATGCAATTTATAACCAATGCATCAATCCACTTCATAGCACATCTGAGAAAGTTTTTCCGAAAACTTACTCTTGAGCTTAGCTAAGTTGTTTAGACTTAAACTAAGCTCCCAAAACCTTCAAATAATTGTTTCAAAGATGGAAACCCAACTCCACTCACCAATTACGTTTCGCTTGCTTGTCGAAACGCCAATCAAGCCTCCGGATCAACTCCAAAAGTGTTCGAAGATGTCTCCCATGTTTTAAACACATCAAAGCAGAGGATTAATGCATCATTATGCATTGAAATCTTCAGCGAACACACCTAAACTCGCTGCTCTACCCAAAACCAACATTTCGGCTACCAAACACAACCGAAAACACCTCCAAACTCTTCCAAAACTTAACCCAGCCAAGATACATCACTTCTAACCATTTCTAAACGTCAATTAACATCCAAAATAAACCAAAACTCGTCCTTATACCTCCAGCTATAACAGAACACCAAAAACTCCTCAAAAACCACCATTTTCTTGAGCAAAAACTTAGGAAACACAACCTATTCGGGATTGCATTGATAAAACCTCATTTCAACATCATTAGACATCCAAAATACATTAGAGAATCATCTCAAAACAGAGCCCAAACAATCACAATGAAATTCTTCAAGATTTCTTCCAAATATTGACTTTTAAGCCAAAATCAAGTTTCTAACATTAGAACCATTTATAAAACTTAAATTTAGGATTGACAACTTGGGAATTTCAGTAAAGAACTGAGTATTTAGAGGAGAAGAACAATCTTACCTCTAAATGGTGATTTCCTCTTGATTTGAGCCAATTTCCTTGAAAATTCAATGAGGAAATCAAAAGGATTTGATGCAAGATTGATTAGAAACTAATTGATGATAGAAATCTCATCAATTGAAGTGAAGATCAATGCAAAAGTTGCTGGAGAAAAAGTGTTTGGATGATGGGATTTTGAGAGAAAAAGGAATGAGAGAAATTTAGGAAAAGATAGTTATGAAAATCCAAAAAGTAGTTTCTATTTTCTTTTAATTAATTAAAACATTAATTAAATCACCCAAATTAAGGAAAAATCCGGAGAAAACATTTTTGGGTAAATTAGCTCCTTAAAGATTCAAAGTTCAATCCTTACAAAACAGTCACCACTAAACTTTTCAAAAATCGCATTTTAGTCACTACACCGAAATGTAGTATTTCCAAACCTTATTTTGTAAAATTGATTTAACCACCCTCCTATATATATTAAAAGAGGATTTTTAGATATTTTTCTATATTTTTAAAGCATCCCTAACTAGGCTTTCCCTAAAACCTCCTTTTTTATTCGAACCGTGTCTCAAACCGGTCTAACCAAACCCTAAACTTCTAAGCCCAAAATTGGGGTGTTACATACACGCCGTATAATATGGGTGCCAACACGGCATCACCGTACGATATGCCTAGACATTCGACATACATGTCATAAAATATGGGTGCTATCGCGTCGTCATCGCAAAACTAGATGATGTTGCGAGACCATGACACGTTTAATACGTTCGAAGATTTCACATCTGGACGATATTCAAGGTATATCCCTACTGCTGAATATGTTGAACAACCTATAGGGAGACATTCTTGTGTTGGTTTTGTCGACCATGATCTTGGTGTTGGTCTTGGTAGTACGTTTGGTGAGCTGTCTCGACAGCGTCCTTGCGATCGACGAGCAAGTGGTAAATCGGTTACCATATTATTCAACAACCTAGTCCTATTCCGATTCGAAGGTCTAGCAATTTGTGCTGAAGAACCGATAAGGAAGTCAGGGCCCGATGGTGACGAGCAAGGCCCCATGCCCGATCAACCAGAAGACCTTGACATGCCCAACGAAGTGGAGGAATATGACGAATTAGAGGATCTAGTCGAAGGCAATGAAGAACATGCCCAACCACCCAACGTTCCATATTTTTTCGTCCCGATTTCTATTTACCAGCCACCATCGTACTTCAGGATGATTTATCTCGAAGCCATCAACATTCCAAAATTTTCGCAGTTTCTAGAACTTGAGCAGTACAATCGTTGTGCTATGGTGAACTCAGTATTGGGATGACCTTCTTGAGGAAAGAACTCGCGTGGCTGCCATCAAAAACTACAACATACGCAACTCAGTTACGAAGACTGTGAAGAAGACTCAACCGGATTACTACATTGCGGAATGGGCCCACAAAAGCCAGGGTATACATGGAGGGTTAGTGTATCGTGCTTGAAGAAGTTGAACGGGCTATGGCAGATCACAAAACACGAGGGGCCTCATACCTACACTGTCAACAGACTAAGTCAGGATCATCCTAACTTGGATGTGCACATTCTTTGTGACACCTTCATTCCACTTGTCAAGGCAAATCCACGTGTTATGGTTGCGACGTGTATTACTGCAGCCAAATCTCAGTACGCCTATATAGTTGAGTACCACAAAGCATGGTACGCAAGGTGGCGAGCGAAATAGAAATTATATGGTCGGTGGGAGGAATCCTAAAGAGAGTTACAATTGTGGCTAAAACTAATGAAGAGACACATAACGGGAATGGTTGTGAACCTGGAAACTAGAGACGCGTACCAAAATGATCCTCTCGTACCAGGAGTGTGTGAATTCCACTGCCTATTTTGGACTTTTCTGCAGTGCACCAATGCATTCAAATATCGCAAGCCCATGGTTCAAATTGACGACACTTGGTTGTACGAAAAATACACACACATTTTGTTACTGGTAGTTGCACAAGACGACAACAAAAAAAACCATTTCCACCGCCTTCGCAATAATCGAGAAGGAAGATCTTGACTCCTGGTATTCTTCCTTCAAAACTTATGAACGCATGTCCTATCTCATGTTATGCGTGAAAGAGAAGATGGGTTATGCGTTATTTTTTACAGAGGCACGACGCTCCTATGGGCGCTCGAGCGTATGGGTTCATCTTGGAAACCTCCCCATATTTATTACCGGTATTGTTTACGCCACATTGCTGCAAACTACTTACAGACATACAAAAATGATAACGAACGACAAACGGTGCTTCGAATGGGTACGTTTTACTTCACTCATTTTTGTTTAAGATATCTTTTTATTTATTATTCAATGTTAACTACATGTTTTTATAGGCAACTCGTATTACGTGTACAAGGTTGATGAGTTGTTTCAAGAACTTCTACTCAGGAACAAAGCGTGACACGACTACCTAGCAAAAATCCCGAGGGAAAATGGCTTCAATCGTATGATGATGGTAAACGATATGGTCACATGACAACAAACTTGATTGAGGCCATGAATTCATCACTAAATAGAGTGTGACATTTTCCTATCACCTTCGTTGTGAAGGCCACATATTATCAGTTGGCTACCTTATTTTCAACCTTGGGAAAGCAAGCAGCAGACCATATGAAAGGTGGCCACATCTCCCACCATAAGCTTTGCGATAAATTTCAAAACTTTGTGAGGTATTCAAATGCGATGACTGCTACCTACTTCTCGCGCCGACAACATTTGTTTGAAGTATCACAATATTTGAGGCCATTGGAAGGCATAGAGCGCAACACGTACGAGGTTAATCTGCAAGATAATCGCTGCGAGTGCGGAGTATTCTTAACATTCAAGTACCAATGTCCGCATGCCATTGCTGCTTGTTCGTCTGTACAGTTAGGCTACATGCAACTGGTTGACCGAGTATACTTACTCGAAAATGTATCCAAGGTTTATGAATGCGAGTTCCCTCCCATTGGAAATAAACTTCATCGGGTCACAGTTGATGGTGAACTTATAATATGGCTAGATTTTGCACTATGACGCAAAAAAAGGGTCATCTACGATCAACAAAGATTTATTGTCTTGAGGATTTGGTTGAACATCGAGAAAAAAAACGGACAATAGAAACTATGCAGTAGATGTGGGAATCCATGGCACCAAAAGAACAAATGTCTGAATCGCTCTAGTATCTGTATTAACTAATTTTCTTTAGTTGATGTATTGATTTGAAAGTAATAAACTTAACAACCTAAATTATGTTTTATTGAAATGTATGAAAGATGAGTGAGTTTCTGTGTTGTCATAGTCTTTGGACAAATATGCTGTTAATTACTATTAAAATAAATTTAAATCCATACGACCCCGCGCTATGCACATAGCGAGGTGTGCGTACATGACACTATGTACTCCTTCTGCCACGTCAATAATCTCTGTAGACCTCGCGTTCCGCATAACGCGAGGTCCATCTAAAATGTGACCAAATCCTTCACGTTCTGGAGTGCGGGAATATTTGCCTATATAAGATGACCAAAAAAACCCACCGGCAAATTGTTATCACTTGAAACAAATATGTATAAAATCCGAAGATAATATACAACTGCTCCTACTAATGGCAACATATCACGTATCAGGAAAATTGTTTTACAAATTAATTTCCCTGGTATTGCAATTTGTTGCTATTTATAGTTGCATTTATACGTTGAGTATATTACTTTGGTCCGTTTATCATACTAAGGATATGTGTCTTCCATGTTTTGGTTCAAGATCTACGGAAAATCGCAATATCAGGGAATGGGTGGTCCTTTTTAAGTGCAGAGATCAGTCTTAACCTTTTGTTCAAGGTTGCCGATAACTTCATCATGAAGGCTACAAGAAGATCACCACATGTAACGTAGTTGGAGCCTTTTGCATCGTGGATGATGATTATTATCGTGTACTCACGAAATCCACGAAGCTAGTCCTTGATTGTCTACGTCGCGGAAGAAAATTGAAACGCGCTCCAACAACTAGGACAATCTATGGCATCATTTGTCTACATCAATGACACATCTTGGCGGCCATATAACTAGGAAAAACTATTGCATATTCGTCTAAATCAGTCTTAAACCATTTGTGTAAATCAATCCCTATGTAATTTATTTGGTCTGCATGTTTAGGGGTACAACTGACCGCGTGTTTACGGTAGAGTTTAGCCGTCTACGTGGCCTAACCCAACAATTAACCGTTTTTGTATACATTTTTATTCATGCATAAATACAAGTTTTAGAACCATTTTCATTGTGATTTTTATATCGTTTACAATGTCTCGTATTTGGCAATATCAGTCTGAAATGAAAGATAAGTATCAATATCAAGCCTATCGTTTTACTATTACGAAGATTATTCTAATAATAACCCGGGAAAACACCTCCAACATGCCTACCAAGCCATTTCAACTTCTTATTCTTGGACAAAAACTAGCGTTGGAACCATTTTCAACGCGCTTTTTATACATTATGCACCATCTTCTTTGTGCCAATATCAGTCTCAAATGCAAGATAAATTCCAATACTACGTATTTAAGCTTAAAATTACCAAAATTATCAGGCTAATGGCATGATAAAATGCCTCGAACATGCCTATACACCCTAGTTTTTCAGCTTGGATTTTCGAAGACCTCGATTCCTTCAAACCGCGAGGTCTACTTAAATTCAAACACGATATTTAAAATTATCGGATATGAAAATGCGCCCTACGTCGGACGCACCTCACTGTGTGTATAACACGAAGTACGTGCTCGCATTTTACAGAACGCGAGAACACCCTATGTGACAGATTTAGGGATTATTTTTCTAAATAACTATGAGGGGGAGTTATTTGCATAAATAGTTTTTAAGGGGGGGGGGGTGTAAAATTGCCGGGTCTAGAGTTTTGGACCTTTGGTGGTCTTGTTTTTTTTTTAATGTTTTGTACGCTATATGTGTATGGTCTTGTCAGCGTTTGTATGGAACTCTTTTAACTACTTTTTTTTTGTTCCTATTAATAAAAAAGGAAAATAACATAAATAGTTCATATTTATACTCGCGTTATTGTTTTAGTATCTTAACTATTTTTTCTAGCAAAATGACATTTAGCTGTTTAATCTTAACGAAAAAACTGGCATGGAATTTATTATATTTTTGAAAAATTTTAACGTCAATTCCCCTAGGTAAAGTGGGTACTATGCAAAGTCATTGTGCTAAATTAATAATACAATTAGAATTCACCAGAAATAATATTTAAGTTAAATCACGCCACCACTAAACTAAATAAATAAGTATTTATTTTTTGTTATAAAACTAATATTAAAACATTCTTAAAAATTAAAAGTATAATATTTATTTAGCCTAAAATATAAATTTTAAATTTTTTAAAAATTTGGTTACTTTTATAATATTAAATTAGATAATGTAAAAAATTAAAAATAATAAATTATTTTCTCACTTTGTTTGGAAATTAAAAACTAATAAAATAATTATGTATTTATTTTTATAATATTATATTAGATAATATAAAAAGTAAAATAAAAAAACATTTTCTCATGTTTTTGGAAATTAAAAAACTAATAAAAATATTTGTTTATTTTTATAATATTATATTAGATAATGTAAAACTTAAAATAATAAATTTAAAAATAAATAATTTTTCAAATGATTTAAAATTTATATTTTATTCCAAATAGAGATTATAAATTTAAATTTTTAGAAATGCTTTAATATTAGTTTTATAACAAAGTAAATATTTATTTAATTAGTTGTAGTGGTGGCGTGATTTAACTTAAGGTATCATGTCTACATTTCCCCCTAATGTTTTACATTTTTGTCATTTTGGCCTTTATTCTTATTTCGAAGCACTTTAACCATTAATGTTTCATTTTCAAGTAAAATGACCCTTCATTGACGAATTGACTAATGGTCAACGCATCTTGTTGACTAGGCAAAGATACATGAACTAAAATAATGACGTGATATGTCCATGTGGTAGTTAACAATGAAATGGCATGCCATGTCAGAATTAAAAATAATTATATTTTATTAATTAATCACAACGAACACGTAGTAACTTTTTGATTGGTTTAAATTAAAGATTTTACATTTCGGGCTTGAGATAAAAACTTATGCTACAACCACTAATCCAAGACACCTTATTGGTTATAATTTGATAGGAATTTTATTTAACCAGTTTTACTTTGTTTCTTCTTCTTCCTCAATCTACTTTTACTGCAATCAGTCCACAATCAGTTGATACTTGAAGATAATCTTCCAGTATCATTCCTTGATTCGATTGAACTATGTTATTCAATGAACAAAAGTTCAAAAATATTAACATGGAGTTGAATCTTCTGACTACTTGATTTTGGTTACACATGTAATTGTTTTTGAAAAGTTAATAAACCATGGGGTAAAAGAGGTCATGGAGAAGATGAAAGCAACAGTATAAACTTTCTTTGAACGGCCACTTGAAGAGAAAAGCAAGTATGTAGTTTCTTGCTTTACCACTATTTAATTACTAAATCGATTAGATTATAAATCAGTTTTGTAACATGAAAGTAACAAACCTGCATTATATCAATGTATCTATTACTTTTTTGTAACTTGAAAACACTGCTCAGATCATCGCGGTTAAGGTTTTCGATATCCGTCAGGGCACCATCAATATAATCTTCCATGTTTGTGACATTTGCTTTCTCCTACAATAGTGATATGAACATCAAGATTCCAAATAATTATCAAATAAAAAAGCTAAAATTCAAATAGGAAAAGAAAATATAGTTTCAACTCATGAGAACATCAGTTTCATTGTCTGATAATTCATCAAGCTCGGCAAGGAATGAATCAGCTAAAGTTGATTGAAAATTATAACCAACAAAAGTGCAGAAAGCTTGAAGAAGAAGAAGAAGAAGAAGAAGAAGAAGAAGAAGAAGAAGAAGAAGAAGAAGAAGAAGAAGTCCTATCAATTTATGGCCAAGAGGGTGGTTTGGTTCATTGGTTGTAGCATAAATTTTTATCTTCAAATGCACGGGTTCGATTCGACTCAAGCACAAAATGTAAAATCTTTAATTTTGAACCAATCAAAAAAGTGTCACGTGTCAGTATCTGGTTGGTCAAAAATTTACCACGTGTCAGTATTTGGTTGGTCAAAAAGTTGCCACGTGTTAGTGTCTGGTTGGTAAAAAATGTCACGTGTTAGTGCTTGGTTGTAATTAATTAATAAAATATAATTATTTTTTAAAAAATTCTGACGCACATCATCATTAACTGCCACATGGACATGACACGTCATCATTTTAGTCTATGTGTCTTTTCCTAGTCAACGGGACGCGTTGTCCGTTAGTCAACTAACAGTTTCGATCCAACGAAGATTTATTTTGCTAGAAAATAAAACGTTGAGGGCTAAAGTGCTTCAAAAAAAGAAATAAAGGCCAAAGTGACAAAAGCGTAAAATGCTAGGGGCAAATTTAGGCATCGCGCCTTAACTTAAATATTAGTTTTGGTGAATTCTATTCGTTTCACTAGTTTAGTTTAATGGCTTAGTAGAGTACTCATTTTAGGGGTGTGCATAATTAACCGTAACCGATAATTGGTATAATCGTTATATTTTTAGGTTAATTAACCGAACTATTAAAGTTAGACTGTTTCGGTTAATCGAACCATTAAAAATGATGGTTAATGATTATGGTTATGGTTACGGTTATAAATTTTGACAAATGATTAACCTATAGGTTAACCGTTATTAAATTATTTATATATTTTTTTAAAAAAAATTAAATACCTTAATCTAAAAGTTTAACCCACACGCCCCATATTCTAATTTCTAAACCCTATTTTGTAATCTGATTCATAATTTTTTTTATCTTCGATTTTCTAGTATTACATTATATTTCTTATACTAACTTGTTTCATGTTTTAAAATATAGGAATGGGGAATTTAACACTCAATCAACAAACAACTATGTTTGATCAATCATTTTTCATTTTAGAAGAAGTAGATGTACCTTAAGTGATTTGATCATAGAGTTAACTTTTTTTGGCTTGTGGTACTAACTCGTGGAAGTTTTGTTTACCTTATATTTGTTTTATGTTATTTAAATATTTGTCTTTAAAACTTTGATGGTATATTGTTATGTGCTGAACATTGTTAAAACTTTGAACTTTAAATTAAGTATGATGTTATGTATTTTGTGTTGCGTTGAAACTTTGTAGTATGTAGGTATTTTTTGAATTTAGTATGCAGTTAGTGTTTATAATCTCTATTTAAATATTTTTTATGAACATTTTAATATAATCTTTATAAAAAATACTGTTCATTATTCTCAAAAGTAGTGAACACATGGAAAAAAATGTAATAGGTTACATGTTAACCTATAATCTAACCGTCGGTTAACCGTGTCTTAACGGTTAATCGCTAATGGTTGACCGATTCTTAACGATTATATTATGGTTAGTAAAATTTAATAACCGCTATAACGGTTAACCGGCCGTTTAGGCTAAACGGTACGGTTAACCGACCATGAACACCCCTAACTCATTTTACAAGGGGGCTCGAGTTTGATTCTTTATAATAACATTTTTTGTTTTATTTTGAGGCGATAATTTCAGTTAAGTTAAATATTAGTTGGTTAGTCCTTATCACAAGCAATTGCTTGGCTCATTGGTTTGGCCTTTAACCCTTGGTCTTAGGGTCCTTGGTTTAAATCCCACAAGATACATTTTATTCTCTTTGATTTTGTTCAACCAAATAACATGTGGTATCTTGACTACGAGAGAAAATAAATTAGAAATTTAAAAAATTACATATCATTTTTTGTTAAGATTAAACGGCAGAGGTATCATTTTGAAAACGTGACGTTAGGTACTATTTTGCAAGAAACAATAGTTAGGATACTAAAATAATAACGCGGGAATAAATAATTATTATTTATGTAGTCTACCTTAAAATAAATTAATCCTTGTTTTTTTATCGGCAATTTAATTTTATTAATAAAAAGACGAGCTCATTCCGGTTGCGTGCCTCGTTAAAAATCTCCATAATCCTAAATGGAGGGAAAGAGCTCAACACAATCGTGGTAAAAAAAGATCACCCAGAATCAATACAGACAGCAAAATCCAAGCCCCTACTCGTATATGCACTTGTAATCACCTATTTTGTTCGGACCTTAAACATCTTCTGTTTATGTCAGTATCGGGCTTAAAAGTATGGGCTTGGCAAAAAAAAAACAGCAAAAAGAGCGAAAAGAAAACAAGAAAAAAGAACAAAAAGAAATATATATGTATGTATATATATGTGTGTCATGTCTTATCTATTATTTATTAGTATCATACATATTATTGCCATACTATTATTAGTATTATTTATTGTATATATATATGCTTGTGACATAATATATATATAGGTGTGTTTATTTGCGTGTAATTAAGTAATGTGTGAGTGTGTGCATGTATATATTTAGTAACGATATTTGCTATTGTCATTGTAATTATCTTATAATTACTATTATTATTATTGTATAATAACTCCTTATTTATCTCCATCATTGCTATTTGTTACGTTATTTTTATTACACATTACCATTATTACTATTATTATTATTATAATAGAAATAAATATAAAACATATCAATAAACAAAAGCCCATTCTGATTAAAAAGAATATTAAGAGTCCAAAATATTAAATACAAGAGTCCAAATACATTAAGCCCAGCAAGCCCAATGACAAAAAAAACCCTAAGCTAACCCTAATCCTATACTTTGTTGGTGCAGCCGCCACTCATCCGTAGCCGTTGGATCTGGCCGCGATCCAACGGTCCAGATCTCCCCAGACTAGAAACCCAAAGGGTTCCCCACTCTAGCTGTTCGCGCCGCGCATCGTCAACCGTCGGATCAAGAATGATCCAACGGCTCTCAGATCTTCCAGAGATCCCAAGCTCCACCACGCGCGGCGTTTCGATCGCCCACGCGCGCGTGCCGCTCCAGATCCCTCACGCACCACGTGACCCCTCGTCTGCCTGCCTCCTCTGCTCCCGAGCACGCCGTGCCTCCCCCGATTGAGCAAACCGGCAACATCCACAGAAAAAAGCAGAAAGTCAGATACCCTAAAATAGCAAGAAAAACAACAAAAAATAAATGAAGATGCACAAAGTCAACTAGACAAAAACAGAGAGCATAAGAGAGAGAGTTGCATGTGATATTCGTATGTAATCTTTCGGATATAAAATCCGAACAAAAAAGCCATTGTAAAGAGAGCATTTTTTGAGAGAGAAATCAATAGCAAAAAACCTTCTGAGGTATTCATTTTTTCAGATCCCATTGCATGCATATCAAAAAGAAAAGAAAAACAGAAAAGGGTCTATTGTTTTACCTTCGCGTCTCTCCTTCTCGGCTTTTCTCCGTTTCTCCTTTGCCGGCGACAAGCCATCCGACCTCATCGGTCGGGACGGATGAGCCAACGGCAGGGGTGAGCGGCGGTTTTAAGATCCTTTCGCGGTTTCGTCTTTTGAAAAAGGGGAAAGAGTTTTGGTTATGGTTTTGTAAAACAAAGGTTTTTTTTGTTTGGGGTTTTCGGGGAAGTAAAGAAAAAACCTTTTTTTAGGGTTCTGGCGCCGACAATGGCGACCGGAACCCCTTTGGCGACAGCGGATTTTACAGAGAAGGGGGAGGCTTTCGGTTTTAGGGTTTACAAATAAAAAAGGGGCTACAAATTGTTTAAACATAGCTTATATAGTTGTTTTGTTTTTTTAAATCTGGTCTAATTACGTTTTAAGGGCCTCCGTGCCATTTTAATTACACGAGTAAGGGCTTCCGCTTTTCAAAACCACGCCCGTGGTCCTCCCATGTTTTCAAGCGTTTTTAATTTGATCCCTAATCTGTTTTTTTTTTTCTTTTTCTAAAAGGCTTTTCTTTTTTAAATTATTACATTTTTTCTTTAAAAAAAATTCCCTTCAATGTTTTGTTTCTTTTATTATAATCCTAATTAATATTTCCCTTTTTTAAAAAAACTTACCGTGTATGTATATGTATATATGAGGCATATTCCTTATTTATTATAATATATAATATATAATATATTTGTATGGATATTTCCCCTTTTTTTAAACTTACCGTGTATGTACATTCTTTATTTATTATAATATATAATATGTAATATATATGTATGGTATAATATATATATATATATATAATATCCATTTTTAATTAATCCCCCATTAATGCTATTTTTACATTCTTATTTACCTTTAATATTGCTTTATGCTTTGTTTTTTCTTAGCATATTTAATTTGTTCATGCATTTAAATATCATGTGTACTCATTTTTTATGCTTTGTTTATTTCGTTTCTGAATGCTTATTTTTGATATACATGTGGTCATGTGTTACACTAAGTTGCATCCTAATTTTTAAATTGCAATGCGAGTGTCTCTATATTCGGGAACGAACGAGGCCAGTACCAGTCGTAGTGGTGGTGGTTCAGACGTTCTTTCTCGAATATTAAGACCTTTAAAATTTACTCGCTCGTATAACCAAATTAAGATACAATTCGTCACTTTAATTTGCAAATTTTAATATTAATTAAGTGGTAATGTTTTTGGTACCGATTTTCGGGCACGACGGGGGTGCTCATCCTTCCTCGCGTGTAACCGACTCCCGAACCCATTTTCGAAAAGAATCTCTGGTTTAGTTTTCGGTGTCCGGTCTACCATTTTTAAATGGCCGGTGGCGACTCCTCCTTTTTTATAATCCGACTAATTTTCCAAAAACAATTAAAACTCGGTTCTTCTAAGTGACACCGAGGTATTTTTTTTAGTCGCAACAGCACTATAACGCCCCGAGTTTAGGGCTGGGAGATATCGGATTAGTTAATCCGAGTTGAGTTAAATTAAATTGGAGACAAACTATTTTTGACACGCTTAAAGTGTTTTAAAAGATTAAAGGGCAAAATGAGAACTTTTAGTAAAAAGGAATAAAAAGGGTTTTCTTAAAAGCCATCATCTTCTCCAATTTTCATTTCACGTTCAAAAACCTTCCAAAAACCCTTTTCACTATTCCATTGGTTTCAACACTTCAAACCAAGTGATTTCTTCAAGGTAAATGATTCTAGTTTCATCTTCCTTGAGTTCTAAATGTTAAGATTTTTGCAAAACTCATGGATTTAACTTGTTTTGATTTTTAAAGTTTGGTTGGAAATGAAAGGAGGATTATAGGTTTTTTGTTTGGGTTGTCTACGGCTGAGTTGAGAGTGTTTTTAACTTTGTTTTATTTCTAAAATAACATGAAAATGATGGGGTTTTAAAGAAAACCCGAAATGGGTATTGTGGGTAGTTTTGGGAGTTGAAATTCTTGAGTTTTTGGTGGAGTTTTGAGTCTAAATGAAAGCTGAAGGTTTGATAGCTTTGGATTGATGTTTAGGGATGCTAAAAGGTAGATTTTTTATGGTAAATTCGTTGGGTATGGCTGCAAGTAGTTTGGGACTGAAATTGTTATGTTTCGAGTGAAATTTGGGCTTTAATCGATGTGTGTTTTTGCAAGATTGTTGAGTTCTGGGTCTTTGCTATGTTTGTGAGTGTATTAGTGTTCTAATGTTCGATTTTGGGTTGCTCAAAATAGAGGAATTGGATTCGGGCTTTGTGGACAGAAATTCGAGTAGTTCGGAGGCTTGATTAGGCATTTTGGACATCGTTTGTGTGTTGGCTAGTGTGTGGATCGATTTTGAAAGCCTTAACGTGGTTAAGGAAATGTTTTGGGGGTTTGGATTGAGCTTGAAAGGCCAATCCAAACTCAAGAGTAAGTTTTAAAGGTTTTATGTAATTAAATTGTGTTTTACGATTCTTGATGCAAGTTGAACATGTTATGATGTTATGTGTTAGTTGCATTATTATACATGTTGAGACTTATGACTTGTGGTTATATTTGTATTGTGAGTACATGCCTTGCATGGAAGTTTGGACATGGTAAGTGGTTCAAGCATCGGTAATGATTGTGGTTGTGAATGAGTATATTGACACGTGTTGAGTTGTTACCGGATATAATTGATCGATCAATAGGATTAGAGTGCACTCGAGGTAAAATTCGCGCGTGGCCTTAGTGATGTTAGATTCCACTAAGGAGGAGTACGGTGATGTGAGATTCCACCGGAAGTTATGTTTTTACTAGACGAGTGAGTACGATGATGTCAGATTCCACCAGAAGTATCTAGTGGGTTTGAGAAACTATACGTATATCCGAGTAAAAACGATGAATGTCAATACACCCATGATGCTTTAATTCTCAAGTTAAGAATGTTATCGATTCTTTCTATCTTGCTTATGCATTGTGGTTTACTTTGCTTACATTATGAGAATGAACATATGGTAAGCTTATGGCTTGTGGTTGCACTCGGTAAATGCATGTGAAGGTAAATGCATGTTGTCATGTGTTTAAGCATGTGGAGATGATTTGGAAATGGTTTTGGTTTTCAAGCAAACTAACGTTTTTAAATTGCATTGTTGTAGCTACCATTTTGAGCACCGTTCACTAAGCTTAAACGCTTACGCTCTCCTTTCCAACAATGCAGGCCCTTAGACCTTCAGAGCAGCTCAGGGAACAAGGCAGAATCCAAGGGAGTTTGGTTTGCTCAAGTATGGGTTTAGACTTCAATAACTAGTATTAAGCAATGGGATAAGACCTTTATGTTTGAAGTGTTGTTGGCATGTCCTTTTTTCTTACACAAGTTTGTTTAGTTGCTTGGGGCTTGTAATGCCTTATGCCATGATGATTTATGCTTTTGTTTAGCTTTTGGCTATGTGGGTGAATGCTATGTATGCATGTTTCCCTTTAAAACCTTATCATGTTGGATGTTGCCTCATTATGTATTTATCTTACTTTATTTATGGATCCATAGTTGCCTTGTATTGTATGTATGGTCGTATGTTGCTTAAATGCATGTTAAATGCCTCTAGTGTTAAGTCCTTTGTGTTTTTGACAGCCAAAGCCTGTTTTGCAGTGTAGGGAGTACCAATACGGCCTGTTGAAAAACTTAAAAAGGGTTATCTTAATTGTTTGTTTTGTGTGTTATGTATCCAAGTGTGTTTTCCGCTGTGTGTCCTCTCAAATAGGATATATTTAATGCATCTAGACAAGATAACTTTAAAAGAAATTTTCTAGGGTTGCTAATTGGAGTGCAGCCTTAATGGGTTTTGCTTCGGTTTTCCCTGTGTAACCCGTCCGATGCGGTCTGGCGGCTAGGCCAAGTCGAGAGGGTTACATTTGTTGGTATCAGAGCCTAGGTTTTGTAACCCCCTTAACCCGGCCCAGACGGTTGAACCGAATTAAGAAGTTTACACGGGGAAAACCAAAGTCAACCCGAAAGTCAACCTTGATTAACGACCCTTTTTTTTCTTTTTAATCTTATCTAAATGCACATTAACCCTAGATATGTTCATACGATCAGCATGCTCAAAGATCATAACAATTAAAGATCAATCAGGGACTCAATTGCACAAATTACAACTTTAGGGACCAAATTGTAAATTCTGGAAATTATAAGAACTTAACCCAAATTAATGTTACCAATATGAAATTAATCATCTTTCATGCTTCTCTGTCAAATTTCAGCTCAAAAGGACATCTCTAACTCATTCAATTGCATACACAAAGTTCAGGACCAAAACGCAAGGTTTTCAAAACATTTAACCAACAATTTCAGTGCCCAACGGTCGGGTGTTTCGGAACAGGAAGGACCCATTCCGAAACGCGGGACCGTTCCGAAACCAGTACCGAAACAAGGCCTGGCAGTGGCAAAACCGTTTCGGAACGGTTCTACCCGTTTCGGAACGCCTAAGCCATTTCAGGCCCCCGTTCCGATACGATAGCTCCTGTTCCGAAACAGGCTGCCCAGATTGCAGAAATTTTGCTGGTTTATCACACAACCGACCCATCAAACATGCTCCAAAAGCAACCAAATCATACCAGCAAGTCATCCAACACTCAAGGGACATAATTGCATCAAAATCTAGATACAAGACCACCCCTAGGTACACCAACCCATTCAACACATCCAATACTCATTCATGCTTTTAAAACAAGAAGCATATCATATCAACTTAGGAATAAGAAGATCCAAAGGTGCAAGCATTAAACCACATAGTTCAAAAACATAAACCATACTTGTCCATCATACACAAACTCATTAAACATCAACATAAGAGATTCTCCCCCCATTGCCTTTATTATCTATAGCTATTGACCGAGACATACATCTCAAGTGGAGCTCTTCTTGAATCCCTTGCTTCTCGTTGTTCCAACTTCAATTATCTGCATTGATGGACAAAAAGGAGCGTAAGCACGTAATGCTTAGTGAGGAATGCTCAAAACCAAAACACCATCAATGCAGCGAATCATAAAACCTCTTTCAAAAGCATCATAATTGATAAACCAAAGCAATGTTTGAAAACCCCTTTTTAACAACATGCTTTAAATCATGCATTGCTCAAACATGAAAACCAACCCTTAGCTTAGAAATGCTAAGCAAACCTCTTCAAAGCACAAACTTGCAAAACCATCAATTTAACCATTCCATGCATGAACATCATAAGCAAGGTTAAATACAAAATCCTTGGAAAACACTTCCACTTCACATCATACTTTTCTCATACCTTGAAAATCATTTCAAAGCAAGAAACCTTTGAAAACCACTTACTCCTCCAATTAATCACATGCATTAAACAAATGCAACACATGAACCACAAACTCAACATTTGCATTACATGCCTTTTAAACAAGCCTTCACAAGACTTCATTGCACTAAAGAGATTTCATGCACACATGCACCATTCTCAATAGATAATTAACACTTGTTCAAGCTAACAAGTAAAACATGCATTCATAGAACATTATACACTTCTCATGCAATTATGCATCATTTCAAGCATCTCATGCCTCATTATATTCAAAAACTTTATATTGGCTTTCAAGTGATAAACCATATCCACTTTTCAACTCAACATCCAATCGGATACGCGGATCACAAGCGTTGTCCCCACGCTTCATACACACTACCAATCTCAAGGTCTCCCAAATGGAATTTTAACCACCATTTGACCTTACCATACACAAGGTCCCCATATGGAATTTTAACCACCATATGACCTTAACAATCACAAGATCCTCATTTGGAATTTTAACCACCATATGACATTAACATGCACAAGGTCCCCATATGGAATTTTAACCACCATATGACCTTAGCATCACCCATTGGTAGTTGTATAACATCACTAACGAGATCCGAGACATACTTCACAAGATCCACACATGGACTTTACACCACCATTGTGATCTTAACAAGCACAAGGTCCTCAAATGGAATTTTAACCACCATTATAACCTTTGCTTACCCAAGGTCCTCAAATGGAATTTTAACCACCATTATGACCTTAACACAAGACCCACCCATGGAATTTTAACCACCATGGTGTTCTTAACCATCTCGTTAGTGTACTTGGATGGAGTTACCGGTTCACTCACAACCACTCCACATCCAAGGCGACTTTATTCACGGTGCACCCAATCCTATAGCCGGCTAACTATATCCGATTAAAGTAACCAAGAACCACTTACATCACTTGCCAATATAACCTTCTTACCACATTAATCCAATGTTTTACAAGCATAACCAAAATGCCAAAACCACCAATTACCCTTCATCAATCCACTGTTTTTGAAGCATTAAACAAAGCCATTAAACAACATGCAACACTATGCATCAATTCCACAATTCCAATGTACAAAACCAAGGAACTCTTACCTTGAGCATCCTTCACACATGACTTTCATAACCAGCATTAAACCATGCTATAAAATGCTTTCAAAACAGAATTTAAAACATGCAAATCACATGCATTGCATTCAACAATCACAAGTGCTTTAAAAACCAATTCATACACAAACCAAGAGAGAAATTCCATTTACTTACTCTTGAGCTTAGCTAAGTTGTTTAGACTTAAACTAAGCTCCCAAAACCTTCAAACCTTGGTTTTAAAGCCGAAAACCCAACTTCACTCACCGATACACAAAACAAGACTAGCCAACAAGCCTTCCAAGCATCCGAAACCTTCAACGCCACCTCTATTGCTCACGGATCAATCTCCCCTATTTCAAGCACATAACAACATAGGATTAATGCATCATCATGCATTAAAACACCAGCAACACACCTAAACTCGCTGCTCTTGGCAAATCCAACATTTCAGCTACCAAACACAACCGAAATCACCTCCAAACACTTCCAAAACTTAACCCAGCCAAGATCCATCACTTCTAACCATTTATAAACATCAATTAACATCCAAAATGATCCCAACCACGTCCTTATACCTCCAGCAACAACAGATCATCAAAAACACTCCAAAAACAACCAAAAACTCAAGCAAAACTTAGGAAAATCAACCTATCCGGGATTGCATTGATTAAACCTCAACTTCTCATCAATTTTACATTCATTTAACATCAAAAAGACATCTCAAAACAATGCCCAATCAGATCATACGAAAATTCATCAAAATTAACCAAATCTTGCATTTTAAAGCCAAGATCAAGAATATATTTGCAAAACCTTTAACAAAACACAATTCAAGGATTGAGAACTTGGGAATTTCAGTAAAGAACTGAGAATTTAGAGGAGAAGGACGTTCATACCTCTAAACTTGAGTTTTCTCCCTTTTTGGAACAAAATTCTTGAAAATCCACTTAGCAAATGCAAAGGTTTTGTTGAAGAGATGATTGAAGATCAAAAGAGGATTGAAATGAGTTATTTAGATGACAAAATCAGAGGGAAAAGCTCTGGAGAAATGTGTTTGGTTTGAGAGAAAAGATGAGAGAAAATGAAAATGGAAAATGTGGAAAAGATAGTTGGAAACTTAGGAAAATATCTTCCCTCCCTTTTCCTTTATTTTAAAACCATTAATTAATCATTTAATATTTAGGAAAAATCTGGAGAAACTCCTTTTGGGTAAATAGCTCCTTAAGGATTCAAAGTTTCAATCCTTTTTAAAACAGTCACACAGTTTTCAAAAATTACATTTTGGTCACTAACCAAAATGTCACCCTTCCAAACCTCATTTTGTAAAATTGATTTCACCATTCTCTTATATATAATAAAAGAGGATTTTAAGACATTTTCCATATTTTTAATGCAACTCGAACTAGGCTTTCCTAAAAATCACCTTTTATATTCGAACCACACTCTGACCGGCCCGGTCCAAACCCAAAACTTCTAAGCCCAAAATTGGGGCGTTACAACTCTCCCCCCCTTAAGAAATTTCGTCCTCGAAATTTCAACTGGCGCAAAGAGAACAACCAAACTTCTCAAAGCAACACACAAGGCAACACAGGAGACTGAACCACCACTGAACACTCTCCTCACAAAACTCCACCCACCTCAACACCACCACAAACTGTTCACGAATTCTAAAACTCTCAGATGCTAACCACACCTTATCCTTTCACACTTCCAGACTGCAAACAGCCCCAACAACAACCTGAAGAACCTCCAACCTTTTTGCAGCATACACCACCTTAACTCATAACTCCCAAAACTCGCACACACCGTGACACCAACCAAACCAATTCAGCCACCATGTAACCCACAACCTTCACTGCTTCTAAAACCCCTTGCACAACTGCTCAACCTCTTCCAAAGGTTACCACACCAAGCAAGAATTCTTAAGCATCAACTGCTTACTCAAACTTCTCAACGCATTGCTGACATTCCTTCACATCCGCCGCTATCATTACCATAACGATTCACCAGGACTACTCACCCATCACCCGATAATCACGTCACAAAACCCCAACCTTGACTTCGCCAGCCGTTCCATACACCACCAGCTGACCTCAAAAGGAATTTACTTAATCACAACCAGCTAACCATCTCTCACAAGAACCCGTCCAACCAACAACGACCTTTGATCTTACATTGTCTCTCCACTTCAAGCCTTGACTACAACACTTGCCTTACCAGGACACCGCCCAACCGATACATACATATCTAGGTTACGAAACTTCTATTCTCCCGGGCTAACCCTTTTCTACAACCCACAACACAACATCTTCTCAACTCTTCGAAGGTTACTACGAACCCTCATCTACAAAAACAACCCTTCTACTACTATATCAATGCCAAGTTACCTCAACACTTTGGAACACATCCACTAACTTACCACAGCATTTAACACCAAGAAACTACCACTTCTACCAGCTATTCACAACCACTTTGACTGATTCTAACTCAAACGGTAATCTCCTCACCACCATACCGCTAAACTCACTAAGCATCAAACACCTTCCTTCTACCAACATGCTATACCGCACTCACTATTACTAACAACTTGCTTAATACCCTCCATAACTTCTAACATTCACCCATCATCAGAACAACTTTTAAAACCCACCGTCCAACCTATACTATCACAAAACTAACGGACCCGACTAGCTACTAGCGAGTGTGAACGTTCGTATGCATGGTCACCAATATGTCCTATCAATGCCTGATGTACATGTATGCAAAACCTCTAATGTCATGTCACATGTATGCATGGACCAGCACATATATAATATAGCATATAACGAATGATTTTAACTGTGCATGTATGTCGGTTCACACCCACCAATAACATCCTCAGAATCTGTCTAAGAACAACCTCCTATCTCACTTCTAACTTGACCAACCCCATCCTCCTAGCAACCCATTATCCACAAGATACTCACTATTGCCCTCTTCACACTAAAGTTGTTTCCAAACAACAACAACTACTACCCCAAACATGCTAACAACGAGACCATACTCTCTACGCAAGGAAAAACCAAACCAAAACCAAACTAAGATAACTAGAGCAAGGGTTACTTAACAAGGTTACCTGAAAACACATCACCACCCCGGAGCTTCAATAGACGAGTTCTCTTCCTCGCAGAGCCATCACCCTCCAGCCGCACCACTGCAGCACCAGCTAACACACTAAGGTCACCACCATCTCCCTGCGGTAAAGAACCCTGGCTACCCCGAGCCAACATCAAACAATTTCGTCTCAAATGCCCAACAGACCCACAACTCCAGTAGATTTCATTTTCCAAGCTCCTCACAACCCTCTGCTCTTTCTGCCACCTTCGAACTTTGTCTCGGCCGTGCCCACGACCCTTCAGAGACCCTTCTGCTACCACTGAAGCTGATCCCACCACTTGAGGACAATCTCGCTTCACATGCTCCTTAGAACCACAGTTCCAACAAGCACCTGCGCCCCAACAACCTCCAACATGGCGTCTTCCACAACGGTCACACACCGGTAGCTGAGCTTCCACTCCTTGATCATGCAACACTTGCCCCAGATCTGCACTATCATCCAAGCTTCGATTCAAGCCAAACCTTCCACCATATAGCCTCTTACGCTGACCGCTCCCGAGGTCAGTATCCACAACTCTCTCGCTTAAACTTCTCTCACCTTCACAAACTGAAACCACATCCTCACATTGCTTACCCCTCGGGAATTTCTCTCCAAGGTACCTTTCATAAAAGGCAGACACAAAGAAGTCCCAATCTATATCTTGGATGTGCGATGCCACCGCCACAAATGTCCACCAGGCACAAGCGTCCTCCAACATCAACGAGACAACGCTTCCCAGCTTACAGGCATAATCACAACCTTCCTGATCCAAAATCAGAACTACTCCGGCCAACCAGGCCTCGAACGTCTCAGGTGTCGAACCATGATACTCCACAACTCCCAAATCATATAACCGATGTTTCGACAAACCCGCACATCCCACAACCGGCACGTCTACAGGCCTTACTGTTACCACAGCCTGAGATGTTCCCAACACCTCTTGAACAATTGGTGATGAACTCTCCATCACAGAACCAGCTTCTTCCTCCTGCCTCACCACCTCAACACCAGGCACAGAAGACTGAGACAAAACACCTCCACTAAAAGGTGAATTCCATGCCTTAACCACCTGCTCTAAAGCAACCATCTCACCTAACTGCCATTCTTTCATCTATTTCACCATGCTATTAACAGCAAACAATCACAACAAAACAAACAAATCGATCAGACCAGCTTTAAGCAAGGATTCAAAACTCCCACTCCAAAATAACACAATAGCTATAATAATAAGGCAATGGGTATCCCGAATCCTCCCCTTTTACATGACATAACAGACAATAAAAACATGGATATCACAACATCAAGCATATCAAACAACATATTTCGATCATGTTCTCATCAAACAACATCCACTCGCAACAGCATAGCATCAACATATAATACCCATCACACTTTCATTATGCATAAAATCAGCTCACAACACCAGCATAACATCAGCACAAATCCACATTAGCTCAATGAAGATTCATAACCAAAAAGCATGCTTAAAAACATCAACAATTCGCTTAAAAACACGCATTCCAACCGACTTTCAACCACACATCAGAATAAACATTAAACACTTAATACAACAACTTACCATTTCCCCAAGCATTCGCAACTCAGCTCTGATACCACCAAATGTAACCCCCTTAACCCGGCCCAGACGGTTGAACCGAATTAAGAAGTTTACATGGGGAAAACCAAAGTCAACCCGAAAGTCAACCTTGATTAACGACCCTTTTTTTCTTTTTAATCTTATCTAAATGCACATTAACCCTAGATATGTTCATACGATCAGCATGCTCAAAGATCATAACAATTAAAGATCAATCAGGGACTCAATTGCACAAATTACAACTTTAGGGACCAAATTGTAAATTCTGGAAATTATAAGGACTTAACCCAAATTAATGTTACCAATATGAAATTAATCATCTTTCATGCTTCTCTGCCAAATTTCAGCTCAAAAGGACATCTCTAACTCATTCAATTGCATACACAAAGTTCAGGACCAAAACGCAAGGTTTTCAAAACATTTAACCAACAATTTTAGTGCCCAACGGTCGGGTGTTTCGGAACAGGAAGGACCCGTTCCGAAATGTGGGAACGTTCCGAAACCAGTACCGAAACAAGGCCTGGCAGTGGCAAAACCGTTCCGGAACGGTTCTACCCGTTTCGGAACGCCTAAGCCATTTCAGGCCCCCGTTCCGATACGGTAGCTCCTGTTCCGAAACAAGCTGCCCAGATTGCAGAAATTTTGCTGGTTTATCACACAACCGACCCATCAAACATTCTCCAAAAGCAACCAAATCATACCAGCAAGTCATTCAACACTCAAGGGACATAATTGCATCAAAATCTAGATACAAGACCACCCCTAGGTGCACCAACCCATTCAACACATCCAATACTCATTCATGCTTTTAAAACAAGAAGCATATCATATCAACTTAGGAATAAGAAGATCCAAAGGTGCAAGCATTAAACCACATAGTTCAAAAACATAAACCATACTTGTCCATCATACACAAACTCATTAAACATCAACATAAGAGATTCTCCCCCCATTGCCTTTATTATCTATAGCTATTGACCGAGACATACATCTCAAGTGGAGCTCTTCTTGAATCCCTTGCTTCTCGCTGTTCCAACTTCAATTATCTGCATTGATGGACAAAAAGGAGCGTAAGCACGTAATGCTTAGTGAGGAATGCTCAAAACCAAAACACCATCAATGCAGCGAATCATAAAACCTCTTTCAAAAGCATCATAATTGATAAACCAAAGCAATGTTTGAAAACCCCTTTTTAACAACATGCTTTAAATCATGCATTGCTCAAACATGAAAACCAACCCTTAGCTTAGAAATGCTAAGCAAACCTCTTCAAAGCACAAACTTGCAAAACCATCAATTTAACCATTCCATGCATGAACATCATAAGCAAGGTTAAATACAAAATCCTTGGAAAACACTTCCACTTCACATCATACTTTTCTCATACCTTGAAAATCATTTCAAAGCAAGAAACCTTTGAAAACCACTTACTCCTCCAATTAATCACATGCATTAAACAAATGCAACACATGAACCACAAACTCAACATTTGCATTACATGCCTTTTAAACAAGCCTTCACAAGACTTCATTGCACTAAAGAGATTTCATGCACACATGCACCATTCTCAATAGATAATTAACACTTGTTCAAGCTAACAAGTAAAACATGCATTCATAGAACATTATACACTTCTCATGCAATTATGCATCATTTCAAGCATCTCATGCCTCATTATATTCAAAAACTTTATATTGGCTTTCAAGTGATAAACCATATCCACTTTTCAACTCAACATCCAATCGGATACGCGGATCACAAGCGTTGTCCCCACGCTTCATACACACTACCAATCTCAAGGTCTCCCAAATGGAATTTTAACCACCATTTGACCTTACCATACACAAGGTCCCCATATGGAATTTTAACCACCATATGACCTTAACAATCACAAGATCCTCATATGGAATTTTAACCACCATATGACATTAACATGCACAAGGTCCCCATATGGAATTTTAACCACCATATGACCTTAGCATCACCCATTGGTAGTTGTATAACATCACTAACGAGATCCGGGACATACTTCACAAGATCCACACATGGACTTTACACCACCATTGTGATCTTAACAAGCACAAGGTCCTCAAATGGAATTTTAACCACCATTATAACCTTTGCTTACCCAAGGTCCTCAAATGGAATTTTAACCACCATTATGACCTTAACACAAGACCCACCCATGGAATTTTAACCACCATGGTGTTCTTAACCATCTCGTTAGTGTACTTGGATGGAGTTACTGGTTCACTCACAACCACTCCACATCCAAGGCGACTTTATTCACGGTGCACCCAATCCTATAGCCGGCTAACTATATCCGATTAAAGTAACCAAGAACCACTTACATCACTTGCCAATATAACCTTCTTACCACATTAATCCAATGTTTTACAAGCATAACCAAAATGCCAAAACCACCAATTACCATCACCAATCCACTGTTTTTGAAGCATTAAACAAAGCCATTAAACAACATGCAACACTATGCATCAATTCCACAATTCCAATGTACAAAACCAAGGAACTCTTACCTTGAGCATCCTTCACACATGACTTCCAAAACCAGCATTAAACCATGCTATAAAATGCTTTCAAAATAGAATTTAAAACATGCAAATCACATGCATTGCATTCAACAATCACAAGTGCTTTAAAAACCAATTCATACACAAACCAAGAGAGAAATTCCATTTACTTACTCTTGAGCTTAGCTAAGTTGTTTAGACTTAAACTAAGCTCCCAAAACCTTCAAACCTTGGTTTTAAAGCCAAAAACCCAACTTCACTCACCGATACACAAAACAAGACTAGCCAACAAGCCTTCCAAGCATCCGAAACCTTCAACGCCACCTCTATTGCTCACGGATCAATCTCCCCTGTTTCAAGCACATAACAACAGAGGATTAATGCATCATCATGCATTAAAACACCATCAACACACCTAAACTCGCTGCTCTTGGCAAATCCAACATTTCGGCTACCAAACACAACCGAAATCACCTCCAAACACTTCCAAAACTTAACCCAGCCAAGATCCATCACTTCTAACCATTTATAAACATCAATTAACATCCAAAATGATCCCAACCACGTTCTTATACCTCCAGCAACAACAGATCATCAAAAACACTCCAAAAACAACCAAAAACTCAAGCAAAACTTAGGAAAATCAACCTATCCAGGATTGCATTGATTAAACCTCAACTTCTCATCAATTTTACATTCATTTAACATCAAAAAGACATCTCAAAACAATGCCCAATCAGATCATACGAAAATTCATCAAAATTAACCAAATCTTGCATTTTAAAGCCAAGATCAAGAATATATTTGCAAAACCTTTAACAAAACACAATTCAAGGATTGAGAACTTGGGAATTTCAGTAAAGAACTGAGAATTTAGAGGAGAAGGACGTTCATACCTCTAAACTTGAGTTTTCTCCCTTTTTGGAACCAAATTCTTGAAAATCCACTTAGCAAATGCAAAGGTTTTGTTGAAGAGATGATTGAAGATCAAAAGAGGATTGAAATGAGTTATTTAGATGACAAAATCAGAGGGAAAAGCGCTGGGGAAATGTGTTTGGTTTGAGAGAAAAGATGAGAGAAAATGAAAATGGAAAATGTGGAAAAGTTAGTTGGAAACTTAGGAAAATATCTTCCCTCCCTTTTCCTTTATTTTAAAACCATTAATTAATCATTTAATATTTAGGAAAAATCTGGAGAAACTCCTTTTGGGTAAATAGCTCCTTAAGGATTCAAAGTTTCAATCCTTTTTAAAACAGTCACACAGTTTTCAAAAATTACATTTTGGTCACTAACCAAAATGTCACCCTTCCAAACCTCATTTTGTAAAATTGATTTCACCATTCTCTTATATATAATAAAATAAGATTTTAAGACATTTTTCCATATTTTTAATGCAACCCGAACTAGGCTTTCCTAAAAATCACCTTTTATATTCGAACCGCACTCTGACTGGCCCGGTCCAAACCCAAAACTTCTAAGCCCAAAATTAGGGCGTTACAGGTTTTGCCTAGGTTCGTTGAGTTTCCGCAAGCCGAAAGATAAGTGAGGTAAGTTTTATGGTGTAAGCTTGTTAATTATGATTGCTTGGTGATTGTAAGAATGCTTGTGGCTATCTTTGTGTTAGTTAAGAAATAGTTAAAGGCACTTATTGCCAGTATATTATTATTGCAAGTGATTTTAAGTTTAAAAACTTGAGCACCTTGAACATTGTTCCTTGCTGAACCCAAATCATTTCACTTGTTGTGCTTGTTGTTTAGCTTTGCATCTGTTAGCATGGTGAGACCGAGGGGAAGACCGAGAATGGATAATCCGAGGGTTAAGCGGATTGAGAATGTTGAGGATGTGTGAGGAGAGAACTTGCCTCCTCCTCCTCCTCCTTCCCCTCCTCCTCCTCCTCCTCCTCCGGGGGGTGGAGTGAATGCGGAAAGTGTTGGACCCCAAGCTGGTCAGGGACATGCATGTATTGATGTGAATCCGTTGATTTAGGCTATAGTATGGGCTATTCAAACAACATTAGCGGGTGTTTGGGTTGCAGCACCGCCTCAAGGTGCATGTTCCTGTTTACCATTAGAGCGACTCCGTAGCTTGGGCGGGGTTAAGTTTCGTGGGTTGTCACCCGAGGGTTCAGAGGCATGGTCTGAGAGCAGAGTTCGTATTTTGAGTCAGATGGAATGTTCTGAGGCGCATAAGATAGGTTGCATTGTCTCTTTGCCTCGATAGATGAGTACACTTGGTGGACTACTATTACTATGGGTATGCTAGAGGTCGAGGTTACTTGGGAGTTCTTCAGGGCTGCTTTCCGTAAGAAGTTCCTAGGTCCTCGATACCTGGATGAGAAGAAGAGAGAGTTCATGGCTCTAATTTAGGGTAGCTTGGCCGTGTCCGATTATGAGGTACAATTTGTACGTCTAAGTCAGTGTGCTTCTGCGTTAGTTCCCACTGAGGCAGAACGATGTGAGCATTTCCGTTATGGGTTGGTTCAGGATGTGAAGACCAACATGTTGGCTTCCGACTATACAGATTTTGATGTGTTGGTAGCTAGGGCCAATGACATCGAACAGTCTTTGGGACTTTCGGATCGCAATGGTGGTTCTAGTTCTGGAAAGAGGACTACTGAATGGGACAGAGATCGTGCCAAGAGGCACAAGGATAGGAAACCTCATCATGATCATAGACGCGGAGGTGGTAATCCGGGGCGAGGCCATCACGACCAAGGGACTGAGAATCGTACTCCCGAGTGCAACAAGTGTGGTAGACGTCATTGCGGTGAGTGTTGGGGCACTTATGGCTCTTGTTGGAACTGCGGATCTAGGGCGCACTTGAAGCGCGATTGTCCACATCCGGCTAGGGATGGACAAGCTCCTGCACAAGCTGTCGAGCATCAGAGAGGTCGTGGGCGCAGTCGAGGTAACTTTTAACCTAGGAATGACAGTCAGAGGAATGTAGCTCATGTTGTAGCAGTTCAACCTGAGGGAGGTGGGCCAGCTAGGGTGTATGCACACCATGAGAACATGAATGACATTGATGTGATTGCAGGTAATTTCTCGTTACAGTCTTTGACGTCGCTTTCCTTGATTGATTCCGGTTCTACGCATTTGTACATATTGAGTGAGCATGCAAGAATGCTAGATATTCCGGTTGAGATATTAGATGTGGGTATGAATGTCACTAGTTCCTTTGGTGAGACAATTGTGGTCAGAAAGATGTAAACAAGATGTCCTTTGATGGTTCAGGGTCATGTTTTTCCCGTGGATATGATGGAATTGTCATTTTATGGTTTTGATGTAATATTAGGCATGGACTGACTTGTAGAGCATAGGGCTAGGGTAGATTTTGAGAAAAAAACGGGTGTCTTTGAGACTTTTAGAGGATCATGAGGTAGTAATTGTGGGTGAGAACGTTAAGTTCTTGTCCAATGTAGTTTCAGCCTTAGAGGCTCAGAAGTTATTAGATGTGGGTTGTCAAGCATACCTAGCCTATATTATGAATCTGAATATAGATGAGGCACAACCACGAGACATTAGGACATTTTGTGACTTTCCGAGTGTATTCCCAGAAGAATTGCCTGGTTTGCCTCCAGATAGAGATGTAGAGTTTGTTATTGAGACTTATTCAGATTCAGCTCCAGTATCGATTGCACCGTACTGAATGGCTCCTAAAGAAATGAAAGAGTTGAAGACACAACTTCAAGAATTGATAGGCCGATGGTTCATTCGTCCGAGTATTTCACCTTGGGGTGCACCGGTGTTGTTTGTGAATAAGAAAGATGACAATTTGAGAATGTGTATCGATTACCGACAGTTGAATAAGTTGGCAGTGAAGAACAAATATCAGTTTCCTAGGATTGATGACTTGTTTGATCAGTTGAGAGGTGTTTCAGTGTTCTCGAAGATAGATTTGAGATCATGTTATTATCAATTGAAAGTAAGAGATCAAGATGTATCGAAGACAGCTTTCCGCACTTGTTATGGGCACTACGAATTCTTAGTGATGCCCTTTGGTTTGACTAATGCACCAGCAACTTTTATGGACATGATGAATAGAGTGTTTCATGAACTTGGATCAGTTTGTGGTAGTGTTCATTGATGATATTTTAGTGTACTCTCGTATCGAGGAAGATCATGATCGGCATTTGCTTTTGGTGTTGCAGAAATTGTTAGACAATCAGTTGTATGCCAAGTTGAGCAAATGTGAATTTTGGATTAGGGAAGTGAACTTCTTAGGCCATATTGTATCGGCCGAGGGAATCTGAGTGGATCCTAAGAAGGTTGAGACAGTTGTGAATTGGAAACCACCGAAGACAGTGACCGAAGTTCGTAGTTTCTCAGGTTTGGCCGGTTATTATAGACGTTTTGTTGAGGGTTTCTCAAAGGTTGCAGCTCCTTTGACTAAATTACTATATAAGGATGTTCGGTTTGAGTGGACTGACGTAAGACAACAAGTATTTGAGAAATTGAAAGAAGCCTTAACCGAAGCTCTTGTTTTAATTCAACCTGTTTCAGGGAAAGAGTTTGTAGTCTTCAGTGATGTGTCGTATGTTGGCTTGGGTTGTGTGCTTATGCAAGAGGGAAGAGTAGTGGCCTATGCGTCTAGACAGTTGAAGACTCATGAGCGTAATTACCCTACGCATGACATAGAATTGGTTGCAGTGGTTTTCGCTTTGAAATTTTGGAGACATTACTTGTATGGTGAGAAATGCACAGTGTATATGGATCATAAGAGTCTAAAGTATGTGATGACACAAAGATAGTTGAATCTTAGACAACGTAGGTGGCTAGAGTTACTTAAGTACTACGACCTCACGATTGAGTACCATCCGGGTAAAGCCAATGTAGTGGTTGATGCCTTGAGTAGAAAGGTAGCAGTGAAACTACGAGCTATGTTTGCTAGATTGAGTTTGTCCAAAGATGGTGGTTTAGCGGCCGAGTTGCAAGTTAAACCTTCGTTGCTTCAATTGATTAGAGAGAAACAGTTGAAAGATAGATCATTAGCATCCCATGTACAAGACATAGCAGAGGGTAAACCGACAGATTTTGGTTTTAGTAGTGATGGAGTCTTGTGTTTCAAGAGTATAGTAGTTGTCATGAAAGATGCAGACTTGAGACGCATCATCCTAACTGAAGCTCGCAGTAGTCTGTTTGCTATGCATCCGAGAAGTACGAAAATGTATCACGATTTGAAGAATGAGTATTTTTGGGTTGGTTTGAAGAAAGATGTTGCCGAGTTTGTGAGTAAGTGCATGGTTTGTCAACGAGTTAAAGTTGAGCACCAGTTTCCTTCAGGTTTGTTACAACCATTGAGAATTCCCGAGTGGAAGTGGGAGAGAATATTCATGGATTTCGTATCGGGTTTGCCGTTGACACCTTCTAAGAATGACACGCGTCGTATAGTGTCAAAAATAAAACCTTAAACTCAAAATAAATAAGATTTAAATTAATATAGCGAGAGTAAGGGTCGATCCGCAGGGAATAGGAACTCTAACACCTTTCTTCTGATTTAGACCAATAACCTGTAGAAAATAAAGGGGGATTTTAGAATAGTGATTTGAATGAGAAAAATAGTAAAAACGTAAAAATAAATGTTGAGAATGAATTATGGATAGAAATAGCCTCAAGCCACGCTTTGCCACGACATCTTCGATCACTGAAGTCGATTTTTCTTCGACTTTCCTGCAGGTTACAGTCTACAAGGCCCAACCCTTGTAACTTACTTCTCGTTGGTAGATTCGACTCCCAGGGCAATCCTTGAAGTCAAACTTTAGTGAATTAGCCACGGCAATCGATGCTAACTAAAATCTGAGTTAGTGCTGGAGAAGCCCGTGCTCAGATATTCGTCTCGATGAGAATTGTTTCCGATTTTGATTCCCCTTAGTGGACCGCCACTAAGTTTGTTCTTAGGGAGTTGAATTGGCTACAAGCTTTTCCTCGTCCCCAACGATGGATCTAAACCACTTCAAGCCGATGCGCGCTCTCGGAATGAAACAATTGCGATGCCTAAAGATTAGGCCGATTGCCTAATCAATTTTACAGAGAATCTAAAAAGGAGTTGTTGAAGGATTGAAGTATTTTCCTAATCTCACGAGGTTTGTCGGGTTTGGCGTTGCTTTTGGCTAAAGGGAATTTAGTTAAGCATGGTTTGTGAAAAAACCATACTTAATAAAATAAATAAAAATGGAGAAAAGAAAATGGAGAAAAATGGAGAGCTTTATTACTCAAGGAAGAAGAGAACAGTGGAAAATGTTTGATGAATAATTCACCCCCAAAGTGGGGTATTTATAGTAGTTGAAAAACCCTAAAAACCTAAGATGATAAATCCTAAAAAAAATTTAAATAAAATTACAAAAGATAAATATCAAAGTTTTGAATTTAAAAGATAAAATTCGGACGATAGGCTATCTTGATAAGTGGACTAAAGACATAACCAAAATAAATACTTATCAAAGAAGAATTCAGTTTGGGTAATTGTTTATTGTCTTACGAAATGTGCGCACTTTTTGGCCATTCACACCACTTATACTTTAGATAAGTTGGTCGATTTGTATATCAGTGAGATAGTGAGATTGCATGGTGTACCGAAATCTATAGTGTCAGACAGAGATCCGAGGTTCACGGCTAGATTTTGGGAGAGTTTGCATAGTGCTTTGGGTACTCGACTGAATTTCAGCACTTCATATCATCCTCAGACTGATGGTCAGGCAGAGAGAGTCATACAAGTGTTGGAAGACGTGTTGAGATGTTGCATTATTGAATTTCAAGGTTCGTGGAAGAAACATCTACCATTAGTAGAGTTTGCATATAATAACAGTTATCAAACGAGCATTTAGATGGCACCTTACGAAGCTTTGTATGGTAGAAAATGTAGAACACATGTTTGTTGGGCCGAAGCGGGACATAAATTGATATCTTTGCCTGATATGCTTAAGGGTACTACCGAGAAAGTATGGTTGATTTGTGATCGTTTGAAGGTAGCTTCGGTTAGACAAAAATCTTATGCAGATTTGAAAAGAAGATAAATAGAGTATGCCGTGGGCGACAAAAGTGTTCTTGAAAGTCTCACCTTGGAAGAAGGTGATGAGGTTTGGTAGGAAAGGTAAGTTGAGCCCAAGATTCATTGGTTCGTATGAGATAGTTGAGAGAGTTGGTCTCTTTGCCTATAGATTGAGACTGCCGCCCGAACTAGAGAAGATTCACAACGTGTTTCATGTTTCGATGCTTCGGAGGTATAGATCAGATCCGCCACATGTTATGTCAGTTGAGAAGATAGAATTGAATCCGGATTTGAACTACGATGAAGAACCAGTTGAGATTTTGGCTTCGGACAGCAAAATGTTGCGAGGAAGGGCCATTGAGTTGGTTAAGGTTAAGTGGTGACACCGAGGAGTGGAAGAAGCCACTTGGGAGAGGAAGGATGACGTGAGAAAGCAGTTTTCGCATCTCTTTCTGCCAGGTAAATTTCGGGGACAAAATTCCTTAAGTGAGGGAGAGTTGTAACGCCCTAAGTTTAGGGCCGGGAGATATCGGATTAGTTAAGCCAAGTCAGGTTAAATTAAATTGGAGACAAACTATTTTTTGACACACTTAAAGTGTTTTAAAAGATTAAAGGGCAAAATGGAAACTTTTAGTAAAAAGGAATAAAAAAGGGTTTTCTTAAAAGCCATCATCTTCTCCAATTTTCATTTCACATTCAAAAACCTTCCAAAAACCCTTTTCACTATTCCATTGGTTTCAACACTGCAAACCAAGTGATTTCTTCAAGGTAAATGATTATTTAACTTAGTTTCATCTTCCTTGAGTCCTAAATGTTAAGATTTTTTCAAAACTCATGGATTTAACTTGTTTTGATTTTTAAAGTTTGGTTGGAAATGAAAGAAGGGTTATGGGTTTTTCGTTTAGGTTGTCTATGGCTGAGTTGAGAGTGTTTTTAACTTTGTTTTATTTCTAAAATAACATGAAAATTATGGGTTATTAAAGAAAACCCGAAATGGGTATTGTGGGCAGTTTTGGGAGTTGAAAATCTTGAGTTTTTGGTGGGGTTTTGAGTCAAAATGACAACTAAAGGTTTGATAGCTTTGGATTGATGTTTAAGAATGCTAAAAGGTATAATTTTTATGGTAAATTCGTTGGGTATTGCTGCAAGTAGTTTGGGACTGAATTTGTTATGTTTCGGGTGAAATTTGGGCTTGAATCGATGTGTGTTGTTGCAAGATTGTTGAGTTCTGGGTCTTTGCTATGTTTGTGAGTGTATTAGTGTTCTAATGTTCGATTTTGGGTTGCTCAAAACAGAGGAATTGGATTTGGGCTTTGTGGACGGAAATCCAGGTAGTTCGGAAGCTTGATTCGGCATTTTTGACATCGTTTGTGTGTTGGCTGGTGAGTGGATCGATTTTAAAAGCCTTAACGTGGTTAAGAGAATGTTTTGGGAGTTTGGATTGAGCTTGAAAGGCCAATCCAAGATCAAGAGTAAGTTTTAAAGGTTTTATGCAATGAAATTATGTTTTATGATTCTTGATGCAAGTTGAACATGTTATGATGTTATGTGTTAGTTGCATTGTTATACATGTTGAGACTTATGACTTGTGGTTATATTTGTATTGTGAGTACATACCTTGCATGGAAGTTTGGACATTGTAAGTGGTTCAAAGCATCGGTAATGCTTGTGGTTATGAATGAGTATATTGACACATGTTGAGTTGTTACTGGATATAATTGATCGACCAATAGGATTAGAGTGTGCTCGAGGTAAAATTTGCGTGTGGCCTTAGTGATGTTAGATTCCACTAAGGAGAAGTACGGTGATATGAGATTCCACCGGAAGTTATGTTTTTACTAGACGGGTGAGTACGGTGATGTGAGATTCCACCGGAAGTGTCTAGTGGGTTTGAGAAACTATACGCATATCCGAGTAAAAACGATGAATGTCAATATACCCATGATGCTTTAATTCTCAAGTTAAGCATGTTATTGATTCTTTCTATCTTGCTTATGCATTGTGGTTTACTTTGCTTGCGTTGTGAGAATGAGCATATGGTAAGTCTATGGCTTGTGGTTGCATTCGGTAAATGCACGTGAAGGTAAGTGCATGTTTTCATTTGTTTAAGCATGTGGAGATGATTTGGAAATGGTTTTGGTTTTCAAGCAAACTAACGTTTTTAAACTACATTGTTGTAGCTACCGTTTTGAGCACCGCTCACTAAGCTTAAACGCTTACGCTCTCCTTTCCAACAATGCAGGCCCTTAGACCTTTGGAGCAGCTCAGGGAACAAGGGAGAATCCAAGGGATTTTGGTTTTCTCAAGTATGGGTTTAGACTTCAATAACTAGTATTAAGCAATGGGATAAGACCTTTTTGTTTGAAGTGTTATTGGCATGTCCTTTTTGCTTAGACAAGTTTGTTTAGTTTCTTGGGGCTTGTAATGCCTTATGCCATGATGATTTATGCTTTTGTTTAGCTTTTGGCTATGTGGGTGAATGTTATGTATGCATGTTTCCATTTAAAATCTTATCATGTTTGATGTTACCTCGTTATGTGTTTATCTTGCTTTATTTATTGATTTATGGTTTCCTTGTATTGTATGTATGGTCGTATGTTGCTTAAATGCATGTTAAATGCCTCTAGTGTTAAGTCCCTTATGTTTTTGATAGCCAAAACATGTTTTGCAGTGCAAGGTGTATCGATACGCTCAAGGGCACTATCGATACGGTCCCTTGTTTTGGGAAAGGCGTACCAGTACGCGGAGGCATATCGATACGCAAAATGCTCTCGGGAAATCTGAGAAATGGACGAGATTTTGGCGTATCGGTATGGGTCCTGAGGGTATCGGTACGGTCTTCGTAGTTGACCAAGGGAAAGTTGACCGTTGAGGGCGTATCGATACTCTCCTTGTGTGTATCGATACGGTTTCCCTAGGTTTGACTTGGGGTGTTGACTAAGTCCAGGCGTATCGATACGGTCCTCTAGCGTACCGATACGACCTATTGAAAAACTTAAAAGGGGTTACCTTAATTGTTTATTTTGCGTGTTTTGTATCCATGTGTGTTTTCCGCTGCGTGTCCTCTCACATAGGATATATTTAATGCATCTAGACATAACTTTAAAAAAATTCTAGGGTTGCTAATCGGAGTGGAGCCTTAATGTTTTCTCTGTGTAACCCTTCCGATGCGGTCTAGCGGCTAGGCTGGGTCGAGGGGGTTACATGCACTAGACACCCAATACAACATGATTTAACAACCACCTTATCTCTACATTACATATCATCACCTTGCTCTGAATATCAAAGCAGGACAATCATGAAGCCAATTGTATTGTCAAGTTACATTAAAAGTTAACACCATACTTTGATGATGGATTCACGAAGCATACCCTCCTTCGCTAAACAATCTACTAACACATTTGCTTGTCTTGGCACAAAACTAAACTACATATTCCCTATCCTCTTAACCAACCTATCAATCTCAACTAGCTCCAACCACCAGCCCCAGGGTCCTTGAAATTTATTCCCTACCCAATTGAGCACCACCTTGACATCAGATTCGATAACCAACAAAGCTTTCTCAATTCAATATGCTTCAATAAACAGCTCTAAAGCAGTTTTAATATCTTGAAGTTCCACATTGTCCGCTCCTAATCCTTCACAAGAACCAGAGAATAGCACTCTCATTATTCCATCTCCCGTTCGGAGAACACCACCATATCCTGCTTCCTTATCCTTGGCTTCCTCATCCACATTAAATTATACCGCACCTTTTTTGGAGGTAACCAACCTAAGACAGTCTCTCCCTTGCTAGGAGTATTGCTAATTCCTCTCCTCGGATTAAGCCACCAATCATCTATGTTGAGAGTACAATCTTCCTTTGTAGCCTTTAACCAGAACAGAGCTCTCAATTTAGAGAAGAACAACATATCCTTAAGATTTATATTTTTATCCTCGAATACCTTCTAATTTCTTGCTAACCAAGTACTCCAAATCGCCGCGCCAACCGTAACTAACCATATACTTTTAATTTTACCCGATAATAAAAGTTCAAAGCAAAAATCGAACAACCCTTTAACATGTTTGCCTCCTTGAGACTTTCCACCACTGACAAAACAACGCTCAAAAAGAATTCACAAAAGTACAATTCACGAACAAATGGTTTGAATCCTCCTGATTTAATCCACACCAAACACACAAACATTGATTGCCATCTAAAGCAATTCCTCTTGCTCTAAGGAAAGCTTTTGTAGGGACTCTATCTAGTTTAAGCATCCACAAGAAAATTTTTACCTTATGAGGTACTTTCATCTTCCATATATTGCCAAAATTGAAATCTGAGACCTCAATATCAGGTTCTACTAACAAGAACGAAAGTTTTTTGATAAAAAAACTAACCCATTTTATCATTAATTCAAACAATCTAATCAGATACACCATGGCACAATTTAACATTTTCAACTACCTTTTTTAACTCATCCACCACCAACAATTGCTATCAAGCAACTGTCTCGTAAAAACTTCATGACATTGAATTCTTGATAGCTCGTCCCTGAGGCCATTTTCGCAACCAGTTTGCTTTAATTAATCACTAGTCTATAAAGTCTCTCAAATGTCTTGCAAAGTGGCTGAGAACTGTACCACCAATCCTCTCAAAATAGTATGGAAAGACCATCACCTAGTAGCCACTTGAAGGCTTCAAACTTCATCCATCTATCAACATCCGGATCAACCCAATTCTTTACAATGCCTCACCAAATTAATGAACACTTTTTGGGGTTAGTGTTGGAATCTGTTGGTGAAGCCGTTGGACCCTCTGCATATTGTTAGAGTTTGTTGCAGATGGTTGTAGTTGGGCCCATTTGGACTTGTATCAGATTGGTTAAATAATAACCAATTCTGTTATGAAGTTTGGGCTATATAAACATAAGGGTGACCCAAACCTGGCCTTATCTTTGGTTAGGCCTACATTCTGTTTGGCAGATTATACATTTCTTTCTTTTATTTTCCTTTCTTTTCGTTTTCTTTTCTGCCGTCTTCTCTTCTTCCTTTTGTGGCGGCTAGGGTTTGCTTCAATTCAACATGGTATCAGAGCTGGGTAATCTCTGATCCTTTTTTCTTCCGTGCGTTGCGTTTGTTCTCTTGTTTTGCCTTCTTTCCTCTATTGGTTGGTGTTGGAATCTGTTACTTGTTCTTGTTTCCATGCCGGCGTCTGGTGATTTGAGTTTTGGCGAGGAGGATTCGCGTGGTTCTGGTAAGGCATTCACAAACAAGAAGGTGAATGTCCTTCTCGATGACACTAATTTCCTGATCTGGAGACAGCAGGTGTTGCTGACGATGAGGAGTCATCGGCTCGAAGGTTTTCTAACAGGGACTCGCAAGGCGCCTCCGGCCAAGATTCGAAAGGCCGATGGAACTGAGGCTATTAACGATGATTATGAGGATTTCGTGGCTCAGGACAGTGCCATCGCTTCGTGGTTACTGTCGACGGTGAGCTCGCACCTTCTCACAAACTTCGTGGGGGCTGAAACCACTGCTGAGATCTGGGCGATTGTGGTTGATCACTTCAGTAGCAAATCGACGACGACAGTCATGAGTTTACATTTTAAGCTTCGATCGGTTCGAAAAGGGGATTTAAGCATGCGAATGTATATTGCTAAGGTAAAAGAGATTTGTGACGCTCTCGCGTAATGTGGGAGTCCTGTTTCTACCACTGAACATATCGCTACTATTCTAAATGGTCTTCCGATGGAGTACAAACCATTTGTGGCGGTCATTACTGCTAGCCGGGAGCCGTTCTCACTGGACAGTGTTGCCACCATCTTGGTGGATGCCGAGGCACAGCAGTCAATCTTTGATCAGACTTCGACTATCAGCATGAGTGCACATACTGTTCAAGTGTCGTCTGGAGCCTCTGAGGTTGCTGGGACCAATGCCAATCAGCGTCCATATCGGCAGCAACCTCCTAATTCTGGTCATGGGCGTGGCAAGATCCGTTTTCAATGTCAATTGTGCGGAAAATTGGGTCACTTGGTTGATAGATGTTTCAAATGGTTTGACCAGTCTTTTGCTGGGGTTTCTGCGAGCTTATACAAGTCTCGTGGATCTGAGGAGTCTTTTGCTGTGAATATGTGTGCCTTTGAGTCTAATCTTGTGTCCTCTGGTTCTGTTGTTACAGGATCTCATTCTCCAACTTCTACAGTTGCGACAACTGCCACTCCCTGTACTCAGTGCCTTCATGTTGGTACCTCAGCTGCCTCGAGCTCTACTGGCCAGTGGTTTGTGGATACGGGGGCCACGCATCATGTGACGCCTGAGGCTTCAAATTTGCAACAGTGTTTTGACTTCACTGGGCCAGGTAAGTTGTTGGTAGGTGATGGTTCTGGTTTGCATATTAAAAAGGTTGGTAATACTGTTTTGAATCTACCGTCCCGCTCTATGTTTCTTAATAATCTGTTGCTGGTTCCTGATGTCACTAAAAATCTGTTGTCTGTGTCAAAGTTTGCTAGAGACAACGATGTTTTTTTCGAGTTCCATGCTGATCGATGTGTAGTTCGAGATGCTTGCTCTGGTGAGGAACTGCTCTGTGGTAGTGAGGTTGATGGTTTATATTCGTTTAATTGCAATTTACCTTCTGTGCATACTGTTGAAGCTTGCTTGAATAAGACTGAATCTAGTATGTTTGATGTCTGGCATCGTAGGCTTGGGCATCCTGCTCATCCTACTGTTGTTCAGGTTCTTAAAGAATGTAATGCTTCTGTTGCTGTTAATCATAATAAAATTGTTGTTTGTTCTGCATGTCAGTGTGGTAAAAGTCATAAATTGCCATTCGTTGATTCCAACACTGCTTATAATGTTCCTTTTCAATTGGTTTATACGGATTTGTGGGGTCCTGCGCATGTTAAGTCTGCTGGTTATGCATATTATGTGTCTTTTGTTGATGCTTGTACTCGACACACTTGGCTATATTTGTTGCGAGATAAGTCTCAAGCTGTTCAAGCTTTTAAGTTGTTCTCAAAGTATGTTCTTAATCAGTTTGGGGTGACTATTAAAGAGTTACAAAGTGATTGGGGTGGGGAGTTTCGTAGTTTGTCTCATGTTCTTGCTGAGTCTGGGATTGTTCATCGTATAACTTGTCCTCATACATCGGAGCAAAACGGTGTTGTTGAGCGTAAACACCGACATGTGATTGAAATGGCACTTACTCTTCTCAATCAAGCATCTATGCCTTTGACTTTTTGGTCTCAAGTTGTGGTTACTGTTGTTTACCTCATTAATAGGCTCCCTACGAAAGTGTTGCATGGTGTTAGCCCTTTTGAGAAGTTGTTTACTCGTAAACCTGATTATAAGTTTCTTCGGGTCTTTGGTTGTTGTTGTTTTCCCTTCTTGAGACCTTTTCAAACTCACAAATTGGAATTTCGATCTCAGCCTTGTACCTTTGTTGGTTACTGTCCTCAACATAAGGGTTATCAATGTCTTACCCCTCAAGGGAAGATTATTATTTCTAGGCATGTTGTTTTTTATGAAAATGTCTTTCCCTTTGCAACTGCTTCTAGTTCATCTCCTTCTAATTCTTCTAAAGTTGTTTCTGGTTTTAAGTCAGCATCTTTACCTGTTCTTGCTCAACAATCTTTACATGATAAAGGTGCCACTGCAACTACTGTGTTCTCCTCTCCTCCTGTTCCTGAGGGTTCTGTTCCTTCTTCCCCTGTTGCATCACCTCCTGTTGAATCTCATGATTTGCCTCCTGTTGAACCTCATACTGTTACTCCTGTGTCTGTTGCCTCTGAGTCTGTTGCCTCTGAGTCTGTTCCTTCTTTGCAATCTGGACTGCCTCAACCTAATGTCAGTGGTTCAGCTGATGTTAGTGTTGACTTCACTAATGCTCATAGTGGCTCAACTGGTGCTCCTGATCCCTGTTGTGTTCCTTCTGCAGTTAGTTCTGCTGATCAGCATCTTGTAGATGCTACTGGTGATTCTATTGTTTCTAATGCTCACCCCATGGTGACTCGAAGTAAAAGGGGTGTGTTCAAGCCCAAAGTATATTCTGTTACTATGGGTTCAGGAGCTGTTCCTAGTTCTATTGAGCAGGCGTTTCAATCCCCTGAATGGAAAGCTGCTGTTGTTGCGGAATATGATGCATTGATGGCCAATGGCACATGGAAATTGGTTCCTCTACCTGCAGGTCGACGGATGGTTGGCTGCAAGTGGTTGTTCCGTGTCAAGTACAACTCTGATGGCACCATTTCTCGTTATAAAGCCCGCCTCGTTGCTAAGGGTTTTTCTCAAATACCAGGCCAGGATTTCTGTGACACTTTTAGCCCTGTCATTCGCTTTTTTACCCTCAATATTCTTCTGTCTATTTCGGTGACTAATGGTTGGAAATTACGACAGGTGGATGTAAATAATGCTTTCCTTAAGGGGGATTTGGATGAAGAGGTGTACATGCAACAGCCACCTGGATTTGAGCAAACTGCTCCTGATGGTTCTGTGCTTGTTTGCTCTTTGCAAAAAGCTTTGTACGGGTTGCGACAAGCTCCTCGCAACTGGTATACCAAGTTACATTCTTATCTTGTTGAGCTTGGCTTTAGAAATTCTGCAGCTGACACTTCTCTGTTTATTAAAAATGATAATAATGTGCTCACATATTTACTAGTATATGTGGACGATATAATTGTCACTGGTTCATCTGATGTTGTTGTTGAGGATGTGATCAGTAAGCTTCATGCAAAGTTCTTTGTGAAGGATCTTGGTGAGTTGTCTTTTTTCTTGGGTATTGCTGCAACTCGTGTTAATGGTTCCTTGTTCTTAAGTCAGAAGAAATTTATCTTGGAACTGCTGCAACGTACCAAGATGACTCAAGCAAATTCTGCTCCTACTCCCATGGTTTCTTCAACAAAGTTGACTCAGGATGCTGGTAGCCCTCTTCCTGATCCTTATGAGTTTAGAAGCATCGTTGGGGCTTTGCTTTATATTAGTCATACTCGGCCAGATATTTCTTATAGTGTTCACTGTGTAGCTCAGTTTATACATCGTCCTTGTGAGCTTCATTTTGCTGTTGTTAAGCAAATTCTTAGGTATCTTGTAGGTACCTTAGATTATGGCTTATTGTTTACACCTTCGGATACGGGTGTTGGAACTGTGGTTGCCTTCTCTAATGCTGATTGGGGCAACAATCTTGATGATCGAAGGTCGACTACGGGCTATTGCGTTTATGTGGACAACTGTTTGGTGGCCTGGTGCTCTAAGAAACAGAAGTTTGTTTCTCGTTTCACATCGGAAGCCAAGTACCGCAGTGTGGCCGATGCAGTTTCAGAGGTTGTTTGGGTTAATACTGTTCTTCATGATCTTGGGGTTTCCTCTCCTTCTCTTCCTGTTGTTTGGTGTGACAACACCAGTGCCGTGGCTATGTCTGCTAACCCTGTGTTTCACTCTCGCTCCAAACATGTTGAGCTTGATGTCCATTTTGTACGTGAGAAGGTCGCTGCTCGCCAAGTTCAAGTAAACTATGTGCCTGCTGAACATCAGGCTGCTGATGGTTTAACAAAGCCATTGTCGAAGTCGTTTTTTCAGACTTTTCGTCACAAGATGAGCGTGCATGAGTGCTTTGTTGGTTAATGCTGCTTGTTGGTTTTCTGCTCAAAGATGGGGGAAGCAGGGAGAATGTTGGAATCTGTTGGTGAAGCCGTTGGACCCTCTGCATATTGTTAGAGTTTGTTGCAGATGGTTGTAGCTGGGCCCATTTGGACTTGTATCAGATTGGTTAAATAATAACCAATTCTGTTATGAAGTTTGGGCTATATAAACATAAGGGTGACCCAACCCTGGCCTTATCTTTGGTTAGGCCTACATTCTGTTTGGCAGATTATACATTTCTTTCTTTTATTTTCCTTTCTTTTCGTTTTCTTTTCTGCCGTCTTCTCTTCTTCCTTTTGTGGCGGCTAGGGTTTGCTTCAATTCAACAGTTAGACAATTTCATTTTTCAGCTCCGAGCTGAACCACCATATTTAGAGCAAATTACGCTTTTCCATAATGCTCTCTCATCTTTTGTATATCTCCAACCCCACTTAATTAGAAGGGCTTTATTTTTCGATGTTAGATTTATTACTTCGGCTCCTCCCTTGCTTTTTTGGCAAACAAATTCTATACCACACTACTTTTTCTATTTTCTTTTTGTCCTTCGAATATCCCCGCGCAATATAAATAACTAACATATATTTATACTTATGTTTCATGACCGAAGTTATGCTATTAATCCTTGTTGAGATTATAAAATGAATTAACATAAACACGTACCACCACATATATTTATACTTATGTTTCATGATCATAATTTAAAATCATGGGAAAGTAATAATGAGGAAGTTGAAAACACGTACCACCACATATATTTAAAATCATGTTGCAGCAATTTTAACCATTGAAATGTCACTAAATGCAAACGCGAAAGTTGTCTCAACTTAAAAAAAAAAAAAAAAAAAAGTTGCCTCAAGATATGAACGTGGAAATCGCCCACAATGCGAACCAAAATAGAGTAGTCCAATATTCATTTACTTAATTTGTATCGTTTATGAAATAGATTTAGTCGGTTAGTCGAGCTATTCATTTTTGTTCCCTCATTTCACTTAGGTTATAGGTTCTAGACTCACCGGAAATACTCCTCTTCTTTCTTCTAAAGTCCCCCTTCCCTCTAAATAAGGTTAGAATTATATATAAAATTTGTCAAATCTGTATTGTTTATGAGTATTTGAAGCTAAAACATAATTAACGAATAATGGCAACATTTTCTTTTATTGTTTGAATATTATCTTTCGTATATTAACGATATATTATGCCTCGACACTTTATTAATTCAAATTTCTTAATATATAAATTTGGTATTTATTCCAAGTTCAATATTTTGTAATTTTTGAAATAATCAAATAAATGTGCGCATAAATAAAATGCGAAAAACAGCAAACTTAATATAGTTTGTTTTATAATCGTTCTCACAACAAAAGTTTATAAGAAGGAAACAAGACTCATAGTGACTAAGATTTGTGTGGGGGTATATATGTTTTTAGTCAAAGGATCAACTAACATTTGCTTATTGCTAATACGTCTAATGAACACTTTCTTTTCTTTATTATGTTCTCTTATGACTAGATACTTAATGTTAATATGTTTACTTCAACTTTCAATTTAATTGTAGAAATCGAATCAACAAGTTTAAGTCCATGTTAAGCTTCTAGAAATAGCTAAGTTGGTTAGCCAAAACAGTTTAGTTGTTAAAGGTTGTTGAATAGCTGTTATGCAGTTAGGGTTTCTGCATAATAGCTTCTATAAATTGTACATTGCAGTTCATGAATAAGAGGACAATCTCGAGTATTCTATTCTTTTACTTTGTTTCTTTTCTTCATTTCAACATGGTATCAATTGCCGGGAAGTCTCTGGTTCTTGCTTCCGCGTAATCTCTTCTTCTTTTTTCTTTTCTTGTGTCTTGAGTCTATCATTGCTTCATGACGAATTCCGGAGATTCTTCTCTTGCACCCAGTGATTCCACTGGTAGTTCTTTTGTTCCAGGCAAAGCTTTTACCAACAAAAGAGTTAGTATTGTTCTTGATGAAACAAACTTCCTCCTATGGAAGCAGCAAATATTGTTGGTCGTTCGGAGTCATCGCTTAGAGAGGTTACTCACTGGTGTGCTCAAGGCACCTCTGGCCATGGTTACCAATGATCAGGGTGACAAGGTTGAAAACGAAGCGTATGAAGTCTTTGTGGCACAAGACAGTGCCTTGGCTTCTTGGATTCTTTCCACGATAAGTTCTCACCTACTCTTAGAATTCATGGGTGCAGAAACATCAGCAGAGATCTGGTCCACTGTTCTCAAGTTCTTTTCCTGTCGATCCACAACGATGGTAATGAGTTTGCATTATAAGCTTCGATCTATTCAAAAGGGTGATCTCAGCAAGAGGGTGTATGTTGCACAAATCAAAGAAGTCTGTAACATGCTCTCTTCTTGTGGAAGTCCCATTTCAGATCTTGAAAAGATTGCCTCAATTCTCAAAGGGCTTCCTATTGAATATCAACCATTTGTGGCAGTTATCACGGCGAGTCAGTCTCCGTTCATGTTGAATGCAGCGATCTCAGTCTTGATGGACGCTGAAACACATATTCTCAATTTTCATCATTTCTCGGATGTAACTCCTTCTGTTAATGTTGCTCATGTCCCTAATTCTAATCAAAATTCCTCTCAAGAAAACAGTCAAACACATTCCAGGCCTTATCGTGCTGGTATGAGCTATCGTGGTCGTGGAAGAATGGCGTATAGATCCAACATGAAGCCTCAATGTCAGCTGTGCGGAAAGATAGGGCACCTAGTTGATGGGTGTTGGCATAGGTTCGATGAAGCCTTTCCTAGTGTGACTGCTCGTAATGCTGAGCGATCCAAGGATGATACGAATGCCCATGCACATGTTGCTAACGTCGATGATGCTCAATGGTTTGTGGATTCAGGTGCTTCGCATCACATTACTCCTGATGCTACGAATGTGGGCAATGGAGCAGACTACACTGGTCTTGGTAAGTTGTTTGTTGGAAATGGTTCAGGCTTATCTATTTCTAAGATTGGTCAATCTGTGTTAGTCTCTTCTTCTCGATCTTTGATATTGAACAATGTTTTGCACGTTCCTAGAGTCACTAAAAACCTTCCATTTGTCTCTAAGCTTGCTAGTGACAATGGTGTATTTCTGGAGTTTCATGCTCAAGCTTGCTTGGTTCGTGATGAAGTTACAAAGGATGTGATTTTGCGAGGAGATCAAGTTGGTGGCTTGTACAGGTTTCGTTCTTCTTTAGTGTCCACAAAATCCTTGGATAGTTGTTGTACTGTTAATGTGGCTGCGGTTGGTGGAGAGTGTAACATGGTTGATGTGTTTAATTTGTGGCATCGTAGGCTTGGTCATCCAGCCTTTGACACTTTAGTTTATGTTTGTAAAGAATGCAATGTACATATTGATTCATCAGTTAATAAAAGAGCAGATGTTTGTGTAGCATGTCAAATGGGCAAGTCTCACTTTCTCCCTTTTTCCTTCTTCATACATTGTTTACAAAGAATCGTTTGAGTTGATCTTTACAGATCTTTAGGGACCAGCTTCAGTACCTTCTCAAGGTTTTGTCTACTATGTGTCTTTTGTCGATGCATTCACAAGGCACACTTGGGTTTATCTTTTGAAACACAAGTCTCAAGCTATCGTTGCCTTTCAATCTTTTCAAAAGTTGATAAAAACTCAGTTTAACAAGGATATCAAAGCTTTTCAGAGTGATTGGGGAGGTGAGTTTCGTAGTCTCTCAGCTTTGTTGACTAAAGAAGGTGTTGTTCATCGAGTTACTTGTCTACATACATCACAACATAATGGTGTTGTGGAGAGGAAGCATCGACATGTAATTGACTCAGCTTTGACTCTATTGGCTCAAGCTTAGCTTCCGTTATGTTTTTGGTCATATGCTGTAATCACAGCTGTCTTCTTGATCAATCGACTGCCAATTAAGGTTCTTCAGGGAGTTTCACCGTTCGAGAAATTATTTGGTCGCGAGCCTACATACAATATGCTTAAAGTGTTTGGTTGTAGATGCTTTCCATGTCTCAGGCCGTTCAACACACATAAGTTTTCCTTTCGATCACAACCTTCCACCTTTTGGGGCTATAGTCCTATGCACAAAGGATATCAATGTCTAGATCCTAGTGGAAAGGTTTTCATTTCCAGAAATGTGATTTTTGATGAACGTGTCTTCCCTTTTGCAGGTAAGACTGACAAAATTAATACGAGTGCCAATGTTCCAAACTTTGTGACCAGTAGTGTTCCCTTGGTCCCTGGTGTTGGTTGTTTGCTAAAGAACTCTAGGGTTGTGTCTGCTGCTCCAAGGGATGATGTGTATACACGGTTTGATCCTTCAATGCTTGCACCTGAAGCTCCTTTTGTTGAGGAAGAACCAATGTCTGTTGGAATGCATGATCCTTTGAGTGATGTTGATGCTCCAGCGTCACCTAGTGTGCAAGGTAATGTTGCACCTGATGGATCGTGTCATGTGTCTCCTGCACCAACTTCTCCAGCTTTATGTGACAGTCAGGCTCAGTCACCAGGGCATGCTACATCAGTTACATTCTCGATGGCTCCTTCTCCGGATCATACTCAGTTGATAGATCATATGTCTAGTCCGATTCATGAAGATCATGCATCTGCTCCTGAGGCACTACCTGCAGATTCGATCATTCAGGTACTTGTGGCTCCTAGTGCTCTTGATAATATCCATCCTATGACCACTTGAAGTAAAGCAGGAGTATTTAAGCCCAAAATATACCTTGCTGCCGCTGCAGACATTGTACCATCCTCGATACAAGAAGCTTTTAGTGATCCTAAATGGAAAGAGGTTGTTGCTGCAGAATACAATGCCCTTGAAAGGAATGGTACGTGGAGACTTGTTGAGCTACCTGAAAAACGATCATTAGTTGGGTGCAAATGGATCTTCAGGATTAAGAAGAATGCAGATGGAACTGTTGCTCGATATAAAGCTAGGCTGGTGGCTCAGGGTTTTAATCAAGTCCCAGGGCAAGATTTTCATGACACATTTAGCCCAGTTGTAAAATCTACATTAGTTAATGTTGTGCTGGCATTAGCTGTGTCAAATCAGTGGAGTTTGAGGCAAATTGACATCGACAACACATTTTTAAATGGAGAATTGAATGAAGATGTGTTCATGAGACAGCCCCCTGGCTTTGAAACAACAGATGGTGATGGCACACAGTTGGTTTGTAAGCTTGAAAAGGCCTTGTATGGTCTGAGGCAAGCACCAAGAAATTGGTATACAAGGTTGAAAGATTTTTTTATTTCCATTGGGTTCAGGAGATCTGCTACAGACTCCTCATTGTTTGTTCGAAGTGACTCAGATGTGTCTACACATATCTTAGTATATGTAGACGATATCATTGTTACAGGTAGCTCAGAACTAAGTGTATCCACTGTAATTGATCTACTAGGGAAGGAATTTTCTCTTAAGGATCTTGGACAACTCAATTATTTCTTAGGCATTGAAGTTCAAAGATGTAATGGTTGCTTGTTCTTGAGTCAACGTAAATATGCTCAGGAGCTTCTTGAGAAGACAAAAATGGACGGTGCCAATGCAGCCACTACATCAATGCTTGCATCAGCAAAGTTGAGTGAAGATGAGGGAAGTCCTATTGAAGATGCTACTGGTTATAGAAGTATTGTGGGAGCTCTACTCTACCTGTGTCATACAAGGCCAGACATCACATTCAGTGTGCATAGGGTTGCTCAGTACATGCATCGACCTTGTGAGGGTCATCTTGTGGCTGTCAAAAGGATTTTGAGATACTTGAATGAGATGTTACACTATGGTCTGGTGTTTAAGCCATCTGAGAGTGGTGCAGGTCTTGTTGCGTTTTCAGATCCGGATTGGGGTAGCAATCCAGACGACAGAAGATCCACTACATCCAATTGCGTATATTTGGGTGACAATCTTCTCACGTGGAATTCAAAGAAACAAAAGGTGGTTTCACGTTCGACAATGGAGGCTGAATATCGTAGCATTGTTGATACTGCCTCAGAGGTGACTTGGATTCAGGCTTTTCTAGCAGACATGGGAGTTGTGCAGAAAAAGGTTCCTGTGATCTGGAGTGACAACACAAGTGCAGTATCGTTAAGTATGAATCCAGTGTTCCATGCACAGTCCAAACATGTGGACTTAGATGTTCATTTTGTGAGGGAGAAGATTGTTGATGGGTGTCTTCGAGTGAACTACGTCCCTGCCATGCATCAGATAGCCGATGGGTTCACCAAACCCTTAACAAGTTCCTATTTTGAAACGTTTCGAGAAAAACTCAATGTTATGTCATTTAGTCATCTTTGTCAGTTAAAAGGAGAGAAAAAGTAAGGGAAATGTTAAGCTTCTAGAAATAGCTAAGTTGGTTAGCCAAAACAATTTAGTTGTTAAAGGTTGTTGAATAGTTGTTATGCAGTTAGGGGTTCTGCATATTAGCTTCTATAAATTGTACATTGTAGTTCATGAATAAGAGGACAATCTCGAGTATTCTATTCTTTTACTTTGTTTCTTTTTCTTCATTTCAACATTCCATAAGTGAAACTTTTTAACAATACTTTATATGGGTAGCCTTAAAGTATGAAACCAACTCAACCTCCACAGTCGAAGCTTTACACCTCTCTAGTGGTCAATACAATATTTTTTCAACATTCCTAACAATAAAAGCACAAAAAAATACTTTAAAACCACTAAAATATTAGAAATCTAATTACTTAATGATTCTTAACAAAAAATTTCATATAAGTTTGCAACAAAAATTCTCAATATATGTTCAAAATTAATTCAAAGAAAAATATAATATCGTCATTTTAAAATTTTACAAACTTTTAAAACAGACAAAGATAAGAAATTTAACTCTAATACTAAATGTAAGCATAAATGTATGGTTCAAATATAATGACGGTATACTTCGGCCATTACCTTAACTGAACACCAAAATCGAGATGGTAAACTCGTCTTGTAACACAATTAGATTTTGTTATTAATGCAAGACTAAACATCAAAGTCTACTAAACACTCGAACATCATAAAACCAATTACACAAAACACAAATTTATGTTGGATAATAATGTAATTTAAAAATATTTAGCAGCTGCTCTTTCAAACCGACGGAAAACATGACCATCGGAATAAGTACACGGGCCTATAAAAACCGTTTTGGGGCGTCATTGTATATAAATCGTCTGCCTCAAAACTATGCTTCTTTTGGTGCTCTACTTTTAAAGAGTGTGTTTACAGTTTAGGGTTAAGAATTGTGGTTAGAGTTTAGAAAATTAATGGTATGGTGTATTTTTTAAAATTTAAGATTTAGTATGTGAAAATTAGGGTTAGGATTTATAATTTAATTTTTAAGTGTTTTTTTAGTCTGGAGCATAGAATGAGGCATTGTTAGGGGCAGAGGAATTTTGTTCGTCATTAGTGTAGCAATTATCAGTATAGTAGGGTGAGTAAAACTAAATTTAACTCTAAAAATTTCAAATAAAGTTTAAGATATAAAAGAAATAAATTGAATAATTCAAAAAAAATTATAGTTAGTGATTTAATTTTCAAGTTTAATTTGAGTCTTTTAAAAGGAGAGAAGATTTTTGCCCCTAAAGCGAACTATTTGTCTAAGGTTTAATTGCTAATATTGTAAATTCAATTAATAATTTAAACAAGATCTAACCAAATCAGATACATAATCCAAACATTATCTGCACATAATCCAAATGACCAGGAAACAGTCACCGATGAGCAAGGAGTTAAGTTCTGCAGAGTTGATTCAAGAATGAAACCACACTTACCTTTGGAGTTCTTTCGTTTCGATCGGAAAAGATGCTTGCTCGATGCAGAACGAACTTGAGGTTGCGAGAAAGATGAAGGATTTAAAACTAATATAATGATCTCAAGGCAATCAGAAGAGCTATCCATGGAGTTTCTTCTCAGGCTGTTATGCTCCTACTTCCAGGGGGAGTTCTGTAATAAGCCGGCACGGTTAGAGGGAAAAACATTTGTCTCACTCCTTCGGACCATATAAATGGCAAAAGTATGCTTGATGCAACCTGAAAAGAGCAACACATATAGAATAGGTCATGCTAATTCGTATATTTATATCGTGTTCGTGTTGAGTAAGAACGGTTTAGTAGAGATACTGACCCAAACGAGTTTAGCTCCATTCCACAAGCATTTCGGAGAAGGAAATGGAAGTACCAACCGGCCGACACCATATAGTACAATGGCAAAGAGATGAAATGCCATGCTTAATGGACTAGGGTATAAACCAGAGAATATGGCGGATACTCCATTTGCAAATACACCTCCAAGTCTCAAGTACCCGAAACATGCCTGCTGTATATCCTCCATTACAGGACCGGTCGGGGCACTGAACACGACCTGTAGGACGTTAGCCAGTGTGTTTATCGTAGATGACATTGGCTGCAATGCGGTTAAAGTGCGAAATTACACCATTTCATTCTGAATTGCCATTCACTTTCAAAATGTATATGAAACATGAAGTCCAGCTTACCTTCCTCAAAGTATAAAAAGACTCGAGATATTTGCAAACGGCGGATGCATCGGATAAATCACGCAAGGGTCTTAGAAGATCTCTCAGTAGAACAACATCAGATAGTGCAACGGTCATTCCCCCTCCGGTTAAAGGATGCCGTATGTTCAATGCATCGCCGATCAAAAATGCACCGGGAATCGAGTTTGGAGCAGCAGCCATGATTCTATTCGGCATTACTCTTATGTTACCCTTCTCTATTGCAGATATAAAGGCAGGGTACAGTTCAGGAAAAACCTGAAATGTATAAATCATGTTCTTATTCCACAGATTCAACCGAATTTCCCTAACGAATCGATAACACAATGATCCATACATTACCTTGGGAGCCACCAGAGATTTCAAGTAATGCACCATTGCACCATCGGAAACCGAAGGTACATTTCGACTAGGTATATCCACCAAGCAACGGATTTCGGTGCTGCTAATCGGATAAAACAGGATAGGAGAAGGTTCTGCTAATATAAGAGCTCCATAACTTTCATTCGGAAGCTTACAATTCGACAGGACTAGACCAGCAAAATGGGAAGGCACATCAACCTGCATGAACAATCAAGACCTTCATCTATATTCTTAAGAACATTAAGCAAGATTTCCTAAGTTTTCACCTTGGGATTGCAGAGAGAGCGTCTCAGATTTGAGAAACAACCGTCGCAGACGACGGTGAGGGGAGCGGAAGCCGTCAGCAGTCGACCGCTCTTATCCTTGTAGTGCACTCCTTTGACAGCCCCGTTTTCTTGGATCAGAGATGTTACCGTCCCTTGTTCTAGACTCACACTACAAAATCATATCATCAAAACATGAAGTTGGAACTTTTTTAGGAATTGTCTAATATGAAAATTCAGATAATTTACTTGTGAACAGATGCAGCTTTGTCCCGCAATCTCTGAACGAATCGACCATTATGAAAGCATTTCGCAGCGACATGGGACTCAAACTTTTCCAGGGGAAAAGATAAGGTGGCATCCTTTCCATGCTTGTACACAACAAGACCAAGAACATGTCGAGCATCGATATCATCGACACAATCTGCAGAGCCAGCAGTCAATCAATGTTAGAAATATATTACCAATCTGGGATTGTTTTGTTCTTGTGTTTGTTTACCTCCAAGGCCTAACTCAATTAACTTGAGGTAGCCCCCTGGCATTAGACCTTCCCCGGCGATTCTGTCCGGCGCGTTGAAGTCCCTCTCGATCATTCGAACTCGACGTCCGTCCTGCAACATGTTACATGTTGGATGACAGTTGAATTCAATGGAGAAGTTGAGATGATGAAACTATTAGATTCTGACCTTTCCTAGAGAATAGGCAAGAGCCGCACCGGCAACACCAGCGCCGACTATGATGATATCTGCAGCCCCAACAGCGTCACAGTTTCCGGTAGCCGGTGTTCTCAGCTTGCTCAGTCCCCTGAATCTCAGTAATGAATGGAAGTACAAGAAAATAAGCCCCAGAAGACAAGCTAGAACACCTGCAACTCCAACTATGTACTGGTCCGCCATTGATGTAAGAACAACAAAGCTATGGAGTGAATAAGGGAGGAGAGAAGCATAAAGGAAAGAGAAGATGGTTTCCTTTCTCCTTCAGCTCCTTACTAGGGATGGGAAAAATAATCACATCCAACTGAGTCAGACCCCATCTGAAGGAATCTATATCCTTTTTATGAAATCATGAATTCAGGTCGGCGAAAATCTTTTTTATGGGTAAACTACAATAGGAGGTCATTTGATTATTAGTAAAGTTATAATTGAGTCACTCAATTATTAAAAGTTATGATCAGGTGACTCTTCCGTTAAAATATAAACGGACATCTAACAAGGTTTGGTATAATAACAGTTTTAATCCTCAAAGCTTATAATTTTTACCGATTTAATCCTAATTCAAAATAATAACGTTTCATTTTAGGTAAAAATGGCCACTCCGCGGATGAAAATTGTTAGTCAACTAAGGTTTAATGGCTTAAAATGACGTGGAAAACCTACATGCCAGTGCGCGCTGCGATATCACTATCATATAGGCAAATATGTTGACTTTATAGAATGACACATCAGTCAAAAAATAATCTTATAAAATTGTATAAATTTTAAAATATTTTTTTTACGTGTCATTCTGTCAAGTCATTTCAAGTTGTTTATCGTCAATTGACTAATAGTTTTCATTCACAGATGGGTCATTCTGACCCAAAATGAAACGTTGGGGGGTTAAATTGCTTCAAAAAAGAATAGATGCCAAAGTGACTATTCATTCAAATGTTAGGAGCAGTTTTTGCATTATCCCCTTTTTAAAATATGAATGATTAAATTTTTTGAAGTAGGACTAAATTGATAGAATAGATAAGTTTTGAGGACTAAAACTGTCATTTTACCAAATCTTGTTTATGTTCGTTTGTATTTTAACGGAAAAGTGACCTAATTGTAACTAAAACTTTAATTGAGTGACCTAATTATAACTTTTGATAATTAAATGATCTAAATACAACTTTACTAATAATTGAGTGACCTAATTATAACTTTTGATGATTAAATGATCTAAATACAACTTTACTAATAATTGAGTGACCTCTGATGTAGTTCACCCTTATATATTATTAATAAGTTTTGATAAAAATCTGTCACAAATCCGATGATCTTAACTCAAATATAAAATGATCCGAATCAAAAACGAAATAATACTAAAATTTTAAAATCTAAATTAAATCAACACCTGTTTTTAACCGCTGTATATATTAGGGATGGTCATTTGATATAGATTTGATAGGTTTCGACCCGACGCTATAAAGAAAATTTTGGGTTCAGATTGAGGTTTTTTAGGATGATGTCGAGTCGGGTTTGAGTTTTATGTAAAAAATATCCGACCTGATCCAAATAGTAGTTTGATTTTATTCTAAATATTTATGTATAATTGCTATAATTTTTCTCTCTTTATATATTTTTAAAATTATCTCCCTATTTTGTCTAATAAAAATGGAATAATTATTATAATGTCTCTCTCTATTTATATTTTTTCAATTAACTCCCTATTTTATCGAATGAAAATGAAAAAAATTTATTTATGCCAAGCTAGGTTGAATTCGGGTCGAGTGTAGCATCATAAGATGTCGTGTCGAGTTCAAGTGGAAGTGTTATATTTTCGGGTCGGTGAGAATCGACAAAAAACCTGATCGACCGATGACCATCCCTAGTATATACTATTACTAAACTAGATCATATTGTTTTATTAAAAATAGCAACATTATATTAAAATTCAATAAAAAATTAATATTTTTATATAATTATTGATATCTGATTTGTTAATAAACTAATTCAAATCAAATACCGTAAATGTCTATAGTATAAACAACCTTTCTAATTCATTTTACTTCATACATAACATTATAATCCTGACTTATGACTTTAATTATGAGATCTAATACTTCATCTACTAATATTTAATTGTGTATACCATGTTTCAATAACAAATATTTAAAGCGTAAATTATAAATGTCATCACTCAACTTTACTCTTACTCGTATTTTCAATTTCGTCATTAAAGTTTAAAAATTTTCAATTTGCTCATTCAACTTTAACATTGTATAGTTTTTTGTCACTCGACCGTTAAATCGCAAATGGTGTAATGACATGACACATAGTTTGATACACACCAAAACGACGTTGTTTTGGATAGTTATAAAAGTTAAGAAAAATTAAAAAAATTGCACAGATGACCACTTAACTATGGGGTTGGTGTCGATTTGACCACTATAATTTCAATTTTGGTAATTTTACAACGTAATTATTTAAGTGGTTCCAATTAAGCCACCAACCGTTAAAACATAACGGAGAGGCTAACGTGGTTGTTAAATAAACTAGTATAATTACACATTTGGTCTCATTATTTACACAATCTATAAATTTGGTCCTAATTTTAATTTAATAAAATAAATTAATTATTGAATTAGATAGTGACACGTGTCACCACCTTATTAAAGGACTTTGCCTATTTTTATTAAATTTATTTTCTTCATCCAATAAGGTGATTACATGTGTTTGGAGAAAGTAAAATGAAAACAAAGAAACTAGCCAAAATGGGATTTGAACTTAAGTATCTATGGTGTAAATGACATACATTTACTGTTGGGCCAAGCATGTTTTACTAATATAATATACAAAAACTAATATATGTGTTATCTTGTTCTTAATGCCAAGAAAAAAAAAAGTAAATGTAATTTTAGGGAATTTAAACTTGACATATTTATGATGCATAAAAAAATCTAACCTAATTAAATAAATCTAATAATTAAATTGAAGTTAACAAAATTTTGTATATTTTTAAATTATAGTTAGTGTACAATTTAAAATCAAAATTTTAAAATTATATTATGTTTGTGAGTTTGAATTCACAAAATAAATTTAATATAATTTTTAATTTTTTATATTAAAAACAATAAAAATGTATTTTTATATTTTTTAATATAAAAAATCAAAATTTTAAAACTATATTAAATATATTTTTTAAAATTGTCGTTTTTAATATAAAAATCAATATTACTATATTAAATTTATTTTTTAATATTTTTTATAAAATATACTTTTTATTGTTTTTTAATATAAAAATTAAAATCATATTAAATTCATTTAGCGAATTTAAACTCACGAACACAATATAATTTTTAATTTTAAATCGTGCACTAACTATAATTTAAAATATATACAAAATGTTGTTAACTTTAATTTAATTATTAGATTTATTTAATTGAGTTAGATGTTTTTTATGCATCATAAGTGTGTTATGTTAGAGTCTCCTAAAACTACATTTACTTCTTTTTTTCTTGGCATTAACAATCAGATAACACATATATTAAATATTGTATTTCATATCGCATAAATATGCTTTGCCTAGCGGCATATGCATGGCATTACATGGGTACCTAGGTTCAAATCACCTTGGGGTTAGTTTCCTTGCTTTCATTTTTCTTTCTCCAATTAGGTGACACGTGTTATCACTTGATTAGAGGAGAAAAATAAATTAAATAAAAATAGGTAAAGTCCTCAAATATGGTGGTGACAAGTGTCGCCACCTAATTAAACAATTAATTCATTTTATTAAATTAAAATTATGACTAAATTTATAGATTGTGTAAATAATGGGGATCAAATTTGTAATTATACCAGTTTATTTAACAACTACGTTAGCCCTCTCCGTCATGTTTTAACGGTTGGTGGCTTAATTGGAACCACTTAAATAATTACGTTGTAAAATTGCCAAAATTGAAAGTATAGTGCATAAAACAAACGACGACCGATAGCGGCAACACGATGCAACAAGGACGGATGACAGCAACAACGCGACCAGATCAGGGAAGAGCGAAGGCTGAAGGCGCGAGAAGGCGAGGTGAAGCTAGACCGACGACCATACCACCGATGGGAGTAGATCCTCATTGATGAAACGCCAAACCTGCAAGAAACAGGGCAAAATCCGACACATAAAAAAGAGAGGAAAAAACGAAAGAAAGAAAGAACAAAATCAGTCACGAAAGACTGAAGATAACAAAACGCCAGCGGTGGAGGCGTCGTCCGTCCAAACGAGCACCGACCATCGTTCCCTTAGAGAATCGTTCCCCTCAAAACGTCGATGCAAGGGACGAAAAAAAGCCCTAGGGGCGACGTCATCTGCCATCGGTAGAGTCAAGTGACCTACCATAGACAGACAAGACTTATTTTGTCGGAGAGGAACCTAACCGTATCGCCGACGGCAGGCGGCTCGGGAGAGAGCAATGCAGAGATGGGGTTCAAGCGGCTCAGGAGAGAACGACGTAGAGATGAAGTTTTGTAGAGAGAGTTGATAGGATTTTTAGAGAGAGGCTAGGATTTTTTTATTTTCAAACCAGACAAATATGATCTGAATATTGTTTTGAGAATTGAAACATTCTCTAACGAGTTATGTTTTTATGATTTGCTATCAGACTCGGTTATATTATTTACAAAATCAAGCGAGCGAAGCCTCGTTTGTGGCTAAGGCAGCAATTAGTTCTTACGCGTCGGCAATTTACTCCTTAGTTGTGATTCAGTTCAACGGTAATGACGACTCTAAGAAAGATAAGGATCTAAGCGTCGATGTGGCTTTAGCGTTGGAGAATATGAGAAATTACAGGGAAAATGAATCCAAAACTAAGTCATTTTACGTTTTGGGCTTTTGTAGGAATTCAAAACTACGTTGTTTTAATGTCATCAGACCATGTGTCATGTCATCACACTGTTTGCGATTTAACGGTCGAGTGACCAAAAACGATACAATGTCAAAAATGATTGAGCAAATTAAAAAAAAAATTAAACTTCAGTGACCAAAATAGGAGTGTGAGTAAAGTTCAGTGATGAAATTTGTAATTTACCCATATTTAAATCATTATGGTTGGAAAATATCTGGCCAAAAAATATAAATGTTTGGCTTAACTATAAAATAAGTGTCCAAAGTATGTCTTTTTTTACAATAGATGTTTAAAGTATTTTTTTTGTTGAAATAAGTGTCTAAAGTTTCATTTTTGACTAAAATAGGTTCCTAAAGTATTTTTTGTCTGAAATAGGTGCCTAAACTTTTATTTTTGATTGAAATAGGTCCCCAGTAGGTGCCTCAATTGACTTTAAAACAAGCCAAAAATTAAACGTTAGGCACATATTTCAACCAAAAAATACTTTAGGCACATATTACAAAAAAGAGACATAGTTTGAGCACTTATTTTATAATTTAGCCTAGATGTTTATATAATCAATTATTTGTCGGATCTTTAGCATTTAAATTAAATTTAACTAACACATTTGACTAAATTCAAAAGGGGATTCATTGATATCTTTGAATATATATATAAAATAATCTTAATCAACATCAGATCGAATCAAATCTTGAATTTTAGGGATGTAACACCCCCAAAAATCGGGCTAGTCAGATTTGGGTCTCGGTAATCGGAAATCTTATATTGAAAAATTTTAAATATTAATGTGGCATTGTTTATTTAATTAATTGCACCGTTATTAGACCTTACTCGAGTCAATTAGTCTTTAAGGACTTTATTGAATCTATGAAAAATCGTTTAGTGGCTTAATTGGAAAAATTGGAAGTTTAGGGGGCAAAAGTTCAATTTCTCAAGAGTTGAAGGACTAATCTTGAGATTAGCCCCTCCTCAAATTAAGTACCGTCTCCCTAACAAATGAAGTGAAATTCCTTCACTTAAAAGAAAGCCTTTTCGGCTCATTTGATTAAAAGAAGAGGAGTAAAGTTGAGTGAACCGAAACAAAAGAAGCAAGTGCGCCTCTCTTTCTCATCTTCATCATCTTCCTCTAAGCACACACCTCCATTGGAGAGCAAGCTTAAGTTTTACTTTTCTTCGTTTCAACGTCATCGAATCATTGCTAGTAACCGGGTAAGCTAAACCCCTCAAGTTATGATTGAATTCCATGGATAAACTAAGCTTACCCTAAGCTAGGTTTTGGTTATCCATGGCCATGGTGTTAGTTTTTGATTATCCTAGTTTAGATATTGAATACGATATCGAAATATTGTCCTAACGACTTTGTATTGACTTTTCTTAGCTCGGGACATTGTCTCGGATCATCCGTCGACCCCATCAGAAGCTAGGAATAAAGGCATATTAATCCAAGAACCGTAGGAGCCTCGGATTTACAAGGTGAGTGTAGTAGAGTCTCGGGTTTAGGCGCGGAGCCTTCCCGAGTTCAATATTATGAATTTCGATATATGTCTAATATTAGTTACAAGGGTGATGCATTGAATAGAGAGTCAGACATGTTGGTAAGCTCGGTAAGCATTGCATTGGACATCAATAATATCATTGATAGCAAATATTGCTTATGTTATTATCATCGTCTTTGGCAAGGTTATTATTATTGATCATTGAACAAGCTTTGATTCATCATTAAGTACGCATGAGAACTATGAATATGAATTATGAGATTATGGATATGACCTTTGAATTAACAAGTATATGAATCATTGAATATAGCTTTTGATAATGAACCTTGGATGTGAATGGATGATGGATACAATTGACATGCCATAGAGTTCATGAGCTCGGTGTACGAGTGGACTACGGTCCTATGGCTACGACCTACATTGATTGGCGAGGCGGAGGGATGTGTATTGATATTGGCCATTTGGCGAGGCAGAGGATATGGACCATACATGATTTGGCGAGTCGTAAGAATTCGCGTATCCACTACTATGATTCAATTCAAGGGATAAATAAGAAATCTTATATGTTTAGCATTAAATATTAAAGCATGACATTAATGTTTAATAAGCATGAGATCATGTTTATGCATCACTTGTTAAGTTTTTGCATTATATTTTTACTACCTCAATAGGTAATGTATGCCAAACATGTTCCATATCATGCATTTCAGGTTGAAAGGTTGTTTGTGTGAAGATTGGATTGGCCGGGCAAGACAAGTCACTACAAGCCTTTAAATAACGTATTTGACCCTCTAAACTCCTAGGAAGGTGGCAAAGTAGTTGAACTAGTCATTTGAGCCCATTTTTTTATGTATATGTTATGCTTGTATCATGTTAAGGCCTATAGCTCAAAATGGTCCTTTTGTTAAAGTTCAAAGTAGCTAAAATTGCATGTTTGGAGCCTAAAGGTTAAAACTAGGTAATCGTATTCGTATGAACATGAAATTGGGCATGCTGGTAGTTTAAGTCATTGATAAGTTGCATGTGAAGTTTCATTGCATTTGGACATCGTTTAATTAATCAATTCGACCTTAAACCAGAAAAAATATGTCATTACAGGTCATCCGTATCGAAACAGGAAGGCCTGTATCGATACGGTTAAGCAAATTTGGACCATGTAATAGAGCGTTTCGGTACGAATTTGAGGACCGTATCGAAACATTTTGCCTCTGAGATCTCTTGTTTCAGTACAAGTTGATGGCCGTATCGAAATGTTTTGCCTCTGTGAACCCCCGTTCCGATACGAGTCTATCCTGTATCGAAACGGGTCAAACCATAGTCAAGTCAAAGTTGGTGAAGTCAACCTGTATCGATACTGGTCTCACCTGTATTGATACGGTCTGGAAAACCGGTCAACCTGGGTTTACCATCGTGCAACCGTATCGGAACAGCTTAAGGGCGTTTCGATACGGTGTTAGTTAAGTTAGTTAACAGGTATCAAATTGAAGTCTGCAATATTCATAGTTTGGTCACTAAATAGTGAATGGTCTAATTGACTTGGTAAATGAACTCTAAATTGTACGAAATTTTACAAGCATGTTTATATTGTATCGAATTTCTTTGTAGTATTCTTGTTGTCTGGAAAGACCCTAAATTTTATCATATTTTACAAATTAGTCCCTGATACTTTTAATTGTTTAAAAATGGTCCTAAATGAATAATCCTTGTTCCTATAGAATAAACTGAACTAAATTGGTTATCCGGTACAGAATAAAAGTTGGTTAATAATTATTGACTGATAAGAAATGAAATGTTATTGCATGATTCTTTGATTTGTTCATCGGTAGCATTCTCCGACCCAGTTTCCGACCAGGCCAGGTAGGGGATGTTACAAGGGATGTTTTGTTTTTAAATATTCTTAACGTGATCTCGTAATAATATTTGTTAATTTTTTAATTTTAATAAAATTTATTTATATTGTGCATATAGGATTGTTCAAATTTGAATATCCTAAAATCAATATTTTACTCTTCAATAAGACGCTTCTAGGGAGGGAAATTCTAAAAACCAACGGCTTAAGAATCAACTAAATATAGGCCATCCAATGGAGGCCATTGGATCAAGCCAGTTCACTATAAGCCGCAGGATTGAGAAAAAAATGTTACCTGGTGAACCAGTAACCTTGAAATGAGCGGGTTATTTACTAACCCACAAAAAGTTTGAAACTCCCATATCGCGTGATAGAGGGAAAAACTAGATAGGGTTTCGATACTCTCAAACCCAAACCCCCTTCATCTGAACGCAGAGATTGGATTGGAAGCTAAGGAGCGACGGAGGAAGAAAGGTGTTCAGGTAAGATAGATATTTTTAGTCTGGGTTCAAAATTTCTGTGATTATGCGTTAGTATTCAATGGTTTTGAAGGAAGTAATGGTGGGTTGTGTGATTTGAGTTTGGATTGTTGAAGGAAGTAATGGCGGTTTGGGGTTTAAAATAGGGCAAATTACTAGGGTTCAGAATTTGTAGGATTGTTGATTTTAGTTTGTTTATATGTTATGGTTTTGTGATTTTAGCTATGAATGTTGGAGAAATATATGGTTAAAGCTCTTGCTCGAGTTGTTTCAAGTGCACAGGTGAAATTTCATTAGCTTTCAATCATGTCTGTTCTTAAGATTGTTGTTCACAAGGAATGTGATTGTGGCCTGGTGTTTTTATTTGAAATTGTGTTGTTTCTCTTTGCTTCATTGTTTGTGTCTTATGAGGTTGAATACATTTTTGCATTAAGTTCAACATTTTTCGTCATTTAAGCACTCTAACAATTTTTCTCTTGAGTATTGTTCTTTATTTTCTTTTGGCTCTACTGTTACATATCAACTTGTTTATCTTTTGACTTTAATAATTGGACTAATATCTTGTTCATTATGAGTTTTTATGTTTTGAAATCTTCAATTTAGGGAGATCAATTCTAGCAGAGATGATCCCTTAAGCACATTTAAGCCATTGGCTAAAATAATTTTCTGTATGTTAGTTTCTAGAGACAAGTGAAGAGAGTCTGGCAGCAGTTGCAGGGATGTTCAGTAGCAAAGCGTGGGATCAGAATTTGTAGGATTGTTGATTTTAGTTTGTTTATATGTTATGGTAAGATCGATATATTTAGTTTGGGTTCAAAATTTCTGTGATTATGCGTTAGTAATCAATGGTTTGGAAGGAAGTAACGGTGGGTTGTGTGATTTGAGTTTGGATTGTTGAAGGAAGTAATGGCGGTTTGGGGTTTAAAATAGGGGAAATTTGTAGGGTTCATATCTATGATAGGCTTCACCATCTTTTAACCACTTGGTTCGTTCGTCCTTCCGTTGGAAGATGCACTCGCATGTGTCATACCAATTATTGGTGGTTACACCAACTTCGCACCGGTAACCGTCCCAATATCTCCCAGATTATCTTCACATCTCTTGTAAAAATTATTAGCAACCCTTCTAACTCTCTCAATTATGGATGTGTTCTAAGCTAAATCTTTGAGAGTTTAAACATTGACACCTCTCTTGACCCCGAAATCCCTCTCAAGAGTAAAATTGATGAAACAACAACAAATATGACCGGTTGGAGGTTCATTGATGGTGAATGGGTTCATAAGAAGAATAAAGATGAAGCCCAAATTGATGAAACAAATGTTCTTGCACCAGGTGTTCCACATCCCATGACAATTGATTCCATGTATGTGGCTATGATTACTCGCTTTGACAACATAAGTGCTTTTCTCCGCAGTTCTCATGCAGAGACTACATGCCTTCTTCGTAGCATAGATACTCGTGTGACATCTTTGGAGTAGGACATGCATGATGTTCGTGGTCATCTCTTTCCACCTACATCGCCTCATGCTGCGCCGAATGATTAGGCTTTTATGCATTGTATTATGACTTTATGCTATTGTATTTTGTACTTATTTTGACCGCGTTAACTTTGCTTTATGAACGTACTTGCATAATTGGTTTACGAATTTGTTTTCTTGATGGATTCATGCATAATTATATTTCTCTCATTTTCACTATAACAAAAAACAACTGAACAACTTGGGATAATTGAAGAAATATTTTGTCGTCAAAATATTTAACAACAAATTAAATGTCTTTCAAAATTAAATTGCAAAACATATATTTTTTGAACCATAGTGGCAGAATGCCTCAAAAGCATAGATATGAAGTTTCCAAACCCCACTAATGGCAAAATGCCTCAAAATCATATTTGTCCATGTGGTTTCGGAACCCCATTGAAGGTTTCGGAACCAATATAGCAGATTTACTCAAAAATCAGATTAAGGCATGAGGTTTCGAAACCCCATTGCTGGTTTCGGAACCAATATGACAGAATCCTTTAAAAATCAGATTAAGGCATAAGGTTTTGAAACCCTAGTTATGGTTTCGAAACCAGTATGGTAGAATGCCTCAAAAGCATATTTACGCATTAGGTTTCGAAACCCCTAATGTTACTTCGGAACCAGAATGACAGAATGCCTCAAAATTATATTTAAGCATAAGATTTCAACCCCCCCCCCCCACAAAGGTTTTGAAACCCACTTGAGGTTTAGGCCTTCGCGAGTAAGTGTAAGAAAATTGATATATGTCATTTTTCGTACAACTTTTGTAAGGATTTGTGTATACCTTGTAGTAATTTGTATACATACACAAATCCTTACAAATCTTGTACCATATTATGTTTTCTCGTAAGAAATTATGTATGTACACAAATCCTTACACTAAGTTGAGCCACTTTAGTCCATGTTGAGTAGGTGTAAGAAATTCGGTATATATTGTTTATCGTACAACTTCTGTAAGGATTTGTATATACCTTGTAGCAATTTGTGTACATACACAAATCCTTACATATCTTGTACCATATTATGTTTTCTCTTAGGAAATTATATATGTACACAAATTCTTACACTAAGTTGAGCCACTTTGGTCCATGTTGAGTAGGTGTAAGAAATTCGGTATATACCGTTTTTCTTACAACTTCTATAAGGATTTGTGTATACCTTATAGTAATTTGTGTACATACACAAATCCTTAAATATCTTGTACCATATTATGTTTTCTCGTAGGAAATTATGTATGTACACAAATCCTTACACTAAGTTGAGTCACTTTGGTCCATGTTGAGTAGGAGTAAGAAATTCGGTATATACCGTTTTTCTTACAACTTCTGTAAGGGTTTGTGTATACCTTGTAGTAATTTGTGTACATACACAAATCCTTACATATCTGGTACCATATTATGTTTTGTCGTAGGAAATTATGTATGTACACAAATCCTTACACTAAGTTGAGTAGGTGTAAGAAATTCAATATATACCGTTTATCTTACAACTTTTGTAAGGATTTGTGTATACCTTGTAGTAATTTATGTACATACACAAATCCTTACATATCTTGTGCCATATTATGTTTCTCGTAGGAAATTATGTATGTTCACAAATCCTTACACAAAGTCGAGCCACTTTAGTCCTTGTTGAGTTGGTATAAGAAATTCGGTATATACCGTTTTTCTTACAACTTTTGTAAGGATTTATGTATACGTTGTAGTAATTTGTGTTCATACACAAATCCTTGCATATCTTGTACCATATTATGTTTTCTCGTAAGAAATTATGAATGTACACAAATCCTTACACAAAGTTGAGCCACTTTGGTCCATGTTGAGTAGGTGTAAGAAATTCGGTATATACTGTTTTTCTTACAACTTCTGTAAGGGTTTGTGTATACCTTGTAGTAATTTGTGTACATACTCAAATCCTTACATATCTTTACCATATTATGTTTTCTCGTAGGAAATTATGTATGTACACAAATCCTTACACAAAGTTGAGCCACTTTGGTCCTTGTTGAGTAGGTGTAAGAAATTCGATATATACCGTTTTTCTTACTATTTTGTAAGAATTTGTGTATACCTTGTAGTAATTTTTGTACATACACAAATCCTTACATATCTTGTACCATATTATGTTTTCTCGTAGGAAATTATGTTTGTACACAAATCCTTACACTAAATTGAGCCACTTTGGTCCATGTTGAGTAGGTGTAAGAAATTCGGTATATACCGTTTCTCTTACAACTTCTTCAAGGATTTGTGTATACCTTGTAGTAATTTGTGTACATACACAATTCCTTCCATATCTTGTACCATATTATATTTTATCGTAGGAAATTAGGTATGTACACAAATCCTTACACAAAGTTGAGCCACTTTGGTCCATGTTGAGTAGGTGTAAGAAATTCAGTATATAACGTTTTTCTTACAATTTCTTTAAGTATTTGTGTATACCTTGTAGTAATTTGTGTACATACACAAACCCTTACATATCTTGTACCATATTATGTTTTCTCGTAAGAAATTATGTATGTACACAAATCCTTACACAAAGTTGAGCCACTTTGGTCTATGTTGAGTAGGTGTAAGAAATTCGGTATATACCGTTTTTCTTACAACTTCTGTAAGGATTTGTGTATACCTTGTAGTAATTTGTGTACATACAGAAATCCTTACATATCTTGTACCAGATTTTGTTTTCTCATAGGAAATTCTGTATGTACACAAATCCATACACAAAGTGGAGCCACTTTGGTCCATGTTGAGTAGGTGTAAGTAATTCGGTATATACAATTTTTTTTACAACTTCTGTAATGGTTTGTGTATACCTTGTAGTAATTTGTGTACATACACAAATCTTTACATATCTTGTACCATATTATGTTTTCTCGTAGGAAATTATGTATGTACACAAATCCTTACACAAAGTTGAGCCACTTTGGACCATGTTTGAGTAGTTGTAAGAAATTCGGTATATACCGTTTTTCTTACAAGTTTTGTAAGGATTTATTTATACCTTGTAGTAATTTATGTACATACACAAATCCTTACATATCTTGTACCATATTTTATTTTCTCGTAGGAAATTATGTATGTTGACAAATCCTTATACTAAGTTGAGCCATTTTGGTCCATGTTGAGTAGGTGTAAGAAATTTGGTATATATCGTTTTTCTTACAACTTCTGTTAGGATTTGTGTATACCTTGTAGTAATTTGTGTACATACACAAATCCTTACATATCTTGTACCATATTATGTTTTCTCGTAGGAAATTATGTATGTACACAAATCCTTACACAAATTTGAGCCACTTTGGTCCATGTTGAGTAGGTGTAAGAAATTCGGTATATACCGTTTTTCTTACAATTTCTGTAAGGATTTGTGTATACCTTGTAGTAACTTGTGTACATACACAAATCCTTACATATCTTGTACCATATTATGTTTTCTCGTAGGAAATTATGTATGTACACAAATCCTTACACAAATTTGAGCCACTTTGGTCCATGTTGAGTAGGTGTAAGAAATTCGGTATATACCGTTTTTCTTACAATTTCTGTAAGGATTTGTGTATACCTTGTAGTAACTTGTGTACATACACAAATCCTTACATATCTTGTACCATATTATGTTTTCTCGTTGGAAATTATTTATGTACACAAATCCTTACACAAAGTTGAGCCACTTTGTTCTATGTTGAGTAGGTGTAAGAAATTCGGTATATAATGTTTTTCTTACAACTTCTGTAAGGATTTGTGCAAACCTTGTAGTTATTTGTGTACATACACAAATCCTTATATATCTTGTACTACATTATTTTTTATCGTTGGAAATTATGTATGTACACAAATCTTTACACTAAGTTGAGTCACTTTGGTCCATGTTGAGTAGGTGTAAGAAATTTGGTATATACCGTTTTTGTTACTACTTTTGTAAGGATTTGTGTATGCCTTGTATTAATTTGTGTATATACACAAATCCTTACATTTCTTGTACCATATTATGTTTTCTCGTAGGAAATTATGTATGTACACAAATCCTTAGACTAAGTTGAGACCCTCTTGGAATTTGTGTAAGAAATTCGGTACATACCATTTTTCTTACAACTTTTGTTAGAATTTGTGTATACTTTGTAGTAATTTGTGTATATACTCAGATCCTTACATTTCTTGTAAAAAATTTTGTTTTCGAGTAGACACGTGTAGAACTAATGTTTTGATATAATAATTGAAAAATGTTTTAGACTAATTTGAAAAGAATTCAAAAGTTGTTTTTAAGTCCAAACAACTTGAATTTATGTTTGAGGTATTTTAAAAGGTTTTTGGCAATGTTTTTATTGATTTTAAAGAGCCAAACTTGACTTTTCAAGCTACCTGTACCGATACGGTCCAACCCGTATCGATACCTTTTTGCCCAGTTTGGTCACTGCCAAAACCCGTATCGAAACATGCTTGGCTGTTTCGATACGATGAGGGATCGTTTCGATACGCCTGGTAAGCGTATCGATCTCCATTTAACAACCCCAACGGCTATTTTCCCAATGGTCATTTAAATGTGATATCATACCGATACGCCCTCAAGCGTATCGATACGCCTAGGCTGGCAAGAGCCCAACGGCTAGTTTCTGATGAAGACCGTACCGTTACGGGTCCAAGTGTATCGATACGGAAGGCTGCAGAACAGCATTAATGAAGGGAAATAAAGTCCTAAATGGCTCCAATTCATCCACAACTGCTAGTAACGGCTACAAACTCATTAAGGAGTATAAAAGGGACCTCCAAGCATCAAGTAATGGTTAATGCTTCAATTGTCAATCAACAAATGATCAAAAAATGTCTTTGTACTTAAATTGTCAATTCTTGTATAGACAAGCACTAGTGAGCGAAAATTGTCAAATTTGCTCAAGTGTTTTAGGTTTTGGGTGAGAGCTTATTTGTGCAAACAATCACCTATTAGAGGAACTTAAGTTTGCTTATCTTTTCTCTTGTAAAGAGGGTTTTGATCAAGGCTTTGGGTAGAAATCTAGATCGTGTATAAGGGTTTCCTCCTAAGCCTAGAAAAGGGGACGAATCAATAGTGGATTGATTGGAAATCCTTAGTGGGAAGCTAAGGTAGTGGATGTAGACCTTGGTTAGAAGGTTGAACCACTATAATTCATTGTGTCACTTAATCTTTTAAGCTTCTACACCACATTCACCCAAATTCCACCTCTCCACCACATGGTGAGCAATATCGGTTGAAGGAATCGAGCCCCTAAAAACTCATCAATTGGTATCAGAGCTTGGCTCAATCGAAGAAGATTAACATCCTATTGAGAAGATCCGGCAAGCTCGATCATCATTTCACCAACCGGCTCAAATGGCGCAATCCATCGACAAACCGCCTTTCTTTGACGGAACCTACTATGCCCATTGGAAGACCAAGATGAAGTTTTTCATAAAGTCAAGAGACTACAAACTATTGGACATAGTTGAAGATGGTTCATTCGTGCCTCAACGAAGCAAAGCGGAGTGGAGTGCCGACAATCGCAAGAAGATGGAGATAAATTGCAAAGCCTTGCACATTCTCTTTTGTGCATTTGGCCCAACCATCTATGAGAAGATATTTTCTTGTGAGAGTGCCAAGGAGGTATGAGACAAGCTTGAAGTCACATACGAGGGAACCGATGAAGTCAAGGAGACCAAGATTGGGCTCCTCGCCTTAGAGTATGAGAACTTCAAGATGGATTCGGAAGAAAACATCGAGAAGATGTTTGATAGGTTCTCCACTATCACCAATGGTCTCAAAAGCTATGGAGAAGCCATCCCGGAGGAAAAGCTTGTCCGAAAGCTCATCTACTCACTTCCCGAGTCATGAGACTCAAAGAGGACCGCCATCATCGAAGCCAAGAATTTGAAGACCTTACTCATCAAATCATGAAGAAGAACAAAGAAGATGAGAAGAAGAGGGAAGAAATTATAGCTATGGGAGAGAAGAAACTCAAAGGGCTTGGCATCAACACTAATGTCATTGCTCTCAAGTCCTCCACATGTCATCATGAAGATTCAAGTGAGGAGGAAAGTGAAGATGAAGAGATGGCCTATCTCTTTAACAAATTTGCCCGGTTCATGAAGAGCGAAATGGAAAATTCCAAGCATGAATCGAGGAAGAAGATGAAGAATTCCCACAAGTCCAACACGAGGGGACCATCTTCAAAGCAAGCATATGTGGCCACTTGGAGTGATGAAGACTCCACCGATGATAAAGTAGCCCACCTATGCTTGATGGCCCTCAATGAGGGGAAGGTAACTTCTAACTCATCGATTTCAATTTCATATACATTTGATGAGTTGCAAGATGCCTGTGGTGATTTGCTTTTGGAATTCAAGGCATCATTTTCCAAAAACAAAAAGTTGATTTCAAAAATAAAAATTGAAAATGATTTGCTTTCCAAAACAAATCTTGATCTTGAAGCAAAATTGAAAGATTTTGAACAAAAATGTTTTGGTTTACAAAATTTGCTTCTTAAAGTTCAAAAAGAAAAAGATTTGATTTCCAATGAACTTCAAAAGAAAAATGATTTAGGACAATCAAATTTTTATGTAAGACAATCTAGTGCCCCTAGATTTGTTAAAGGAAAATGTTTTAGAAGTATTTGGGTCCCAAAAGGACTTAGTACTTCAATTAAAAAGGATGACATTGAAAAATGGATTCCTAAGGGGACTAAAATTTGTGCCACTAACATTTATGGATCCAAAGCAATTTGGATACCAAAAATCACTTGATTGTCTTTTTCTAGGTGTGATGGAGAGTGATCAACAAGTCCAATTAATGAGGGGGAGCTCCATGCACACAAAGGAAGAACACTTGAAGAAGGAAGATTTCACATCATCTCTTGAGTTCAAGTGTGGTAAAATCTAGTTGTTTTTGTTTTTATTTTATTTATTTTTCATTTAATTCAACTAGATGATCATATATTGTTGACTAACATTTTCAATGACGCTTTGAGTAAGGGAGAGCCATTTTAAAATCAAACTCTTATTTTTGTCAAATTTTTCCTCTATAGTTATTTTGAACTTAATGTTTTAAATTCTTTTTGATATAACAAAAAGGGGGAGAAAATGATTTGAAAAATTGAATTTTAAAGAGAAAAAGGGGGAGCTTTATTTGATTTTTTTACTTAAACGGGGAGAATCCAAACAATTTTTCAAGTTGGTTTTATTATATCAAAAAAGGGGGAGATTGTAGAACTAATGTTTTGATATAATAATTGAAAAATATTTTGGACTAATTTGAAAAGAATTCAAAACTTGTTTTTAAGTCCAAACAACTTGAATTTATGTTTGAGGTATTTTAAAAGGTTTTTAGCAATGTTTTTATTGATTTTAAAGGGCCAAACTTGACTTTTCAAGCTACCCGTACTGATACGGTCCAACCCGTATCGATACCTTTTTGCCTAGTTTGGTCACTGCCAAAACCCGTATCAAAACAGGCTTGGCCGTTTCGATAAGGTGAGGGATCGTTTCGATACGCCTGGTAAGCGTACCAATCCCCATTTAACAACCCCAACGACTATTTTCCCAACGGTCATTTAAATGTGATATCGTACCGATACGCCCTCAAGCGTATCGATACGCCTAGGCTGGCAAGAGCCCAACGGCTAGTTTCTGATGAAGACCGTACCGATACGGGTACAAGCGTATCGATATGGAAGGCTGTAGAACAACATTAATGAAGGGAAATAAAGTCGTCAACGGCTCCAATTCATCCCCAACGGCTAGTAACGGCTACAAACTCATTAAGGAGTATAAAAGGGACCTCCAAGCATCAAGTAATGGTTAATGCTTCAATTGTCAATCAACAAATGATCAAAAAGTGTCTTTGTACTTAAATTGTCAATTCTTGTATAGATAAACACTAGTGAGCCTCCTAAGCCTAGAAAAGGGGTGAGAGCTTATTTGTGCAAACAATCACCTATTAGAGGAACTTAAGTTTGCTTATCTTTTCTCTTGTAAAGAGGGTTTTGATCAAGGCTTTGGGTAGAAAGCTAGATCGTGTATAAGGGTTTCCTCCTAAGCCTAGAAAAGGGGACGAATCAATAGTGGATTGATTGGAAATCCTTAGTGGGAAGTTAAGGTAGTGGATGTAGACCTTGGTTAGAAGGTTGAACCACTATAATTCATTGTGTCACTTAATCTTTTAAGCTTCCACACTACATTCACCCAAATTCCACCTCTCCACCACTTGGTGAGCAATATCGGTTGAAGGAATCGAGCTCCTAAAAACTCAACAACACGTATGTATGAGCACAATTCATTACGTTGTAACATTTTATGTATATACCATTTTTCTTACAATTTTTGTAAGGAATTATGTATGTACATAAATCCTGACGTTGTAGCATTTTATGTATATACCATTTTTCTTACAGTTCTTGTAAGGAATTATGTACACGTTTTCGTAATACTTTATGTACATACATTTTACCCAGTTAACCGATTAACCTTCTTTTAGCCGGCAATTAAGTGTCATTTTCTAGAACTACCCTTCTAGGGAAGTTTTGTTTATTACATCAACTTTATGTTTGTCGTCGGCTTGTTATTTATTTTATTCCTATATCTTTATCGATCAATATATATTTTTACATTATGATTCGAATATATATATATATATATATATATATATATATATATATATATATATATATTTACATTTCTTTAATATATTAATATCTTTTTAATTGCTTTTTTTATCAATACATATTTTTACATTTCTTCAAAATATTAGGTTAATTTTTGTATAAAGCCAAAAAAATACCCCTAATGTTTGGTTGAATAGTCATTTTGGTTCATATTTTCTTTGAAGTAATTTAACCTTGAACGTTTCATTTTGAGTCAAAATGGCCCATTCGCAGATGAAAATTGTTAGTCAACTAACAGTAAATGACTTAAAATGATGCGGTAAACCTACATGGCAGTGCACACTGGCATGACAGTGTCATATAGAAAAATGTATTGACTTAAAAGAATCTCACATTAGTCAAAATATAATTTTATAACATTATATAAAATATAAAATTAATTTTCTGTTGACGTGTCATTTTGTCAAGTCATTTCAAGTTGTTTATTGTTAGTTGACTAACAGTTTTCATCCTCAGATGGGCCATTTTAACCAAAAATGAAACGTTTAGTGTTAAATTGATTAGAAAAAACAAAGAATAGGGGCCAAAGTGACTATCTAGTTAAACACTAGGAGTATTTTTTGACATTATACCTAATTTTATTATTAATTGAGATGTATTACATTCTCATACCGGAATTTGACCCATACAAGATGTGACAATATGAGTATCTTTAGCCACCAGAACAATCAATGGATCTCATATGCCTAATATTTTTAATATATAATTTCACATTGCTTTCTTTTATCACAAACGTTTGATATCGTTATTTTTTGGTATAATGTCAAAAAATGCCTCTAATGTGTGACTGAATTGTCACTTTGACCTCTATTTTTTTGAAGTAATTTAGGCTTCAACGTTTCATTTTGGGTCAAAAATAGCTGCAACTAAAATTATCATAAAAAAGATAAGGGTAATCTTCACCAGTGGTCCCTTTCGTTTAGGCTGTGTTTTATTTTGGTCACCAGAATTCAAAAAAGATTATTCTGGTCACTTACGTTTAGAATCGTTGGTCCCTTGACCATTAGTCTCCGTTACTTAAAAAAATAGTTTATAATTTAACCCCCAAACTTTCAAAATTTTATTTTTCACCATCTTCCCCAAAAATTATAAAACTAAAACCCAAAAAATTAAATCAATGGTTATAACCCAACACTACAACCGATTCCTTCAAGATTAAAAATATGAACTTCCATTGTAAATGGTCGAAGCTAGCCTCCACGGTCCCGACGTATTTGCTTGACAATTACTTAATAAATGTTCATGCTGATCATCAGAATTACTAGGGTTAGATTCATGTTGAAAGATGCTATTTATCTGAGAAAGAATAAGTGGCAACAGAGGAGAAAAGTTGATGGGCCTAAAAAGATTGAGGAAGTGCACCGAGATGCTGCTCAAGAACGACAAGCACACACCAATAGGCTTGCTCGTGGTCCTGGCATCAATCCAGGTGCAAGAAGAGAACCCTTGGATTTTGGTCCACGAGAGACTATGTTTTCTTCTCCTAGGGCTCAAATGTGTAGTCCTCGTGTGTCTCCCATCCAACACCGTGGTCTTGGGGCTCATGATGTTCGCATGAATGGCAGACAGTCTTTTGAGGCCAGGAATTTGTCAGTTCCCTTACCTCAAAGACCAATCGGTGATGATTCTATTACCTTGGCCCCACAAGGAGGTCTAGCTAGAGTGATGACTTTTAGAGGACCACCAGCAATGTCAAGTACTCCTTTAGCTGATGTTTCTCCAATTTCAGGAGATGTAAGAGGAATGGTTGCTGGTTTGAATGGTTTTAGTTCTCCTGCACAAGGCCAAACATCAGGTTTCACTCAAAACATTCCTCCAGAAAAGGGATGGCCTGAGGAGCGTTTGATGGAAATGTCTACGGCTGCCATTAAAGAATTTTACAGGTATCCTTTTGGCTCTACTTCGATTTTAATGTCCCTATGCATGTTTCCGTTTCCTTTTAACATGTATATATAAATGCGAACATATTCATCTGCACATCTGCACTGTACTTTTTAGTCATTGACAGAAAGTTGAAATGTAAAACTGCTCTTAAATATTGAATTTACAGGTAGGCAGTCGAATAAATCTTGACTACAATTAAATTCCTCATATGCTGTCGTATCTCTTAATCAGATTTAGAAGCAATTTTTTTGAGAGTTTTAGTCATTGACGGAAAGTTGAAATGATATTGAGATTTGGAAGTTGTTTTGCTCAGTATGTGGTTAACATGTATCTTTCATGATTTTGATAGTAATGCTGATGTCTTGGTTTAAATTGAATAGTGCTACTGATGGTAGACTTGAAAAGTTATTGCAAGTTTTAAAATTTCTAATAATAATAAAATTTTTTGAGTTTTAGTTTTATAATTTTTGAGGAAGATGGTCAAAAATAAAATTTTGAAAGTTTGAGGTTAAATTATAAACTATTTTTTTAAGTAACGGAGACTAACGGTCAATGGACCAAAATAGAAACGATTCTAAACGTAAGTAATCAGAATAATCTTTTTTGAATTCTGGTGACCAAAATAGAGCATAGCCTAAACGAAAGGGACCACTGTGAAGATTACCCAAAAGATAAAAATGGCGAAGAGGAACGTGAACCACCAGGAGATTGGAGTGCCAGGAAGATGGCAGATGAGGTGGTGACAGGTCATCGTGACTGCGTTACACTATATGTAGGCAACTTATCGGAGGGAATTCTTTGGCAGGGTTTGCAATTGGCGTTTGATAGACACGGGGAGGTATTGGATTCTTTCATCACGCGTAAACGAGCACAGAATGGGCGCCGATTTGGTTTTGTGCGAATGGCTACGAGGAAGGATGCACATAGATCTATTGATTGTCTTCACGGGCGAAGATTATTAGGGTCGATTAAACATGTGTTTGAGGCCAAACATAATGTTAAAAAGTCTTTTTGGCAGATAAAATCGCGAGATCGTTGGGGATGGTGGATGGGGTGGATGTTTGTTCGTGTCTGGCGACGGTTTGGGAAGTGGATGTTAAGTCGATTGAGGTGCTCAGTAAGAGTGTTGTGGGTTGGTGTAAAAAATTTCGAGGCATCCGACCAATGGCGGAAGAGATGAAAGCTGCTGGTTTGCATAGTATTTTTAGAATCTTCGAAAAGGCATAATCCGTGGTTTGATAGAGTTGAGGCTTCAAGCTTTCATAGTAGACAAGTTTGGCTATCAGTTCATGGGGTCCCCATACATGCGTGGACAAGAACGACATTCGATCATATTGCATCATTATGGTGTTCATTGGTTGCTTTGGATAAGGAGACTACATCACTTGCTTCATTTGAGAGAGTGGAATTATTGATTACTACTTTTGCAATTGACAAAATTGATCACTTGGTTGATCTTATGGTGCATGATAAAAAAATTCCAGATTCGCGTTTCAGAGATAGAACCAATGGATGTTGAGAGAGACTATATTGTAAGTGATGAGGGATCGGAGTCGAATTCGAGTTTAGAGGAGGAAGAGGGCTTCGATGCATTATCTATAAGGTCCAAGGATAGAAGCGCTGGGGAGATATTAGTGAATGCTGATGATGAGAATGGTTATAGGGATGTTGCGAGTGATCGTGGGACCTCGAAGATTGTTGTAAGGCCAACATGGAGATTGAATGTTGTGTGGGAAGAGTCCAAGGAGATGGCGTTGGATGAATTAAGTTCAGGAGATGAATTGCAGTGTGTGGATATGAAGTAGGAAAATGATTTGTGCTAGGATGCGTTGGTTAGACCAATGAATTTAGTGGAATTTATGGGTTCGGGACAGTTTGTAGTACTAGATAATGAGGTAGTTTTATCTCATTTACAACCCGGATTGGATATGGATAAGGATGACCTGCAGGATAATGTAAAAAGTTTTAACTCATATAGAGAATTAGAGATAAGGCTGTTGGTGTAGTGTTGGAATTGGAAACATCCAAGATAGAGGTTGAGCCAGTTTATGCCTCTAATAATGACAATGATGAGGCTAGTCAAGGGCTGTCGGTGCTTGGAGCTTTAGATTCAAATTTGGTTGACTTTGTTGTTACAGTAGATAACCAGAAAAAAGAAGGGGTCGACCTCGAAAATCAACAGAAGCCGAGCGTGTGAAATTAGCTACAAGACAAGAGGAACTAGAAACTAAAATTGCCTCGACTTGGAACTTGGGTAAGCTCGTGGGGATTTCGACACAAGGACGAGAAGAAGACATTATAAAGGAGCCAACAAGGTGATTTCGGATCGTCGAAAGACGAAGTGAGCATGCGACTCATTTATTGGAATGTTAGAGGGCTGGGAGATATAGCAAAAAAGAGAGGAGTAAGGGACGTGTTGAAGAAACAACATTGTGCTTTGGTCGATGTGGTTGGCTCGGAATGAAGTGGTGTTTAATGAGAGAAGGTTGCTGATTAAGGAGGTATTCTTTTTGGCTCAACTGCGTTCGTTTTATTGGGTGCAAATGATGTCTGATGCAATCTTGGTAGATGTGGAGTTGTTCGTGGTTGTGCAATGTTTCAACATCTTTGTCAGGACCAATAATGGGTATTGTTTGGTCGCCACCACTTGCTTCAGCCTTAAAGATTAACTTTGATGGGGGCAGCTAGAAGGAAGAGGGGACCAGTCGAGATTGGAGGCGTGTTGCGTGTAACACCCGAGTTTGGGGTCGGGTGAAAATAATATTAAAATAATGTTTCGAGTTTCGATTTTATAATTAAAATAATAAAAAAGAACCCTTTGTCATCTCCCTCCTCTCTTTGTTTTGGTTTTCAACGACAAGGAGTGAGCTCTCTCACCATTTTTACTATTCCATCCCATTTCTTCTTCATTTTTGGAGCTTTTCAAAAGGTAATGGTATTTATGACTTGACCTTGACTTCCCTTACAATTTGGTACCTTTAGTTTTCATTAAAGCTAAGTATTTTACATTTTGGGGTTTTCAAGGTTTTTGGCTAAAGGTTGTAATTTTATGAGATTTTAACAAAGCTTTTGGTTTAATGTTGATAGATAAGTTGTTTATGAACCATGGGGTCCAACATATATGAATTTTAAGGTGTTTTATAAAGATTTTCGGATTTGGGTTTAATAGGGTTTTTGAAGGGTTTTAAGATGAGTTTTGGGTGTGTTTAATGTTGGAAATTGAAGGCTATTGGTTGTATGTTGGTTGAGGATTGTTTTAGAAGCTTTTAGAGGTGTTAAAAGTGTTTGAAACAAGAGTTTTGGATGAGGTTTATTGGCTGCTCGGGTTTGGGAGTTTTGGGGTTGTTCTTGGCTTGAGAATCATGTGTTTTATGCTTGAGTAGTGTTCCGGGTTTGCTACATTGATGTATGAATTGATTTGAGGTTGTTTTGATTGTGTTGAGTTGTTTAGAAGCAAGAGTTTGTGTTGGTGAAGCATCGGGAGTGAATCCGGAAGCTTGAAGGTCTTGATTGCTTGGTTGTTGAGCTTGGAAGTGAATGTGAGTGGTTAAACGCTTTAAACTGGTTTTTGAGTATTGGTTCAAGCATGTGGACTAGGTTGGGCTTGGTAGACCCACCTAGAGTTGGGATTAGAGTGGTAGCCTAATCCCAAGCTTAATTAGAGACTTTGGTTGACCTTTAGTTGATGTATATGCCTCTTGTTTACTTGTGCTTATGGTGTTATGCATAATGTGTTATACATCTATGTTGAGGCATGGTTGTGATGCATTGTGATATACATGTGGATTGTTCATGATGGCGATCATGGCGAGTACGTGCTAAGCACGGAAGATGTTATGAATTGATATTGTGGATTGTGTTTAATATTGGCACTAGTATGCTTGGGTACAAATGATCGATCATTAGGATGTTAGTGTGCACACGTGAGTCAAATGCGCGTGTGGTCTTGGTGATGGTAGTCATCAAGATGGAGTACGGGTTCGCCCGGAAAATCTTCTTATATATATGCTAGTCGATGATGAGTGTAATCCCATCGACGGGGCGTGAGGATGAGTGGAATCCCCTCCGCGTGAACGATGATGAGTGTAATCCCACCGTAAGGTAATGGTTGTTGTTGGATGTGAGTTTCAACGTGTTATCTGTGTATTCGAGTCATAGCTAGGTGCCAATATGAGTTGATATGAGTACCATTATGATTTGAGATGTGTTACCAATATGGATTAATATATGTGTTTACATATGATGTGGATTTGAGCTTGTTGAGCACGACATAATATTGAATATATGTTCATGCATCATGTGTATCTTGGCTCATGTGGATCGAAGGTAAGATCATGCATTTTACCTTGGTTGTTATCGTGCTTAGACCCTGCATTGTCGAGGTTTGTTTTAATGAGCTTACCCTCACTAAGCTTTATGCTTACGCTCTCTTTTGTTCGACAATGCAGATCCGTAGTTCGTGGGTTGCTAGTGCAAGAAGGGGCCTCCAAGTGTGCCTTGTGGTGCTATCTTAGCTATCAAGTATGGACATTTTAGTTAAAGGATGTAATAGTCAAGCAATGGGATATGTATTTGTTGCTTTGATGCTTTTGAAGTATGTTGGTGTTAGTTTGTTTAGGAGCATGTTAGACTCCCCTATATGTTATGTTGTTTGGCTTTTGGATGCCATGTTTGGTTGTAAACCATGTTTTGTTTGCTTACCTTGTATGTTGGCCTTGTGCCTTTTTATGGATGCTTAAGCGTATGCCTTGTCGAAGCATGTTATCTTTAATGCTTTGTATGAATCTTATGATTGCTTTGATGGTCCTTGAAGGTATGATCTTGATATGTTTGAAGTGTGTTAAGTATGCTTGAAATGTTTGGTTTGTCTTAGTGTTGTTGTATGTGTGTTAAGAGTGGTTTTAGTGGGGGTTTTATGACCTCCTTGTGCCTTAAAACCAGCTAAAACCAATCTGCAGGCAGAGGGCGTTTCGAAACGGTTGGTCCCGTTTCGATACGGTCCCTTTATTTCGGGCCAGGCATTTCGGTACGCTAGGGGGCCGTTTCGATACATTTTTTCTACTGGAAATCTGAGAATTTGACGATAAATTGACGTATCGAAACGAGCTTCAATGTTTCGGAACGACCTTCATATCGTTGACCACGAGAAGTTGACCGTTGAGGTCGTTTCGATACGGGCCACCCCTGTTTCGAAACGGTCTCATCTGGTTGACTTTGGCCAGTTGACCTAGTCAAGGCGTATCGAAACACCCTATGGGCGTTCTGATACGGCCTGCTGTATAAGAATAAAATGGGCTGTTTAATGTGGGTTGTTGTCTGTTTACCTCATGTTTCTTCCGATGTTGCTTTCCTCACATAGGATTTAATAATGCATCTAGAAAAGATAATTTAAATGAAAAGTTTTTCCTTGGGTCGGTAACCGAAGTGGAGCCTTAACGGGTTTCGCCTCGGTTATCCCCGTGTAGCCCACTCGGATCGGTCAAGCGTCCGGGCCGGGACGAGGGGGTTACACTTCTTGGTATCAGAGCCTAAGGTTTCTGAGACCTTGGGCAGGTAAGAGAGGTAAGTGGAGTTCTTGTATTAAATTGCACGGTGTTTGCTTGCCATGAAAGCATGTTTGCTTGTTTATCAAGTATGCCCTGTTGTATGCCTGTTTGAGCATGTGTGTGCGTGGTTTGATTGAAGCATGTTGTATAGAGTCACATTGCTACTATTACACCGAAAAAAGGATTTTTAAAGTGAGGGAACATACTTGAGCCACTTGGGACCCTTGCCTTGCTAACCCTATCTTTTGTGCTTTCTTGTTGTTGTTGTAGTTGTTGTTGGTGAGCGCGATGTCGAGGCCTAGGGGTAGACCGATGGTGGTTCGTCAGGAACCTCGAGTTACGGCTCCTGTTAATGAGCCGATGGTTGGGGTTGAGGCTCATGTAGGATAGCCTACTGCTGGAGCTGGAGCTCCTCCACCACCTCCACCACCACCACCTCCTCAGCCTGGAGTTGGAGGCGAGGCTGGAGCTGAGGGAGAGGGACCTCAGGTTGGCCAAGGTGGCCAAGGTCCTGCGGGAATAGATATGGCTCCGCTTGTACAAGCTATAGCGAGAGCATTTCAGGCTGCAGTTGCCGGAGCTTAGGCTGCAGCTCAGCCTAGAGGCGATGATACTAGTTTACCGTTAGAGAGGCTCCGTAGCCTAGGGGCCGAAGAGTTCAGAGGATCTACACCGGAGAGGTCCGAGTTGTGGCTGGAGAAGACAGTCTGCATCTTAGCTCAGATGGGTTGTGTGGGTGCTCGCAAGTTGGGCTGTGTGATTTCTTTACTACAGGGTGATGCCTACACCTGGTGGGTCACCATTACTACTGGGGTTCCTGAGGCTGAGATTGGTTGGGATTTCTTTGAGTCTACATTCCAGAAGAGATACTTGGGGTCGAGATATCTTGATGAGAAGAAGCGAGAGTTTATGGCTCTTGTTCAGGGAGATGCTTCTGTGACTGACTACGGGATCCGTTTTGTTCGTTTGAGTCAGTACACTCCAGAGTTGGTTCCTTCTGAGAGGGACCGTTGTAACCGTTTCAGATATGGGCTTTATGAGGAAGTTAAGAGGTATACTTTAGCTTTTGATTACTCAGATTTTGATGTCTTGGTTGCTAGAGCCAAGGACATTGAGCATAGCTTGGGGCTGACCAAGCGCTCAGGAGGATCTAGTTCTGGAAAGAGACATAATAACTTTGACCGTGGTGATGCCAAGAGGCATCGGGGTGGACATCAGTTTGACCATAGGCGTGGCGGTGGCCACCATGGTAGAGGCCACCAGGGCCATAGAGCTGGAGGGCGTTTGCCCAAGTGCACACGTTGTGGGAGACAACATTCTGGAGAGTGTTTGGGTAACTTCCATGCTTGTTGGAATTGTGGTTCGAGGGACCACTTCAGGAGGGAGTGTCCGCATTAGGCAGCACAGGCTCCTGCGAGAGTGATTGATTATCAGAGAGGCCGTGGCGCGGTTGTGGCTATTTCCAGCCTAGGGCTGATGCTCCTAGGACAGATGCTTAGAGAAACCTTGCTCATGTTGTGGCAGTACAGCCAGAGGCAGGTGGGCCAGCGAGAGTTTATGCTCAGAGAGAGGCCGGGAACGACACAGATGTGATAGTAGGTAATTTTGAGTTACAGTCTATGTCTTTGCTTTCCTTGGTTGATTCGGGTTCTACGCATTCCTACATTTTGAGTGAGCATGCAAAGAAGTTAGATATACCTGTTGAGATCTTAGATGTAGGTATGCATGTGACTAGTTCCTTTGGTGAGACAGTTGTAGTTAGACAAATGTATAGGAGGTGTCCGCTGAAGATTCAGGGTCATGTGTTTCCATTTTATGGTTTTGATATTATTATGGGTATGGACCGGTTAGTTGAGCACAGAGCTAGTGTAGACTTTGAGACGAAGAGAATTGCTTTGAAACTTTCCAATGACTACGAGGTAGTAGTAGTAGGCGAGAACATTAAGTTCTTGTCTAATGTTGTGTCAGCTTTAGAGGCTCATAGGTTGATGGATTCCGGTTGTAGGGCTTACTTAGCATGTGTTATGAATCCGAATATGAGTGAGGCTAGACCAAAGGACATTAGAACAGTTTGTGATTTTCCGGATGTGTTTCCAGAAGAGTTACCAGGTTTGCCTCCTGATAGAGATGTAGAGTTTGTGATTGAGACTGTTTCAGGGTCTACTCCAGTTTCTATTGAACCGTATCATATGGCTCCGAAAGAGTTGAAAGAATTGAAGAGCCAACTTCAGGAATTGTTAGACCGTGGTTTCATTAGGCCTAGTAGTTCGCCTTGGGCTGCTCCCGTGTTGTTTGTAAAGAAGAAAGACGACAGTATGCGTATGTGTATTGACTACAGGCAGTTGAATCAGTTGACCGTGAAGAACAAGTATCTGTTGCCTCGTATAGATGATTTGTTTGATCAGTTGAGGGGTGCTTTAGTGTTCTCGAAGATAGACTTGAGATCAGGGTACTATCAGTTGAAAGTAAAAGAGTGTGATGTTTCGAAGACAGCCTTTAGGACTAGATATGGTCACTATGAGTTCCTTGTGATGTCGTTTGGGCTCACGAATGCACCTGCAACATTCATGGATATGATGAACAGAATTTTTAGAGACTATCTAGACTGTTTTGTAGTTGTTTTCATAGATGACATCCTTGTGTACTCGAGATCAGAAGAAGAGCATGATAAGCACTTGGGACTTGTTTTGCAGAGGTTTTTGAGTAATCAGTTGTATGCGAAGCTTAGTAAATGTGAGTTCTGGATTCGAGAAGTTGTGTTTCTTGGGCATGTTGTTTCAGCCGAAGGTATCCGCGTTGATCCGACGAAGATTGAGGCTATTGTTGAGTGGAAACAACCTAAGTCTGTGATTGGGATTACGAGTTTCCTAGGATTGGTCGGTTACTATAGCAGATTCGTAGATGGTTTCTCTAGAGTACCTGCTCCTTTGACCAAATTATTGCAAAAAGGGGTTAAGTTCGAGTGGTCAGATGCAAGACAGAAGGCTTTTGAGAAATTGAAAGATGCTTTGACGAATGCTCCAGTGTTAATGCAACCAGTTTCAGGTAAAGAGTTTGTGATCTATAGTGATGCTTCTTACATAGGTTTAGGGTGTGTTCTGATGCAAGAAGGAAGAGTTGTTGCCTATGCTTCGAGACAATTGAAAGTGCATGAGAAGAACTATCCTATTCACGATATAGAGTTAGCCGCAGTTGTGTTTGCGTTGAAGATTTGGCGTCACTACTTGTATGGTGAGAAGTGTATAGTTTATACTGATCATAAGAGCTTGAAGTATTTGATGACACAGAGCGAGTTGAACTTGAGACAGAGAAGATGGCTTGAGCTATTGAAGGATTATGATTTGACTATCGAGCACCATCCTTGTAAGGCAAATGTAGTAGCCGATGCCTTGAGTAGAAAAGTTGCAGTTGAGTTGAGAGCTATGTTTGCTAGATTGAGTGTATCCGGTGATGGTGGTTTGATCACAGAATTGCAAGTGAAGCCTTCTTTGATTCAGTTGATTAGAGAGAAATAGTTGCAAGATATGTCTTTAGTTCCTCATGTTTAGGACATAGCCGAAGGTAGACCGACCGAGTATAGTTTCAGTAGTGAGAATGTGTTGTGTTTCAGAGACAGAGTTGTAGTACCTGAAGATGTTGAATTGAGACGTATGATTCTGAGTGAAGCACATTCGAGTCCTTTTTCTATGCATCCGGGTAGTACCAAGATGTACCGTGATTTGAAGAATGATTATTTCTGGGTTGGTTTGAAGAAGGATGTAGCCGAGTATGTGAGCCGTTGTATGGTTTGTCAGAGGGTGAAGGCAAAACATCAGGTTCCTTCAGGTTTGTTATAGTCTTTGAAGATTCCAGAATGGAAATGGGAGAGGATCACTATGGATTTTGTCTCGGGGTTACCGTTGTCTCCTTCGAAGAAGAATTCTGTTTGGGTGATTGTTGACAGATTTACTAAGTGTGCTCATTTCATAGCAGTGAACACCACAGATTCTTTAGACAAGTTGGCGAATTTGTACATTCACGAGATTGTGAGACTTCATGGAGTTCCAAAGTTTATTGTATTAGACAGAGATCCGAGATTCACTTCGAGGTTCTGGAGTTGTTTGCATAGTGACCTAGGTAGCCGTTTGCATTTCATTACTTCTTATCATCCGCAGTCCGATGGACAGTCAGAGCAAGCGATACAGATTTTAGAGGACATGCTTCGTTGTTGTTTGATTGACTTCCAGGGTTCTTGGGAGAAGCACTTGCCTTTAGTTGAGTTTGCTTACAACAACAGTTACCAGGCTAGTATACAAATGGCTCCTTCTGAGGATTTGTATGGTAGACGATGTAGGACTCCGATCTGTTGGGCTGAAACGGGTCAGAGGTTGTTACCTATGCCGGATTTGCTTAAGGAGACTACTGAAAAAGTGAAGTTGATTTGCGACCATTTTAAAGTAGCTTCCGATCGTCAGAAGTCTTATGCAGACTTGAAGAGAAAAGAGATTGAGTTCTCCGTGGGTGAGAAAGTGTTTCTGAAAGTATCTCCGTAGAAGAAGGTAATGAGATTTGGCCGGAAAGGCAAGTTGAGTCCGAGGTTCATTGGTCCGTATGAGATAGTTGAGCGGATTGGGCCAGTCGCCTACCGTTTGAGATTGCCTTCTGAGTTAGAGAAGATCCATGATGTCTTTCATGTGTCGATGCTTAGGAGATATAGATCATATCCATCTCATGTTATGCATGTTGAGGAGATAGAGTTGAATCCGAATTTGTCTTATAATGAAGAACCAGTTGAGATACTTGCTTCTGATAGCAAGGTGTTACGTGGCAAGACCATAGAGTTGGTCAAGGTGTTGTGGAGACATAGAGGTGTGGAAGAGGCCACGTGGGAGAGGAAAGCTTATATGCTTGAGCAGTTTCCGTACTTGTTTCCGTCAGGTAATTTCGGGGACGAAATTCCTTAAGTGGGGGAGAGTTGTAACACCCGAGTTTGGGGGTCGGGTGAAAATAATATTAAAATAATGTTTCGGGTTTCGGTTTTGTAATTAAAATAATAAAATATTATTTTGGGCTTCACCTATTCAAAGCAAACCTTTTATGTTGGACCAAATTAAATTGAAACCCATTTTCCATGGAATTTGCCATTTCATTAATGGCAAACCTGTAAATAAATGAACTTTCATTTAAAACCCTCTTTTAATTAAAAGAACCCTTTGTCATCTCCCTCCTCTCTTCATTTTGGTTTTCAACGACAAAGAGTGAGCTCTCTCACCATTTTCACTATTCCATCCCCTTTCTTCTTCATTTTTAGAGTTTTTCAAAAGGTAATGGTATTTATGACTTGGCCTTGGCTTCCCTTACACTTTGGTACCTTTAGTTTTCATTAAAGCTAAGTATTTCACATTTTGGGTTTTTCAAGGTTTTTTGCTAAAGGTTGTAACTTTATGATATTTTAACAAAGCTTTTGGTTTAATGTTGATAAATAAGCTTTTGGTTTTTGAAGGGTTTTAAGATGAGTTTTGGGTGTGTTTAATGTTGGAAATTGAAGGCTATTGGTTGTATGTTGGTTGAGGATTGTTTTAGATGCTTTTAGAGGTGTTAAAAGTGTTTGAAACAAGAGTTTTGGATGGGGTTTATTGGCTTCTCAGGTTTGGGAGTTTTGGGGTTGTTCTTGGCTTGAGAATCATGTGTTTTATGCTTGAGTAGTGTTCCGGGTTTGCTACATTGATGTATGAATTGGTTTGAGGTTGTTTTGATTGTGTTGATTTGTTTAGAAGCAAGAGTTTGTGTTGGTGAAGCATCGGGAGTGAATCCGGAAGCTTGAAGGTCTTGGTTGCTTGGTTGTTGAGCTTGGAAGTGAAGGTGAGTGGTTAAACGTTTTAAATTGGTTTTTGAGTATTGGTTCAAGCATCTGGACTAGGTTGGGCTTGGTAGACCCACCTAGAGTTGGGATTAGAGTGGTAGCCTAATCCCAAGCTTAATTAGAGACTTTGGTTGACCTTTAGTTGATGTGTATGCCTCTTGTTTACTTGTGCTTATGGTGTTATGCATAATGTGTTATACATGTATGTTGAGGCATGGTTGTGGTGCATTGTGATATGTATGTGGATTGTTCATGATGGTGATCATGGTGAGTACGTGCTAAGCACGGAAGATGTTATGAATTGATATTGTGGATTGTGTTTAATATTGGCACTAGTATGCTTGGGTACAAATGATCGATCAATAGGATGTTAGTGTGCACACGTGAGTCAAATGCGTGCGTGGTCTTGGTGATGGTAGTCATCAAGATGGAGTACGGGTTCGCCCAGAAAATCTTCTTATATATATGCTAGTCGATGATGAGTGTAATCCTATCGACGGGGGCGTGAGGATGAGTGGAATCCCCTCCGCTTGAACGGTGATGAGTGTAATCCCACCGTGAGGTAATGGTTGTTGTTGGATGTGAGTTCCAACGTGTTATTCGTGTATTCGAGTCATAGCTAGGTGCCAATATGAGTTGATATTAGTACCATTATGATTTGAGATGTGTTACCAATATGGATTAATATATGTGTTTACATATGATGTGGATTTGAGCTTGTTGAACACGGCATAATATTGAATATATGTTCATGCATCATGTGTATCTTGGCTCATGTGGATCGAAGGTAAGATCATGCATTTTACCTTGGTTGTGCTCGTGTTTGGACCCTGCATTGTCGAGGTTTGTTTTAATGAGCTTACCCTCACTAAGCTTTATGCTTACGCTCTCTTTTGTTCGACAATGCAGATCCGTAGTTCGTGGGTTGCTAGTGCAAGAAGGGGCCTCCAAGTGTGCCTTGTGGTGCTATCTTAGCTATCAAGTATGGACATTTTAGTTAAAGGATGTAATAGTCAAGCAATGGGATATGTATTTGTTGCTTTGATGCTTTTGAAGTATGTTGGTGTTGGTTTGTTTAGGAGCATGTTAGACTCCTCTATATGTTATGTTGTTTGGCTTTTGGATGCCATGTTTGGTTGTAAACCATGTTTTGTTTGCTTACCTTGTATGTTGGCCTTGTGCCTTTTTATGGATGCTTAAGTGTATGCCTTGTCGAAGCATGTTATCTTTAATGCTTTGTATGAATCTTATGATTGCTTTGATGGTCCTTGAAGGTATGATCTCGATATGTTTGAAGTGTGTTAAGTATGCTTGAAATGTTTGGTTTGTCTTAGTGTTGTTGTACGTGTGTTAAGAGAGGTTTTAGTGGGGTTTTAGGACCTCCTTGTGCCTTAAAACTAGCTAAAACCAATCTGCAGGCAGAGGGCGTTTCGAAACGGTTGGTCCCGTTTCAATGCGGTCCCTTTGTTTCGGGCCAGGCGTTTCGGTACGCTAGGGGGCCGTTTCGATACATTTTTTCTACTGGAAATCTGAGAATTTGACGATAAATTGACGTATCGAAACGATCCTAGTTTTTTCGGAACGGCCTTCGTATCGTTGACCACGAGAAGTTGACCGTTGAGGTCGTTTCGATACGGGCCACCCATGTTTCGAAACGGTCTCATCTGGTTGACTTTGGCCAGTTGACCTAGTCAAGGCGTATCGAAACACCCTATGGGCGTTCCGATACGGCCTACTGTATAAGAATAAAATGGGTTGTTTAATGTGGGTTGTTGTCTGTTTACCTCATGTTTCTTCCATTGTTGCTTTCCTCACATAGGGTTTAATAATGCATCTAGAAAAGATAATTTAAATGAAAAGTTTTTCCTTGGGTCGGTAACTGAAGTGGAGCCTTAACGGGTTTCGCCTCGGTTATCCCCGTGTAGCCCACTCGGATCGATCAAGCGTCCGGGCCGGGACGAGGGGGTTACATTGCGTGATGAGGTGCGATTATTTTGGGAAACTTTGTTGTCCTATTGGTATTTTAGAATCGAATGAAGCTGAGTTAAGAGCTTTGGAGTGTGCTTTGTCGTTGGTCTTGTGTTCGAGATGGCGTGAGATGGGAAGTTTGATTGTGGAATCAGATTCTAGTGTGGCGATTAGTTAGGCCTTGCATAAAGAATGTAGGCCTTGGAGGTATCCGAGTCTTTTCTTAGGGATTGATTTGGCTTGTGAAGAGTTATGTTGCGTTTGTTTTTCTCATGTGTATCACGAAGCTCATAGTCTTGCGGACGTTTTGGCCAAAGAAGGGGTCGATCACCCATCTCTTTTATCGGTTGGGTTCGAGTGATAATGGACATCGGGCATGTGGCATGAGGTTTGGGGAAGGTCGTGTGTTGTGCAGATACTACTTGGCCTTGCTATGTATGTGACTAGATGGTTGGATGTGGTGGTCGTTGCGGGACATGTTGACTGTTGCAACATTCATTGTATTCCCATGGTGATTGGTTATGTTGGTGATTATGTTCTTTATATCAACAGTGTGATAGTGTACTATTTTCCTCCATATAGGTTTAGGGAGGTTTTTAATGAGGCCTATGATCATGTTTTAGTTTGTATGATTCACTCTAATAATATCATACTTACTTGTCGATCAAAAAATGAATAAAAACTATTAGTCAACTGATGATAAACAACTTGAAATGATTTGACAGAATAAGACGTCAGAAGAAAAAAAATATTTTATATTGTATACAATTTTTTAAAATTATTTTTTGACTAATGTGTCATACTGTAAAGTCACCATATTTGTCTATATGACACTGCTATCGCGGCGTGCACTATCATCGCGGCGTGCACTGCCATGTAGGTTTTCCACGTCATTTCAAGTCATTTACCGTTGATTGACTAACATTTTTCATCCGCAGAGGAGGCCGTTTTGACCCAAAATGAAACATTAAGAGCTAAATTGCTTAAAAAAAGAATATGAGCCAAAATGATAATTCAATCAAACGTTAGAGGTATTTTTTTGACATTATGCCTTTTTATAACAACTACTATCTAGTATCTAGGAGAGGAGAGATTTGATCATAATGGGTATTGAACCTACAACACGAGAAAATTTGATATTAAAGGTCATCTTGTGTTAGAGTTTTCAAAGTTTAAAGGGTAATTTGACCAAACTAAGTTTATGGGTAAATTTGATCAAACTTATCAAGTTCAACTACGATTTGTGTTTTAAACCTTATTTTATTTAAGCTATTTAAATAACAATTTATCAATAATTTTTTTCAAATAAAGTTTAAACGATAAAATAGTATTCGTCAACCCGACTAATTCTATTTTTTACTCGACTCGATCGAATAATCACCCCTAATCAAAGTGGTGGATATTCGATGAATCGAATCAAACATCTCCATAACCAAGAATGGGAAGTCCTAGTCGTAGCAATGTGAAAAAACTTGTGCTCTCTCTCCTCGCATCATTCTTTACCGTCATTCTTTTTATGTGGTTATAAATGGATAATGAGTTGCCACCTTTATGAGGCTAATTCGTCTAGATATTTCCATTTAGGGAATTATCTGAAAAAATACCCCTTCATTTGGCCCACGTTAGGGTAAATCGCGTCCTGCAAGGCGCGATATCCAAAATCGCGTTGTACAAGGAGCGAATTCAGTTCGACGTGGATTATATTATCCGATATTTATTATTCTAAAAAAATAAATTGAAGTCGCATTCTGTAGGACACGACTTCCACGAGAATTTCAAACGACTCGTCGCGATAAGGTGAAGTCGCGTTGTGTGAGCTGCGATTTCTGCGTTAATAAATTGACTCTCTCTCAAGTTTACTTTCTTTCAATTTCTTGGTTGATTTTTCGTGATTGATATAATGGCGGGATTGATAAGGTTGAATCACAAGCACGTGTTCGATTATCATCGGAGACATGTAAATTTTATCTCGTTTTATTTATTTTTTATTATTTTATTATATATTGTTATTACTACATACATATTTTTAAATTTTTTATATACTTTAATTTTTACATACGCGTTTATTTTTTTAGAATATAGAACGACGTCTGGAGGTTTCTTACAATCGGATGATGACATTACCGAACCTTTTGATAGAACCGTACTTAGAGCAGGCCCGGTTTTTGCATGCATCCAAAATTGTTGGAGGTGCAAAAATAGACGTTGATTTGGTAAACGCTCTTTTGGAGAGGTGGAGGCCGAAGACACACACATTCCACGTTCCTTGCGGCGAGGTGACGATTACCCTAGAGGATGTGTCATATATCCTAGGTTTGCCTGTTGATGGAGAGGCTATCACTGGTCCAGGTTCTGATGCTTGGGTGGATCTATGTTTGAGTGGGCTAGGGGTTGCGCTGGAGCGTTTTTACAGCGAAAAAATACAATGAGTGTGGCTGCGAAATAATTTTGGTGATGTACCCGTTGACGCGAGTGAAGAAGTGAAGAAGGTAACAATAATTTTTTGGCTTAATACACTTTTCCTCCCCTAAACTTTACCTATTTTTCCAACTTGCCCCTTAAAGTACGTTTTGCCCACTTTTGCTCCCTAAACTTTTTCCGTTACTCATATAACCCCAAAAAGTTAACACCGTTAAAAAATATTTTGACCAATCAGAACGTGTCACGTCATTTTTCATTTTTTTTATTTTTAAAATAAAATAAAATAAATATTTTAAACTACCTAAAACACCCATCTTCATCCCATCATCTCCTCCAAAAAAACCCATCTTCATCCCAAAACACCCAAAACGTCCTCTTCTATCACCATCATCGATCCAACAACACCAAACAAGAACTTGGATTGGAATAAACTATTACCGGTCATCGATTAAAGGGTTGGCAAAAAACTATCATCGATCCAACAACATCTCCTCGGTAGTCCTCTTCCATTACCGATCCTTTAATCCCAATTTGAACCAAAAAACCATTCATCACCCGCTTTACCCTAAAAAATCAGTCACCAAACCTTCCCTTTTAATACTCAAAACCCAGTGCAAAGAACTCGGATTGGCAACCCACATTCAACAATCATAGATTTAAGAAAAGAAAAAAAGAAGCTTACCCATTTCGGTCATGGTGGTTCCCGACGGCCAGAGTCTTTGACCGACGATCCCAATGGTGGGGATGTTCTCCATGGCGAGGAGAACCATATATCTCGAAACCAAAATCATCCAACGGTGGACGATACAGATCCGACTCCGTAAGGTTCGAACATTGGAGTTATTTTCATGGAATTTAGGAGAGTTTCGAGAAAATTTAAACTGAAAGAAAGGAGAAGGAAGCCGAGAGGAGCTTGTTGGTGGCACCAACGACCGGAGAGGGATAAGATATGGCGGCTCTGCGAAATGGGAAAGTTGGTGGCACCGACGAACTAAATTTGTGAAGGAGAGAAAATGAAAAACAAAATATGGGTGTTTTAGGTATTTTAAGAGTTATAATTAAATTAATAAATATTTTAATATATTTATTTTATTTAAAAATTTAAAAATAAATAAAGAAAATGATGTGGCGCTTTTTTATTGGTCAAAATAACTTTTTTTAACGGTGTTAACTTATGGGGGTTATATATGTAACGACGAAATGTTTAGGGGGCAAAAGTGAGCAAAACGTAGTTTAGGGGGCAAGTTGGAAAAACGGGTAAAGTTTAGGGGGGGGGGGGAAGTGTATTAAGCCTATTTTTTACTGAATATTATTGAAATAATTTTTTTTACATATGGTAATATATATTTTCGTATTGTAGGCATATGCTCGTGCTTATATTTTATAAATGATCAGCGGGGTATTGATGCTTAACAAAACTCGGGACAAGGTTTACACAATCTGGTTGCGGTATTTGTAGAATTTTGAAGATGTTGGTAAACTGAGATATGGATCCGCAGTTTTGGCCACTCTGTTTAGGGAGCTATGCAAGAACACCGATCCAGAAAAGTTTTGCATCGGAGGTTGTTTGGTGTTGCTCTAGTCTTGGGCGTGCTGGAGAATGTCATTTTTACGCCCTGAGCTTCTGCAGCCTACTCCATATGTTTTTTAGCTAGCTCGGAGGTAAGGAAAGAGTTGTTAATTTTTTTAATATATGTATTATTATAATTAATTAAATTTATCTTCTTATTTTGTAGGTGGACCGCTCGTTTAACTCATGTTGGTGTTGCGAAGGGCCTGGAGGTTATCAGACAGGATATTGAGAATTTTTCAAAAGATCAGGTAACACTTTGGTGTATTTATATAAAATAAATTTTATATTGAACTATACATAATTTCTTTTGTTTTAATATACACATTATATATTGTACAGTTTTTATGGACGTCGTACGGGAATATAGAGTTGCAACAGTGCATCCCTATATTTTCGGCTGAGATAAAGCTTGTTTGGACAACCTCTGTACCACTCATCTGCTATGCCACAATTGAGTGGCATCCGACCGACCGCGTGTTATGGCAAATTGGTTGTTTCCAACGTATCCCAGTTGAGCCTCCAAATTTGGATGAGTTGCACAAACTCACTCGACAAGAGAAGCCCGAGGTAATAAATATTTATATACTTACCGCATTCTTTTATTAATTGGAACGCAATTCATATATAAAAAGAATAAATCAATTGTTTGATTGTCCTGTAGGTTGATTGGTCGGTGCACCACCACTCTTGTATCACTCACTGGAGGGACAGGCTGAATCACCGTTGACAACCCCGGACTGAGTATTGTATGTTTGAGACGATGGTGAGCGATGATTACGAGGACTGGTTTAAGGAGAATGGGAAGTTGTCTATTCTGACTCCAGAGGAGGCAGTTGTCGTTTATCGACGTTAGCAACACAACCGCCCACGGTCTCAACGTTCGAGGGGGAGGGGAGCACGAAACACCTCCGGCGGTGGTCCTGCCTCCGCAGCACCGCCACCGCCACCATCGGATGCTACCCCACCACCGATGCGGCCACAGCTGACTCAAAGTCCAAGTCAAGGTTATTTAACGCCTTCTATGTCAGACCACTTTGCTCAACTTTCAGCGATGATGAGTGGTGCCTCCAGCTATCCTGCAGGCTATATGCCCTACATGCCCTTAATCGTTCCCCCCGATGTCAGCCGCATTTGGAACCGGGATTGTCAAACAAACGCCACCACAGTCGATTTTCTACCTTAGTGGGTTCGGTGGAACAAACGCCACCACAGTCGATTTTCTACCACAGTCGATTCGTTCCCCCTGATGCAATCTAGAGCAACATCGTCATGCACCGTCTTGTGGTACCGGTGGACATAGGCGCCATTAGTTTTTTGGTTGTTTATTTTATTTGGAAATATTGAACTTTGTATTTTTTTTGTTTTTTAATTAGTATATATTTTTGTTTAATCATGATTTGTATTTTATTTGAGTTTGTTTAATTAATTAGTATATGTTTTTAAATTTGCGCTTTTTATTCTTTAATTAGTTTATATTTTATTCGATCATCATGAACAAAAATACAGAATAATTAACATCTAATGAACATAGAGATGCAACTACAAATAACAACAAATCACATTTTTCAGAAAATCAGTTTTCGAATAAATTTTCCAAACACGTCACGATTCCTGACACGATTTTCTTGGGGCAAAGTCGCATTCTATAAAACACGATTTTCCTGACGTCGGGAATCCTGGCAAAGTCGCGTTCTATACGACGTGATTTTCATGCTATATATGCCTCCCTCCCTTACGAACCTTACTGGCAAACTCACACTTGTATTGTGAGTTGTGGGTATATGTAGTTGTGGCTGGATACCAGTTGTTGTGGTGCGATATTTGTACCGTACGTTTGTTGAAGATGATCGACAAATCACAATATCCGGAAACGCGTGGTGGGGTGCCACGAAAATGATCGGTACCAGGATTTCACAATAGCTGGAACTTTATCTGTTCTTTCCAGTTACATTTGATAACGTGGCTCAAAGCTGCTACCATTGTCGGTGTTTTCGAAGCTATGTTAAGACCCACGCATGTAACGTTGTTGGTGACAACTGTACTGTGGAAGATGATGATTATTGCGTACTCACGAAATCCACGAAGCTTGAGGGCTCCAACAACATGGACAAACTATTGCACCTCTCGTCGGCTATTTATCTACAGCAACGACACATCTCTCGTCGGCCATACAAATGAGACAAACTATTACACCTCTCGTCTATATCAATTCATATGTAAACTATTTTAGTATGCATGTTTAGGGGTACAATTGACCGCGTGTTTAGGGGTACAAATATAATTTACATATGTAATTCGGATGTAATATTTTACGTGTTTCAATGCATTTCTTCTATTAACAGCAATAATTTACAATTTACCACGTGTTTAGGGGTACAACTTACAATTGTTTCAATGCATGTCTTCAAGCTCGGTGGTCTATTGGAGCCGAATATTGTACCCCTAAACATGCTTTCATTGTTGGGTCTTTGACTCCGGTTACATGCGAGGGTCATAGGGTAGACCAAAACGTTAAGCAACTTGCCTGCCATTCAAAAAGACCTTGGATTTCCAGATATTGTGATTTGTTGTTGCCGACCCTCGTGAACAAAAACACTGAATAGTCATCTCACAAGAGCTAATAACCCACCAACATCTTTCCAACATATAGATGCAACTACAACGACAAATCACAATATCCAGAAAATCTGTTTGCGAATAAATTTTCCAGATACGTGGTTTGTTGGCATTAGTAGTTACAATCGAAAACTTCAAGCACTACTATGCAGTTTTTTCTCTTCGACTGAGTGGTGTGGGCTTCAATCGACCGGGAAGGTACTTATAGTTGCAAAAGTCGCGTTCTGTAAGACAAGACTTTCCTAAAACGTCAGGAATCCTGGAAAAAGTCGCGTTTTGTAAGATGCGACTTTCTTGGCACGTCAGGAATCCTGGCAAAGTCGCGTTTTGTAAGATGCGACTTTCTTGACACGTCAAGAATCCTGGCAAAGTCGCGTTTTGTAAGACGCGATATTCATGACATGTCAGGAATCCTGGCCAATGTCTCTTTCTAGAAGACGCGATCTAATTGCCAATAGACAAGAGCTGGTCTATATATAGCCCCTTTACGAACGTTGGTGAATATTTTCACTTGTATTATGATTTGTGGGTATATGTATTTACAAGATTAGTAGATGAATTTGGTAGGATACGAGTTGTGGTGCGATATGTGTATCATCTTTGTTTGTTGAAGATGATCGAAAAATTACAATATTCGGAAACGCATGATGATGTGTCACGAAAATAATCGGTACCAAGAAATCACAATAGCTGCAACTTTAGCTATCCTGTCAAGGGTAACAGTGTTTGGTGGGTGCCGATTACATTTGATAATGCAGTGTTTTTGAAGCTATGTTAAGACCCTTAATGTAGCGGTGTTGGTGACATATGTATCATGGAAAATGATTATCGCATACTCGCGATATCCATGAAGCTTGAGGTCTCCAACAACTAGTATAACTATTGCACCTCTCGTCAGCCATTTATCGGTTCATATGTAAATTATTTGAGTCTGCATGTTTAAGGGTACAATTGACCACGTGTTAAGGGGTACAATTTTTTTAACATACAAAAAATAAAAATATAATTTACATATGTAATTCATATGTAATATTTTACGTGTTTCAATGCTTGTCTTCTATAAAAACAATAATTTGAAAGAACATCGGTTCATTTACACTGGTTCATTTACACCCTATAAATAGACCCCCCCCCCCCCCCCCCGCTTCCTCAAAAACTCACTTTTTCATTTACTTTCATTGTAATGGCTACAAACGTAGATGATTTACCATCTATTGGGAGTCACTCCTATGATGCTGATGTCGATACTAATAGTAAACTAAAAGTTGGGATGATATTCACTATGAAGAAAATGGTAGAGGATACAATTAAAAACAACATACGTCGATCAGTTCGTTTGTCAGTGAAGAAAATGATTGTGGACAACTATATCGCAAAATGTGTCGAAAAGGGCAATGGCTGTAACTAGAGGATTCATGTATCACAAACAAAGAGGCTGAACAACGTTTGGCAAATAACAAGATACGACAGACCTCATACATGTCAGTTGTTCCAATTTAATTGACATGTAATACATTTTGTTAATTACATATTTTGCGATTGTTAACTGTTTGAAAATCGAAGCGGTTAAGATGTAGAAAACAATATTTGCGATAATTATATTACCGAAAAGTACTACAAGATTGTTAATTGAAAGAAGTACACAAGCATTAAATTACTAAGCCTACTTAAATCTACGAGAACGAATCATTTTCACAGCCCTCGTAGTCGGTACTTATGTCAGAAGTTAAGTTTAGTTTCTCAATTTTTTGTTCCTTCTCCCGCCGTCTCCTATAATTTCGTGTAGATACCGCGTCCTCGTCTTCAAGCTTAAGTACTGTTGATTAACTGGAGTCGTCATCAAACTTTACACTAAGCTCGATGTCCGTACCCCCGGCACGTTTGTATGCCCGAAATATCTTGCGCATCTCTTTATGATTGGATAGTGTTAGCATGTAGTGTTCTTCTGGGCCGGACTCATTCACTGGAACTTTCACACGTAAGACAGAAATTTGGAGCTTGTAGACTCCTTAACCCGTGTTGAAATCAACTCAAACAATTCATCTCTTATGATTTTCTCATTGAAAGAAGTGTAGAAGTAGGTTCCATGAAAGAAAATAGTAGCAGAAAAACGCGCCATAGTTTGTATTTGTATGAGTGGTCTAGCAACGGAATATATGTAGAAAGTGTTTGAGTAGTGTAAAAGGTTTGTGACTCCTGCAGAACATATATAGGGTAGAACAATGTCGAAATAATCTGTCAAAGTCGCGTTTTACAAGATGCAATTTTTCTTGCTGAGACAGAAATCGCGTTTTACAGGACGCGATTTACGACATTATTCAAAGAAATCGCGTTCCACAGGCTGCGATTTTGCCTGCCATGTTAGGTATCCTGCAAAAGGTGGCAGAACTCGCGTTGGGCCAACTACAATATGTTATGCTTTAATTATCGTGTATATGGTGTGCTTGCTTGTAAACGTGCTAAAATTGTCGTGTATATAGTGCTAAAATTGGCGCGTTTTAACGAATCTTCATAGAACGTTAATAATATAAATAAAATTTAGGGTAAACTACATAAATGGTCCCCCGACTATGTTCTAATTATCTTTTGCGTCCCCCGACTATTAAAAGTTACAAACCGGTCCTCTAACTTAAAAAAAGTAACAAATTGGTCCAACGTCGTTAAAATTTTAACGGTTGATGATGTGGTAGTTAATATAAATTGATATAATTATATAATTAGCCCTTAAATTATACACTTATTTTAATTTGACACTAATTTTAAAAAAATAACCTACATAATTTTAATAATATATCAATTTAGTCTCATTTCACCCAAACCCTTTTTTTCTTCTTATTTTTTCTCCATTTATATAACCTATGAAAACAAGTGCTTTCTCCACCAAAAGCTTTATTCTTACTTTTTCTCCATTTATATAACCAACATAATTAGCATAAGAGCTCATATAACAGAAGACCCAAACAGAAGCCAAGGTCCAACCAATCACCCATAAAAACAAGAGCTTTTTTCACCAAGATTTGCAAACTCTCTTGGAACCAATGAACTGGTAATACTAATGGTGGATCTTGAAGCTAAAGTTCGAAATTTTATCCCAACATTTAAACCACATCTTCCTACCACTATCACAAAGGAAGCCAGCCTTGGGGTCCTTAAATTTACCATTAATGAACGAGTTTATCGAGATCCTAAATGCTATCCAGCAACATAACTTCCAAACTAGATGCCCCACCTTTAAACCAAATCCAAAAACATGGAGCAGACTCATCCAAGAAATTGTGACCAATTAACAACTAAGTAAAGGATATACAGTAAACCCCCAAATGTCAAATCTATAAAATCTATCTAGTAAAATTCAACATCATCAGAAAATATCAAGAACTATGAGATAATAGAATAAATGAAATAAACTCCAAATGGACTACAAGACAGAGAATGATTAGAATGAGTTGCACCCGTGTGAGAAAGAAAAAAAACAAAAAATACAATGTTATCTGTGAAATGCAAGATATAAGACCTGGAATTGAGGAAAATCACAATTGCCATAAAAAGGATGAAAAAAATCAAAGAATCCCTCAAGATTTTGACTTTCGATTTTCTAACAACCACCCAAAGTTCAGAACAAGAAAAATGAGCCAAAACTGTCTTGAAAACAAATGGGGTTCCAGAAACTGGTATTTACTGGGGATAGCATCATCTTCAAGCTCCACAGACCATTTTTTATGTCTTGTTTAAAACTCGTATTTACTGTAACTTGGAGTGTGATTGAAAAAAAAGTTGTGTGGTTTCATAGGGTTATATAAATAGAGAAAACGTAAGAAGAAAAGGGGTTGGGTGAAATGGGACTAAATTGATAGATTATTAAACTTATGTGGGTAATTTTTTTAGAATTAGGGTCAAATTAAAATAAGTGTAGAACTTGAGGGCTAATTATATCAATTTATATTAACTGGCACATCATCATCGGTTAATTTTTTAACGGTGATGGACCAATTTATTATTATTTTTAAGTCGAGGGACCAGTTTGTAACTTCTGATAGTCGAGAGACGCAAAAGATAATTGGAGCATAGTCGGGGGACCATTTATGTAGTTTACCCTAAAATTTACATATTATTTGGGACTCCGATAACATCACTATCATCAAAAAACATTACACAAAGCTCAAGCTCAAGGGCCCACCCTGAACAAAACTGATGGTGAGATTCAACCATCATTTCCACATCAGCATCGTCCATAATGTGAAATAATGAGTACGTTAATGGTTCTAACGAATTCAGTATTCGGTACTTCAACGGTTCCATCTTTTGCCCAAGACTATGTGGAAAATATTTCTTCACTTCATTCATCAACTTCTTATACGATAAGTTGTATGGAAACGGAAGCAATATAGTACTTGAGGACTGAAAAACGACGCCGAGAGATGCATCATCGTTTATCTGTCCATTGTAGTATACCAAAGTTGTAATAGTTTCTCGTCTCGACATATTATATCGATCGAAGTCCTTACAAAGTAAATTTCAACCTTCAACCTACCAAAATTTTTGTGCTTTTTGATGAAAAATTCATTCCGGTGTATATATATACTGAAGAAGTCGCGTTCTATAAAACGCGATTTTCCCTGACACGGTACGTATACTGCAAAGCTTGCACAACTCACGTTCTATAAAATGCGATTTCTCCTGACACGTCAGGAATCTGCAAAGTTGGCACAACTCGCGTTTTATACGACGCGAGTTACACTTTTGTCTCTACTCACACGTCACGTTACCTCCTATTTCGTATACTACAAAGCCGGGTTGTATAAAATGCGAGTTATCTGAGGAATCAGAAAGCTGGCAAAACCCGCATTCTATAAAACGTGATTTTCCCTGACACAGTACGTATACTGCAAAGCTGGCACAACTCGCGTTCTATAAAATGCAATTTCTCCTGACACGTCAGGAATCTACAAAGCTGGCACAACTCGCGTTTTATACGACACGAGTTACACATTGTCTCTACTCACACGTCATGTCACCTCTCATTTTCTTAAATAGGAGGGAATTTTTTTTTACAGCCAACAAACATTTTTCTGCTAAACGCTCAAAGCATTTCGTGTGCGAAGAAGAAACATTGCTTCATTTTTTTAACAATGCCACAAAAAGTTGATGCTCTAGTTCACAATATTCGATGTGAAATACGACGACGATGTGTAAATGATGATCGACACCCATACGCATTATTCAATAGGATGGCCCCTAGAGCTCTTTGTTACATTTTCATAACAAAACGTTGGATTCCAAACCGTTGTTCCAAATTGGATCCATGCAAATCTTGACTTCGACCAAAATGCTAATAGTCCAACATCGAGTTTGCGACAAGACTTCAACTTACTAAGTGCAAGCAATGACCAAACTTCCTCGTCTTCTGGCTTGAGGCCAAGGCATTCTTCCATAGCTAGGTTCGACATTGACCTGAATATGCCGGCAACCCAGCACTCAACATACAATCCATACAGTGCTGTTGTAGGGCCGTCATCATCTACTAGGCCGTCCCACCATAATGAGTTTAACCCATTCGATCACTTCTCTTCCGAACGTCACTCAATATATATCCCCACTAACACAAACGTAGATGATTTCTCATACGGACGCCACTCAACTTATATCCACAATCAGACAAACGTAGATGCTTTCTCATACGGGCGACACTCAACTTATATCCTAGGTGTAGGGTCGTCATCATCTATGGAACAGTCCTACCATTAAGAGTTTTACCAGTTTGAATACTTCTCTTTCGAACATCACTCAACTTATATCCCAAGTGAGGCAAACACAATTGATTTCTCATTGATGGGGAGACATTCATGCGCTGTTGATGTCGACCAAGATATTGGACATAGAGCTCCTGATCGGGTTCCGGTTGTAGAACATAACATGGCACACGTTGTTGATGAATCAGAACTATACAATTTTGAAGGGGATGAGGAACCACTGAGGGAACTCGGCCCCGAAGGTGACGAAATGGGTTTATTTCTAGAAGAACCAAAAGACCTTGACGAGCCTGTTAATGCCGATGATGATGTACCCAATGTTGCGGAGGATATTGCAGAGGACGAACATGTGGACGTTGTTGCCCCAGGTAGTTTTACTGGAACTCACACTACCTTAGCGTATTACGATCCACCATCCCACTTCACAACAATGGATATGGAAGGATTCTACACTACAGAATTTCCAGAATACCCACAATTGGACCAGTTGAACGAACGTAATAATGGTGAACTACATGTTGGGATGGTCTTCAAGACTAAAAAACTTGTGAAGGCTACCATTAAGCATTACAATATACGCAACTCAGTTACGTCCACTGTGCGGAAAACTGAAGCAGACAAATATATTGTTGAATGCCCCACAAGAATTCTAGATGTAAATGGAGGGTCCGTGCATCACATTTAAAGAGGATGAACAACCTCTAAATCAAGACCATCCTAACTTAGATGTGCACGTGCTCTCTAATCATATCCTTACACTCATGAAAGCAAATCCACGCGTATCTGTGCCGGTATGTATAACATCGATCCATTTCATTACAAGCACATTGTTAATTACGATAAGACGTGGTATGCAAGATATCGTGCCATCCAACAACTGTATGGGAAGCGGGAGGAATCCTACAAAAAGTTGTGAACGTGGCTCAACTTTATGCAGAAATACAACCCAAGAACTGTTGTTAAACTTGAGATAGTGCCAAGATACGAAAGGGATCGTGTCGTACTTGGGGGGCACGAATTTTTCCGCCTATTTTGGGCATTTCTGCAATGCGTTAAAGCATTCCGCCATTGCAAGCCGATGATGCAGATCAACGGTACATTCTTGTACGGCAGATACACACAGATCTTACTAGTGGCAGTTGCACAAGACGACAACATAAAATGCATTCCAGTAGTGTTCGCCATTGTTGAAAAGGAAGATATCCCTTCGTGGACGTTTTTTCTTACCAACCTGTGAACCCATGTCTTACGTCGAGTGCTACGGGCAAGACCAGACAAAATATGTATTATTTCAGACAGAGGCGCAGGGATCCGGGGATCAATCCAACGTTTGGGAAAGTCTTGGGAACCTCCCTATATTCATCATTGGTATTGTCTGCGGCACATTGCTGCAAATTACTACGAGAGGTATAAGAACAATGATGAATGTATAATGGTTCTCTGCATGGGTACGTCTTTCGCTCTCAAAATTATAAATTAAATTGCCAATTATTATTAATTCTTGTTAATTATTCTGTTTTTTATTGAATAGGAAACGCACACCGAGTAGAGCTGGTTGAGGAGCTGCTACAAGAGTTGATAGATAGAAATCAATTTAGATATAACTATCTTCTTGATATCCCGAGGGAGAAATGGTTGTGATGTTATGATGGGGGTCGTCGATATGGTCACATGACGACGAACTTGGCTGAGGCGATCAATTCATCTCCGAAGGGAACACATCATTTACCTATCACATCACTTGTGAAGGCAACATATTATCGACTAGCTACCCTTTTTGCAACCCTCAGAAAACAAGCTATGAACTGGATGGCAGGTGGCCACAGGTTCCATCCAGATCTCCAACAAAAATTTCAGATATAGCGTGCGCAAGCAAAAGCGATGGGTGCCACATTCTTCTCTCATCACCAACATAGGTTTATGGTTACTGAATTTTCATGACCACTTGAAGGAATTATACACCACAACTACGTTGTTAATCTACAAGAGCGAACATGAGATTGCGGAGTCTTTCAGACATTCAAGTACATGTGTGCTCATGTCTTCGCTGCATGTGCATCTGTTCATCTCGACGCAATGACACTCGTTGATCTTGTATACAAACTTGAAAATGTTTTCAAGGTATATCGATCCGAGTTTCCTCCGATCGAAAATGAACGTCATCCTGATGTGGTTCAAAATGAACCAAAGATTTGGCCAAATGAATCCCTGTAACGCAACAAAAAAGGTTGTCCAAAGTCAACTAGGATTCATTGTGCCGAGGATATGGTTCCTCGAGAACCGACCGGCCAAAATGTCCTTTTAAGAGCCGGCCAAAGTTGTGTGGAAATTGTAGGAACCCTGGACACGACATCAGAAAATGTCCTTTTAAGAGCCGCCCTTGAATAAACTAATTGTAATTTGTAATTCTAATGTTTTAATCCTAAATAACATGTGTTCTCGTACGATTTTAAACATGTGTTCATGTACTACCACGTGAAAGTTATATAACAAAAAAGCCACGAACATACACTAAAACAACAAAATCGACTAAAACATGAATATCGACCCATGTTTCCATTTTTTAATGCAAAGGAATATACAAAGATAGCATTTTTAACACAATTTCTACACTCTTTAGGATGCCTTTTACGCGTCAATTTCTGCATCATTGTAAACATGTGTTCTCGTACTACGACGTGAAAGTTAAATAACAAAAAAAAACGTGAAATTCCCATGCAAATCAACCATAAACAACCTTACCAACCCATGTTCCCATTTTCTTCAATCAAAGAAACATGGCAAGGTAGCGTTTTTAACGCGATTTAAACACCGTTTCGGATACTTTATATACACCGATTTTTACACCGTTTTGAAGATAAACATCACTACTATGAGATAAAACATTAAAATCATGAAAAATTATCCCCCAAGACCATGCAAATTAACCCTAAACAACCCTATCCAGAATTGTATAAACATCAGATTTACGCAAAAGTCACGTTCTGCATAACGCGACTTCTGCATATTACTCGATAAATTCGCGACGAGTCGTTTGAAATTCTCGTGGAAGTCGCGTCCTACAGAATGTGACTTCAATTTATTTTTTAAAATAATAAATATCGGATAATATAATCCACATCGAACTGAAATCGCTCCGTGTACAATGCGATTTTGGATATCGCGCCTTGCAGGACGCGATTTACCCTGACGTGGGCAAATGAGGGTATTTTTCCAGATAATTCCCCAAAAGAGAATATCAGGACAAATTAGCCCCTTTATGAACCCTTTCTGAAGAAAATACCAGATTAATGAAAGCAAACACATTTGGAGAAAATGGAATTTCTTGCCACTTCGGGCTTGTCCTGTCGAGTTATTCATGGAAAAGTGTTTCAAGATGGTGAAATTGTTGATTGAATGCGACTCCTCAACAATAGTGTCTCGGTGCGTGTCGTGTGAGTATCACATTGAAATGTGTTATAATTATTGAGACGATAATAACGAAGAACAAACGATTGCAAAAGCAAAAAAAAAAATAAACACTAAAATTTACGTGAAAATGCAAAAAGGAAAAAAAACACGGATTGATGAGGAGAAAATTTCACTATGTCGAAAGATATTACAATCGATGATTTTAACCCCAATCTCTTATATCTATTTTTGGGATAGATAAAGGTGTGTAAAATTCTGATTCGATCCATTTATCAATTGATTTGATCCGAAAATTTTGATATTTGATATGTTTTTATTTTTCAGATAATTCAGATAGGATATCCGAAAATCCTAAAAGTCAAAATTTTTATGGATATGAATCTTGTTATATTCGATATTTTTACTTGTTATATATGAAATTTTGAAATTTTCATGGATACATATCTTGTTATATTCGAAAATCTGAAATTTTCTTGGATATGATCGCCAAATTAAAAAAAAAGTAAATTAAATATAAGTTCGGATATTCAGATATCTAAATATTCGATCCGAAAATCCGATATTCGAAAAACTAAATATTCGATTTTTTAATTGGATACAAATTGCTAATGTGTTGATCCGAAATGCACACCCCTAAGAATATGTTGCTTGGTTACAAAGGAAACTTCCATATAAAGTAATTCTACTAAAATTGAATTTCTTACTTTTCAATGTATATCCAAAGGGTGAAGTAGAGTTTCACACAGATTGATCAATTCCATATTCACTTTTGTCTTTATGAATATTAGGGCGAACCCAAAATAGTATTTGGGTCATAATTCTAATAGAGTGGTTGAAAGTCGGTGGTGACCGATGACTGCCATATTATGTTCATGGCATGGTGGTGATTGCTGGTTCGTGTGTTTTTTGCGTATGATCTCTTTAGCTGCATGTTTTATTTTACTGCTCGACTGTTGTTATTTGAAATTTGCTTTTATTATGATTTTTGTCGTCAACTGTCGTTGAGAAATGATGATGTGACACGTTAGAGTCATATTTTTCTCAAAAAAATTCTTAAGATTCTCAAACCAATTACAACCATCGACCTCTTATCACATGTGATGTCGCCGTCCGACGTTATGAAAACACAACACCCACTATACTCAAGAACTTCACCATTATTTCATGGGAGCTTAGGTCGGTACTTTGGAAAAATTTTAAAACCTTATTCCGAACAAATTTTTTAACAATGATTTTCAAACAAAATCAAATCAAGACGTATAATATTCCGAACAACCATTTGAGGGATTGCATTGTATCTTTTGGTAGCACATAGGGATGGCAACAGGGCGAGTCGGGTTTTTGGCTGCCCCAACTCGACCCTAATATATTATATTCTCGATCTGACCCGATCTGACATAATAAAATAACATAACCCGACCCCAACCCAACCCCGATATTTTAATAAAAACACCCAACTAAACCCGAAAAAATTTTAATAAAAATATTAAATATAATATATAAATATATCGGGTCGGGTCGAGAAATTTTCACCTTAAATCCGAACCTACCCCGACCCGATCCGAACTTAATTTTTAATAAAAAATCTGCCCTTATCGAGTCGGGTCGAATCGAGACCTGACAGGACGAGTCAAATTGCCATCCCTAATAGCACATGGCATTTGGTCAGACTTTGGGAAATTTTGAGGGAAGCCTGGGAGAGGTAAGTGAAAAAAATATTTGGGGAGATGATAATTCTTTTGAGTATGGTAGGTGGTGTGTTTAGTGGCGATGACGAAAAGAATAATGTCAGACAGTGATGACGCTGATGATAAGAAATAGACGGCTACAATTTGTTTAAAAATTTTAATTTTTTTCAGAAAAATAATTTAACATGCCGCGTCATTATTTCTTAATACCAGTTGAAGATAATAATTATAATCAAAACAAATGAAAAATTCAGCAATCATTTATTTAGTTTACTCTCATTATTATGCATTTAGATTTAGATATTAATCCAATAACACATTGTACACAACAATTTGGTAATAATTAATCTCCACGCGGGGTTCCTTCTCGGACTTTTATGCCCTTATTTCCTGGGGGAGTCCTATAATATGCTGGCACAGTTAGAGGGAAGAACATTTGTCTCACCCCTTCAGACCATATACAGGGCAAAAGTATGGTTGATGCAACCTGAAAAGAAAAGGTAATGTTAATTCGTATATTTGTATCGTGTTCGTGTTGCGTAAGAAGTGTTTAGTTGAGATACTGACCCAAAGAAGTTTAGCAGCATTCCACAAGCGTTTCGGAGAAGGAAACGGTAGTAACAACCAGCCGACGCCGTATATTGCCATGGCAACGAAATGAAATGCCAAGCTTAATGGACGAGGGTATAGACCGGAGATCATTGCTGACACTCCATTTGAGAAAGCCCCTCCGAGTCTCAAGTATCCGACACATGCCTGTTGTAAATCCTCCATTACAGGACCCGACGGGGCACTGAACACGATATGTAGGACGTAAGCCAGTGTGTTTATCGTCGATGACATTGGCTGCAATGCGGTTAACGCACAAACAAAATTATATCCTTATCTTCACTGTCATTTGAAACATGAAATTACAATACCTTTCTCAGAGTATAAAACGACTCCAGATATTTGCAGACTGTGGATGCATCGGATAGATCATGCAAGGGTCTTAGAAGATCCCTCACTAAAACAACATCGGATAGTGCAACAGTCATCCCCCCTCCGGTTATACCATGCCGCGAATTGACCGCATCGCCTATCAAAAGCGCACCGGGAGTCCGGTGTGGATCAGCAGGCATGATTCTATTTGGCATTACTCTTATGTTATTCTTCTTCTCTATTGCAGCAATAAAGGCAGTGTACAGTTCAGGAAGAACCTGAAATGAATCAATCACACTGTTAGTCCATAGATTGAGCTAAATTCGACCCCTTGATAAATCGAGAGAAGAGGGTTCCAAATACCTTGGGAGCCACCAGAGTTTTCAAGTAATGTGCCATTTCACCATCCGAAACCGAAGGTACATTTCGACTAGGTATATCCACCAAGCAACGGATTTCGGTGCTGCTAATCGGATAAAATAAGATCGGTGAAGGTTCTGCTAATATAATAGCTCCATAATTTTCTTTCGGAAGCTTACAGTTCGTGAGGACTAAACCAGCAAAATAAGAAGGCACATCAACCTGCAGAAACAATCAAGACCTTTACATACATACAGACGTACATATACATATGTTCTTAAAGCATAGAATTTCACACGACTTCCTAAGCATTTGCCACCTTGGGATTGCAGAGAGAGCGTCTCAAATTCGAGAAACAACCGTCACAGACGACGGTGAGGGGAGCGTAAGCCGTCAGAAATCGACCGCTCTTATCTTTGTAGTGCACACCTTTGACAGTCCCGTTCTCTTCAATCAGTGATGTTACCGTCCCTTGTTCTAGACTCACACTGCATTAGCATATTCATATCAAAACAGAGTAATTTGATATCAGGATAAATGTTATGACATCGTATGCCAAAATCAAACAAAGATTGAGACGGAGCCGATCATACTTGCGAAGAGATGCGGCTTTGTTCCGCAACCTTTGAACGAATAGACCGTTATGAAAGTTTCTTCCAGCAACATGGGACTGATACTTCTCTAGAGGAAAAGATATCGGGACATCCTTTCCATCCTTGTACAGAACATAACCCAGAATTCGAACAGCATCGATCTCATTGACACAATCTGCAGTACAGCAATGAATGTCACATTGCATCCGCTGTTCAAATTTAACTTATTTTTCTTGGTGTTTACCTTCAAGGCCTAACTCAATTAACTTGAGGTAGCCTCCCGGCATCAGGCCTTCCCCGGCGATCCTCTCGGGCACATTCAAGTTCCTCTCGATCACTCGAACTCGACGTCCATCCTGCAACATGTTACATGTTACATGAAAGTTAAATCCAATTGTCAAAATGGAGAAATTGAGATGATCCAAGTATTGAATTCCGACCTTTCCAAGAGAATAGGCAAGAGCCGCACCGGCAACACCAGCACCGACTACGATAACATCCGTCGTCCCAACAGACGCACAATTTCCATTGTTGTTTACACAGTTTTCCCTTGAAACCTCCATGGAAGCTGGTCGTTTCAGCTTGCTCAGTCCCCGGGATCTCACCAGAGAACTGTAGAAGAAGAAAACAAGCCCCAAAAGAGAAGCTATAACGCCTGCAACTTCAACTATGTAATGGTCGGCCATTGATGGAAGAACAACACAGTATGAATTGCTTCCTTCACGGCTTTGCATCTTCAAAGTTGAAGCGGTAGGAGTAATTTATGGAGTAGAACTTTTGTCTTCATTCATGGTTTCCATCAGTGTCGACTGGCTTATCCTTTTGTAGCATGTGGCTGGCATTATCAGTCACAGTCTAGGTTAGGCTAGTAGTAGTACCACCTTATTGCGTCTGATCATCAATGAAAGTTTGATGTTTAGTAAAAGGTTTAAATATGCTAGGTCCTCTATCTGATGAAGAGAAATCCTTCGGGGGAGTGGAACATGGTCACAGTGCAGCTACGGTAGTACCAACTGAAAATATAATAAAATTTAAAATCAAAAATATTATATTTTTATAACATTTTAAATTGGTGGTTAAGTATCGAAACTTAACTCTAAGTATCGATACTTATAACTTCTGATAACATTTTAGATTTTTATAACTATCGAAACTTGTTTATAAGTATCAATACTTGTTGCGAGAGCAACAACCTAAAATGTTATCAAAAAAGTGTAACATTTTCGGTTGGTGTTGCACTGTAACCGTACCGCGATCATGTTGTACCCTAGACTCACCCGAGATCCTTTCTTTTCGGTGTTTCTATTTATACTCACCCTAAAAAATAGGCTTAGAATTTAAGATTAGAATTTAAATTAGGGTATAGAATATATGGAGTAGGTTTTTTAGGATTTAATATTTAGAAATTAAGGTTAGGGCTTATGATTTAGATGGTTAGTGTTGGAACATGAATAGGGGCACCAAAAGGAGGCATATGATTTTTGTTCTTATCTGATACGTTAGTTAGGAACGAATAGAAATCCTATGCTTTTTGGTGTCCTTATTTATGTCATACACTAAAAAGTAGATTTAGAGTTTAGGGTTTAGTATTATGGTTTATGCGATTGGGGTAGGATGTATTTTTTAGGGTTTATTATTTAAAATTTAAGGTTAGAACTTAGAATTTATTTTTTTTAGTGTTGGGCAAAAAAAACAGAAGATTTTTGTTCGTTAGGAACAAAAATTTATGTCCTTTTGGGTGCTACTTTTTATGCTCCAACAATAAAAACTAAATCCTACACCAAAACAGTAATTTTCAAACTCTAAAAACTAAACATTAAACTATAATTTTAATAGGTTTAAAGGCCCTCATGAAATTTTTTTCACTTAATTGAGCTCTCATAATTAAAATTACATCTCCTAGTAAGTGTTCTCTTCAACTTTTTTTTTTAATTTCATTCAATATTATTGCTTCGAATAATTTTTTTTTCTCTTTTTATTTGTAGATTTTAAAATACGATCTTGTTTTTCTCTCTTTTTCTTATTTGTTTAATTCAAATCACCTCTTGCAAGCACTCTTATTCATAACATCTGAATAAAAATTATTTTATCTTCTTTAAGAATATTCAATCGATTGAAACTTAACGCGTTCTCCTTTAAATAGAAAAAAAAATACTTATTACATTTTTTTGTTTTAAACTTATAAAACTGAAATATTCACTCGCTCTGTAATTAAATAAATTTTCATTTTTCAGTATTATTATTGAATGTTGTATTATTCAATATTGTTGAATAAAAACTAAAATATTTACTAGGCTTTTGAACAAATTCAGATTTAAAACGAAATGTTTATTCATGTTCAATTTCTTTTTTTAGTATCATTACTCTCTAATACTTACTAGAGTCTTTGGATGATAGTCAAAATTTTGGTAAAATTTCATCAAATCAATGTTAAGAAAAAATAAAAAGGATTTGTTAACTAATTACATATTACCAACCTTAGTAGATAATGAAAAACATAAGCATAGTAGTCAATACTAGCATGATCGACATGTGGGAATTTCTCCTTCATATTATGATCATTAAGGAAAAATAAAATTACATGGTAAATTTGTAGTATTATTGCTTTGTAATACGTGATAAATAAGTGTTGGTAAGGTATGAGATTATGTAGAATTTTGATATATTGTTCTTACTCCAGCTTAGTATATTTTTAATGAATTTTTGCTGTTTTTTCATGCAATTTTTAATTTTTTTTGACCCAATATAATTTCTTGAAAAGAACTAGTGTTTATATTATAATTAAAGCGCACTTTACATATATGAGCTTGTTAACTATTTAGAAATATCATAAGGATAATATGGTCAAGTTTGCTTTTGGGTAATCTTATATCTCTCAACCAAACATTGTCATCTTACATTTATGTCAAATGATCCAAACAAGGTAATGCTATATTCCCGATAATCCATCAAGTAATGTTATATTTCAGGATTTCTATTCTTAGAGGTAATCTTGTTTTCCACGAACCAAACATCCCCTTAGGTTATGGGTTTTAGACCCACTAGGAGCACCCTTTTCTTTCCCTAGAGTTCCTCTTCCCCTCCTCTTTAGGTATGATTAAGATTAGAATTAAGATTTGTCAAAAGATATAACTCTTTAGTAAAATATTGTATTTTGTTAAAGAATTACATTTGATGTATTAATGATGAGAAATTTGTTAATCAAATAGTAGGGATTTATAACTACTTTATTACTTTGAATGCTAACTATTTGATTAACAAATTTTTCATACTTCCACGTTTTCATCCTCCATACTAAATAAAGTCTTAAATTTGAAAGCTCGATTGAGTAATTTAAATTCAAATACTATTTAATTCAACTTGATTAAAAAAACTTAGCAACTAAACATGTTCAGTTTAAGCAGAATTGACCTAAACATACAAAAATTTGAGCTCAAAATAACTAAGACAAATAATAGAAACTTAAAATAATTTGAATTTATAACAAATAATTAAAATTTTTAACTTTAAATCCCAATAATATATTATTTTAAATATCTATTAGTTTTTTAATAGTCTTAATTGAATAAAGGTGGTATTTGTTCATATATTTTTTTCAACTTTTTATAAGACACACATCTTATAAAGAAAAATACTTAAATATAAATCTTTTAGAATAAATATCATTGAAAGCGATCTCTGCCAATTGATTTGTATTTAACATACATGACATATAATTGATGTAGCCCCACCCCCACACACAATTAAAACATGACAAAATTTTTACCATACAAAAAAAAAGACAAATGAATTTGATTGGTTAAGACATGGATGATAGGTGTACACGGTAGTTCTATGTAGGGTGTGTATTTTTTTTAAATCAGATTCGATTCAATCTGAAAAATCAGTTATTTAAAATTTCAAATCGATAAAATAATAATGCGTATCTAATTCGGAAAAAATTGAATAATTGATTATTCAGATATCATATATTTGAATATCTGAGTATATAATTTGTTTTAGGAAAATTCTACAACGTGCGTCGAACACTGATGAACACCACTAATGATGAACACCGATGAACACCATTAAATTAATTAATAAAGATTTAAAATTTTAAGGACCCATCATACAATTAATAATTATTTTTAAAAATTCAATTAAATTATTTTTATATATTAAAATTTTATTTTTTTAATAAGGGTAAACTATATATTTAATACCTCGCATATTTCCGTATTTTTATTGAACCCTCATTATTTAAATATTATTTCAATTTGACTCTATTCTTTATAAAAAAAATAATTTAACCCTTAACCCTCAACCTAAAACCCTAAAGTATTAAACCTTAAACCCTTAAACTCTTAAACATATACCCTAAACCATATAACATTAAAAATAGTTTCATCATCATCGATTCAATGAATTGTTGAATTCTGCTAAAAAATTCAATTAAATTATATTTTACATATATCAAAATTAATTAAACCTGAATTTTTTAAAATTAACATTATCATCTTATTTGAGATGAAGATGTCATCACAATTAATTACAATAGTCGATGAATTGAATCTCAGAGATGGATGCAAAGAGATGAATGCAAAACGCCGAGATGATGAAGCTCGGAGGTCGATTCTTTTGCTTTTACTCTCTATTGACTTTAATGGCGATTAATGGTCATAACTGAACATCTTGCGAAAAATCAAAGGAAATCATCACTAAAACCTGTTAGAATCCCCAAGCAGCTAAGCTTGTTAAAATCAAAGGACTAAGTTGCGTTATATAAATCGCACAAATTATAATCAAATGACTAAAGAAACCCACATACAAATATTGTTAATACATGTGTCCGCATTCAAAAAAATTTATGGATCTGCCGCTTTTAAGAGAAGGATGAGTTGACTTTACCCATATATGAGTCCTTGGTAGTAGGGATGTAAAAACAAGTCAGAACTTGGTAACCTGACTGAAACCTGCCCGAGTCAGAACCTGATTTGACCCGAGTTTTTGTCGACCCGAACTCGATCTGCAATCGACTGTTGTTGATCCGAACCCGAATTTGACCTGTTACTGTAGCAACCGAACCCGATCTGCGTCCGACTGAAAACGACCCGAACCCGAATTGGACCTGTTAATTTGGACCTGAAACCCGACCTGCGTCCGACTGAAAAGAACCCGAACCCGAAGCCGACCTGGCAAATAACCGAAATTACCCGACTGAATTGACTCGATATCCGATTTTACCCGACCTGAAAATGGACCCGACCTGAAATGGACCCGACCTGAAATGGACCCGACCTATTTTGAACCCGACTGAAATGGACCCGACCTGCTTTTAAACCCGACCTGTTAAGTGACCCGACCTGTTCTTGACCTGAACTGATAAAATACAAGAAATTTGTTTGTAATAATATTAGCTCTCAAATCTTATAGCAAAGACATAATTTATCTCACATAAAATACTTTATTTCAATACAAAGGAGAAATCAAGATTAAACATTTGGTGGAATTAAAATATTAAATTTCAAAATTACAAGGACTTAATAAATATTCAAACTCAAAATTTAGGGACAATACATAGTTTATCTAATAATTATACTTATATAGACCTAAATTATTATTAGACCAGAAAATTGAGGACACATGTGAGTTGTGACATGCTAATCCTTCTTTTAGTTCAACCATGTTTAATTAAATCTAAAGAAACTATATCAAAAGTTAGCACTAAAAAAACAAACTAAAACTTAAATAATCTAAACCCTAAGCATCTAATTAAGGAAGGGCCTAAAAGATAATTAACCCTTAAATAACAAATTCAAAAAAAAACTCCCCATCCATTTTCACTCAATTTGCCGCCTCCCCCCATCAATTTTTCCCCCAACTTTTTAATCTAAAATCCCCCCCCCCCAAATTTGTTTCCCCACAACTTTTTAATCTAAAATCCCCCCCTCCCCAAATTTGTTTTCCCCCAACTTTTTAATCTAAAATTCCCCCCCCCCCAAATTTGGTTGCACAAACTTCCACCTAAATTAAAAACTAAAGTATTTTTAACTTTTTAACTTTCCCTCTAATTAAAATTTTTAATAAAATAAAATTTTAATTTAATGATCATAATTAATAAAATAATTTAAATTTTAAATAATTTATTTTTAATTCATCCATCACAAGTTATTAATTTAATAAAAATTTTAAGTTATTAACGCCACAAATAATTTATATTAAATGAGTTAATACTAAGCATATTGAATTATTTAATAAAATTTAAAACTTAGAAGCGTGAAATGAATATTTAAATACAATTTTTATACATATATATTAAATTGATTATACATGTATATTTAACAGATATATTATTTAACACTTTAAATTGATTTAAAAAGTTAATAGTTAATATTTTACATTTATCAACACTTTAAATTCATCAAATCATAGACCCTAAACCCTAACCCCCAAACCCTAAACTCTAAATTATAATGTATATAAGTTTGTATATATCTATCAATGTATGAATTCTAAACCCTTGATGAGTTTTACCTTAAACTCTAAACACTAAACCCTAAATCCTAAACCCTAATATATGTAAGTATGTATGTATATATCTATCAATGTCTAAAGCCTAAACCCTTAATGTAGTTTTCCATAAACCCTAAACCCTTAAATCCACAACATAAACCCATAAACCATGAACTCTAAACCCTAAACCCTTATTATGTAAGTATGTTTGTATCTATCAATATATGAACCATAAACTCTTAATGAGTTTTCGCTACACCCTAAACTCTAAACAAGTAACCATAAACCCTAAACCCTAATATATATATATAAGTATGTATATATGTAGCTATCAATGTATGAGCCCTAAACCCATAATGAATTTCTCCCTAGACCATAAACACTAAACCTAAACCTTAAACCATAAACACTTAATGAAGTTTTCATAAAACTCTAAACCTTAAACCCTAAACCCTTAAATCTAAAACCTAAACACTTAAAACATAAACTCTAAACCTTAAACCCTAATGTATGTAAGTATGTTTGTATCTATCAATGTATGAACCCTAAACCATTAATAAGTTTTCACTAAACCCTAAACCCTAATGTATGTATGTAAATGTACCTATAAATGTATGAACCCTAAACTCATATTCATTATTTTTTTTAATCCGTCCAATATTTTATAATTTTAATTTGATATTTTCATCATTCTATACCCTAAAACTTTATTTTTATTCCAAATTGACCCACGTTTATTTTTTAATTTGTTCAATGTTTAATTATTTTAATTTAATATTTTCTTTATTCTAGTCCCTTAACTTTATTTTAATTCTGTATTGACCCTTGTATATATTTTAATTCATCATGTTTTATAATTTTAATTTGAAATTTTGTTCATTCTAGACCCTAAAACTTTATTTTTATTCTAAATTGACCTCTACTTATTGTTTTTTTAATTACTCTAATTTTATACTTTTAATTTGATATTTTTGTTCATTATAGTCCCAAAACTTTATTTTTATTCCAAATTGACACATTTTCCTTGTTTTCTTTTAAATCTATCTAATGTTTTATAATTTTAATTTGATATTTTTGTTCATTATAATCTGTGAAAGTTTATTTTTAATCCAAATTGACCCATTTTTCAGTCCAAATTGACACTTTCATTATTTTTTTAATTACTACAATGTTTTATAAATTTAATTTGATATGACTTTAAATAATTAACTTAAAATCAATGACGATTGATGGAGGCCAACCTAAAGTCTATCAACTACTTATACGGTTGTACCGAACTCAAACTCAATACGAATTCCAAATCCGAAAATACCCTGACCTGAATTACCCGACCTGAAACTACCCGACCTGAAATTACTTGACCTGAAATGCACCCGACCTGAAATGCAACCGACCTGAAATGAACCAGACCTGAAATGAACCCGACCTGAAATGGACCCGACCTGAAATGGACCCGGCCTGAAACGGACCCGACCTGAAACGGACCCGACCTGAAATGGACCCGACCTGAAATGGACCCGACCTGAAGTGTATCCGAACCCGAATTAACCTGTCAATTATCTGCTTCGGACCCGACCTGTTTTGACCCGACCTGAAATAGACCCGACCTGAAATGGACCCGACTTGAAATGGACCCGACCTGAAATAGAACCAACCTAAAATGGACCCGCACCCGACCCGAGTCGAGTCAAAACAGAAAAATGACCTGAAATGACCTGTATCCGATTTTACCCGACCTGACAGTACCCGACCTGAAACCCGTCCGATTACCTGTTTTTACATCCCTACTTGGTAGTAGGGATGTAAAAAGCTGACCCGACCTGTAAACCCGACTGTAACCTGCTCGAGTCAGAACCTGATTTGACCCGAAGATTTGATGACCCGAACCCGATCTGTAACCGACTGTTGTTGACCCGAACCCGAATTTGACCTGTTACTGTAGTAACCGAACCCGATCTGCGTCCGACTGAAAACAACCCGAACCCGAATTGGACCTGTTACTGTGGACCTGAAACTCAACCTGCGTCCGACTGAAACGAACCCGAACCCGAAGCCGACCTGGCAGATAACCGAATTTACCCGACTGAATTGACCCGATATCCGATTTTACCCGACCTGAAATGAACCCGACCTGAAATGGACCCGACCTAAAACGGACCCGACCTGAAACGGACCCGACCTGAAACGAACCCGACCTGAAATGGGCCCGACCTGTTTTGAACCCGACCTGTTTTAAACCCGACCTGTTAAGTGACCCGACCTGTTGTTGACCTGAACTGATAAAATACAAGAAGTTTGTTTGTAATAATATTAGCTCTCAGATCTTATAGCAAAGACATAGTTTATCTCACATAAAATACTTTATTTCAATACAAAGGAGAAATCAAGATTGAACATTTGGTGGAATTAAAATATTGAATTTCAAAATTACAAGGACTTAATAAGTATTCAAACTCAAAATTTAGGGACAATACATAGTTTATCTAATAATTATACTTATATAGACCTAAATTGTTATTAGACCAAAAAATTGAGGACACATGTGAGTTGTGACATGCTCATCCTTCTTTTAGTTCAACCATGTTTAATTAAATCTAAAGAAACTATACCAAAAGTTAGCACTAAAAAAACAAACTAAAACCTAAATAATCTAAACTCTAAACATTTAATTAAAGAAGGGCCTAAAGGGTAATTAACCCTTAAATAACAAATTCAATTAAAAAACCTATCAATTTGGCGCCTCCCCCATCAATTCCCCCCACCCAATTTTTTTAATCGAAAATTCCCCCTCCCCCCAAATTTTGGGGCCTCCCGCCATCAATTCCCCCCCCCCCCCCACAAATTTGGTTGCACAAACTTCAACCTTAATTAAAAACTAAAATATTTTTAATTTTCTCTCTAAATTAAAAATTAAAGTATTTTTAATTTTCTCTCTAAATTAAAAACTAAAGTATTTTTAATTTTTAACTTCTCCCTTAATTAAAATTTTTAATAAAATAAAATTTTAATTTAATGATCATAATTAATAAAATAATTTAAATTTTAAATAATTTATTTTTAATTTATCCATCACAAGTTATTAATTTAATAAAAATTTTAAGTTATTAACGCCACAAATAATTTATATTAAATGAGTTAGTACTAAGCATATTGAATTATTTAATAAAATTTAAAACTTAGAAGAGTGAAATGAATATTTAAATACATTTTTTTATACATATATATTAAATTGATTATATATGTATATTTAACAGAAATATTATTTAACACTTTAAATTGATTTAAAAAAATAATAGTTGATATTTTACATTTATCAACACTTTAAATTCATCAAATCATATACCCTAACCCTAAACCCTAAACTCTAAACTATAATATATATATAAGTATGTATATATCTATCAATGTATGAACTCTAAACCCTTAATGAGTTTTACCTTAAACTTTAAACACTAAACCCTAAATCATAAACTCTAATGTAAGTATGTATGTATATATCTATCAATATCTAAAGCCTAAACCCTTAATGAAGTTTTCCATAAACCCTAAACCATTAAATCCACAACATAACCCCTAAACCATAAACTCTAAACCTTAAACACTAATGTATGTAAGTATGTTTGTACTTATCAATATATGAACCCTAAACCCTTAATGAGTTTTTGCTACACCCTAAACTCTAAATAATTAACCGTAAACCATAAATCATAACCCTAAATCCTAATATATATAAGTATGTATATATGTAGCTATCAGTGTATGAGCCATAAACCCTTAATGAATTTCTCCCTAAACCTTAAACACTAAACACTAAACATAAATCGTAAACCCTAAGCACTTAATGAAGTTTTCATAAAACTCTAAACTTTAAGCCCTAAACCCTAAACCCTAAACCCTTAAATCCACAACCTAAGCCCTTAAAACATAAACTCTAAACCTTAAACCCTAATGTATGTAAGTATGTTTGTATCTATCAATGTATGAACCCTAAATCATTAATGTGTTTTCACTAAACCCTAAACCCTAATGTATGTATGTAAATGTACCTATAAATGTATGAACCCTAAACTCATATTCATTATTTTTTTAATCCGTCTAATATTTTATAATTTTAATTTGATATTTTCATCATTCTAGACCCTAAAACTTTATTTTTATTCTAAATTGACCCACATTTATTTTTTTAATTTATCCTATGTTTTATTATTTTAATTTTTTATTATTTTTATTCTAGTTCCTTAACTTTATTTTAATTTCGTATTGACCTTTGTATATAGTTTAATTCATCATGTTTTATAATTTTAATTTGAAATTTTGTTCATTCTAGACCCTAAAACTTTATTTTTATTCTAAATTGACCTCTACTTATTGTTTTTTAATTACTCTAATTTTTATACTTTTAATTTGATATTTTTGTTCATTATAGTACCCAAAACTTTATTTTTATTCCAAATTGATCCATTTCCCTTGTTTTCTTTTAAATCTGTATAATGTTTTATAATTTTAATTTGATATTTTTGTTCATTATAATATGTGAATGTTTATTTTTAATCCAAATTGACCCCTTTTCAATCCAAATTGACCTATTTTTATTATTTTTTAAATTACTCCAATATTTTATAATTTTAATTTGATATGACTTTAAATAATTAACTCAAAATCAATGACGATTGACGGAGGCCAACCTAAAGTCTATCAACTACTTATACGGTTGTACCGAACTCAAACTCAATACGAATTCCAATTCCGAAAATACCCTGACCTGAATTACCCGAGCTGAAACTACCCGACCTGAAATTACCTGACCTGAAATGCACCCGACCTGAAATGCAACCGACCTGAAATGAACCCGACCTGAAATGAACCCGACCTGAAATGGACCCGACTTGAAATGGACCCGGCCTGAAACAGACCCGACCTGAAACAGACCCGACCTGAAATGGACCCGACCTGAAATGGACCCGACCTGAAGTGTATCCGAACCCGAATTAACCTGTCAATTATCTGCTTCGGACCCGACCCGTTTTGACCCGACCTGAAATGGATCCGACCTGAAATAGACCCGACCTGAAATGGACCCGACTTGAAATGGACCCGACCTGAAATAGACCCGACCTGAAATGAACCCGCACCCGACCCGAGTCGAGTCAAAACAAAAAAATGACCTGTATCCGATTTTACCCGACCTGATAGTACCCGACCTGAAACCCGTCCGATTACATATTTTTACATCCCTACTTGGTAGGTTCCCAACCCAGGGAGAAGGCCTCAATCGGCAGGTCAACTTGGACAAGAGCAAGCTTTGGTTCAACCCTTTGGGTGTATGCCCTCCCTTTCTGATTCACAATAAGCCATTGCCTATCCCATCTAAATCCAGTAGGAGTGAGAGGTGCATGAGTAACTGAGATTCCACGGCATGATTTCATAGGGTAGATGAAGATGGACGATATCTTAGCAGCAGCTTCCATTGATGGTGAACCAAGTTACTTACAATCCTCTCTCAACAATGCAAACAAGGATAATGATGAGTTCCCAAGCAATCTCATCTGTTTTTATTCCATTTGGCATGATTCCCTCCCCACCATAATCAATATTCCATAAGCAGCCCCAAAACACATGGATTTCGTTGCTTACACTACCATCAAAATCCAATTATTAAAGTCAATAGAGAGTAAAAGCAAAAGAATCGACCTCCGACCTTCATCATCTCCGCGTTTTGCATCTATCTCCGAGATTCAATTCATCGACTATTGTGATTAATTGTGATGACATATTCATCTCAAATAAGATGATAATGTTAATTCTAAGAAATTCGGGTTTAATTAATTTTGATATATGTAAAATATAATTTAATTGAATTTTTTAGCAGAATTCAACAATTCATTGAATTGAATTGAATCGATGATGATGAAACTATTTTTAATGTTATATGGTTTAGGGTATATGTTTAAGAGTTTAAGGGTTTAAGGTTTAATACTTTAGGGTTTTAGGTTGAGGGTTAAGGGTTAAATTATTTTTTTATAAAGAATAGAGTCAAATTGAAATAATATTTAAATAATGAGGGTTCAATAGAAATACGGAAATATGCGAGGTACTAAATAATATAGTTTACCCTTATTAAAAAAAATAAAATTTTAATATATAAAAATAATTTAATTGAATTTTTAAAAATAATTATTAATTATATGATGGGTCCTTAAAATTTTAAATCTTTATTAATTAATTTAATGGTGTTCATCTGTGTTCATCATTAGTGGTGTTCATCGGTGTTCGACGCACGTGGTAGACTCATCCTTTGTTTTAAGTGTTTTTTTAGATTTAGCGGTCTTATCTATGTAAATTTTATATTTTCAAATTTTCTGATATAACAAATATCAAATTGCTAAATATAACAAGATTGTTATTTAAAAATTTTTGAATTTTCTAATATTTCAGGTTCTCATATAATCTGAAACTTAAAATATTATAATTTATATTTGATCCTAAAAAATGTCAGATTTGATAATAAAAAATAAATTAGATATTTAAATTTTCAGATAAAATCAACAAATAAAAAAATTAAATATTTTTGTACACCCGTAGTTCTATGGGCGGTAGAATTTTTTTTTACATAACAGTATAATTATTTTTTAAAAGTGATGTTAATATTCCTTTTAAAGTAATATTACTTTTATTTTCAAAATTTTAATTAATTAAATTTATAAAAAATTTAAAAAGTGATTATTAGCTTACACCTCCAATGTATTAGGTGGCTCTTATGTCTATCCATAGTCGTTATTGTAATATTTAGGACACGTTACTCATGTTTTATCCTCATATTAAAGGGTTTAGAAATCGTGTTACTTTATACATTTGTATCAAAAAAAATTATCACTTATCTTGACAGTTAAGTGATATTGATACTCCTCTTAGAACTCGAACTTTGATTTCTCCTTTATTTATAAAAAACGAGATAAATTATGAACTTTGTTCAAAAGGTGTAATATGAAAATTGTAACTTCAATTTAGTTAAATTATACCATGAAATTTTAATTTTAATTCAATTTATATACTTTTAAAAATGCGTCCATTTATTTTTGTGTTGGGTGGATACCCTTATTTTTTTTAGGCTTAATACACATTTCCCCTAAACTTTACATGTTTTCCCAATTTGTCCTTAAACTACGTTCTGCCCAGTTTTGTCCCCTAAACTTTTTGTCGTTATCTATATAACCCCAAAAATTAACACTGTTAAAACAATTTATTTTGACCAATCAAAATGCCCCACGTCGTTTTCTTTATTTATTTTTAAATTTTAAAATAAAATAAATATATTAAAATATTTATTAATTTAAATATCTTCCAAAATACCCAAAACACCCAATCTTCATCCTCCATCATCTTCTTCCCCAATTTTATACCAGAAAACCCCACAATTTTCTGCTTCTTCTTCACCCGATTTACCACAATTCCCTGCCTTTGCATATCGTTCAGCAACATCCGGAGAATGATTATTATTGATGAGTATTTATTTTGGTTGTACTTTTGGTCCTTATTTCGATTAAATACAAGTTTAAGGGACTTAATTGGGCTATTTTATGTTGTTTTCATGCAGGAGACGTGATGCTGGAAATAAGCTGGAATGCTGCAGAAAATGCTGGAGTTATGGGCATGAATGCTGACTGGGCGCCATGTCAGCGTCTTCTAGAAGCTGACGTCAGCAGCAGTGATAGCTTATCAGGCCGCTTATCAGATAGCATATCTCCGGATTTTTTTGAGTTTTAAATTTAAACTTAGGAATTTATCCTTTTAATTATCTTTTGTATTTTAGGTTTTTTATCTCTTAGTATTTCTAGGTTATTTGAAACACTGTAAATACCCCTTTTGGGGTAAGACTTGTCATCAATCAATCATCAATTTGAATATCATTTCACCTTCTCTTGGAAATTCTTCTCTTCTTAGTTTTACTTAAGTTTTTTTATATTTTTCTTTTTAATTATTTCTCAAATGTCGAGCATGATTAATTTGATAACCATGCTCGGCTAGATCTTTTTAAGCCGAAGGCTTATGCGATGACACGTTCTCAAGGCAAGGTTTGAAATTATGCTTCAAACATTTCGGAAACTTCTTCTCGATTTCTTCATACTTATTTTTTAAATCAAAATGATTTTTTATAAACTCAAAGATTGACTTTGGAGAAAAAAACAATTGTTTGATCTATCAAGCGGGAGGGAGGATCGGTTATTGAAACAAATCCGACCTCCAGGGAACACACTTAGTAAATAGATTACTAAGGGAAATTGAGATCGAATCATTTTTATAGAAATGACTTTTCGAGTTGGTTACGAGCTTAAAGAATTTGTTTTCTCAACATTGAGTTGGTTTAAACAAATTATCAAAACTGAAACCAAAAATTGATTTTGGAGATTCAGTTTACAAACAAAAAAAAAACTCAATGATTGACCTTGAAGTAATTTCGCCAACAAATTTTTCGAAATTAAAATCTCTACCAATGAACCGAGTAGAACAAGTCAAAGCTTAGCCCAAGGCTGAAAATCTCCGTATTATTTTCAAGTCTTTTAAAACCTTTCTTTTACTCTCTTAAACAATTACATTTCATTGCAAACAAACCCCCCACCTAAATCACATCAACATAGCTCCATAAACAACTCTTGGTTCAGAAACTACAAAAGCGCGACAAGGAAAGTTCTAAGTCCCTGTGGGTTCGACTCCTACTTCCCTATCTACATTTAATTTCTTTATTTATTTTTTGGAAGAAGGAATTTATATTATTCTTGACACGTTACGACGCATGTCAAAATTGGCGTCGTTGTCGGGGACTTCGGCAACTTTTACTATTTTTTATTGTTTATGACCAGGAGAAATCCGGGAGAACATGTTGAATTCATTCCGAAAATTGAAGTATTTGCGAGATGACAAAAGGGCACAACGAAACCGAGAGAAGCAATATAAATTGTGTCAACAACGATTCTAGCAAGATCTTGAATCATCCCAACCCGAAACACACTTTGAAGAACGAAACCAAATGGGAGACAACGAACAGACGACCCAACAACTGATTAGGGCACCAGATGACAATCAGCCCTTGTGCATGACCTTCCCGAATGGTGAAACGTCGTTCCAACTAAAAACGGGCTTGATTCATCTCCTACCAACCTTCCACGATTTGCCCAGCGAAAACCCTCACAAACACCTTAAGGAGTTCCACATGGTTTGCTCAACTACGAAACCACGGGGAGTATTTGAGGATCAAATTAAACTTCGCGCCTTTCCCTTTTCTTTATCTGATATTGCTAAGGATTGACTTTATGATTTACCTTCTAACTCAGTTACTACCTGTACTGAAATGGCTCGCTTGTTTCTTGACAGTTTCTTCCCAGCCGCTAAAGCAAGGGAAATGAGGCGAAATATTCTGAGTATCCGACAAAAAGATATTGAAACACTTTATGAATATTGGGAGCGCTTTAAGAAACTATGTGCAAATTTCCCACAACACGGTTTGTTAGCTCAAACACTTATTCAATATTTTTATGAAGGACTAACCCCTATGGATATGAAAGTAGTTGATGCAGCTAGCGGAAGAGCCCTAGACAATATGACTCTGACGGCAGCAAGGACATTGTTTTCGACAAGGGCCGCCAACTCACAACGCTTCTACCAATCGAATGTACAATATCGAAGAGTTAATGAGGTAGGCACTGTTTCATTAGAAAGCAAGATTGATAAATTAGCTGACATTGTTCAAACTTTGGTTACAGATAGGAAGATTGTTTCTAGGCTTTGTGGGATATGCACAAGCCCTGAACACCCGACGGATTGTTGCCCTATGATCCAAGAAGAAGATACCGAACAAGTGAAAGCGACGGGGAACTTTCTGGGATCCTATCAAAAGTAGTACTACCCTAATGACAATCAAGGGTGGAGAGACCAAGGCTTTGCGCAAAACCAAAGACAACAGTACCAGCCAAGGCAGCCTAACCAACAATTCCAACAAAAATCAAACCTAGAGTCCATTGTAGAACGACTGGCCATATCCCAGGAAAAATTCCAAAACCGTGTAGAAGCACATATTCAAGAATTAGATAAGCAAATGAGTCAAATGGCCCAAAGACTATGAAGAATAGAGTCACAAGGGAAGCTACCTTCTCAGACGGAGTCAAACCCTAGAGAAAATGTAAGTGTCATCACACTCCGTAGTGGGACCGTTATAGCTCTAAAAGAACCATCAGAAAACAACAATCCCACTTCTGTCGTAGAAGAAGGTAAAGAAAACCAAGATAACCCTTTACCACCATCCCCTCCTTCGTCTCCACCTCTTGTAGTCGCGCCTTCTTTCCCATTACGCTTAGTAAAACGCGACAAAAAGGCCGAAAAGAGGGAAATCGTTGATGTGTTTAAAAAAGTCCAAGTGAACATTCCCCTCTTAGAAGTCATTCGACAAGTGCCAATGTATGCTCATTTTCTTAAAGAGCTATGCACAACCAAGCGAAAACTCACCGGGCACGAAAAGGTAAACTTGGGAGAGCACGTTTCTGCAGTTTTTCAACGTAAGTTACCGCCCAAAATGAAAGACCAAGGTATGTTTTCTATACCATGTCAAATTGGTAGTATATCTATTAAACGTGCAATGTGCGATCTTAGAGCTTCTATAAATGTAATGCCGCTTTCTATTTATAAAAAGTACTTTGAAGGAAACGAGGGTAACAACCCAATAGGCTAATCGCTCAACTATCTATCCAGAGGGAATGCTTGAAAATGTGTTAGTGAAAATCGATGATTTAATTTTTTCAGCGGATTTCTATGTCATCAGCATGGAAAATGACCAAACCAATTATACCTCCGACATTCTTCTTAGTTGTCCCTTTCTTAGTACGTCAAATGCAAAGATTGATGTGAGAAACGGTATGTTAACAATGAAATTTGATGGTGAAGTCATAGAATTTGATGTTTACAAGGCGATGGAACATCCAGACTCTATGGAAAACGTTAGCTTTGTTGGTGTTTATGAACCTTTAGTTGATGAATTTGTGAAAACTAATTTATCTGATAATTCGTGCAGGAAATTGGAAAGGCGCGATGAAAAAATTAGGGAGTTGGAAAACACTTCATTTATTAATCCTGGTCTACACGTAACTCTCTCAAAAATTAAAAAATTCTCTTCCATTTTGCAGGTACCTGATATCGAATTAAAATTACCACCGGATAAATTGAAGAGTAAAAAAAGAATTTTTTCAGGGAAAAATGAAGAAATGTCACTATGATGAAATCTCTCGTAGGGAAATTCTTAGTTGGATTAAGCGCATAAATTGGAAGGAGTATTTGTCGTAGTGTCTGAAGTCTGAGCGGCATAGGTCGTCGAGCTAATGACGATAAACAAGCGCTGGATGGGAGGCAACCCATTTTCTTTATTTATTTCTTGATTTTAATTTTTCAGTTTCGAATTTTTTCTTATTTTCTTTATTATTTTTAAAAGCTACGTCTACTTCTCTTTTATTTTTTTTCTTTTAAGCATTTTTTTAACTTCTCCCTAATAATATAGTTATTATTACTAACTTAAATTTATTATATATTATTTATTATATATTATTTTTTTTAGATTTACGTAAGTTAAATATATATATATCTATATATATCTTTATCTATCTATCTATTATCTTAGTTTTAAATTTAACCCTTGGTGGTTTATTTTTATTATCTTAAATGGAAAATACTTTGATGCACAAGCTTGTGTAAACTAAAGTTTACACAAGCCTTTTAATTTTAGGGTTTAGGATTTAGAATTTTAGGTTAGGGTTTAGGGGTTTAGTATGTAGGGTATATAATTTAAGATTTACGGTTAAAATTTAGAGTTTAGGGTTTAGGGCTTAGGGTTTAGGTTTTAGGTTGCTAGGGTTTGTGATTTAGATTTTAAATTTTATAAAAGGATTGTGTAAAAAAAATTACACAGCTTGTGCATCAAAATAAAACCCATCTTAAATTATTATTTATTTTAAATTTTAAATCATAATCTCTCTCTCTCTCTCTCTATATATATATATATATCTTTTAAATCATTAATATATATATATATATATATATATATATCTTTATCACATATATCTAAAAAATTTAAAATAAAATTATCCTTTTACAAATTTTTAATTATCCTTTTATTTCAAAAAAATAACATAATTTTTCCCTACCTTTTTCTTTAGTCTCCAGCAGTCACTTTCTCTTCTTCCCCACCTTCACCATTTGAAAGCCATGCCTCGCACTCGCGACCAAGCGCGACGACTACCGCAGAACCAACCTTCTACCACGCCAGCAACCGCCCGAGTCCCGACCGTCGCAATTGATCAGGGGAGTCTCTTATTTCCTCTCTTTTACTTTAGTTATCATTTTGGGACAAAATGCATTAAGTGAGGGGGAGATATGCTTGTCAAATTTTTATATTGCTTATCCGTTTGATTGTTCTCTTGATTTCCTGATTTTATTTAATTTAAGTTCCTTGTTTAATCCTTAGTTTGGCCTTGTCTCGTTGTTTCCGTATGATTTTGTAAATATCTTGTTAGAAAATTTTATGTTGCATGGTAGATTTTGGCATGGTTAATTTTTTTTTCATAAAATCCTTTTTATGACATTTCTTTCTCTATTAATTGACATGATGCTTACCTAGGTACACAAGACAATTTTTGTGAGTTTTGAGCCTAATGAGCATGCATTAATATTTTTGCTCTTTGTTTCTTTGAGTGTGCCTAGCTAATTAATTGCATTGTAGAACTTGTGTTTAAATTCTTTTTGAGATTACATTATTTGAATATGATGCTTAAATATGATTGAGGCACTAGGTTTTAACCCTTTCTATTCCCAAACAAATTGCCTATCCTCTGATTAATTTCCCTTAGTGAAACAATTTTGAGTCTTAGCTTTTTTCTTGAGATTCACCATATTTTAACCTAATCTGTTTTTCTTATTATTTCTATTATTTTTGTCCATTTTTCAAGACAAAATTGTCTTAAAAAAACAGATTCGAATCATGCAGTCCAGCAGAGCAGGAAACACTGTGCAGAAAAAGAGACTGTGTAGAAATTGTTTCGAATATGCAGTGCAGAAAAAAACTGTGCATAAAATTATTCGAATCTGTAGTAACAAAAAGCAGAAAAAATAGCAGTGCAGTTCTAAAAAAATATACAGCAAAACAGTTTTGATTCGAATAAAAAAAGAAAAAAATAGTTTCGAATAAATTTTTGGGATGATTTTTGTCTTGAATTTTAACCCTTTTTTTGGCCTTTATCCTACCCGAACCTTATCCTCATTACAACCCTTTTAAGACCTCTTGATTTTTGCATCACATTCATACTTAGTAGTGGATATTAGATTTAAACACAAGTCTATGGTAATGCTCTAATTAGTTTTGGCTTGAGTGATTTTCTCTACCCTTAAACACTTTGAGTGACCTCTTGATTTTTGCATCACATTCATACTTAGCAGTGGATATTAGATTTAAACACAAGCCTATGGTAATGCTCTAATTAGTTTTGGCTTGAGTGATTTTCTCTACCCTTAAACACTTTGAGTGACCTCTTGATTTTTGCATCACATTCATACTTAGTAGTGGATATTAGATTTAACCACAAGCATATGGTAATGCTCTAATTAGTTTTGGCTCGAGTGATTTTCTCTACCCTTAAACACTTTGAGTGACATGAGAGATTCCTTGTGAGGGTACATGGTTTGCATCATTGATGTTGGTAGGGTATTGAAATGTCGTTTTTGCTTAAATTTCTTAATCTTGCCATTTATCTATTTGCTCTTTATTTTCTTTCATGTTTAGATGTTTAATCATATCGGAAACTTTGAGACTTCGTGAAATTAAGGATGACAACTTGAGCTTAGATTTGTTTAATTTTGAGATACTTGAGGACAAGCATCGGATAAGTGAGGGAGAATTTGATGAGTATTTATTTTGGTTTTGTTTTTGGTCCTTATTTCGATTAAATACAAGTTTGAGGGACTTAACTGGGCAGTTTTATGTTGTTTTCATGCAGGAGACGTGATGCTGGAAATAAACTGGAATGTTGCAGAAAATGCTAGAGTCATGAGCATGAATCAGGGCATGAATGCTGACTGGGCGCCACGTCAGCGTCTTCTAGAAGCTGACGTCAGCAACAGTTATAACTTATCAGATAACCTATCTCCGAATTTTTTGAGTTTTAAATTTAAACTTGGAAATTTATCCTTTTAATTATCTTTTTAATTTTAAGTTTTTTATCTCTTAGTATTTCTAGGTTATTTGAAACACTATAAATACCCCTTTTGGGTAAGACTTGTCATCAATCAATCATCAATTTGAATATCATTTCATCTTCTCTTGGAAATTATTCTCTTCTTAGTTTTACTTAAGTTCTTTTCTTATATTTCTTCTTTTGAATTATTTCTCAAATGTCGAACATGATTAATTTGATAATCATGCTGGGCTAGATCTTTTTTAGCCGAAGGCTTATGCGATGACACGTTCTCAAAGCGAGGTTTGAAATTATACTTCAAACATTTCGGAAACTTTTTCTCGATTTCTACATACTTATTTTCTAAATCAAAATGATTTTTTTTAAACCTAAAGATTGACTTTGGAGAAAAACAATTGTTTGATCTATCAAGTGAGAGGGATGATCAGTTATTGAAAAAATCCGACTTGCAGGGAACACACTTAGTAAATAGATTACTAAGGGAAATTGAGATTGAATCATTTTTATAGAAATGACTTTTCGAGTTGGTTACGAGCTTAAAGAATTTATTTTCTCAACGTTGAGTTAGTTTAGACAAATTATCAAAACTAAAACCAAAAATTGATTTTGGAGATTCAGTTTACAAACAAAAAAAAAATTCAAGGATTGACCTTGAAGTAATTTCGCCAATAAATTTATTAAAATCTCTAGCAATTAGAACAAGTCAAAGCTTAGCCCGAGGCTTAAAATTTCCATATTATTTTTAAGTCTTTTAGAAAAAAAATTACCCTCTTAAACAATTACATTTCATTGCAAACAAACTCCCACCTACTTGGGTTTAGAATCTGCAAAATTTAGTATCTCTTGGGATTTTTGTTTCAACAAATTAGAAGAATTTCTATTTCTTGAAATGTTAATCCCATCGAACCCATAACCATAGAAGCTTTGACCCGCTGATTGTTTTGCTATTTGTTGATGATTATTTTGGTCGAACCCAATCAACCCATAATCAAGATTGAAGCCCCTCTATCTTCCTCGTCTGATCGAAGAGAAAACGAACAAGCTACAGTTTGCGGGTTTTACCGATCTACGAACCCTTGTAATTTATCTAATTTTTTATGTCGGCGTACAGGATCTGTCCACTCTGACCAGTCCTAGGAATTGAAGATTGTAGAAGATGGTGGTGCCTCGCTCCAGATGTTCTTCACGCAGCAAATCAGATTTCATAACCTCCGTGAGTTTTCCATTTCGGATTCATACCGAGCACTCCAGCGTGCTGTTAATTTTGACAACACGTGGGACAAGATTAAATCATGTTTTGCTCGACTTCTGTGGCTGAAAAGCAATGGGGAGGTAGTTTTCCAGAAGACGGCGAATGTCAGCCTTGAGGAAAATTAGGGAAGAAGATGATGGGGGATAAAATGGGTTTTGAAAAATATAATTAAATTATTAATATTTATTTTGTTTTAAAATTAAAAATAAATTTAAAAAAATGACATGGCGCGTTTTAATTGGTCAATAGATATTTTTTTAACGGTTGGAGCAATATGAGTAACGACAAAAACATTAAAAATCAAAAGTGGTCAAAATAAATTATAAAGGACAAATTAAAAAAACTATATTAAGCCTTTTTTATGTAATTATGTGAATGTAAAACGGTGTTACTTCAATGATGGTATTCGTTTACGAAAATTGAATCAAATAAAAATCCCTTTCATATAATAATAAAAAATTAAAAATATAAATATACATATCATACTTTGAATCAAATTTCATATATAGTTATGATATTTATCGATTGGTAAAATGACAAAAAAATGTCTCCAAAGTTAGTATATTTTGTCATTTGGCCCTTTATTTTTTAGAGCAAATAACCTTTAATTTTTTTAATTTGGTTCAAATATTCTACCGTTGGATGGAAACTGTTAGTCAACTGAAGGTCAACGGCTAATTCTAACTAGACTTGCCATGTGTTAAGATTGACTGACGTGACATGTGTCACGTCAGATTTTAAAAAAAATTATTTTGTTATACCCTTCTTTAAGGTGAAACGTGGCCGAACTGAATGGTGACACATGACGAATATGATGTTGACACGTGGTGAATATGATACTGACATGTCAGCATATCTTAACACGTGTCAAGTCCAATCAACATCAGCCATTGACCGTTAGTTGACTGACAGTTTCTATCCAACAAAAGCATATTTGGACTAAATGGAAATGTTGGAGGTTGTTTGCTCAAAAAAAAAATAGGAGACATAATTACAAAACATACAAATGTTGGGTACTTTTTATCATTTTTCCTTATGAATTTATGTATTAATTATTTGAATCAATAGTATTATGTATGATATAAATAAGTTCAGCCACAACTTAACTTAAAATGAAAAATCTTGACACTGAAATTAATTATCTGAATAAGATTAATTAAGGTTAGGGTAAACTATCTATTTTATCACTAAATCATGACGTCGGTTTTATTTTGGTTATTAATCAAAAGTTTTAATAACTAAGGCACTAACATTTCATAATTTGTTCAATCAAGCCACCCGTGGTAAAATTTTAAAGGAATTTATGATATTGTTCTTTTTTAATTGGGATGATAACAATTTTACCCATTTATATTTGCACATTCATCAATTTGGTCATAATAATAAATAATTCAATAAATTTAACCCTCCCAATTTACAAATTTGTTCAATCTCATCCCTAATTACCTTATTTCGAGGAAAAAACCCCACTTCTTATTCCCTTCTTCGGTCACTGCTCAAGATCCCCAAGGCCTTCTCTTTTCATCTCTTAGTTTTCTTTCAAAGCTTTCCTCTTCATCCATGGTGAATCCCAAGGTTCTTCTCCGACAAGGACCAAAGAGTTCGATGATGCCGAAGGTCATGAAAGAACATGTCTTATCTAATTTAGGGATGTGAAATTAGATCATCAATAAAATATAAAATTACACCTAAATTATATGATAATTTAAAGTTTTTAGGGAGTACGATCATCCCAACACCACTTGGTTCATTCCTGATATTTAGGTTCATATCAAAATTATTATTGATACGAATCTTTAGAAGATTGCATCTTGAAAACTTGCAAATAGACAAGTCTTGGAAGACTTGGCCAACATCAACCAGTCCCCAAAACTGATGCAGACCGAACAAGGAGCACCAAATACAAGAGACATGATGTACTTTTTAGAGTAAATTACAGCATAGTCATTTTTATTAGTTTATAATTAGGTCACTATACTTCAAAAAAAGAAGAAGTCACAATCGAATCACTCAATTAATCCATTGTAGCAATCAAGTGTTCTTCTCTACAAGGTTGACCTCCGAAATCACCGCGACAATGACATCATCATCCATGTCCTCTGCTACATGCATGCGTAGTCTAGTCTCGTTCTGGCAGTCCAAACGGTGCTGACATTGGTACGCCTTGTGACAAGTTTGCCCGTACACGTAACACTTCATGGTTTTCGCGCCTGGCTTGGCCTTGATTGGTTTCTTGAAGTTAGTAGTCTTCTGTGGTTTGGGCTTTTTGTTCTGGGGGCCTTTCTTAAAGGGCTTTTTGGACCCTGATGCACCACTAGACTCAACTAAATTAGATTTAAAAGATAAGTGACTAAAGTTATTAGTAACCTTATTTTTCAATCGGTTGACCTCTTCAATTTTCATGTGACCGATTAGCTCCTGAAGTGGTATGTCCCTTTTCTTGTGCTTGAGGGAGTTGCGATAATCAGATCATGACTTAGGCAACTTCTCGATCAAGACATTTTCTTGCAGAACCTCACACATTTTCATGCCTTCCGCGATGATATCTGAGACAAGATTCTCGTAGTCATGGACCTGGTCCATGATTGGCTTGTTGTCGGTCATCTGGAATTTCAACCACTCGCCAACGACGTATTTTTTGATCCTCGCGTCATCGGTACCGTACTTTGTATCCAACGAATCTCATATCACCTTTGCACTCTTGTCCTTAAGGTACATGTCGAAAAGTTTGCTGGACATGTGACTTAGGAGATGGTCACGAACCGTCTTATTGTCCTTCTCATACTTGGCAAGGGTGGCGGCAGCAAAAGGTTCGGTGGCAGCATCATTCTGCCCTTGGTTGTCGGCAGGGACATCAATAGTAGTGGCAGCCACGGATGGTGGTTCGGTGAGTAGCACGTAGTCAAGGTCCAACTGCTCGAAGAAAATGAGAATGCGTTGGGACCACCTTCGATAATTGCTACCATCCAACGCATCAAGCTTGGACAGGTCTGGGATGAGCTTGCTAAGTAGTGCAGACGAGGATGCCATTTTGCAGAATCGGAGTGAGAATTGTTTCTAAATTGTTGGTGTAAAATACTGTAAAACGACATGGTTAGCACTGACTGGGAAATAAAGAAATCAGAAAAATAAAGCAAGGTGAACCGTGTCGTGGTATGTTGGACACTGCCTTAGAAACAATTCTGCCCCGAACAGTGTAGTTGATTCATAGGTAGATTGTCCCCCGAGGTGAACACGGACACTTCGGGAGTCGTACACTCGACACTGGAGTGAACAATGGCGGTACTACTGCTTCTGATGATGGATGAATGCAGAGAACTTTAGAATGTTTTATGTGTGTATTTGTTGCATGCTTAGACTACATAGAACTCTCTATTTATAGGCTGAAAAATGATGGACAAAATTGACATTTTACTGTCCAATTAATTCATATATAACAACAGAATTAATCTGCATGTAACAGCTACAGTAACAACAAATTAAACCTGCAATAATAATCCAGTAACAGCTGCTATAAACACATGAATTTGACTGGAAAATAGTCTAAATTCAACACAGTTCGAATCTGGAACAGACTGCTTATATTCGAACAAATAGACTGTTTATATTCGAACAAATCAACGTTGGATCAAACGTTCTAATTCGAATTTAATTAAAAAATAAATTTTGAATTTGAACAATTTTTTTTGGGGGAGGGGGGGTAAATTTACAGTCAGATTAACAGATTAGAAAATGACCCATCATGGTAGATAAAAAGGACGTTAACTTTTGTGTGCTATTAACAATTAGATATGCATATATACCATATAATCATATTATCGGATTAGAAAATGCTTGTCTCGAGATAATTTCAAAAAATCCTTACCAAGTCACTCAATTAATCGATTATCCAAGTTGAGTGACCAACATGTAAACTTACTCATAATTGTGTGATCAAAATGTAAATAAACAATTAAGGTCGACTTGAGATTTAACAATGCAATGGCATAATTGTTGCAATCAATTGATTTTGGTGACTCGATTATGACTTTTTGAAATACAATAACCTAAACTTACTAATAAGAGAAATGACCTAAACATCATATCTCCGTGTGCATCAATTTTGGCGACTAGTTAACGCCAGACAAGTTGTCCAAAAACTTGAATATCTAGAAACATTTTAGGATAAATTCTACCATAAGCCATTGTATTACGAGAAATTTTACAGTTGAGTCATAAAATTTCAAAAAAAATCATTTGTCACTCTATTTATCGATTGATACAATCATGTCACTTTATCAATAAGTCAAGTGTATAACGAATGTTGACTTTTTATTTAAATTTTGATCACACAACCATGAGTAAATTTACATTTTGATCACTTAACTATGAGTAAATTTGTAAATTGGTGCAAGATCAATTCTTCATTTTATTGGTGTTCTTCTTAAACAAAAGTTATTTAATGTTTTTATACTTCAAGATTATAAAAGTAGAAGGACTAAAATCATGATTTTACCCTTAATTTCTAAATTAAGAACTAAAATCATGATTTTACCCTTAATTTCTAAATTAAGAACTAAAATCATGATTTTACCCTTAATTTCTAAATTATGCCACAATGTTGGGGTAGCTACAATACAGAGGAAGATGCACATGAGTTTCAAATTGGTTCTAAAAAGTAACCAAATCATAAAAACTAAGGAAATTCATATTTAATTTCACTAATTTTAAAATTAAAGAGTCTTAAAAAGTAATTAAACTAGAAAAAATAGGGGTCAAAGTTAAATTTCATTAATTTTAACTTAGAGAGTCTTAGAAAATAATAAACTAAATTTTTGGGAGGGGCAAAGACTTAATTGTAAAGGTTTTAAAACTATCAATGGCCTCTCTCACCCTCCATTTGGCTTCGTCCCTGGTGGTTACCTTTTTAATGAACTATAGCACCAGTCACCTTATAAGGTCCGGCGTCTTCAAGCATTTTAACAACAGTTCTCATGCTCGGTCTGAGTACCGAAATCTTTCTCGTGCAGTAGACTGCGATTCGTAACACCTTGATGGCATCTTCCTTTAATGCATATACAATGTTCAAGTCCACCACCTCAACCAAATTTTCTTTGTTCTCAAGTTTACTATAGATCCAACATACTATGTCCTTGTTCTCTCTGAATTCGGACTCTAATGGCCTTTTCCCCGTGACCAACTCCATCAATACGACTCCGAAGCTGTACATGTCGCTCTTTTCGTTTACATTGCATGTGTATGCGTACTCTGCAACCAAAACAAAAATAATACCAATGAAATTTGTGTGCTCAAATGCAATATCCACAATCATCGGCTTCCAGTCTTCAGCTTACAAAATATTGCTCGATTTCATGTCCCGGTGTATAACGGGTCGTTCACATCCGTGGTGCAAATACTTCAACCCTCTAGCAGCCCGTACTACAATGGCATATCTCGCCTCCCAACTCATGTCGAAGATCGACATAAGTGCAGCCTGTCCTACAAGCTTCTGTTTGGTAAGTACACGTAAACCAACAGATTGCCATCCTCGCTTGTTATGTTACAATAAAGCTTCACCACATTCATGTGCCTAATGGTACTGAATGTGGTCACCTCGACATCATATTCTAGTGAACGAAAGTTACTTTTCATTAGCAAAGAGGAACTATTGCGGTAACTTTTACGGTTGCCAGAACCTGAGGTCCAAATATGATTGACGGCTAGTTTTCTGCCCTCATCAAATTCGACCTTGTAGACATTTATGGATCCCCTCTGCCTATCAAATTCTCTGATTTGATGGCATTGGTGATATCCTTTCCAGTGATACTTAACATTTGATATGATTTCATTTCCCATGAACACTACTTCAATGTATGATTAAGATTACTCTGCCTTACCCTCACAAATATGTAACGTTCTATTGATAAAGGCAACACCACGATTCCAGTTATGAAACATGATAAAAATGTTCAAATATGACTCAATGTACCGAAACTTGATGAACACGGTTGAACATCCTTTAGATTTTAGCTGCATAGGCCTGGATTCCCCCTCAAAGCCCTCTTTAAAAACCTCGAGTGATAAAGATTTCGGTATCGAATCGACCAACCGATTGTTGGACAAGTCTAAGAGGCTTAATCTCAAAGATGACAAAGTAGTTGGAATCTCACCGGGGAGATTGTTTTCGGATAAATTCAAGGAGTTCAAGGATTGTAAGTATCCAATACTTGCAGGGATTTTCCCTAAAAGTGAGTTAGCAGCAAGCGTTACATCGTTCAAAGAAACGCACAAGCCTAATGAGTCGGGTATCGTACCAGAAAACATGTTACCATTCAGATAAAGGCTGCTTAGGCATTTTAATTCTCCAACAGATTTCAGAATTCGGCCAGAAAATTTGTTTGAACTAATATGAATTGAGACTAATGAAGAAGCCTGAGTGTAGGTTATTTCTCATTAGAATAGAAACATATCATGTATTAAAGTTTTGTATCTGGTAGTTAAGGTAAATATCACAGTAATTCCTAGGGAATATTTAGTTTTCTTAAAAAGTGAGTCAACTATAGATATATATATATCCTAAGTTGTCTTATGAATGAAAGTAGAGAGAATTTCATACAATTCTACATGGTATCAGATTAGGTCAATCTTCTCTAGTTTTTCTTTTGATCCAAAAATATCGTCCTCCATGGAATCTGGCTTTAGTCTCTATTCACAGATGGTTCCACCCGTTTCTTCTGTTGATGCATATGCCCTTCATACTCAGTCGATTTCTGAAAGTACAAAAAAGAACGGGCGATCTTGGTGTACACACTGCAAGAAAGTTAGTCATGTGGTAGAATCATGTTGGAAGCTACATGGTAAACCTGTTGAGTGGAAAAAATGTCAAACCTAAACCCTAAAAAGAGGCTTATATTACTACCTCTGACAACCTGCCCAGCAGCTTCAATCCCCAACAGATTGTTGAACTTCAGCAACTCATGAACTGCATCTCATCTCCTCCTACCACTACAACTTTCACAACAACTGAAGGTAGTTCTTCATCCTCAGGTCTCTCCTCTAGTTGGATAGTAGATTCAGGTGCTTCTGACCACATGACAGGTAATCTCAGTCTGTTTTGTTCTTTGTCAAGATCTAGCCCTCAATCCACAATTAAGATTGCAGATGGTTCCCTTTCCACGGTACTTGGCAGGGGTTTAATTCGATTAAGTGATAAAATTCTAGTATCTTTTGTTCTTTTTGTCCCTAACCTTACATGCAATTTGTTATCGGTTGGACAATTAATTAAAGAGAGACTTTGTGATGTTCACTTTGGCCTTACTGGTTGTGTTTTTCAGGAGCAGGGTTCGAATATGGTGATTTCCAATGTTAGGCTGTCTAATGGCTTATATGTCCTTGATGCCTTGTCCTCCTTAATTCATTCTAGTTCAATTGGTCTTCACATTTCCGCTTTCCCTTCCAATTTACTTTCAAATGATATTATGATGTGGCATTTTCGATTGGGAAATCCCAATTTTTCTTATATAAAAAGAATGTTTCTTACCTTATTTATTAATAAAAGTCCTTCCTCTTTCAACCGTGAACTCTGTCAAATGGCTAAACATACTAGACAATCTTATGTACCTTCCCAATTTAAGCCTACTTCTCCTTTTTCAATTATACATAGTGACATTTGGGGCCCTTCTAAGGTTTAAAGTATTTATGGTTCTAGGTGGTTTGTGTCGTTTATAGATGACTTCTCTAGGACAATATGGACATTCCTAATGAAAGATAAGTCTGACATTGAACAAATATGTAAAGACTTTTATAGTATAGTCCATACTCAATTTTCTACTCCTATTAAAATTTTGAAGAGTGACAATGGGAGTGAGTATCTTAGCAAGTCACTTGGGAGTTTCTTTCGAGAAAAGAGAATTTTTCATATAACTTCTTGTGTTAACACACCTCAGCAAAATGTTGTAGCTGAGCGCAAAAATAGACATCTTCTTGAAGTTACACGATCTCTTTTATTTTCTGCCAATGCTCCTAAGTATCTTTGGGGGGATGCCCTTTTAACTGCCACTTACCTTATCAGCAGAATGCCTAGAAGAACTCTTGGTTTTAAGGTTCCTACTGAAACTCTTTTACATCAGTTTCCTCATTTTAAACCCTTTTCTTCTACTCTCTCTTTGTGTTTTTGGTTGTACAACTTTTATTCATGTGCAGGCTCCTAATAGAGGTAAACTTGATGCTAGGTCTTTAAAATATGTTTTTATTGGATACTTCTCGAGTCAGAAGGGCTACAAATATTACTCTCCTACCACCAGAAAAACCTATGTCTCATTCGATGTTACTTTCTTTGAGCATCAACCTTATTTTTCAGGGACTTCTATTCAAGGGGAGACATACAAGGAATTTCAATCCCTACTAGTTTCACAATCCTTACTTCTGGTGTCTATTCTTAATACGAAAACCACTAGTTTAGATTCCCCTCAACAATTTGTTCCTTCAAATGAGAAAGAAATTACTAGAAATAGTAATCCAGTTGACATACCTTATCCTTTGTCAAAAATGTCTAGCCCTTATACTACACCTCCTCCAACTCTTAAAGCTATCCCACACATATCTCCAACTCCTCAACTTGCAGAAAAGCAGTTGAGTGTTTATACAAGAAAGAGAAGAACCTTTCCCGGAGCTGTTAGTCAACCCAACACTTGCCAATAGCTAGCTTCGAGTCCTAGTGTTGTGGAAACATAAGGTAATAGTATTCCTCAAGGCTCCACAACTGTTGATTTAGATGATTTTCCTATTGCTATTAGAAAGGGGGTAAGGAAATGCACTACTCATCCATTAACAAATTTGTGGCCTATGGAAATTGTTATCTGGTTTGAAAGCTTTTACAGCCAGCATTGACAGTGTGCAAATACCAAGGACAATGGAAGAAGCTTTCAAGAGTCCCGAGTGGAGAAAAGCAGTTGAAGATAAGGTTACTGCACTGCAAAAGAATAATACTTGGAACCTAACTAGTCTACTAGAAGGAAAAAGGGTGACCGGGTGCAAATGGGTTTTCACAGTCAAGTATCATTCTAGTGGAGGCATTGAACGATACAAGGCAAGACTTGTAGCTAAAGGATTCACTCAATCGTATGGATTGGATTATCAAGAAACGTTCGCATCAGTTGCTAAGTTAAACACCATCAGGGTGTTACTCTTAGTGGCTGTTAACAAAGACTGGGAGTTGCATCAGTTGGACATAAAAATGCCATCCTCAATGGGAGTCTCAAGGAGGAAGTTTACATAGAAGTTCCACCAGGTTTGAAGGAAAGTACAACAAGAGGGACAATATGCAAACTGAATAGATCTTTGTATGGATTAAAATAGTCTCCGGGAGGATGATTTGATAGATTTGCTAAAGTCATGGCTCAGAATGGTTTCAAACAAAGCCAAGAAGATCATACCTTATTCAAAAAGGTTACTCTAGAAGGTAAAATGACTCTCCTAATTGTGTATGTCGATGATATGATTATCACAGAAAATGATACAAAGTAGATAGAAAGACTGAAAGTTGCTCTAGCAAAGGAGTTTGAGACAAAGGATTTGGGGAATCTCAGATATTTCTTGGGAGTGGAGGTGGATAGATCTAAGGAAGGGTTAGTCATTAACCAAAGAAAATATATTTTAGATCTACTTTCAGAGACCAAAATGCTTGATTGTAGACCAACCGACACTCCAATGGAACCAGGCTTGAAGTTCAGCAAAGATGAACCCGGGAATCCAATGAACAAAGAATCTTACCAACGTTTGGTAGGAAAATTAATTTATTTATCACTTACAAGACATGACCTTGCTTATTCAACAAGCATAGTAAGTCAATACATGAGTGATCTTCGAGAAATACACATGGAAGTAGTAAATATGATCTTGAGATATTTAAAGTTCACACCAGGATCTGAACTCATTTTCAGAAAAAAACCAAGACAGAACAATAAAGGTTTACACAGATTCAAGTTGGGCAGGTGAAATAACAGATCGAAGGTCAATAAGTGGCTATTGTACATTTGTATGGGGCAATCTAGTCACATAGAAAAGCAAAAAACAGTCTGTGATATCTAGAAGCAGTGCAGAGGCAGAGTTTAGGGAAATGACCCTTGGAATTTGTGAAGGGATGTGGATTAAAACACTCATCACTGAGTTAGAACTAGATGAAAAGTCAGAATTGAAAATTTACAGTGACAATCAATCGACAATAAGTATTGCTAAGAATCCAGTGCAACATGATAGAACCAAACATATTGAGATAGACAAAAATTTCATCTTTGAGAAGGTTAATAATGGAACTGTGAAGCTCAACTACATTCCAACTACCAATCAAATTGATGATATCTTCACAAAAACATTTCAAAGAGTAATGTTTGATGGTTTCACATCCAAACTTGGTATATACAACATATATACACCAGTTTGAGGGGGGTTGTAGGTTATTTCTCATTAGAATAGAAACATATCATGTATTAAAGTTTTGTATCTGGTAGTTAGGGTAAATATTGCAGTAATTACTAGGGAATTAAATAGTGAGTCAACTATGTGTATATATCCTAAGTTGTCTTATGAATGAAAGTAGAGATAATTTCATACAATTCTACAAGATTAAAGAAGGAAATTCACTAAAAATCGGTTATTCAATAACAATAATTGTGCAAGAGACTTAGCATTACCAATGTCACCTGTCGCCAGACCTTCAAATCAATTCATGGTAAGATTAATGAAGTAAAGCTTTGGCAAGGTCCATATACCAACATGTAAGGTACTAGATAACAAATTGTTATTTACTCGTAATCGAGCCAACGGCTTAAAGTTTGCGTAGCTTTTCGGGAGAGTGCCAGTTAAATTGTTCTGCAGTAGTAGAAGTTTAACCATTTTACCATTCTTGTACATGTCTGGTGGTATAGGACCAGACAGATAATTCTCTGAGGCATCTATGAAAAAGAAATTCGATCATGAGCCAATTTTCAGGGGAAGCCGACCGTTAGGGTCGTTCGTGTAAAGCGATAACCCTACAAGGCTCTTGAATTCACCAAACTCCTCAGGTATCTCTCTTGAGAACTGGTTTTCAAAGAGATGAAAAGAAATAATATTCTTCAAGGAACGCAACTCCGACAGGTCGCCTCGAAGCATATTCATCGATGCATCAAACTTCACTAGACTATTGAGGTTTCCAAATCCAACAGGAAATTTTCCTAACAATAAGTTGTTGTAAAGCTGAAGTTTCCAAAGTTTATAGAGTTCGACTATTTCGATAGGGATTGGACTGGACAATCTGTTACCAAAAAGTTCAAGATTTTGTAACCGAGTGAGGTTCTGAATTCCCTCAGGAATCTGTCCTGTGAGGCTGCAGTTTGAGATGTAAAGCCAATACAACTTCTCAAGGTGTAGGACCTCCTGAGGAAACGAACTCGAATCAAATGATTTGTGACCAAGGCTTAAGAGTGTCAATTCAGTGAGATTTTCAAGTGATTTCTATTGAAAAGTACCCGAAAATCTGTTGTTGTTCAAACTCAAGAACTTCAATCCATGCAAAGAAGACACGTCGAGAATTTCTCCAATGATTGCAGCTCGCAGATGGACTCAAATGGAAGATGACCAACCAGTTTTTGATAGGGAAGATTGATTTCAAAGATGAATCCATTCGAATTGCAAAAATAAAAAATGTTATGGACGGTGATAATCTTAGTGAGAATACAAAGTTTGAAAGTAAGAGAATGGAGAATTTAGATTGGGAAATTGGAACAAATTCCATAGTTTTTTCACACTCTCTCTAATTACATGATTGTATTATTTATAGTTCTCTCTCTAAAAAAGTCAAAATCTATTATCCTGCAAGTGCTAGGTGCCTTCCTTTCCCTGTGGCTCCTTCGACCTTCCCCAACTGTTTGGATTAGTGTTGCAATCCTACTACTCTCTTGATCATCCCCTGGGCCTTTGGTCACTGCTTGATTCAAACACATTTTCCCTCCTTCAAAAGCAAGTCGTGACAATGCTTATCGGCCTGAAATTTCATGCGATTCTGTGCCTGCTCAAGATTGCGTTTCAATTCCTTAAGGATGACATCACGTTTTAGAAGATCATGTGTCAATTGATCATGGTGAGAGCTGCCCTCTACGTAAGATAGAATCGTGGGAGGATTTGCGGCCATAGAGTGCTCAAAAGGGGTTCATTCTAGAAGAAGTTTGATATGCCGTACTGTACCAATATTCTGTCCACGACAAATATTTGGTCCATTTGCGCGGATCATCGTCTGCCATACAACGCAAATACATCTCGAGGAAACGATTAAGGCATTGGTTTTCCCATCGGATTGGGGGTGGTAGGCTGAAGTGAAACAAAGTTCTATGCCCTGCAATTTAGCTAGTTCAGTCCACATTTCACTTATAAACAATCGATCTCGATCACTAACAATGGTACAAGGTATACCATAAAGTTTGATAACCCCTTGCACCAATACTTGAGCCACCACAGTGTTGTCAAATTGAAGAGGCAAGAGAAAAAATAACCATATTTTGTGAGATGATCGACGGCCACAAAATAGTTTCCTTGCCCTCAGATTTTGGAAAACTGACCATAAAATCCGTAGAAATATCCCGGAAAACTTGAGTGGAAATGGGCAGAGGTTAGAGAAGCCATGCTGGAGCCAAGCTCGTGCTTCATACGTTGAAAAACTTGGCATTCAGTTAGAAACTTACGAACATCTTTACGTAAATCATCCCAATAAAAACTAGCATCTAACCGATAGAATGTTTGGGTAATCCAAGAATGGCCGCCCAAGACGGAGCCATGAAACTCACACAACAACAAAGTCTGCAATGTTGTTTCCCTAGGAACCATAATTCGTCCACGGATCAAAATCAAACCTTCTTGCACTTCGTAACCAGGATATGCAGAACTGCCAAAAATAACACCGGTGCGAATGTGTTGTATCTCGAAATCAGTTGAGCTAGCAGCTCTGACGGCTTCGAAAATGCCCAAAAGCAGTCGAAAGAATGCCATTAACGTAGCCCCAAATTCTCTCGACAAAGCATCTACCACATTATTCAGCTTGCCAGGGCGATATTGAATTTCAAAATCATATACAACGAGTTTAGAAGGCCAGCGTTTTTGCTCAGAAGTTTGGATGGTTTGTTGATTTAATTCACGCAAGGATCGATGATCCGTAACATCGACGAATCTACGACTAACTAGGTACTGACACCACTTTGCTATTGCTTGTGTAATAGCAAACATTTATCGATTGTACGTTGATTCTTGTTGCATACACGAACACAATTTCTGGTTGAAGAAAGCCAAAGGACGACCCTCTTGAGTCAACATGGCCCCTACCCCAAACCCGAAAGCATCAGTTTCAAGTTGAAACACCAAATCAAAATTTGGTAGACCCAAAATTGGAGCAGAACACGAGCAAGATTTGAGGTGATCCATTGTTGTCTAAGCCTCGCCAGTCCATTCAAATTGAATCCATTTGCGAAGAAGATCAGAAATAGGTGACTTAATAGAACCAAAGCCCTTAATAAATTTACGGTAGTAGCTAGCGAGACCCAAGAAATTGCGAACCTCTTTCACATTAGTGGGAATAGGGCAAGTGCGAATGGATGTCACTTTCGCTGGATTGACTGTGATTTTCTCACCCAACACAATATGTCCCAAGTATTCAATAGAGGTACAACCGAAGGTGCACTTATTGTGTTTAGCCACAAAACCATGGTCCTGTAAACATTGTAACACTAGGCGAGCATGGTGTAAATGATCAAGCCAAGAACGACTATAAATAAGAATATCATCTATAAAAATCAGCAAAAATTTACAGAGATACTGTCGAAAAATCTCATCATGGTGGCTTGAAAGGTGGATGGAGCATTAGTCAAACCGAAGAGCATGACGAGGAACTCGTAGTGGCCTTCATGAGTGCGAAATGTCGTGTTGTACACATTCGCTTCCTTGACGTGAATCTGATGATACCCATCCAAGAGATCAAGCTTGGAGAAAAAACTTGGAAGAACCCAATTCATCGAACAATTTCTCAGCAGTGGGAATTTGAAATTTATCATTCATCGTGATTGCATTTAAGGCCCTATAATCTACGCAAAAACTCCAAGTTCCATCTTTCTTTTTTACGAGGAGGACGGGAGAATAGAACGGACTAGTACTCCTTGGAGTTAGATGATGATCCAACATATGTTGAATTCGTGGTTCCATTTCACTCTATTTGAAAATAAAGGTAACGAACATTCATCGGCTTGGTTAAAGGTTGTAGATGAATGGCATGATCATTATCTCGAACATGTGGCAGGTTATGAGGTGCTTCAAACACAGGCGAGAATTTAGCCAATGGACTATCTAAATCAGGCGATATAGTATCGAACTCAGAAACATGGTCAGATTGTAGCTATAAATAATAATACTCTGCCACAACATTCGTAGCGGAGAAGCGGCGCAGTGATTGAGATTGAACTTGTTGAAGGCTTTCGGTAGTCTCACCTTGCCAACAATGAAATTAGTCTATACGTTGGTTCCCTGAAGGCTGAATCCGGAGATGTAAGTTGCGGATAGAACTTGTTCGTGGTGAGTGGTTGTACTTGTATCCTGAACAGTTTTGATAGCATCCGAATGTTTAAAACAATTTAAGATTCAATGGTAAATTTATTATTTTTATATTTAAAAAAACTGAAAAGTGGTACAAAAAGTGTTTTGACACGTTTTATTTAAAAAATGAATTATCATGTATTAGATTTTCCCTAATTTCAAAAGTTATTAAGATAATTAATGGCGCATATCAATATATATAATTAATGATACATATCGGTACATGACATTTACTCTAGACTTATTGTAGTGATTGTGTGAGGGTCGTTTTATGTCGTGGCTAATCAATTTTATTTGTTTAGGGTTATTTAAAAAACTTAAATTTATTATGATTATTCAAAAAATTAAAACATATAGTATATATATATATCATTTTTAAAGGATTTTTTTTAAAATATTCATCTGAAAAACAAAAGGCATTCAAAACTTCTAATCCTTACATTTTATTTGAATTTTTAAAAATTTCAAAAAAAAAAATCAGTGTCAAATTGATGATTTTTTCCCTTACCGATTCTCAGGGTTTCGTTTTGACTAATTCAAACCGACCCGCATCACACACCTAGTTTTACATACACAACTTCGAATTTGAAACTTACTTAACCGAAACTAAGCTACTTACACAACTTCGAATTCGAGAAAAAATTTGATTGAACCCTGAAAAGTAGGTCTGCATACACAATTTCTGCTCATCGTCCAGAAATTTATTATGATCATTCCCGTTGGTTAAAATTAATAATTATTGATTGAACAGATTTGAATTATTGGTTAAATGTGTTTTTTCTTCTTTCTTCTATTTATTTTTTTAACAAAAATAAAAAACTGGGGTTTATTAAGATAAGAAAATATACCATCAATACAACACACCCCAACCAAATATAGAATCTTTAAGAACAAATACACCAAGAAAACTCATAAAGAAAGAAAGTTAAAAACATGTAAACTTAAATAACGTGAAAAAGAAGAAAACAGAACATTCTCTTGAATATAAATGTTGGAATGAAGATCGAAAAAATAATCTTTCATAACAGTTTTAATTGCATGGATAAATTAATATTATGCTTGTTGATTTTGGTGATTTAAGGGCGAATTTAAAATTTAAGCCCCTAATAATAAGTATTGGAAAATATTAAATTTTAATAGTATATATGCACCTAGTGACAAATATTGGCGGAAAAATTGAGCCCTACTAACAAGTATTGAAAACAAAATTAAACCCCTAATAATAGGTTTTAGAAAGAAAAAAAATTAGCCTCTAATAACAAGTATTGTAAAAAAAGGACCCATAGTAACAAATATTAAAGAAAAAATAAATTTTAAGAGTAGACCATACCGCAGATGTAAAATTACAATAAAAGAAATTCTAACTATAATAGATTGTTGATTTTTTGTGATCACGGTGTGTACCATGTTGATTATCACACAAATGTAAAATTACAAAAACCATACCGCAGATGTAGACGAATAAACATAGAGACACTTTAAAGAAAAAAAATTAAGTTAAAACATTTTAAGGTAAATGAATGGTAAACACATTTCTTTCATTTTAGTTAACCAGAATGAATTATTTTAGGCTTAAGGGTGTAAGAAGCCCTTGAACTTTTGAAAAAAAATTAATTAAGCCCCTAAACTTTTTTTACACCTAATTAAGCCCTTGAACCACAAAATTTAATCAATTAAGCCCTTGAACCATAAAATTTAATCAATTAAGCCATTTGACCAATTTTGACCATTAAATCTTAATAGTTTTATTCGATCCATTGTTGCAGTGCACTATGTCACAATGTTTTCACTTGACAATTTTCAGAATTTTTTATTTTATTTAAAAATTTCTTTAAAGGTTCTAAAAATTCTAAAAAACTTATAAAATTTATAAAAAGTACTTTTCGAATTTTTTTTGTAAATGCAGCATGATAAAACTGCAGTGTATCATGTGCCAGTAATATCTGAAGAAAAAAAGAGTCAAGATTTAATGGTCAAAATTGGTCAAAGGGCTTAATTGATTCAATTTCTTGGTTCAATAGCTTAATTGATTCAATTTTTTTGTTCAAGGGCTCAATTGGGTGCAAAAAAAGTTCAAGGGCTTAATTGATTATTTTTCAAAAGTTCAAGAGCTTCTTACACTCTTAAGCCATTATTTTATGTGTGATGATTTTTGTTGTTTAAAATATTATAAATTTATACACATTTTATTAATGTACGTTAATGATTACTATATGAAAATAAATGAAATTATCTTAAAAAATTAAAATTAATGATATAAAAGTTTTTCACTAATAAAAATATTAATATAAATTTTGTTTTATTTTTAAAAGAAATAATTTTCACCCATATTTTTGCGAACATAAATCTTTTATCTTTTTTGTGTGTATATATACCCTAACATTAAAAAATAAATTTAGAGTTATTGTCTAGGTGGTAGGATTTTAATTTTTAGAATTTAAGATTTATGATTTAGAGTTTAAAATTTATGATAAAGAATTAAAGTTTAGGGTCCGTTTGGTTCTAGAGAATGAATACTGTTTTTGTTTTTATTTTCTAAAAACATGTAAAACGATGAAGAAACGTTTTTGGTTAAAAAAATAGAAAATAATTTTTAGAAAATAAAACAAAAATGAGTGGAAATTTGAAAAAATAAAAAATATTTTCATTGTTTTCATTGAAAATGTTTTAGTAAAATAAAAAATATGAATTTATTTTTAACACGGGTTCGAATCTTTTTAAGGCCATTTTTTAAAAATTTTGTTTATTTTCCCATATTTTATTTATGTAGTATTATACTAACATTTTTGTAACTATATTTATTTTAGTTATTTAATAATTATTTTTTATTTATATTTTGAAAATTTAGATATCAAACACATTTTCATAATTTTCATTTTAAAAAACAAATTTTCATCTCTATTAACCAAACATGTTTTCTATTTTTTTAAAAACAGAAAATAAAAATTATTTTCTGAAAATGAAATTGAAAAACTAAAAACAAAAAATATTTTCTAAAATCAAACGGACCCTTAATTTTTCAGTGTTGGGGCATACTTAAAGAGCATCATGATACATGATTTTTGTTCTATTTTTGCAACCACCCATTCAGTGAATGTTTAATAATCCCATTACGGAGCTTTGGATGAAATAATAAGGTTGGGATTTAAAATTTTGTGCGTTCAAATTCGAGTCTCACCTTATAATATGTAATTTTGATTCGTAGTTACTTTACATCCGATTTATCTCAAATAATAGGATTAAGAACTTACAATTTTAAGCATTCACTAATATTTGCGTTACTTAAGCAGACAAGTCTCACCTTTCGTAATTGTCGAATTTACTTCATAAAATTAGATTGAAAAGAAAAAAAAACAAAAGAAGCTGTAAGATATGGGATTTCTCCATTACAACAACAATGAACTAAACATGTCAAACAGTACGATGCCATGCAACTATTGACTGAATTCAACCTCTGATCAGAACCCCCTTGTCTATCTCTTTCTATATATATATATATATATATACTCACACAATGTAAATCTTAATTACTTTTATATTTTTTTTGAATCGTTGGATGAATGTAATAAATGGCTAAAATTATTTTATTATTTTTATTTTCTGTGATAATTTTCACATTTTTACCATTAATTTCAATCATTTATTTACCTTCATACAACAGTACAAAAAATTATAAAACTTTTAAATTTTGCATAATATAAGAGAATCATATCTATTTAGAGGGGGAGAGATTTGTCACTTTAGAAACTTAAAGCTGCACGCAATTTCTTCACAAGATCTTTCAATGTCATGCAGAATCCCATATCCATCTGCAGAAAAAAAATGAAGATCATTGAAGAAAAAACTACATCAATTACTCCCATCATGTGCCTGCAATATTGCAGAAGAGTTCATACGTATTATTGAAATCAAAGCACCTGAGCAACGACGGTTATGTGAACGGCAGAGCTCCCGAACGTCATTACATTGCTGCTGACGACCTCAGCTGACATTTCTCGATCTCGGAAATGATTTTCTCGGGAAACCCTTTCCTTTTCTCGCAGTAGATTCTTACGATAACACTTTGGTCACAGTACCTTGCTTCGATCTCCGGTAATGGCTCGTCGAATGGGGCACTGAAATCTTCATTCCAGCTAGAAAATCCATCGTCGGTATCAGCCAAGAGTTGGTATTTCTTGACGAAAACTACAGATTCCATTGATTTCTGCCTTGCCTGCTCTTCAAGTGTCTTGACTTTCTCCTGCAGTTGCTTCAGATACTTGATGGCATTGGCATCCCCAAGTACAGTTATTTTATCCATCTACCAACCATGTTGCAGAAATTAATGATATGGCTGTACATACGGATATAATTGCACCAGTCGTCCTCAAACTATGATCTAAATTTTTAACCAAATCCAAACTCCGAACCGTTGTAATTGATTCATGTAAGTATCAATTTTGTATCAGTTAGATCTTTCCATCATCGTTATCAATTTTGATTCGACGTCTAGAAAAACAAACAACCTTCTTATATTTTAATGGTATTTTCTATTTTTAAATGTTATAGATCCAATATGTATTTGCAGTATGCAAGGTCAAAATCAAGATTAAACATTGAGGAATGGAATTCGTATGTCCTTTTTGAAGTCCTAACCCAAGGTAAAAAGGGAGATTGGAGAAGCTAGGCAAAGATGATAGACCTAGAATATGGAAAGATTTTTGAAATCTTTATTTACATAAATTTGAAAGGGAGTTGAGAAAGATTTAAACCTAAAAAAGCCAAATGTTAATTTGTTGAATTACAAGATTAATAGGAACTTAAGAGTATTTAAAAAAAAAGGGAGGGGGCTGGGGACTAATTTGCTTAACTTCAACATCAGTAAGAACTTAATTAAGAAAGAATTAAACCCCTCTTACCCCTCACTTAGCTCCGTCGCTATCGATAGATACACACGTGTTTATAATTCGACCCATGTGTTTTAAATGGAACCACCTAACTTATACAATACAGTAATACTGATATTCAGATGAAATTATTTAGAGCGTAGAAACTAATTTAGAATTTGAGCTATAACTTGAGGATGCGGGGTGGAATTAACCCATTATCTACGTATATTATACCTTCTTTAGGCCAGGAACTAAAGCAGACAAAGCTATGAACTCCTGGCTGAGCCTTTCTCTCCGTTTCCTTTCAGCCATGATATGATCATTTGTCTGAGAAATTCTGCAGCTTTTGCTCGTGCCATGATTTAGGGTTCGAAAACGGTTGTTTTCGGAACTGGAAAAAGGGAGAGTGTTTGGCGACAAACAAGGTTGAAGCTTTAAGTCTGCAACATCAGCTGCATGTGTTTTACTTCTGCATGAATCCCAGCTGCTGCTAGTTTTAAGCTGTTTCGGAGGTCTATCAATGACGGCAGGGCTATGACAGTAATTATCACAAAAAGGGTTGTCTCCAAAAGAAGAAGCTGACACTGGGAGCTGGGCGACGACGCTGTGTTCATCGAGCGAGTTCATATGCCAGTACTGAGTGAAAGAGTTGGGATCCTCCATTAATCCCTGTGGTTTCCAGATTTCAACCAGTTCAGGAAACTCTGTGATTTGATGAAATCTCCATTGAAGAATTCATTTTCTTTTCAATTAACCAAATCTCAGGGCTCCTGCATGTTATATAGTACACTATGCACAAACATGTCCTACACATATTCGTATTCAAAACGAGAACGTGACATCTCAAATAGATTGGAACCACATAAGTGGATTCCAGAAATCATACTGGAGATGTGTCTGGTGATGATTGGCTAGAATTACAAGACACCAGTGCCGAGTAAGTGCCGTCTTGGTTAATTCTATGTCTGTTATATCCCTGACAGGTAATCAGCACATGTTGAAAAGGATACAAATTAACCCAAAACAAAAAGAAGAGAAAGGGTTACAAATAGACCTGGCAAACTTGACCCGAGACCCGAAACCCGAACCGAATTACTTGAACCGAAACCCAATTTTGACCCGAACATGATGATCTGAAGTAGACCCGAAACCCGAAATAAACTGAACCGAACCGAAATTTTTTGTTGAACCGAAATGGACCCGAACCGAATGGACCCGAACCGATTTGACCCGAACCGAATGCTACCCGAATCGAAAGCTGAACCGAAAGCTGAACCGATTTTTGACCCGATTTTAACCCGATTTTAACCTGATTTTGACCCGATTTTAACCCGAATATCTTTTTTTAACAATATAATAAATAATAAAAAGAAGTATGTTTTATTATCTTTTTATATTATATCATGGAAGAGACTGTTCCTCTTGTCAAAGTTGTGGTATAATAACATTTTATGTTATTTTACGTTTCAATATTAATTAAATAAACTAATTTTTAAATTTAGAGTTTCAATGTACTATTTTCTCTCCCAATATTTAATCTTACATTTACAAAGAAAAAAATGTCAAAAGATTGCATTAAAAGGAATGAATACATAATAGACCAATTCATAGGGGCTTAATTAAACACTAAACTCATAAACCCTAAATTTCATCCTTAAGCTTAAACCGTAGAAATTAATATAAAATCAATAACCCTAAACCATTAACACTAAGGCCTAAACCATAAACTATAAACTAAAATTAGAGATAATTTTTACAATCTTACCATAAAATATAGTTAAAACCGGAATTAGAGACCAACTTGACAATTTGAAAGTATAGAAATTTGAGATCTTGGTGACCAATTTTATAATTTCACCATAAAATATAGCATAAAATTAAAATTGTGGACTAAATTGATAATTTGGAAGTGGAAAAATTTGAGAGTCCAATGACCAATTTTATAATTATACGATATAAATAAATAGTGGTCAATTTTGGCTAAAAATTAAATCTTAGAAATTAAAATGAACAAAAATATCATTATATTAAATTAATAGACTAAATTACAAAGATTAGTTAATTTCGACTAAAAGTACATTTTTAGAGACTAAATATCACTACGGGTAGGGTATTTCTATATCCGAAGTCTAAACCGTGGGGATACTTGTGACTAAATTAAATTAAACTAAAACTTAAAGTTGACTAAAATGTAACATTTTAAATGCAACGTGACCTAAAAAGTAATTAATCTCTAGCTTAAAAAATTGGTGGCTTATTTCCCTCCAAAATTTTGTCTTTTCCCTCTTTATTTTTACCAATTGTCTTTCTCTTTTTTCTTTTTTTTTTAAAAATTTAATTGAGTTTTAATTTAGATTAATTTAATTAAAATTTCACATTTAGTTTTAGAATTATTTTAATTATGTCCGTGATTTATGCTTTTAGATTTTAGTTAGCTCAATTAGATCCTAAATTTAATAAACTAATTCATTTCAGAAATTATTATTATTATTATTATTATTATTATTATTATTATTATTATTATTATTATTATTATTATTATTATTATTATTATTACATATAATAAACTTTGATTTAATATAATTATACAAAAAAATTTGATATGGATACATGAAGCTTTGATTTAAATATTTAATCAAATTCAAATGCATAGATTAACAAGTTGAATCAGAATTAATCTCATACATCAATAACTCTAAACTAAACCATAAATACTAAACCGCAAACCTTTAACCCAACTCAAATCGAATTGACCCGACCCGAAATCGACCCGATTTTGACCCGAACCGAAAGCGACCCGAACGACCCGATTTTGACCCGAACCGAAAGCGACCGATCCGATATTGACCCGACCCGAAAACAACCGATTCGATTTTGACCTGATCCAATACCCGAACCGAATCCGACTCAACACAGATCCGAATTAGACCCGAACCCGAACCGAACTGATCCGAACCGAATCTAAACCGATTCTAGATAGACCCGAAATGACCCAAACCGAAATGACCCGAACCGAACCCGAACCCGAACCGAATGACCCGGTTGCCACCTCTAGTTACAAATGAGTAGAAACCGTACTGTAATTTTTGGTGTAACTATTTAGGTTATATCATTAAAAATTAGGTTTAGAGTTTAAAATAATAATTTAAAATTAAGGTTAGGGTTTAAAGTATTGGATGCATGGTGTATGTGTAAGGTTTATGGATTTGAATTTAGGATTAAGACGATTTGATTTTTTTTAATATTAGGGCACAAAAAGAAGCAGACGAGGACAAAAATCTTCTGCACTTTTTTGGTGTCCCTTTTTGTACCCTAATACTAAAAAATCAAATTCTTAGCTCTAACTCTGAATTCTAAACCATAAACATTATAACTCAAAAGTACACCCTATACACAATACTTTAAACACTAACCCTAACCTCAAACATTAATCTTAAACCCCAAACCTAATTTTTATTGATGAGGAATAAGTAGGGCACCGAAAAGGGACACATGATTTCTACTCAAAAATCTGAATAGAAATTATCTACCCTTTTCGGCGCCCCTATTTATATTTCACACTAAAATTTAGGTTTATGGTTTAAGGTTAGAGTTTCTGATTAGGGTATAGAATATTTGGCGTATGATTTAAAATTTAAAAGTAAGAGTTAAAATTTAGCTTTTTAATGTTAAAGCATGAATAAATAAATAAAAAACTCGAAATTTTTTGTTCTACAAATCTAAGCTTTAACATTGATGGTGGAGTTTGGAGTTTTGCGTTCATCTCTTATGTCTCCAATGGAAAAGTCAGGGTTAAGGTACTTTATACCCACTTGCTCAATTATTATGGTTATCATTATGCTTCACCCCCTTTACTTTTTAGATCGAACCTTTTAAAACGATCGAAATAAGAGATTAATCTTTTAAAAATATTAAATAAAAGTTTATCATTTTTAATATGCTCAAATAAGAACTTAATGTATTTTTATTTTTGACAAATTTTAACTCTAATTCTAATCCTACATAGAGGGGAAGGGACTCTAGGGGAAAGAAGGTGGTGATTCTAATGGGTTTAGAACCTATGACCTAAGAGAATATAAGTGAACAAAATAAACAACTTGGTCAACCGGCCATATATTTTTGCTTATAAAAACCTAATGTATTCTAATATGCTCAAATAAGAACCTAATGTATTCTAATATGCTCAAATGGTAGCCCTGGTATGAAAACATTTTATTTGAACAAAATAAAAAATGTCACCCTTATTCGACAGTTTTTGAAAGATTAAACCCTAATTCAAAAGAAATTATATCATGAACCCTTCTTACCACGTCATCAATGGTCCCGACCAGTAAAAATTATCTATTTCATATATGAAACATCACGCCCTTATTCGACCATTTCTAAAGATTAGACTATTATTTGAACATTTAGCCTAAATTTAAATTTTATAGTTAATAAAAAACATATTAATATTATTGCATTCTTAAATTTTTTAACAAATAATAATTAATTATAAAATATAATTTAATTATCATATTTTTTGAAATTATTATCATCTTAATTAACTAAAATTTTCATAAAGAAAATGGAAATACCGAGATAAAACTAGTATACTAAGAATTCTCTTGATGGATTAAGGGTGTTCAAACGATTAATACGATCGGTATAAAAATCAAATTATTTAAAATTAAATCAATAATTTTTTAAATTTAATCATTAATCAAACAATTAAAAAATTAGATTACAATTGCAAGGGAGATCGGATTCCTTCCAAGGGAGAGGGCGATCAGATCAGAAACAAAGGAATGGGCGATCGGAGCAGACCCGAGAGCGATCTCAATACCAGGTATGAACATTGTTTGTGATGAATCTCCCATTACAATTGCATTAGAAGGGTGTGTGGCAAGTGTTTGACAGACATGGGAGAGTGCTGGATGTCTTTATACCCAAAAAGAAATCGAGGGAAGGAAAAAGGTTTGGATTCGTGCGAATGGGATCCAAAACGGATGCAGACAGGGTTATTGAGAGGTTGAACGGGTTCAGATTGTATGGGTTCTGGATTAGGGTTTCGTACGCAAAAAGGGAGGCGAGATCAGAATATTGGAAAAAGAAACCGATGGAGAAGCAATCGAATTCAACTTCACAGAAATCAATTGCGAAAGTAGCGAATTCCACAAAGCAAAAGTCGGAAACGGCGCATGAATTAGATGAGAACAAGGGGAAGAGAAATATGAAAAGAGATGACAGAATTGTGGAAGGCGTGGTGGATGCCGATAAAATGGAAATACTTGGTTGTTGCGCCGTGGGATTTTGTAAATCGCCATACAAAATCCGTGACCTTGCGATGGAATTTCGGAGGGCAAAGTTGGACGGTTTCTCGATTATGAGAGTGGCGGGTTCTATGATTTTGTTGATGTTTGAGAAAGTCGATACTCGATCGTGACTTTTAGCAAATCAGGCTTTTTCGGATTGGCTGGAAAATGTAATGCCGTGGAATGCAACTTTGGGACTGCCGAATAGAAGAGTTTGGTTGTCCGCTAGTGGAATCCCTATACACGCTTGGTCCGAAGGTACTTGCCGGAATATTGCTGAATTATGGGGTGAATTCATACAATTGGATGGGGAGACGATTGCGCCGTCGTCGTTTGAAAGATGTCGATTCCTAATTGAGACAGATTTTTTGGAAACAATAGATGAGGTGCTGACCTTGAATGTTGGGGAACAATCGTTCAGGGTACGTGTTATGGAGTCAGAGGAAATTTTGGGCATCAAGTGTGATTGTTGCTGCGGGATGGAGGATGCGTCTAGGGACATATCGACGGGCAATGATGGTGACTCCAGCGAGGTGCAATTGAATTCCAATGGTGTAGGTGACAGTGACCACACGAAGGAGGAAACATTTGTGCCGGATTCAATTTCAGGGGCAACTCCAACGGTGATGCACTATAACGAATTGTGGAAGGACAATCAAGGTGTTGCGTTGGAAATTAAGGAGGCCTTGACTAAGGATATTTCTTGGGTAGTGGATGAGGATGTCGGGTTGGTCTCACGCCATACAATGGACCAATTACAGATTGTGGGAGATGAATATGCAAGAGCCTTGAGCGAGGAAATCCACGATACACCGATGGAGATTGGAGTAGATGATCATCGACGACAGCAAGTGATAAGATCGGAAATTGATAGAGTTGGAAAGGCAATAGTTGTTGAAAAAATGGGGAACTTAGAAGGGTGAGGAACCTATCAGAACTCTTATTAGATGAATTATCCCCTGAAAAGAGGATAGAAGCAGAGAAAAAATTGGTGAAGAGGGGTAGAGGCCGGCCAAAAAAGAAGGTGCCTGATTCACAGGATTTTGCAAACATATCCCTCTCAGATTCCGATTTTGAGAATAGGAAGAAATCGATAATTAAGGAGGCGAGGGAGACATTAGCGTTAGGGAAGTACATTGGCGCGGAGGCAATTGGCAACGAGGATCACAGAGTCCAGGATTTGGCAAGGCTAATTGCGAATCGTGAGGAAAATCAATAGCAACTAGGGATGCGGATGTTGTCGTGGAACATAAGGGGTTTGGGTTCGAGTGTGAAGAGGAGAGCAGTTCAAAATTTGGTTCGACAACATCGTTGTGAATTGTTGATTTTACAGGAAACAAAAATGGAGGAAATTTTGGGTGATACGGTAAGTCGATTGTGGCCATCGGATGAGTTCAAATTCGCTTATGTTCCAGCTAGGGGAAGATCCGGAGGTGTTGTAGTGATTTGGGATACGAAGCGGTTCAAGGCTGATTTGGTACGAATTGGTGATCGTTATGTGACGGTGGAAGGTGCGTGGATCAACGACGATTGGCGTTGTGGTGTAATTGGATTATATGCGCCTTGTGTGGTTGCTGAACAAGGAGATTTGTGGTCACGAATGTCGGAGGATATGAAGAACAAGTCAATCCCATGGTGTGTGGGAGGTGATTTTAATGAAGTGTTGCATCCGAATGAGAGGCGAGGTGGTGTCATAAGGACGAGGGGTATGATTATGTTTCAGGAGTTTGTAGAATCGAACGCACTGCTGGATATACCGTTGCGGGAGAGGTGTTATACGTGGTTTGGACCGGGTAAGCAGTTCAGCCGGCTTGATAGATTTTTGTTGACATCGGATTGGCTAGACAAATTCCAAGAGTTGCAATTGATTGGTTTATCAAAGGGGTGTGTCGGACCATGTGCCGCTGTTATTGGTAAGTGATCCTAGGGACAGTGGACCGAAGCCATTCCGCTTTATGAATGCTTGGTTATTGTCAAAGGATGCGTTGGACAAAATGGGACATGAATGGGAGAGATTAGGATCCTCGGATGTGGGGTGGGGGAGATTGAGTATTTCGGCAAAATTGCGAGGGATGAAGTCCTATCTAAAGAGGTGGAATGACCAATCGTTTAGAAACATTGATGGTCGTATCAAAATGTCGACTAATAAATTGGATGCTATTGATGATATGGTAGAGAATGACTCGGCTTCATGGGAGGACATAAAGGAACGATGGAAGCTTAATTCGGAATTGTGGAGGCTATCGAAACTACGTGAGGTGCATTGGCGCCAAAAATTGAGATGGGCATGGTTAAAAGATGGTGATCAAAATACTCATTTTTTCCACCGGGCTGCGAAGATACGCATGATGCGTAATTCAATTAGAGGGGCATTGTGGCATGGCCGATGGGTAATGGAGCCGACGCAATTGAAAGTGTATTTTTTCAGTGAATTTCAGAAGCATTTTTAGCGTATTGAGATGGCGGGTTCGATGGAAGCGATGATTGATTTTCCTTGCTTGAGTGAGTTGGATGCGTCATGTTTGGAAGTGGATTTCGCCGAAGATGAAATTCGAGAAGTAGTATGGAGTTGTGAAGGATCAAAAACACCAGGTCCGGATGGCTTCACCTTTGAGTTTTATAAAAAGGGATGGGCGTTTTTAAAGAAGGATGTGCTGAAATTCGTAGCAGATTTTGTGCAAACGAGTAAGCTGCCGTCGGGGGTTAATTCCTCTTTTGTGGTACTAATTCCGAAAAAGGTGAATCCGAAAGTGGTTAGTGATTATAGACCTATATGCCTCTTGAATTCGTTGTACAAAATTTTAGCTAAATGTCTAGCAAAAAGATTACAGGAGGTGTTGCCGAAATTGATTAGCGATGTACAATCTGGTTTTGTGCGAGGTAGGCAGATTTTAGATGGTGTTTTATTAGAAAATGAAACGATACATTCGATGCAGAAACGACGAGGTGGTGAGGGGGGCCTTATCTTAAAACTGGATTTTTCGAAAGCGTATGATTGCATTAAGTGGGATTGCTTAGATCATGTTTTGTGCAAAATGGGGTTTGGCGAGTTATGGCGTAAGTGGGTGATGGAGTGTGTCACTACAGCAAGGTTGTTGATTCTTGTAAATGGCTCGCCGACGGGAGAATTTGAAATGCAGAGGGGATTACGACAGGGTGATCTGCTATCGCCCCTCCTTTTTGTTATTGTGGCCGAACTACTTCATCAATTCTTGAGTAATGCGAAGAGATTGGGAGTGTTTGATGGGGTCGTAGTGGCCGATGGATGTGTTGTGTCACATTTGCAATTTGCGGATGACACAATCCTTTTTTTCCCGGCAAAGCTTGAGTTTACACGTGATTTGAAGCGTATCTTGACGTGTTTTGAGTACACTACTGGTTTGAAAATTAACTTTGCTAAATCGCAGTTGTATAGGGTAGGGGTGGACGATGATTTGATGACGAGAATAGCTGCTGTGTTGGGGTGTGAACGTGATACGCTTCCTTTTATTTACTTGGGACTGCCTTTGGGAGTCAATCCGCGCAGCCTACATATGTGGGATCCGCTTATCCAGCGTTTCAGAGATAGTTTGGCGGGTTGGAAACATGACACATTGTCCTTTGCGGGGAGGTTAGTGTTGATTAATTCTGTTTTATCCGCATTACCTTTATATTATATGAGCTTGTTTATGGTGCTAAGGGGTGTATTAAATAAGATTGATCGGATCCGACGGAGATTTCTGTGGGGTGGTTCGGATACTAAATTGAAATTGAGTCGAGTGAGTTGGTCAATTGCTTGTAGATCACGTCGGTTTGGGGGTTGGGAGTGGTGAATTTGCGTGCAAGAAATCTAGCACTTTTAGCGAAATGGCGGTGGAGGTATGCGATGCAAGAAAATTCTCTTTGGAGGGAAATTATTGATGCGAAATATGGTTGTGATGTTATGAAATGGTGGCCGAGAGATGTGGGGTTGCAAAAAATGTCATCCGTTTGGCGTCAAATTGTTAATATTAATGATGCGAGTGAGATGAATGGTTTGATGGGTAGAGAGGCTTTTATGTGGCAATTGGGTGATGGCGAAAAAATTATTTTTTGGCAAGATGTGTGGTGTAGTGATATGCCGTTGGCTGCTTTGTTCCCAAGATTGTATCGCCTTGTGATCGAGAAAGGGTTGACAGTGAAGAAGTACACGAAGGGAGGTAATTTTGAACATGATGATTGGGATAAATTCTTTGTTCGGCCATTGCGATCTTTGGAACTTGATCAGCTCCAGGAGGTCCGTGCGTTATGCTGGAGCTTTCATCTTTTTCCGGCTCAGGGTGATCGTCTAGTATGGTTACATTCCAAGACGGGTGAATTTTATGTGGCGAATTTGGCTAAATTAATGCAATCGTTTGGGTTGGTGGCGAATTATGAACTGAATATGTTTTGGAGGCTGCCGATACCTCCGAAGGTTCAACATTTTTTATGGTTTGCGTGGCTGAATCGTTTGCCAACGATGGAGATGTTGAGCGTACAGGGGATGCCGATCACGGGGGAAGGGGCCTGCTGTGTATGGTGTCGGACGCGAGAAGAGACGCTCGATCATATCTTGATTCACTGTCCAGCGGCTTAGGCAGTTTGGACAGGTTTTTTCCGATGGTGGGGCATGGATATGGTGCAGCCGTGGAGTGTGAATAATTTACTGGAGATGTGCTTTGGTTCCTTGTTTATGGGACAATTGCGTGATTGGTGGATGGCAGGGTGTGCAGTGACATTTTGGTCACTATGGTTAGCGCGAAACAATGTTTTGTTCAATAGTATTCGGGCGTTATCGGGGGAAATTGTTTTTCTCATCAAGCTGAGGTCGATGTATTGGGTGCGGATGATAAATAATGAGTGTGTGATTTTGGAATCGGCGTGGTGGGATTCTCCATTGAAGTGTACGGCTAGTGTACCGAGTAATTTAACACGGGTGAATATACAATGGGAGAGGCCACCGGTGGGGGTGTTTAAATTCAATGTAGATGGGTCGGCGAGAGGAAAACCGGGTAAAGCTGGATGTGGGGGCATGCTAAGAGATGAATTTGGCCGTATTTTTGCATTATTTTCAGGTCCGATAGGGGTTGCGGATTCGAATGAAGCTGAGTTGCAAGCTATTTGTCATGCATTGGAGATGGTGGTTGGCTCGGGGTGGGAACAGCGTCTGTTGGTGGTGGAATCGGACTCCACTACGGCTGTGGCTTGGGTCATGTATTTGGAGAAGCGACCATGGAAGTTTTGGCACTGGTTCCGGCGAATTGACGAAGCATGTGAGGCGCTAAATGATGTATGTTTCCAACATGTTTTCAGAGAGGCGAATAGGCTAGCAGATGTTTTGGTAAAAAGTGGTGTCGATAGGCCGAGTTGGTTTAAACAATGTGCCTAGCATTTTTAATTTTTTGTCATTGGTGTTTGTTCTGTGTACACGCTCATGAGTACTCTTTTCCTCTGTAGGATTTAGAGAGGTTTTTAACGAGGCTTGTGAGCGTGATGGTCATGTATGTTCTCTTCTCAATAAAACATGCATGTTGCCGATTAAAAAAAACAATTAAAAAATTATTAATTGAATTGAATAAATTTTGACTAATTCGATGGGTTTTGAATTTACCGAGATTTATTATAAGTTGTTGTAAAAAAATAGTTTAGGTAATTTGTTTGTTTTGTTTGCTTTTTTTTTACTTTGGTTAGATAACTTTGGGCGATTTTTTTTAAATTTAAGCTAGAAATTAGTTGTGTCGTATGATTTTAAGGTATAATGTAAAAGAATGCCCTAAACATTTGACTGAATAGTTATTTTAGTCCTTTTTTAAGTACTTTAAATTGTAATGTTTCATTTTAGATTAAAATAGTCACTTCGTGGATAAAAACAATTAGTTAAGTAATGATAAATTACTTGAATGGCGTGACAAACTTATATGACAATGCACGCTGACATAACAATATCATATAGACAAATGTGCTGACTTGACATAATGAACCATCAATAAAAAAGTAATTTTTTATTTTATATAAAATATAAAATTATTTTTCTACTAACGTGTCATTCTATCAAGTCATTTCATGTTGTTTACCATTGGTTGGCTAACAGTTTTCACCCACGAATGGAGTCATTTTGACATAAAATGAAACATTAATGATTAAATTTATTAACTGATAACCGAACTTCAATAATTCTTTAACCATTCTTCGACCGAATACGTTTTAGTGATCGGTTATTTTGGGTCAAAATAAAACGTTGATGGTTACACTGCTTCAAAAAAAAAGAATATGGGTCAAAATACAAATAGTGTAAGTATACACGTCGAAAAAAGTAATACAGTGATGAGTGAATATCGTCTCCACATGGATTGGAGGTATTTCAAGTTAAGCGCAAGCACACAAAATACAAACTGAATGTAAATGCGATAGCAAATGGAAAGATTTCAGAAATGCTGTAGCAAAAGAAACTAAATAAAACTGAAATGAATTGACTGAATAAGCTGCAAGGTCCTCAATTGTATTCGAAACTCTCTATTGGGAATGATAGGCCAAGTTTGCTAAGGATTCCTACGTCTAGTTCTAATGTTTATCTAACACCTTCCATCTCAAACTATGCTGGACAAGATTTACTATAGTGCTTCTAAACTATCTCTAGCAAGAAACTTGACAGCCAGAATGCTACGACAATACCTCTCAGCGTGAACCCTAGCAAGCTACTTATCGCTTACGTACTACCCATTTTAGTCGTTAAAACTCTATCCTTATCTCTAAGGTGAGTTAGAGTTGTGCCTCTCAGCATCCAACCCTATTGTCTACGTGGATCTAAGCTTAGCTCTCTCGACCACTAAGCTAATCTAGCATTTAAGTAACGGCTAACTCTCGAAAGCTCTTACAAACTTAAGGAAATAAAATAATAGACAAAGCATATGAAGCTAGAAACATGCTAAACATCCATTAAAAAACTAAAATCAATCATCCATAACAAACCCAAGCCATCTAAAGTTAGTTCATGGCTGATTGTAAAACATACATCATCATTCATTTCAAACAACTCTTTTTCAGACTATAAATATTAAAGCACAGAACAACAAAGAAAAAGAATCTCCCGTGTCACCTTTGACTGTCGTGAACCACCCTAGACTTGCTGCTTCTCTCAAAGGCCAGCAAGGTCACCCCTTGGAGCTTCGACAATAGAGGACACCAAGTTGAGGAAGAAGATGGAAAGTAGCCGCCTTTTTCTCCTCACCCGTAGCACCCAAAAGTAACTTTTTCCAGCTCCTCTCTTTATGTAGGTATCTTGTCCTTTATATAGTGGGGGCTCCTAGGGTTTTGTGCCCTAAATATTCCTTGTGTGACCCAAAGAATATTCCCTAGGTCACATGTGTGGCACAGCTGGCTGGTTGAATCACGTGTGGGGGCTCTCAAAATATCTTCTATTTTTGTCTTTTCTGCGCCTAAAAATGCGTCCAAAATGTCGCGACATTTTTTCTTTGCCATGCTTCTTCCTTTGCTTACCTGCACAACACCATACCAGAACGAACCTTCCTCTAGCAACACACAAAATGAAACTATATGAACTAAATGCAGCTATATGCGGATGAAACGAGCTTAAAGACAAGCAAATAACTAAGTAAAAATGCATAAAATGCATACTTTTTACGAGGTTATCACACCCCCAAACTTAAGTTGTTGCTTGTCCTCAAGCAATGAGTAGAGAAAAACATAAAGAATGCTATGTCAATATTTAGTTCAAGATACTGTTATGGCAAAATTTCATTCCTCAGAAAGATATAGGCTTCAACATGCTAGACAAATCAAAATTTTAAGAACTTTTCCCTAGGACAAGATCCTTTTCATGTGTGTGTGTTGCATGCAATCTATGCTTAGCAGAGTTAAAAAAATTTTGGGCAAGATCTCTAGTGCAACCTAGTATGCCTTTAATCAATTAAGCACAAATATACTCCCATAGTTCAAGTTGTGTTTTTTTTCTTTTCTTTTCTTTTCTTTTTTGAAATAAGAGGGGTGTCAGCTCATCACAACTACTATCTTCAACTCTAGATGAGTAGGGAGCAAACCTCTCACCCCCGAGCTGGTAGGTAGAGTCATCACGTGACTACTTTCATTCACTCATTTGATGTTGTTGCCATTTATTTATGCATAGTTTCTAGGCAATGCAACACAAAGCGAATTGTCCATCTATAGATATGTCGTAGCATTTATTCAAAGTTTAGCATACTCAATTAGCATAGGGGAGTTTAGTAAAGCCTTTACTGCTTTAATTTATCATTCAAGTTCATTAGGTTCATTCATACTAAGGTATGCAAGAGTTCTTCAAAATCCTCTAACAATCCTAAGCATAGAGAGCATACATCGTGAAAATTTTAATCTAAAAGTATCAAGTCCTAAAGTCAGTTCCACCAACCTTAACAATCATAAACATTCAATCAATCCAAAGCATAAAAAATTATTCATCATTGAACATCCTCAATTTTTTTCATAGAACTTCCTCTAAACTAAACAATATGCCATAGCAAAATTCTATTTCTAACTACAAATGCAAATGACTAACTACAAACACGACTCCCCCCAAACTTGAAGGAAGCAGTGTCCTCAATGCATGAAAAGTAAATGAAATGAATCTAACCTAAATGCAATGCAGAGGTACCTCGTTGGGGTCCTACTTTGGTGGTGGTGTTTTGGTTGCCTTGTGCTTGGCATGCTTCTTCTTCAGCGAAGCAATGGGTGAGTCAGAGGCATCCATTTTTGGTGGTGGGGTTGCTTCGTTCTAGGCTTCTTGGGCAGGTTGCTCTGTCTGGTCATCATCATCATCAGTTTCAGAGGAATCACTCTATGCGGGAGGGGTGTTACACACACGACCTGACGTATGCTTTTGGCGACGTTTGGTTCTCGTCATGGCATCTAGAGTCGGGGCAGGTGATGGTGTAGGAGTGTGGTCCATTAAGTCCCCGTCATCACTGTCGATGGTGACCAGATCATCGGCAGGGTCTTCGGTCGGTGGGGCCTGTATTGGTTCCTTTCCTTTTCTCTTTCTCTTCTTACTTTGGTCAGTGGTGGCATCGGTGGAAGCTTTCTCATTCTCTTAAGTTGAGGGTTGGGGATGTGAATAGGCTTTTCTTGCATTTGGGGTCTCTTTTGTAGTTGTCTCTCATTGGGTAGGTTTCGAACGTGGTGCAGTGCTCTTCTTTGCAACGGGTATTGAACGGGATGTGCTATCTCTCATGGTGGTTGGAGGATCCTTTGGGGGCAACAAATAAGTCCTCAGGGAAGGTAGGGAAGTCCACTTCCATATGCGGCAACATCTTTTTCATATAGGCATTGAGCACTGCATCTCTCTCCTTGACATACCTAAAGAAGGTTGTCAAGTTGTTGTGCATCTATTCCATGTTTGTGCACGGGCGCTTGGTTGTGGGCACCAAGGATGCAACTCTTGCCGCAACAAATGATTTGGCTCCTCCCTCAATAGTCTCTTCCAGGGCATCTTCATCGAATCCTCTTAGGCTAGGGATTTGGTCTGGGGTTAGAGGATTCTTTCTCTTTTCTATCTCATCTCCTTCAGGATCTTCAAATACTTGTTTCTTGTAGAAAAGGGCCGTGATGGGATTGGGAAAAATCAGAGGGCTCGACTTCCTTTTCATGCAGGAGTAGACTTCATCAACAATGAGTTTGCCTACATCTATGGGTCGGCTGTTTAGAATGGAATGCAGAAGAAGCAGCCTGGTGATGTAAACAGTTTCCGAGTGGGAGGTAGGCATAAGGCAGGTCTTCAAATAGTGGTTCCACACCTTGGCTTCGGGCTTGAGGCGGGTTCGCTCCATAGACCTAGTGGTTTGGTCCAACTCAGTCCCAGCAAAGCACAAGTCCTCCGGGACTTCCTTATATGTTTGGGCATCGACACTAGCAGCGAATAAGGTGTGTTGGTCTACCACGTTATTCAGTCCGAGAAATTTGTTGATAGATGTGGCGGTGAACTTGATTTGCTCCCCTCTCACATACACACCTAATTGGGTAGGGCTCGTCAAATGGGCATAGAATTCTCGTACCAAGGGCACCGAGATGTCGCCTGGGTGCTTCAAAAAGGTCTCCCAATCGTATGCAGTGATAATGTCCATGACCTCCTTGTCAAAATCTGCTTCCCCCTCAGTAGGGAACTTAAAGCCTTGTTCAGCAAACGACTTCTTCTCTTTGAAGAGTTGGAACCATTCATTGGCTGCATTGTCAAAAAACTTTTTAATTTCGATGGTGGGAAAGGCTTCTGCACTACTGGAGGCACCAGTGACGTTCTTGCAGCGAACCATAGTTGCTAAGGTAGAGCGAAAAGTTGAGAGGGATTTTGGGAATTTTCTGTAAGGTAAAAGGAGGTGTTTTCTGCCTTAATGGAGGTTTTGGTGTAGGTGGTGTAAGGAAAGAAGAAGATGAAGAGAATAAGATGATGAGGGTGATATGCGAAAAGAAAGGTTGTGATGTGGGGAGGTTGACAATCTTGGTAATTGTCAGGCATAATTGGAGAGAGAAGGGGTGATGGCTAACGGTTATGCGGCATGTGTAAAAGAAGAGAGATGACGGGTATTTAATGAAAAGGTAAAAGGTGAAGAGAGAATGTGTGGGGTTATAATGAGATAGGGTTTGAAAATTAAAAAGTAATAAAATCCCCTCTTTTTCCTTTTTAATGTCACCCCCTTAAACCATGTAAATAGTTTAGCCCTTTTTCCCTTTCCTTATTGGGATAGAGACAAAACCCTAACCCTAATAATAAAGAGCTTGTCTCCTTAAATAAAGCCTTAGCATGCCACCTGCAGCCCTGGGGTTAGTTCTGACATGGGATAAAAAATAACAACCTAGAATAAAATAAAATAAAATGAAGAGCAATTAAAAGAAGGGAAAAAGTACGATGACTAAAAAGAACAAACTAAATTATTTATAAACATAAAAAAATTAAAATGCTATAGCATAATAAAAAGGAGTTGGAAGAAGCAAACTTTCAAGGGTCATAGAGGAGTAGGGATGACTTGTCTCTCAAGATCAGAGCTCCGTTGTAGACCTTTAGGCGATGGCCATTGACCTTAAACATAGTGTCATAATCGAGCTTCTTAATTTCCATAGCTCCATGAGGGTAAACCTTGTGTACGAGGAAGGGACCTGACCATCGAGACTTCAGCTTGCCAGGAAAGAGCTTGAGCCTTGATTTATAGAGAAGAACTTGTTGACCTTCTGAAAAATGTTGTGGCAAAAGATGTTTATCATGCCACTTCTTTGTCTTCTCCTTGTACAACCGTGCATTTTCATAAGTATGGGCCCTAAACTCTTCCATCTTGTTAAGCTCCAACAGCCTCCTTTCTCCAGCTAGCTTGGCATCCATGTTGAGCTTCTTAATGGCCCAATAGGCCTTGTGTTCAAGTTCGACGGGAAGATGGCATGCCTTGCCATAGACAAGCTTGAATGGGGACATTCTCAATGGTGTCTTGAAAGTTGTGCGATAGGCCCATAGAGCCTCATCAAGCCTTGGAGACCAGTGTTTTCTCTTGGGATTGACTACCTTTTCAAGTATCTGCTTTATCTCTCGATTGGATATGTCAGCTTGTCCATTGGTCTGGGGGTGATATACCGTAGTAATTTTGTGTCTCACCCCGTATCTTTGCAATACCTTGGCGATTAACTTGTTGTTAAAGTGAGTTCCCTCATCACTAATGATGGCTCGTGATGCTTCAAACCTTGTGAAGATGTTCTTGTGAAGGAACTTAAAAACAGTCTTGGAGTCATTCTTTGGTGTCGCCACTGCTTCCACCCATTTTGACACATAATCAACTGCCAACATGATGTAGAGATCTCCAATGATGAATGGAATGGTCCCATGAAATCTATTTCGCAAACATCGAAGAGTTCCACTTCCAAGATGCCTTGCAATGGCATTTCGTGCCTTCGAGAAATATTTCTAGTCTATTGGCATCTATCACAAGTTTTGCAATGTTCATGTGCATCTTTGAAAAGTGTGGGCCAATAAAACCATGATTGGAGAACTTTTACAGCGGTTCTAACACCTCCAAAGTGGCCTCCACACGATGATGAGTGGCAATGGAATATGATCTCATTTTGCTCCTCTTCGGGGACACATCTTCTTATCATTTGGTCAGCACTTTTCTTGAATAAATAAGGTTGTCCAGAAAGTAGAATCGTGCATCATGCTTGAACTTTTTCCAGCCTTGCTATTCAAATCAGGAGACAAAATACCACTAACAAGAAAGTTAATAAATATCAGCATACCACATAATTGTTGTAGCATATAATATTTTCTCATCATGGAATTCCTCTTTAATTTCTTATTCATCATTGTTTTCAACCTTGTTTTCTAGCCTAGATGGGTGATCAGCTACTTGGTTTTCACAACCCTTTCTATCTCTAACTTCTAGGTCAAACTCTTTCAAGAGAAGTATTCACCTAATAAGTCTAGGTTTAGCATCCTTTTTAGTCACTAAGTACTTAATGGATGAGTGATCGGTGTGAACAATGACCTTAATGCCTATCAAGTATGCTCTAAACTTATCAAAGGCAAACACGACAGTTAGTAACTCTTTTTTAGTGGTAGTGTAGTTGATTTGTGCATCATTTAAAGTGGATTTAGTATAGTAAATAACATGAAAGAGTTTACCTTGACGTTGCCCGAGGGCTGCTCCCACTGCGTAGTCACTTGCATCAACATCAGCTCGAATGGTGAGGACCAATCCGGTGGAACAACGATGGGTGTGGAGATAAGTTTCTCCTTTAGTTCCTTGAATGCACTGTGATAATTATCATCAAATATGAAGGTTTAGTTTTGTTGTAGCAAAGTGCATAATGGTTTGGAGATCTTGGAGAAGTCCTAGATGAACCTCCAATAAAAGCCTGCATGGCCCAAGAAGCTCCTAATACCCTTCACAATGGTAGGGGAGGTAGCTTCTCGATCACCTCAACCTTTGCCTTGTCCACCTCTATGCCTTTCTTCGATATTTTGTGCCCCAAAACAGTCCCTTCAGTCACCATAAAATGGCACTTCACCCAATTGAGAACTAAGTCGGTTTCTTCACACCTCTTGAGTACCTTTGCCAAATTGCCTAAGCATGCCTCAAATTCATCTCTAGAGACTGAGAAATCATCCATGAATATATCCAAGAACTCTTCAACCATGTCTGAGGTAATGGCTAGCATACATCTCTAAAAAGTGGCTGGAGCATTGCAAAGCCCAAAGGGCACCCTCCTAAAGGAAAAAGTATCGTAAGGGCATGTGAAAGTTTTTTTCTCTTGATCTTCTGGTGCTATAGCGATCTGGTTGTACCCTGAGTATCCGTCGAAGAAACAATAAAAGGACTTGCCCTCCAATCAGTCTAGCATTTGGTCAATGAATGGAGGGGGAAATGTTCCTTCTTGGTTTTTTATTTAGCTTCCGATAGTCCATGCATATCCTCCACCACTGATTGTCCTTGTTGGCAACAATTCGTTGTCCTCATTGCTTACCACGGTCACGCCTCTTTTCTTGGGTACACATTGTACCGGGATGACCCAAGAACTATTGGTTTTTGGGTAGATAACACCAACATCGAGCCACTTGATTATCTCCTTCATCACCACCTTCTTCATGACCGGATTGAGCCTTCTTTGGGGTTCAACGAAATTGTTGTGGCAATCATCAAGTAAAAATTTGCGCATACAAATAGTAGGGCTTATGCCCTTCAAGTCAGCCATAGTCCAACCTAAAGCCTTTTTATGTTGAGCTAACATATTAATCAAGCTAATTACATACTTATGGGTAAGAATAGATTAGATTATCATAGGCAAAGTTTCATTTGAACCCAAATAAGCATATTTAAGGTGTTATGGTAATGGTTTTAGTTCTAATGTGAGTGCATGCTCAAGTGAAGGTTTTGGAGGAGTAAATTCAGAAAAATCTAGAGGTTCAAATTGCGTACCTGGTCTGGCTATGAGCATGCTTGATTGTTGTACCTCCATTGGGGACTCCTCGAATTCCTCGAACTCTTCAAGCTCCTCGAACTCCTCATTGTCTTCTTCATTGAGCTTCATATAATCCTCAATTTGCAAGAAATTGCTACAACAAAATTTTGCGGCTTCTTCTTCTGCCATATCATCTATATATTGACATTCTTCTTGTTCATCCATATATCTTAGGTTGTTGAAGACATTTATGGTCACACTTTGATCAACCACTCTCATGGTGAACTCTCCCTTTTCACAATCAATCAAGATACGATCGTTGGCTAAGAAAGGTCACCCCATGGTTATGTGTGCATTGTCATCAACTTCACAATCGAGAATGAGGAAGTCGACTACGAAAACAAATTTGTCAACTTTTACCACAACATCTTCAATCCTTCCTTCCGGACAGACATGAGATCGGTCGACTAGCTGCAAGATAATAGTTGTAGGCCTTGCTTCTCCCATACCAAGCTTCGTGAAAACATATTTGGGCATTAGATTAACACTAGACCCAAGATCACATAGGGCTCTTCCCACATAATTGTTACCAATGGTGCATGGGATGATAAAGCTACATGGATCCTTCTGTTTGGGTGGAAACATACTCCACACATAATAACATTCTTTTACTATAGCAACGGTCTCATACTTTTCAACCTTCCTCTTCTTGGTAACAATATCCTTGAGGAATTTAGCATAAGTGGGAATTTGATCAACAACCTCCAAAAAGGGGACCTTGATATGCAATTGGTCGAGAACATCTACGAATTTCTTGAATTGGAGATTGTCGTTCTGCTTCTTCAATCTTTGAGGGAAGGGTGGTGGGGGTATGACTTCTTCCTCTACTGGAGGGGTTCTTTCTTTTGCTGTAGCATTCGCTCTTCCATCAGTAGGTTCATTTGTCAATTCCTCATCCTTCTCTTGCTCACTAGCCAATTCCTTTTGCTCATCAGATTCTTTCTGCACAGTTTTAAGGTTAGAATTCTCCTTCTTCTTCCCCCCAAACTTATCTTCCTTGTTGAGTTAGGTGCCACTTTTTAAAGTGAGTGCACTACACTGCTCTTTTCCATGACTTTTAGTGACTTCAGTATCACTAGGCATATTTCCTTGAGTTCTAACATGCAAAGCTTGCGCGATTTGACTTACTTGGGTTTCCAAGGCTCTCAAGGGTGAGCTATGGCTTTGTAGCAGTGCTCATTGACTTCTGATAGACGTAGAGTGTTTTGAAGTAGGGCTCTCATTGTTTTTATGAAGTCCTTCGAAGTTGTCATAAAATCCTTGAAAGTAGCTTCCAAAGAATTGTTGGTTGATGAAGATGTTGAACCCTTGTTGTTTTGCCATGGCATAGTTTACTGGAAACCTGAGGGTTCAGTCAGATTTTGTTGCTGATTCGAGCTACCAGAATTGTTGTTTCCTTGATTTCCCTAAGAAAGATTAGGATGTTGACTCCATCCTGGGTTGTAGGAGTTCGAGTAGGCGTTGTTGTTCCTACTATAATTCCCCACATAGTTGGTAGACTCGTTGTTTTCTAGGCACTCGCTCAAATGATGATTTCTGTCACAACAAAGACAAGTAGATGCAGTCTTCACTTCCTTCACCTCGTTAGGACGTTGGAGATTCTTTAGCATATTCTTGATGGCTGATAATTGAGCTGCAACTGAATCATCTGCATCAAGATCATGTGTTCCTTGAGTCTTCCTTCCCATTCATGATCTCGAAGAGGGAAATTGGTAGTCATTGTTGGCTATCTTATCAAGAATGTCAAATGCTTCTTCGGGCGACTTGTCTAGCCGAGTTCCATTTACTGAAGCATCTAACATCATCCTTGTGGGAGCATTAACACCATTATAGAACATCACTACTTGCGTCCAATCATGAAATCCATGATTTGTACATTTGCGCAACAATCCTTTGAATCTATCCCAACACTCGTACATAGACCCGTCATCAGTTTGACGAAAGGAAGCAATATCATTCCTTAGTTGGGTGTTCATGTTGGGTGGATTATATCGCAGCAAAAACTTTTGCATGAGTCTATCCATGATTCCATCGAACCAGCTGGTACGCCACTCAACCACTCCATGAGTCACAAACCTCTAAGAATGCACGGACGTGTTGTCTTGCATCTTCATGAGGCGAGCCGCCAAACTGTCCAATCAAGTTTAACATGTTGAACATCACAAGTTTAAGCTCGAAGTGGGCTGGCTGAATCTCGGGAGCTACAATCCCAGTGTTGAGATCATCCAAGATCGGATTCAAATGAACTCTAATAGCTCATGGACGAACCGCATGCCCGCCATTTGCCGCAACATTAGGATCTTCCTTATTACAAGCTAGCAATCCTTGGTTTTGTGCTCCGTTCATGATTCTGAAAAGCTTCTTGTATACATCTTCTTTGTCGGAAAAGATGTTCAATTTCAAGGATGATCAGTAGTATGAGTTCGTCGGGTCTTCCTTGGGTCATGCATCAGCACACATCTAAAAAAAGAAAAACAAAAAACAAAAAATAAATCTATACAAATAGAGAAAATAAAATGGTGCAAAACTAAACTTAAAATGATCAATTGCCAATCCCCGACAAAAACTTGTTGCGATGTGAGGTGTACTATAAATGATACGCAAATAGTGCAAGTATACACGTCGAAACAACTAATACAGTGATGAGTGAGTATCATCTCCACAGGGATTGGAGGTATTTCAAGTTAAGTTCAAGCACACAAAATACAAACTGAATGTAAAAGTGATAGCAAATGGAAAGATTTTAGAAATGTTGTAGCAAAAGCAACTAAATAAACTAAAATGAACTGAATAAGCTGCAAGGTCCTCAATTGTATTTGAAACTCTCTATTGGGAATGAAAGGCTAGGTTTGCTAAGGATTCCTACGTCTAGCTCTAATGTTTATCTAACACCTTACAGCTCAAACTATGCTCGACGAGATTTACTATAGTGCTTCTATACTATCTCTAGCAAGAAACCTGAAAGGCAGAATGTTACGACAATACCTCTCAGCGTGAACCCTAGCAAGCTACTTATCGTTTACGTACTACCCCTTTTAGTCGTTGAAAATCTATCCTTTGAGTTAGAGTTGTACCTCTTGTAGAGCGGTAGGGTGTTCTCTAAATATGAGCGCAAGTACAGACTCTTGTCAAGTTGTAATATAAAAGATATCGTCTCCCACGAGGATTTGATAGCTAATTCGAATATAAATTTCTGCACAAAAAATATTAAATGCACAAGTAAATTTCAGTTTGTAAAATATACTAAATTAAAGAAATACAAGTAAATAATATAAGAGATCAAATTACTGGAATGGGTCGGGTTATGCTGCTCCGTAGTGTGAAACTACGTTGAATCGGTCAAGTTGTATTACGCTGCCAGACTTTGCTGCCTCGGTGGAAGATGGCAGATTGGTGCTTCGACGCTTTCACCACCTCAGCAGGTAGAACAGACGATTGGCTCAACGACAAACTCGACAGACCTTCAAGGCTTGACAGAACGCTTCAATAGTGATTCAGCTTATGTCTAAGTTAGAATACTATTGATGCCCGCTGCAAATAATACCCGTTGGCGTGAATCTTGCAAAGAACAACAGCTTTTGGTTCTTCCTCTTTTAGCCGCCTTAAACCCTAACCTATGTCTAGGTTGGATTGATCAACACCTGGTATTGATAAGATCGTGCTTACTTGTAACCCCCGTAGCCCGGTCTAGACGGTTGACCCGAAACTACGAAGATTACACGGGGAAAACCAAAGTCAACCCGAAAGTCAACCTTGATTAACGACCCTTTTTTTTCTTTTTAATCTTATCTAGATGCACATTAACCTTAATTGTGATCATACAAACAACATACTAAAAGATCACAAACATCAGAGATCAAACAGGGACCCAATTGAACAAATTACAACTTTAGGGACCAATTTGTAAATTCTGATAAATTAAGGGACTTAACCCAAATTAAAGTTACCATCTTGAAATTAATCAGGTTTCATGCTTCTCTGTGAAATTTCAGCTCAAAAGGACTTCCACAGCTCATACAATTGATCAAACAAGATTCGGGACCAAAACGCAAACAAATCAAAACATATAACTACCATGACAGCCCCCTAACGGTCGACCGTTTCGAAACAGGTTGACCCTGTTCCGAAACGCGGGCCGTTCCGGTACTGGTTCCGCAACGGGGGTCTGGCAGTGAGCATTTCGTTTCGAAACGGTGCACCCCGCTTCGGACCCCTGGGTTCATTCCAGGCACCCGTTCCGAAACGGTACACACTGTTCCGAAACGCCTGCTCAGATTTCAGCAAACAAGCATACCAAATCATGCAATTGACCACTCAAACATGCTCCAAACATCACCAAACTTTACCAGCATGCAATTCAACATATTTAAGACATATAGGAACCAACAAATCAACAAACCAACTTCACATGCAAAAAGCCCCAATTCAATGGTCATGCTTCCTACACAAGCTATCCACTCAAGCATCAAACTTGCAAAACAAACATATAAGGTTCAATCCAAAAACCAGCAACAACAACAACATTTAACATACTTAGGGAGTCTCAAACACCTCCCAAAAACATATACATTGGTCCCCCATTGCCAAAACATACAAAAGCTAAATGTTTAACAAAACCTTCCATACATTGAGCTTTACTTGAACTTGTTTGCTTGCCTCCTCTTGCTGCCCTCAATGTACTCTAATGCTCTGCATTATTGAATCAAGAAAACGAGAGAGCGTAAGCCAAAGCTTAGTGAGGAGTGCTCTTTAAAAACCATTCAATAATGCAATTAAAACCATTTGTAAAACATGCTCATAAACAACCTTTACACAAGCTCAAAGCTTACTTTAAATCAAGCAATTCCATGCTTCCACATTTCATTTAAACAAGCATCTCATGCTTCAACATAAACATTAAATCATGCATCTCATGCATCTCAATGTACTTTACATGTCATATTGGCTCAAGTGATACATTTCATTTATGAAATCAAGTTCAACAACTTTCCCCAAGGACTTTTAAACACCTTGGCCCCAAGGACTTTTAAACACCTTGGCCCCAAGGACTTTTAAACACCTTGGCCATGGACTTTTAAACACCATGAAAGGACCACACAAGGACTTTTAACCACCTTTGTGTCCGTAGCTTGAATTACCCCAAGGACTTTTAAACACCTTGGCCCCAAGGACTTTTAAACACCTTGGCCCCATGGACTTTTAAACACCATGGAAAGGAGCACCTAAGGACTTTTAACCACCTTAGTGTCCGCAACAAGATTCATCCAAGGACTTTTAACCACCTTGATGATCTTAGATAACAAGGCTCACTCAAGGACTTTTAACCACCTTAGTGACCTTCACTTTTACAAACCATCACTTGCCAATACACACTTTATACATCACATAATCCACTGTTTTAAAGCATTTAAACCAAGCCATTTCATCATGCATTTCAAAGCATTAAATCATCATTTAACAATGCATTAAAAACAAGGTACTCTTACCTAGAGTCACCTTCAACACATGGCTTTAAACATCAGCATAAATCATGCTAAAACATCAGCAATTACCATGCTTAAACATGCTTTCAAAAACAGTAAACAAATCATGCAAAATCATCATTTTACATTGCACCAAAACATGGCCACCACTTAAAGAGAGTAATCCGAAAACTTACACTTGAGCTTAGCAAAGTTGTTTAGACTTAAACTAAGCTCCCAAACCCTTGGTTTCAAAGCCGAAAACCATTTTCACAAATCCACTCACCGATTTCCACTTCGCTTCAAGCCAAAGCACCAAAACAAGCCTCCGGATCAACAATTCTTGGATCCAAGGATGCTTCCCCTGTTTCAACACATTAAAGCAGAGGATTAATGCATCATCATGCATTAATTGCTTCAATGAAAGCATCTAAACTCGCTGCTCTCACAAAACCTCCATTTTCGGCCACCAAACACAACCGAAAATGCATCCGAAACACTTCTAAACAAAGCCCAGCCACAAACCAGCAAAACCTCACTTCCATCAACATCAAAACACATCTAAAAACAACCTATAAACATCCTTATACCTCCAGCAACATCAGATCACCAAGATCACCACAAAAGCTACCTTAAAACACAAGCTAAACTTAGGAAATCCAACCTATCCGGGATTGCATCAATCAAGACTCATTTCCACATCAATTTAATGATCATTTAACATCAAAAACACTCCTCAAAACATAGATTTAACAGATCAAACGAAAATCATGTGAAATCATCAAAATCTTGCATAATTAACCAAGATCCATAAATCAACCTTAAAACCTTTAATCAAATATCAATTTAGGATTGAAAACTTTAGGAATTTCATTAAAGAACTTGAAGTTCAGAGGAGAAGGACGTTCTTACCTCCAAACTTGAGTTTCTCCTCTTTTTGGAATTGAAAAGCTTGAAGAAACTTGAAGCAATTGAAGAGGTTTTGAAGACACAATGATTTGCAATCAATTGAGAGTTGAAAGAAGGATTTTAGGTGAGAAAATCAGAATGAGATCTCTGGAAATTGAGTGTTTGGGTTGAGAGAAAAAGATAGAAAGAAAATAGGTAGTTAAATGAGAAAATGGCTAAAATGAATTTTCCCTCCTTTTGTTTACTTTAAAAATCAGAATTATGTGTTAAAATATCTTAGAAAAATCTGGAGAAACTCCCTTTGGGTAAATAGCTCCTTAAATATTCAAAGTTTCAACCCTTTATAAAATAGCCACCAAACTTTCAAAAATTACATTTTGGTCACTAGCCAAAATGTCACATTTCCAAAACTCATTTTCCAAAATTGATTTCACAGTTCACTTAATTATAATAAAAGATGATTTTAGAACATTTTTCCATATTTTTAATGCAACCCGAACTAGGCTTTCCTAATTTAACCTCTTACGATTCGAACAGCACTTTGACCAACCGGTCAACGCCCAAGACTTCCAAGCCCAAAACCGGAGCGTTACAACTCTCCCCCCCTTAAGAAATTTCGTCCTCGAAATTTACCTGAAGGAAAGAGATAAGGAAACTGCTTCAGCATATCTTCCTTCCGCTCCCACGTGGCTTCCTCAACACCGCGATGCTTCCACAGCACCTTCACCAACTCAATGGTCTTGCCACGAAGAACCTTGTTATCTGAATCTAGAACCTTCACCGGTTCCTCATCATAGGTCAAATCCGGATTCAATTCCACTTCCTCCACAGGCATCACATGCGAAGGATCAGATCTATACCTCCGGAGCATAGAAACATGGAACACATCATGAATCTTCTCCAGCTCCTGAGGTAACCTCAACCGATACGCAACAGGACCCACACGCTCAACAACCTCATACGGTCCAATGTATCTAGGGCTCAGCTTACCCTTCCGACCAAACCTCATCACCTTCTTCCAAGGCGAAACCTTCAAGAACACACGATCACCCACCGCAAACTCTATCTCCTTACGCTTCAAATCCGCGTAAGACTTCTGCCGATCAGAAGCAGCCTTCAACCGCTCACAAATGAGCTTCACCTTCTCGGTGGTACCTTTCAACAAAGCAGGCATCGAAACCAACTTTTGACCAGTTTCAACCCAACACAGAGGAGTCCTACACTTCCTCCCATACAGAGCCTCATAAGGTGCCATCTGTATACTCGCCTGAAAACTGTTGTTGTAAGCGAACTCAACCAAAGGCAGATGCTTCTCCCAAGAACCTTGGAACTCTATCACACAGCATCTCAACATATCCTCCAAAATCTGAATAACTCGCTCAGACTGGCCATCCGACTGAGGATGATAGGATGTACTGAAATGCAACCTTGTACCCAGAGCTTGATGCAAACACTGCCAAAAACGCGATGTGAACCTCGGATCCCTATCCGACACGATCGACTTAGGCACACCATGCAACCTCACAACCTCAGCAATGTACAGCTCTGCCAGCTTGTCCAAAGAAAACGTAGTATGCACAGGCAAGAAATGCGCACACTTCGTCAGGCGATCCACAATCACCCAAACAGAATTCTTCTTCGATGGAGACAAAGGCAAACCAGATACAAAATCCATGGTAATCCTCTCCCACTTCCATTCAGGGATTTTCAGCGGTTGCAACAAACCAGAAGGAACCTGATGTTCAGCCTTAACTCGCTGACACACCAAACACTTGCTCACGAACTCTGCCACATCCTTCTTCAACCCTACCCAATAGTACTCATCACGAAGATCGCGATACATCTTTGTACTACCAGGATGCATAGCAAAAGGACTGCTATGACCTTCAGCCAGAATAGCACGCCTCAACTCAGCATCTGCAGGCACTACTATCCGACTACCAAAACACAACACTCCATCCTCATTAAAACAGAAATCCGAAGGTCTACCCTCCGCGATATCCTGTACATGAGACACCAAGGAATCATCCAACAACTGCTTATCCTTGATCAACTGAACCAACGATGGTTTCACTTGCAACTCAGCAACAAGACCACCATCCTGCGATATACTCAAGCTAGCAAACATAGCTCTCAGCTCAACAGCTACCTTCCTACTCAAAGCATCCGCAACAACATTGGCCTTTCCAGGATGATACTCTATCGTCAGATCATAATCCTTGAGCAACTCCAACCAACGTCGCTGCCTGAGATTCAACTCCTTCTGAGACATCAGATACCTCAAACTCTTGTGATCCGTGTACACCGTACACTTCTCACCATACAGATAATGTCTCCAGATCTTCAGAGCAAAAACCACTGCAGCCAGCTCAATATCATGCGTAGGATAATTGCGCTCATGCACCTTCAACTGCCGCGACGCATAAGCCACAACCTTACCCTCTTGCATCAGCACACACCCCAAACCAACATAGGATGCATCACTGTAGACTACAAACTCTTTCCCTGATTCAGGCTGAATCAAGATAGGAGCCTGCGTCAAAGCCATCTTCAGCTTCTCAAAAGCTTGCTGCCTCGCTTCTGTCCACTCATACTTAACATCTTTCTGCAGCAACTTCGTCAAAGGAGCAGCAATCTTGGAAAAACCATCCACAAACCTTCGGTAGTATCCTGCCAAACCAAGGAAACTACGAACCTCCTGAACAGACTTAGGAACTTTCCAATTCATCACTGCTTCAATCTTCTGAGGATCAACACGAATCCCCTCAGCTGAGACCACATGCCCAAGAAAAACCACCTCTCTAAGCCAGAACTCACACTTGCTCAGCTTAGCATAAAGCTGATTCTCCAACAAAGCTTGCAACACAATCCTCAAATGCTCTTCGTGCTCTTCCTCAGTACGCGAGTACACAAGGATATCATCAATGAACACCACAACGAACTTGTCCAGGTATTCATGAAAAACACGATTCATCATGTCCATGAAAGCAGCAGGAGCATTTGTCAGACCAAACGGCATCACAAGAAACTCATAATGCCCATACCTTGTCCTGAAAGCTGTCTTAAGCACATCCACATCCTTCACCCTCAACTGATAATACCCTGACCTCAAGTCAATCTTAGAGAACACAGCAGCTCCCCGAAATTGATCAAAGAGATCATCAATCCTCGGCAAAGGATACCGATTCTTGATAGTCAACTTGTTCAGCTGACGGTAATCAATGCACATCCTCATCGTGCCATCTTTCTTCTTCACAAACAAGACAGGAGCACCCCAAGGCGAAACACTCGGCCGGATGAAACCACGATCAAGCAACTCTTGCAACTGCGTCTTCAGCTCCTTCAGCTCCTTAGGTGCCATTCTATAGGGAGTAATGGACACAGGAGTGGTATTCTCATACAACTCAATACCAAACTCCACCTCGCGATTAGGAGGTAAACCAGGCAACTCCTCAGGAAAAACATCAGGAAACTCCTTCACAACCCTGATATCCTGCACCCTCAGCTCCTTCGAACTAGGATTCATCACAAAAGCCAGAAAAGCTTCACAACCCTGCCTCAACATCCTGCTCGCCTCCAAGGTAGAAACAACATTGGCAAGAAATTTCACATTCTCACCAACCACCACCACTTCATAATCATCCGCAAGCTTAAGCGAAACCCGCTTATTCTCACAATCCACAACAGCACGATGCTCAGCAAGCCAATCCATACCAAGGATCACATCAAAACCATAAAAGGGCAACTCCATAAGATCAACATGAAAGACATGCTCTTGAACAACCAAAGGACACCTTCTATAAAGCTTACGAGTCACAACAGTTTCACCAAAAGAACTAGTGACTCTAACACCAACATCCAAAGACTCAACAGGCAAACCAAGCAACTCAGCATGCTCACGAAGAATGTATGAATGCGTAGATCCAGAATCAATCAAAGAAAGCAATGACAAGGATTGCAAAGTAAAGGTACCTGCAATCACATCAGCATCATTCCTTCCCTCGCGCTGAGCATACACCCTCGCTTGGCCTCCACCCTCAGGTTGAATAGCCACAACATGAGCTACTCCACGCCCACCTTCCTCTCGCCTCTGAAAATTACCACGACCGCGCCCACGACCTCTCTGCGGTGCTGCAACAACAGGAGCACGCTCTTGACCACCAGCCATCCTCGGACAATCGCGCCTCAAATGGTCAGCAGAACCACAGTTCCAGCACTCATAACCAGCTGCCATCACAGGAGCTTGCACCTCCCTCCCAGCACGAGGACAGTCACGCCTCAAGTGACCACGGGAACCACAAATCCAACAAGCACTAGGGTCAGCTCTAGCATTGCCACCCCTAGCCGGTGCACCTCCACCTCTCTTAGACGAGGACTGAAACCTCTGATCACGCCCTCTCTTGTTCCGTCCACCGGAACTATACTCAGCAGTTCTCTTCCCAGAACTAGCTCCAGCACCTTTAGCAGACAAACTCAGATTCATCTCAATGTCCTTGGATCGACTCACCAACACATCGAAATCATTGTACTCCGCAGCCAACATATAGGTCTTAACTTCCGTCACCAAACCATAACGGAACCTTTCGCACCTCTCGCGCTCATCAGGTATCAGCTCTGGTGCATACTGGCTAAGACGTACGAACTGTACCTCATACTCAGCCACACTCATGCTCCCTTGGGTCAGAGACATGAATTCACGCTTCTTCTCGTCCAGATATCTAACTCCCAGATATCTCCTCTTGAACGCATGCTGAAAGAACGTCCAAGTAACATCAGCATCGGCCATCCCAGAGATTGTGGTCGTCCACCAGGTATAAGCATCACCTTGCAGCAGCGACACCACACATCCCAGCTTTTGCACATCAGTGCAACTCATCTGTCCCAAGACACGCTTGGTACTCTCCAGCCATGCTTCAGACCTCTCAGCTGACATACCCCTAAACTCAGTCCCACCAAGACTGCGCAAACGTTCTAAGGGTAATCTAGCTCCAGCATCTCCCTGATGCCCAGCTCCTTGAGCTCCAGCTACTGCTGCTCGAAACGCACCCGCAATAGCTTGTACCAGCACAGACATGTCAGGCATCGCTTGCCCCTGACCAACCTCAGGTCCTGCAGCTCCAGCACCAGCTGCCTCAGCTCCAGCTCTTTCCCTCTCCGCACCACCACCACCAGGTGGAGGAGGAGGTATCACAGCACTACCCGTGTGCTCATCATTCACATTCCCCTCTGGGGTCGTAGCTCTCGCGCTACTCCTTAACTCTCTACGTGGTGCCATACTTTTACCATGCATAACAATACAAAATAAAACAAGTCAGGACCAGCAAGGTAAGCAAATTCCAAGTATTCAAGCTCAATTCCTTTCAAAAACAACATCATCTCTTTAGCTTTTGTTTGGCAATGGGTACCCTCATCATGCATCATCACAACATGCATCACATACACATCATCATATCATATCACTGAACATGCTTTCACTCAACAAGCATACAAACCAAACCATGCTTCAATCATGCATACACACATTCCCAATTACTCGAGAACTCAGCTCTGATACCACCAAATGTAACCCCCGTAGCCCGGTCTAGACGGTTGACCCGAAACTACGAAGATTACACGAGGAAAACCAAAGTCAACCCGAAAGTCAACCTTGATTAACGACCCTTTTTTTTCTTTTTAATCTTATCTAGATGCACATTAACCTTAATTGTGATCATACAAACAACATACTAAAAGATCACAAACATCAGAGATCAAACAGGGACCCAATTGAACAAATTACAACTTTAGGGACCAATTTGTAAATTCTGATAAATTAAGGGACTTAACCCAAATTAAAGTTACCATCTTGAAATTAATCAGGTTTCATGCTTCTCTGTGAAATTTCAGCTCAAAAGGACTTCCACAGCTCATACAATTGATCATACAAGATTCGGGACCAAAACGCAAGCAAATCAAAACATATAACTACCATGACAGCCCCCTAACGGTCGACCGTTTCGAAACAGGTTGACCCTGTTCCGAAATGCGGGCCGTTCCGGTACTGGTTCCGCAACGGGGGTCTGGCAGTGAGCATTTCGTTTCGAAACGGTGCACCCCGTTTCGGACCCCTGGGTTCATTCCAGGCACCCGTTCCGAAACGGTACACACTGTTCCGAAACGCCTGCTCAGATTTCAGCAAACAAGCATACCAAATCATGCAATTGACCACTCAAACATGCTCCAAACATCACCAAACTTTACCAGCATGCAATTCAACATATTTAAGACATATAGGAACCAACAAATCAACAAACCAACTTCACATGCAAAAAGCCCCAATTCAATGGTCATGCTTCCTACACAAGCTATCCACTCAAGCATCAAACTTGCAAAACAAACATATAAGGTTCAATCCAAAAACCAGCAACAACAACAACATTTAACATACTTAGGGAGTCTCAAACACCTCCCAAAAACATATACATTGGTCCCCCATTGCCAAAACATACAAAAGCTAAATGTTTAACAAAACCTTCCATACATTGAGCTTTACTTGAACTTGTTTGCTTGCCTCCTCTTGCTGCCCTCAATGTACTCTAATGCTCTGCATTATTGAATCAAGAAAACGAGAGAGCGTAAGCCAAAGCTTAGTGAGGAGTGCTCTTTAAAAACCATTCAATAATGCAATTAAAACCATTTGTAAAACATGCTTATAAACAACCTTTACACAAGCTCAAAGCTTACTTTAAATCAAGCAATTCCATGCTTCCACATTTCATTTAAACAAGCATCTCATGCTTCAACATAAACATTAAATCATGCATCTCATGCATCTCAATGTACTTTACATGTCATATTGGCTCAAGTGATACATTTCATTTATGAAATCAAGTTCAACAACTTTCCCCAAGGACTTTTAAACACCTTGGCCCCAAGGACTTTTAAACACCTTGGCCATGGACTTTTAAACACCATGAAAGGACCACACAAGGACTTTTAACCACCTTTGTGTCCGTAGCTTGAATTACCCCAAGGACTTTTAAACACCTTGGCCCCAAGGACTTTTAAACACCTTGGCCCCATGGACTTTTAAACACCATGGAAAGGAGCACCTAAGGACTTTTAACCACCTTAGTGTCCGCAACAAGATTCATCCAAGGACTTTTAACCACCTTGATGATCTTAGATAACAAGGCTCACTCAAGGACTTTTAACCACCTTAGTGACCTTCACTTTTACAAACCATCACTTGCCAATACACACTTTATACATCACATAATCCACTGTTTTAAAGCATTTAAACCAAGCCATTTCATCATGCATTTCAAAGCATTAAATCATCATTTAACAATGCATTAAAAACAAGGTACTCTTACCTAGAGTCACCTTCAACACATGGCTTTAAACATCAGCATAAATCATGCTAAAACATCAGCAATTACCATGCTTAAACATGCTTTCAAAAACAGTAAACAAATCATGCAAAATCATCATTTTACATTGCACCAAAACATGGCCACCACTTAAAGAGAGTAATCCGAAAACTTACACTTGAGCTTAGCAAAGTTGTTTAGACTTAAACTAAGCTCCCAAACCCTTGGTTTCAAAGCCGAAAACCATTTTCACAAATCCACTCACCGATTTCCACTTCGCTTCAAGCCAAAGCACCAAAACAAGCCTCCGGATCAACAATTCTTGGATCCAAGGATGCTTCCCCTGTTTCAACACATTAAAGCAGAGGATTAATGCATCATCATGCATTAATTGCTTCAATGAAAGCATCTAAACTCGCTGCTCTCACAAAACCTCCATTTTCGGCCACCAAACACAACCGAAAATGCATCCGAAACACTTCTAAACAAAGCCCAGCCACAAACCAGCAAAACCTCACTTCCATCAACATCAAAACACATCTAAAAACAACCTATAAACATCCTTATACCTCCAGCAACATCAGATCACCAAGATCACCACAAAAGCTACCTTAAAACACAAGCTAAACTTAGGAAATCCAACCTATCCGGGATTGCATCAATCAAGACTCATTTCCACATCAATTTAATGATCATTTAACATCAAAAACACTCCTCAAAACACAGATTTAACAGATCAAACGAAAATCATGTGAAATCATCAAAATCTTGCATAATTAACCAAGATCCATAAATCAACCTTAAAACCTTTAATCAAATATCAATTTAGGATTGAAAACTTTAGGAATTTCATTAAAGAACTTGAAGTTCAGAGGAGAAGGACGTTCTTACCTCCAAACTTGAGTTTCTCCTCTTTTTGGAATTGAAAAGCTTGAAGAAACTTGAAGCAATTGAAGAGGTTTTGAAGACACAATGATTTGCAATCAATTGAGAGTTGAAAGAAGGATTTTAGGTGAGAAAATCAGAATGAGATCTCTGGAAATTGAGTGTTTGGGTTGAGAGAAAAAGATAGAAAGAAAATAGGTAGTTAAATGAGAAAATGGCTAAAATGAATTTTCCCTCCTTTTGTTTACTTTAAAAATCAGAATTATGTGTTAAAATATCTTAGAAAAATCTGGAGAAACTCCCTTTGGGTAAATAGCTCCTTAAATATTTAAAGTTTCAACCCTTTATAAAATAGCCACCAAACTTTCAAAAATTACATTTTGGTCACTAGCCAAAATGTCACATTTCCAAAACTCATTTTCCAAAATTGATTTCACAGTTCACTTAATTATAATAAAAGATGATTTTAGAACATTTTTCCATATTTTTAATGCAACCCGAACTAGGCTTTCCTAATTTAACCTCTTACGATTCGAACAGCACTTTGACCAACCGGTCAACGCCCAAGACTTCCAAGCCCAAAACCGGAGCGTTACATTACTTATTTCTTGAGTTTGACTCTCTCGATGTCAAACAAATGGATTGCTTACAATCGATCTTTCGAACTCAATTGAAAACAATGAAGAACATGAAATAAGCAAACCATGAATTTATTGCAAAAACAAACTTAAACCTAAACAGTCGTTCTAACAACTACTTTACAACACAATCCAAACCCTAGAGAATTTAGAACATAGTGACGACAAGAAAACACAAGAGAAACTAAGCTATGCCAAGATGTTTTGATTCTAAGATACAAGGTAAGGTTGGGTATATATAGGGCATTACCTATGTTAAGTCCTCCTTGGAGTAGAAGTCTTATTAATGATAATGTAGCTTTTGCATTGAATGCATCCTTTAATTCTGACTTCTTTTACTTGAATTTTGACTTCTCTTGTCGTTGCCTTGTATCGCAAGCAAGCTTAGGCCGCCTTAGACATTTTCTCCTTTGGCGGCTTTGTCCGCTGTTTCCAACATTAGTAAATTGCGTGGATGTGCTCATTGGACTCAGAAAATTATTTTCTTCCAATCGCACTCCAATTCACCAATTCCTCAAGTTGCTGACCTGGGCAGCAGATATGGCGGCGACAGCTACTCGGCAGCATCTCTCTCTGTGTTGAATTGATTCAGTACAACTCCTTGGTTTGCTCCCTCAGCATCAGCTCCTTTTCTCCTTCATCAGTCTCCAGCATCTGAAAATAAAACTAAACTAAAACATTATATTTTCTTGCCAAATCAAAGATATTCAATAAAAACAAGGCAAAGCAAAGAATACTGTAAATATTGTATGTATGCACTTAAATATGCCTAAAATGCATTTAAGAACAACAATAATATGAGATCTAATGCATACAAAATATAAGACTTATGAGCACTTTACACACCCCCAAACTCGAACTATTGCTTGTCCTCAAGCAATGCAATCCTAAATATACTTGCCCTTGCACTAATCAGAAAGAAAAACTTGTTTTAAACTTGATTTAGATCCTCAAGGTCATGGCACATATCATTAGATTAGTGAAAGGGAAATAGCATGAATTACCTCAGAATTAAACTATAATGCCACTACAGTGTGTGCAGAAGCTGTGTACAGGCTGAATCTGAAGAATATTCTAAGTAAACAAAGATGATGTCAAGGTAATATAAGGTTGCTGCCGAGGCAGCACATTTAAGCACATTTTATAATCATGGCAATAAGGGCTTCAGCTCATCACAACTACTCTTTAGGTCTGAAATTAAGATAGAAGCAAACTACAAAACCTCGAACCTATTGAGTAGAGTCATCCCGTGAAGACTTTCATTCACTCATGCTAATTTGTCTGTCACTTCAAAAAATTTCAGATACATGGACTTTGATAGCAGCGGAGTGTCCTTGGCACATGATTCTTCCTAGAGCCTGTTTCGGGCACCTCTAGGGAAAAAACATCATATCTCTTTTTGTTCCTGCCGTGGCAGTTATTTTCTTTTTTTTTCTGTTTGTTGTCTGCTGCGGCAACTACCTACAACCATGTTAGAATTTTACAAATAATTCAAGCATACAATGTTTATCAGAAATTCAATCAAATTCAGCAAGTAACAATAGTGTTTTTGATTTTTCGCAATTATAGAAAAATTCTAAGTTTTCTTCATGCTTTTCCCAAAATTATGTTCTTTTTATTTAATGGTGCGAAAATTTTAAAACCGGCTATCCTATCAAAGGCACAAGTTCTAACAAAATTTTATTTTGATTTATTTTAAAGGCAAGTAAATATGCAACGTATATGATCTAAATATGCCTAAACAATGATGAGTGCTAATCCCCCCAAACTCGAGATAGGCATTACCCTCAATGCACAAAATAAAAAAAACAGGAAAAAATAAAAGACAAGAAAAATAATTAAAACTGAAAAAATAAGAAATAAAAAGAAAGTAAAGAAAACAACGTTAGAAGTTGTCTGATGGTGGAGATGTTGCTGGAGTTCCTGAGACGGAGGAGGAAGATGATGATTGGATGACAAGACAGTGGCTAGCAGAAGTCCTGGCAGCAGGCTTTGCAGGTGAAATCTTTGCTGAGTGCGGCAGCTAGACTCTCTTGAGTGTAAGGCGAGGAGCTTCAATGTGGACTTGTTCAGTTTCTGAGTCCTCATCCTTCGGCTCCGGTTTGGCCGAGATTATATGCCGCTTCCATTTCATGCTTGGTTCCGCCATGGGTGCTGCTGATGCCTCTACTGTTGTCGTTGGTTCCCTTGTTTCTGCCATTTGCTGCCCAAAATCCTTGGACGGGGATGTGTCTGCCATTGTTGCCGCTCTGATGGTTGGAGAGAGTTGTTGTTGATGCCTTTTTGGAGTTTCGGCCACCGCGTGAGAGGAAGAGGGGGCGGAGTAAGACGGGTATCATGTGGGAGAAGGCATCTGGTGGCAAAAGGCGGCGTGGCGGGCATCAACTTTTGGCGGTGTAGCCTCTCTTGGTTCAGCTGCGGCGGTCAAGTCCTCTGGAAATCTAGGGAGTGAGGGGCCATCATTTGGAAACTTCTGCAACAAATAGGCCACAAAGGCCTCTTGAACTTCCCCCAGGTACTTCATGAAGGTCAGTTACTGCTGCTCAATTCTCTTGTTGCCGTCGACCAGTGTGTGGAGCAGCTGGTTGACATCAGGGTGTTGGGCAACCTTAGTACTGCCACTTGCTGCTGGGGCAGCTGTGTTGTCGGCCGATGGCTGAGATGGTGTGATCGGCTCTTTTTCAGGCACATGCATCATCTGGAGCCTGACTTTCGTCGTCCAGCCTTCCCTTGATGGTGTCAACACATCTTTGGAGTCGAAGGGGATGTTGAAGTTTGTGCATAGTTTGGTGATGAGGGAGGGAAATAGAGCCTTCCCTTTTACTTCCGGTAGCAGCTGTAGATCTCCTTGCATATTATATCTCCCATGTTGATCGGGTGGTTGTTCATGATTGAATGGATCAAGGTGAGACGAGGTCGATCGACTGTTGTGTTGTGGGAGGTGGGCAACAGGTGTCGCTTGATGAAAGTGTTCCATAACATTGCCTCCGGCAGTAGACGTCGGCGCTACACAGACCCACTATATTTCCCTGTCAGCGATGAGGTGTTTGGTTCACAGAGCATTCCTTCATTCTGTCGTAGTCAGCTACTGTCAATGTTTGCCGCCATTCCTTATAGGGGTTACCGTCTATCTCCAGCCCATAGAATCTGTTGATGGTGGCGGCGTTGAGTTTTACTGCCTCCTCCCTGACAAAAATGAATGGAACTTCTGGGTGGGTTGGTGGGTGTAGAACTCTCGGACGAGGGTGATATTGACCACCTCGGGCTGCTTTGCAAAGATCTCCCACCCTTGGCTATGTATTTTCTCAAAGAGGGCGGGGTTGAGACCTAAGTCTCTTGTCTGTTGCGAGTAGTGAAACTCGTTCTCCTCCCAAACTGATTGATTGGCAAATTGCGTTTTGTGCCTCTTTTGGTCTAGCTCGAAGAAGAAATGCTGGAAAGAGGGTTTGGATTGTGATGATGCCATGGTAGTGAGACAGTTGTAATCTAAAAGTTAACTGAAAATAGAAAATATTAAGAAAGCAAGTTGACGCAGAAGAGGTTAAACAAGGAGATGAAATGAAGAGAATGAATAATTAGTGAGGTATATATATATAGGGGTTGCCGAGAGATGTCGTGGTGGCATTAAATCCCAACGGGCAGATTTTTCAGCACGCGCTAGGGGATTAAATGCTCGTTACACTGTAGCCATTAGCGGTATTCTAGTCGTTACGCATTTTTTGTTGGGCTGCCCTCAGCTGTTTTGGCAGCATGGTGATGAGTTCTCAAATGTGACATACTTCATTTGCTATTTTTCTAGTAATTAGGACTTCTTGCTGCTTAATACATGCTATTTTTGTTATATTTTGTGCAGGGATCCAATTCTGGAAATAGTAGTAAAAATGGGGCATTTCTGTAGTTTTTATAATTCTGTCATGACTGGCATCGTGGGCACAACACTCGGCACGACGCGTATGACGTGGCAATGACGTGGCAACCTCTAGATGTTCCGAGAGAAGATCCGATCAGATTATCAGTTCTATCCATTTGGTTTTATTTTGAATTTTAAAAAACATTTGAATTTGAATTGTTATTTTGATCTCTTATCCTTGTAATCTAAGCCTATAAATACCAACCTTTGGTGAAGCCTTAAGATCATCTTCTAGCTTTGAGTATTTTTTTATCTTTTCCTTTGTAAACATTTTTTCAGTTTTAATTCAAGTTCTTTTCCTTTATTTTCTTGTTTCGTTTATTTGATGCCATTTAATTACTTTTCTAAAATCAAGTCAAGTATGATAATCAATATCATGCTTAGCTAAATCTTTTAAGCCAAGAACCAGCCAAGTCAATTCGATTCGTGAGAATTGAACTTTGCTTAAATCTTTTTGGGAAATCAATTTTGTCTTTCTGCTTAGATAGTTTGACAATCGGCCTTACTAAAAGTTTTTAACCGTTTTTCAAATCAAAAAGGGCTCGTTGGTCTGAATTCGCTTAAAACATAGTTGGGAGGAAGGATCGGCCTGTGGCAATTTCGACTTCCTATAAACACTCTTAGCGGCGGTCCGCTAAGGAAAGATAAAATCAGAAGCGATTCTTTTTAGACAATTTTTGAGTCGGGTTTCTCATATTTTCATTCTAAATATTTTAACGGCGATAGATGTGGTTAATTTATTTAAGAATTGTCTTTCGAAGATAGACTTGGGAGGATTGGTTACTCGAGAGAGAAACAAGTTACGACGGGTTGGGCCTCGTAGACTGTAACCGACATGATCCCAGAAATAAAATTTTTTTTAGTGATCGAAAGAACTGACAAGGAGCTGGTTCGAGGCTATTTCACATACTTGGTTTTTCTTAATCTTTTCACCTCTGCATTTAAATCTTGCTATTTCATTTTCGACCAATATCAGATCACCTCCCCCCATTTTATTTACTTATTTTGTAGATATTCCTGGAAGTAATAATTAAATCAGTCTTCAGTTAATCATTCCAGCTAATCTCCCTGCGGATCGACCCTCTTTCCCTATATCTATTTAATTTCTTTATAATATTATTTATTGAAAGAGGTTAATTTATTCATTTATTTTTGACCGGTTAAACGACGACTTGTCAAAATTGGCTTCGTTGCCGGGGAGATTCACTTTCGGCATTTTTGACTGATTTTGTTTTATTTTTATGACCAGGAAAAACCCGGGTACTTTAGCTCCATATAACCCGGAAATCGAAGCAAGCGCTCGTAGAACTCACGACGAAACACTTCGACGAAAGAAACAACAAAGCACACGACGATCCGAACAAGAATCCACTTCCGAAACTACACCAATCGAAGAACCTACACAGGAACCAGAACCGATGGCGGACCAAACAATTCGACAACTAAATGCCGCCCCTACCGTGCAACAACCACTCTGTATCGCTTTTCCTCAAGGCGATACTCCCTTCCAGCTCAAAACGAGATTAATCTACTTGCTCCCTACTTTTAATGGTCTCCCTTCTGAAAGCCCACACAAACACCTTGCCGAATTTCATATGGTGTGCAGCAGCATGAAACCACAAGGGGTCTCAGAGGACCAAATAAAACTAAGGGATTTTCCTTTTTCCTTAGCCGGAACGGCTAAAGAGTGGTTATTTTACTTACCTCCAAATTCAATTAATACATGGTCTGATCTCTCTCGTGTTTTTCTTGACAGATACTTCCCTGCGGCAAAAGCAACATAAATTAGGCGAAACATATTGGGTATCCAACAAATGCACGATGAATCCCTATATGAATATTGGGAAAGGTTCAAAAAGATGTGCGCAAGCTGTCCGCAACATGGCTTATCCGAGCAAACAATCCTTCAAGACCTATACGAAGGAATGTTACCAATGGACAAAAAGATGGTAGATGCAGCAAGCGGTGGCGCACTCGTTAATATGACCCCTACTACAGCAAGAACATTATTCTCCACAATGGCTGCAAAATCACAGCAATTTGGTTCTGCAAGTGAACCCATTCGACGGGTTCAAACAGTAAGCACAATTACATTAGAAAATAAGATTGATAATTTGACTAATATTGTGCATTCACTTGTTTCAGGGGAAATAGGAGCCGCTAAGGCGTGCGGGATTTGTACTATGCAAGATCACACAACCGATTTATGCCCACTGCTGCGGGATACGTCTGGTGCCCAACTCAACGCCGTACACAATTTTCCCGGACCTCCCCAAAGGCCCTATAATCCACAAAGCAACACGTTCAACCCCGGTTGGAGAGATCATCCTAACCTTAGCTATGGTAATAGGAATCCAAATTTCCAAACTAGACAACAACCTCCCTACCAAAATCAAGCTCCCTATAAATCTTCCCTTGAATCTATTGTTGAGAGGTTAGCAGTTTCACATGAAAAGTTCCAAACCCAAATGCAATCTCACCTTCAGGAACTAGACAAACAAGTTAGCCAATTAGCTCAAACAATAGGGCGTCTAGAATCCCAAGGAAAATTGCCATCACAAACCGAAATCAATCCAAGGGAAAATGTGAGCGAAATCACTCTGCGTAGCGGGACTGTGATAACACCTGAACCGCCAAAGAAGGATGAGCAAAAATCCGACGGCTCTTCGGAACACCAAAATGAAAAATCTCCTTCCACTTCAGGTAATATCAAATATAAAATTCCTATTTCTACTTACGAACCTGTTCCACCTTTTCCAGGAAGATTAGCAAAACGAGACAAAACGGAGAAAGAGAAGGAAATAATGGAGGTGTTCAAAAAAGTGGAAATTAACATTCCACTCTTGGATGTTATCAAGATGGTTCCTAAATACGCGAAATTTTTGAAAGACCTATGTACAAGTCGAAGAAGGTTGTCGGGAAACGAGAGAGTCAACCTTAGCGAGAATATTTCAGCCATTTTTCAAAAGCCGTTGCCACCAAAGTACAAGGACCAAGGTATGTTTGCGATTCCCTGTAAAATTGGGAATGTTGGGATCAAAAGAGCTATGTGCGATTTGGGCGCCTCCATCAATGTCATGCCTCTAAGTGTTTATAGGAAAAATCTCAATGGATCCACTGAAGGAAACTAAGGTAACAATACAACTGGCTAATAGATCGATTATTTATCCCGAAGGTGTATTGGAAAATATTCTGGTTAAGGTAAACAATCTCATTTTCCCTGCCGATTTTTACATTATTGATATGGAGAATGATCATAACAACAATGGATCTGAAATTTTGCTTGGACGCCCCTTTTTATCAACCGCACACACAAAAATAAATGTCCGTAATGGCATTTTAACCATGGAATTCGACGGAGAGGTAGTGAAGTTTGATGTGTATAAAGCTATGAAATATCCTGATTCTGTCGCAAGCCTTAACTTTATTAATATTATAGATCCTTTGGCTAATAATTTTATCGGAACTGATTTATTTCATTTTTTTGTAGGGAATTGGAAGATCTCAACGATGACGACTTAGGCAGAACAATCTCTACTCCTTCTTTAATTTCTGAACTTCAATTAACTCCATCACAATCTAAACCTCTTCCCTCAATTTTGCAGGCACCTCAACTAGAGTTGAAACAACTCCCACCACACTTGAAATATGCATATTTGGGCAACAAGGAAACTCTACCCGTCATCATATCAAGCGAATTGTCGTCGCAACATGAACAGGAGTTGATAGCTACATTGAGTATCCATAAAGAAGCGATTGGATGGACATTAGCCGATATCAAAGGCTTAAGTCCTTCCACGTGTATGCACAAAATAAAAGTGGAGGATGGCACGAAACCTATCTGAGAGGGACAACGGCGATTGAACCCACCGATGATGGATGTGGTAAGACAAGAAATACAAAAATTGCTAGATGTCGATATCATCTACGCAATTTCTGACAGTGAGTGGGTTAGTCCAATTCATGTTGTGCCTAAGAAAATAGGAATAACTGTTGTCGAAAATGATGAAGGGGAAAAGATCCCAAAGAGAGTTCAAAACGGATGGCGGATGTGTATTGATTACAAGAAACTTAATTCTCAAACTCGAAAAGACCATTTCCCTTTACCATTCATCGATCAAATGATTGAAAGACTTGCTGGAAAACACATTATTGTTGTCTTGACGGATTCTATGGATTTTTCAGGTTCCTGTAGCACCCGAAGATCAAGAAAAGACTACATTTACTTGTCCATTTGGCACCTTTGCATATAGACGAATGCCTTTCGGGCTATGCAACGCTCCGACCACTTTCCAGCGTTGCATGCTAAGCATTTTCTCCGACCACATCGAGCGAGGTATAGAGGTATTTATGGATGACTTTACCGTTTACGGTGATTCATTTTCTAAATGTCTCTCTAATCTTTCATATGTGCTTAACCGATGCATTGAGTACAATTTAGTGTTAAATTATGAGAAGTGTCACTTTATGACAAGTAAGGGTTTACTTCTAGGTCATGTGGTTTCTGCCCAAGGTATAGACGTCGATAAGGCTAAAGTAGATGTTATTCGCTCAATTTCATACCCCACTTCAGTGAGGGAAATTCGTAGTTTTCTTGGCCATGCAGGATTCTATCGACGGTTCATAAAGGACTTCTCCAAGTTAGCGCAACCGCTTTGTCGCCTGCTACAAAAAGACGTGTCGTTCGATGTAGACAAAGCTTGTAGAGAATCGTTCGATGAGCTGAAATTGCAACTTATTTCCGCTCCAATTGTGCAGCCCCCGGATTGGTCGTTACCTTTCGAGATTATGTGTGATGCCTCCGATCTAAGTGTAGGCGCAGTGCTTGGGCAAAGAACTAAAGACAGACCACATGTTATCGCTTATGCCTCTAGAACTCTTAATTCGGCGCAGCGAAATTATTCGACAACGGAAAATGAGCTTTTTGATATTATTTTTGCATTAGATAAGTTTCGCCCTTATTTGTTAGGAACTAAAATTCTTATTTTTTCTGATCATGCAGCATTGAAATACTTGATCAACAAAAAGGATGTGAAACCTCGTTTGATTAGATGGATACTCTTGCTACAAGAGTTTGACATACAGGTCAAAGATAAGAAGGGCAGTGAGAATTTGGTGGCGGATCACCTAAGCCGCTTGGCGATTTCACCGATCGAACCCCCTTTACAAGATGAATTCCCCGGATGAATCGCTAATGGAAGTTAAGGTAACATTCCCTTGGTTCACCGATATGGCGAATTTCTTAGCCACTGGTAAGGTTCCTAACAATTTGTCACAATCCGCGGTTAAACGTATTAAAAGAGATGCTACATATTATATATGGGATGATCCATATTTGTTGAAATTGTGTTCTGATCAAATAATTCGTCGTTGCGTAAGTAATAGCGAGGTTCCTAACATCTATACGCTTGTGGCAGACATTTTGGCCCTAAACGAACTGCGCACAAAATCCTTGAGTGCGGTTTCTTTTGGCCTACTTTATTCAAAGATACTTAAAATTTCTGCAAAACATGTGACAGATGCCAGCGGGTTGGAAATTTAAGCCGTCGAAGCGAAATGCCATTAAATCCAATACATATATGTGAAGTCTTCGATGTGTGGGGTCTTGACTATATGTGACCTTTTATTTCATCTTATGGAAATCTCTATATCATTTTGGCAGTTGATTACGTTTCGAAATGGGCTGAGGCGAAAGCCACCCGTGAAAATGATGCAAGAACCACGACTAATTTTTTGGTGACTTTATTTTTTCCAGGTTTGGAACTCCGAGGGCAATCATTTGTGATAGAGGAACACACTTCGTTAATCAGATTGTCGAAACTTTGGTGAAGAAATATGGCGTGACACAACGTATATCAAAAGCTTATCATCCGCAAACAAACGGTCAAGCGGAGGTTTCAAATAGGGAAATCAAGTCGATCCTGGAAAAAATTGTCAAGCCTAATCGAAAGGATTGGAGTTTGAAATTAGTCGATGTGTTATGGGCATACAGAATCGCTTACAAAGGACCTATCGGCATGTCACCTTACCGCCTTGTCTTCGGTAAACCTTGTCATCTTCCAGTCGAGCTTGAGCATAGAGCGTTTTGGGCAGTTAAAGAATGTAATATGGAGATGAATGCCGTTTGCGAAACACAGAAGCTTCATATTCAAGAGCTCGAGGAAATCCGCCGAAACGCTTACGATAGCGCGCAACGTTATAAAGAACAAACTAAAGCGTTTCATGACAAGCACATTTCATTTAAATCTTTTTCAATTGGACAAAAAGTTCTCCTATTTAATTCGAAGTTGAAAATTTTTGCAGGAAAACTTAAGTCTAAGTGGAGCGGACCATTTACCGTAGTCAATACCTCCCCTCACAGAGCCGTGGAGATTGAAGATAGCTCGGGTACACAATTTAAAGTGAATGGGCAGCGACTTAAACCGTTCTTTGAAAGTAGACCGATCGAACAAATTGAAGAAATTATCCTCGAAGAACCTAAAATCTGAGCAATGAATTTTTCGAGCTTAACGACAATAAACAAAGCGCTAAATGGGAGGCAACCCATTGGTTTATTTTTCGTTAATTTTTACTCTCTTTTTCATAATTTAATTTCTGCTTCGTTTTTCATCTTTGATTGCCTTAATATTTTTTTCTTTCCTCTGCAGGTCTCCTTTCGCACACAGCAGGTCAAGCCTAAAATCCACCCCAGCCAAAGTGCATCGTTTGATTAAATCGGTGCATTTTAGCACACTTAATGGGCGGTGCACTTTAGCCCAATCCTTTTCCCTTAAGCACCCGTCCGATTTTCCATTTTCTCCCTTCCTTTTCTTTCTTTCCCGCAAAACCAAACCCTAGCATTGCATACCCCGCCGCAAAACCTTCACCCAACCGAATTATTCAGCCCCCATGCCTCGCACAAGACAACAAGCTCGCCGGCTCCCCCAAGAACCACCGTTGGTTATCGGCGGACGGCGTTGTTTTACACCGCCCTAATTCATGGCTATTAGCAGTGATTCCGAACCAACCACCACACCCCCTCCTCGCCGTGGTGGTCGTCAACGGCAAGCCACCAATCCACCAACCGAAAATCCCATCCCTACGACTCCCACCGCTCTTCTGCCTCCTTCCCCGAACGTCAACCGTCGTTCGCGCCTCTCCAACAACGCCGCCGGACCAAGCACCAGCCGCCGTCCACCATCCCCACGATCTCCATCACCGTCGTTCCACTCAATGCCCATTGTGGACTCCTCCACACACTCTCGGCAGCGTCAATCTCAAACCCAGCAGAGGGACTCTACCATCCCCTCATTCTCCATACAGTCTGCCGAATCGAAACAACACCCCGAGGTAAATTCAACTCCGATTTTAACCCACCCATTACTAATGTATCACCCCTTTTTTGGTTATACAGAGGATTTCCTGGCCGGTTACGGTTTTCCCGGTTTCCTCGACGATCACCAGTCCTCTGCGAACTCTCACCACGACGAACACTCTGCCCAGCAGCAAAGCGCGTCGTCCTTTCCTTCTCCTCCTAGGGGCGACACGGAAAATCCAGAACGAAATAGGCGTGGGCGTAAATACCTGGTTCCGGCCAAAGAAGAACTCAAGGGCTTTCTCATTTTTCCTTCTGCTCAGATTGACCAATTTCAGGATATCAGACATCGACCTTTTCGGGTTTGCAAATTCATTCCTCAGCTTACTCTTGTTAATCTTAATATCTCTGAGTCTGTCACAAATTATTTTCATGCTATCGATTGGACTGCTTATTCTGAGATAAAATGTGGAACATTTTATGAATTAGTTTTTGAGTTCTATTCTACTTTCTCTTTTTCCGAAACTCGTTATATTACGCCTAATTCCCCTGTTGTTATTAAATTTCGACTGTGTGGTGAAAACTTTGCTATGTCTATGAATGAGTTTAATTTGGCTATGGGTTTTGTGACTAACGTCACAGACCCTGATTATCTAATAGCATTATTTGAGATTCCTACAGATTTTGATGAAAATGCAGCTTACTTTGAGCTCACCGGACAAATGGACATAGCCTTTGACCCTCATTCCACCAAAGCTATTACGCTTCAGGATCCAGGGATACATTAAGTTCATCGTTTCCTTGCCTACAATTTTTCTGGACGTAACGATGCCTCTGCTACTCTCAGTAAGACTGAACTGTTTTTCCTTTGGTGTATGCATTCGAGAAGAAAGGTAAACTTAGGATTTTGGTTAGCACGTCAGTTCAAAGTTGCAATCCGATATAATCGCCTCTTAATCCTTGGTCCTTTAATTACTCATCTTGCATCTAGAATAGCTCTCTTTGATATTGAGAATTTTACTTACGCTTTTTCTATGGATGCTTTAGATAAGCGTTTCTTGGATTCCATGAGACTCCTCGACGGACCACCGGATGCGCCTTTCTTCAACCCACCGGGAGTATTAACTCCAAGAACGAGGAGAGTTTTCACTCGCAGAAATACACCACGCGCCCCTCAATCCCCTCCTCCCAAGACCAGCCTTCGAACGATGTTCCGGATTTCGCTGCGCACCTCCACGCACTGGAAGACAACATTTCCGAAATCCTATCTTACCTACGTCCTGGGCGCGGCCGCGGACGTGGCCGCAATCATCGTTGATCACGAGGAGTTCCCTTTACCCCTCTTTGCCTTACATTCTTACATTCTTTTCTCTGAATTCGGACAATTCATTTAAGTGAGGGGGAGGGTGCAACCCACTTGTCCTATGCTTGTTTGATGTATGATCAGTTTCGACTTAACCTTGAGTATATTTCCAATTGCCATCACTTGCTTGCTCTCCAACATGTTTAAATTTTTGAAAATGGATTTTGATAATCATTTGCAGTTTGACATCTCTCTCTAATTGCCTTACTTGTGTTAGAATTCTCGCCTAGCTTAATCAAATTAGCCCAATTTTGGTAAGATTTGAGCCTTAAGCATGCATTCTTCATATTATGCTCGTTTCTTTTGCTTGAGAGTGACATCTTGAATTTTAGGATTCTAGAACTTGTGGATTGCTTACGATTTGAGACTACACTAAGAACGAGGTGCTTTAAAATGATTTAGGCATTAGGCTTTAACCTTTTCCATCCCTTTCGTTTTAATTTACCCTTTCTCATCGCCTAGTGAGCCTTTGTTAGCCTTACATCCCGTTCCTTTGACTTAACCATTTCAATTGATCAAATGCTAGAATCTTTATTAGACATGAAGGAGATACTTTTCAAATAAGGGTAGAAATTTTCCTAGAAAAAATGAGAAAAAAGAAAAGCAGAATAAACGGAAGCAATTGCTTCGAAAAGAAAAAAAAAGGGAAAAAGAAGAAAAACAACTTCGAAAAGAAAAAAATATGCGTGCTTGCTTGCCCATTTTTAGCTCCTTTTTAATGTCTTCACTGCTTAATGTTTGAAATATCTTGCATTGATCATCCTCTTTTGTTTTTTTTCATCTTTCTATCCTTTTTCTAAACATACATTACACCTTGAATAAAAGACCTAATGATTTTTGCACCTCGATTCTATTAAAGTAGTGGAGAATTGAACTTGTTACAAGCCTATGGAAACCTTTATTCATGATTGACTTTGAGTGTTTTTGCTTCATCTTTCCCTTAAACACTTTGAGTGCTCTCGAGTGTATCTTGGTGAGGATTAAGACTAGGATGAGTTAGACTAATGCTTGTTAGGTAATTAGGAGGGTGAAGGGCTGTAATGATTGACATTGCTTGCATGTTGTTCTTTTTTCAAATATTTCCGATGCTTGTGATGGTTTGAGGATTTCATTCTTTGGTTCATGTTTTTTCGGACATACTTGAGGACAAGTATGAGACAAATGAGGGGGAATTTGATGAGTTCTCAAATGTGACATACTTCATTTGTTATTTTTCTAGTTATTAGGACTTCTTGTTGCTTAATACATGCTGTTTTTGTTATATTTTGTGCAGGGATCCAATTCTAGAAATAGCAGTAAAAAAGGGGCATTTCTGCAGTTTTTATAATTCTGTCACGACTGGCATCGTGGGCACGACACTAGGCACGACGCGTCTGACGTGGCAGTGACGTGGCAACCTCTAGAAGATCCTGGAATGTTCCGAGAGAAGATCCAATCAGATTATCAGTTCTATCCATTTGGTTTTATTTTGAATTTTAAAAAACATTTGAATTTGAATTGTTATTTTGATCTCTTATCCTTGTAATCTAAGCCTATAAATACCAATCTTTGGTGAAGGCTTAAGATCATCTTCTAGCTTTCAGTATTTTTTTTTTATCTTTTCCTTTGTAAACATTTTTTCAGTTTTAATTCAAGTTCTTTTCCTTTATTTTCTTGTTTCGTTTATTTGATGCCATTTAATTACTTCTCTAAAATCAAGTCAAGTGTGATAATCAATATCATGCTTAGCTAAATCTTTTAAGCCAAGAACCAGCCAAGTCAATTCGATTCGTGAAAATTGAACTTTGCTTAAATCTTTTTGGGAAATCATTTTTGTCTTTCTGCTTAGATAGTTTGGCAACCGGCCTTACTAAAAGTTTTAAATCGTTTTTCAAATCAAAAAGGGATCGTTGGTCTGAATTCGCTTAAAAACATAGTTTGGAGGAAGGATCGGCCTGTGGCAATTTCGACTTCCTATGAACACTCTTAGCGGCGGTCCGCTAAGGAAAGATAAAATCAGAAGCGATTCTTTTTAGACAATTTCTGAGTTGGGTTTCTCCTGTTTTCATTCTAAATATTTTAACGGCGATAGACGTGGTTAATTTATTTAAGAACCGTCTTTTGAAGATAGACTTGGGGGGATTGGTTACTCGAGAGAGAAACAAGTTATGATGGGTTGGGCCTCGTAGACTATAACCGACATGATCCCTGAAATAAAAATCTTTTTCAATGATCGAAAGAACTGACAAGGAGCTGGTTCGAGGCTATTTCACATACTTGGTTTTTCTTAATCTTTTCACCTCTGCATTTAAATCTTGCTATTTCATTTTCGACCAATATCAGATGACCTCCCCCCCCCCTTTTATTTACTTATTTTGTAGATATTCCTAGAAGTAATAATTAAAGCAGTCTTCAGTTAATCATTCTAGATAATCTCCCTGCGGATCGACCCTCTTTCCCTATATCTATTTAATTTCTTTATAATATTATTTATTGAAAGAGGTTAATTTATTCATTTATTTTTGACCGGTTAAACGACGACTTGTCACATGGTGGGCGGGCTCCTTGTTGGGCCTTCTTCTTGGTTCTGCTTATTTATTCCTAAACCTGAAATAAAAATAATTAACTAAGTAACAAAAACTTCAAATCTGGAAAATGAAAATGTGGAAAATAAATTGCAATAAATTAAAATCTAAATAAAATAAAGATGTGGAAAATAAAAATCTTTAAAATTTTGTTACTCTAGGAGTGCATTGGTATGCATCTCCTAAAGTAACTACTCCCTTATCGGTTTGAGCTTAAGAGGGTCATTTCCGATACTTCTTGTAGTCCACCCGCACCCTTCATCGAGTGATTATTCTCATGGTGGAGGAGTCCTTCTTCCTTGTTCCCTTGTAGTCCATGTGAACCTTCCTTATTGTTTCTATTCATGAAGGCATGAACATGTGATTAGGAAAAATTATATCACTATCTAACCATGTACTTACCTCATCTTTGTCGAAGTTCATTATGGTAGAAAGTTGCTTTTGCTACCGAGGCAGCTGATGCGACAAGCAGTTGTTGCGACAGTCTTCTGTCATAATACGATGCAGGTCAAGAGAAAACTCAATATTCTAAAAAGCTTCATGACTCCCAATATCGTTTTCTTTAGACCCCTTGAAAATCTCCATCAGTAGAGATTTTGATGGTTTAAAATCTGCCAGCATCGGCTCCTCTAGATATATATAGTCCATAGTTGTCGAGGTGGGCATCATTTTCGGGGCATGTGATGTTGTCGTTGCATCACAATTCTTTTGTCGACCTCACTAGGCGTTGTTGTGGCATTGCTTTGTTCAGGTGTTGTCCTTTCACTGCTCAGTTCGTCTTCAGGGCAGGGTTCTAGGTAGCAACCAAAATAGTTGTCAATCTTGCTGTCCGGGCAGTGTTTTTCATCCTCTTGGCTTGGATGTTCTAATTATTCCTCACACATCGGAGATCCTTCTTCGCATTGCTCTTCGTCCACTTGTCCTAGGACATCAGTATCCCTCAGACTTAATTGTTGGGGATCACTAGTTGCCGAGGCAGAAGTTGCTGAGACATCGTGTTCAGGTTCATCCATGGCATTAATGAGGACTGAATTGCTCAGAAGTGCATACATCTTAGCGATGTTGGCGTCCATAGTAGTTGACACTTTATGCCTGAGTGCAAGGAAAGTTTGAAGTGTGTCCTCCAAGGATTTTCATTGCTCTTGAAGATAACTATATTGTCAGGACATGTCGATTTCTACAGCAAAACTATTATGGTAGAAATTTTTTTGAGATTTATGATTATACCATGAAAAATCTTGTTGCTGCGGCAAAAACTACGACAGTGGCATCTACTGTTTGTATTCAGACATCCACTCCCGAATGGTTTTTCTCGACATGTCTGCTTCAAAAAGATGAGAGCAACTCTCGAACGCATGATTGCCTTCACAATAATCGCAAGAACTTTCCCACATGTTGATGCCCTTGACTTGTAGTACCCATGAATATTCTTTTTTTCGAATAAAAAGCTGAAATTATATGCAATAAAATAAGGATGCAAGAAAATAAAGACGAATTTACTATTGCCAATCCCCAGCAACGGCGCCAAAAACTTGTAGAGCAGTAAGGTGTTCTCTAAATATGAGTGCAAGTGCACACTCTTGTCAAGCTGTAATATAAAAGATATCGTCTCCCACGAGGATTGGACAGCTAATTCGAATATAAATTGCTGCACATAAAATATTAAATGCACAAGTAAATTTCAGTTTGTAAAATATTCTAAATTAAAGAACACAAGTAAATAATAGAAGAGTTCAGATTGATGGAATGGGTCAAGTTATGCTGCTCCGTAGTGTGAAACTGCGTTGAATAGGTCAAGTTGTATTGCACTGCCAGACTTTGCTGCCTCAGCGGAAGATTGCAGATTGGTGCTTCGACGCTTTCGCTGCCTCAGCAGGTGGAACGGGCGATTGACTCGACGGCAAACTCGGCAGACCTTCAAGGCTCAGCAGAACGCTTCGATAGTGATTCAGCTTATGTCTAAGTCAGAATACTATTGATGCCCACTGCAGATAATACCCGTCGGCGTGAATCTTGCAATGAACAACAACTTTTGGTTCGTACTCTTTTAGCCACCTTAAACCCTAACCTATGTCTAGGCTGGATTGATCAACGCTTGGTATTGATGAGATCGTGCTTACTTCTTTCATGAGTTTGACTCTCTCAATGGCAAACAAATGGGTTTCTCATAATCGATCTTTCGAACTCAATTGAAAACAATGAAGAACATGAAATAAGCAAACCTTGAATTTATTGCAAAAACAAACTTAAACCTAAACAACCGTTCTCACAACTACTTTACAACACAACCAAAACCCTAGAGCATTTAGAACATAGTGGCGGCAAGAAAACACAAGAGAAACTAAGCTATGCCAAGATGTCTTGATTCTAAGATACAAGGTAAGGTCGGGTATATATAGGGCATGGCCTAGGTTAAGTCCTCCTTGGAGTAGAAGTCTTCGTAATGATGAAGTAGCTTTTGCATTGAATGCATCCTTTAATTCTGACTTCTTTGACTTGAATTTGGACTCCTCTTGTCGTTTCCTTGTGTCGCAAGCAAGCTTAGGCTGTCTTACACATTTTCTCCTTTGGCGGCTTTGTCTGCTGTTTCCGGCATCAGTAAATTGCGTGGATGGGCTCATTAGACTCAGAAAATTATGCTCTTCCAATCTCACTCCAATTCACCAATTCCTGAAGTTGCTGCCCTGGGCGGCAGATATGGTAGTGGCAGCTACTCGGCAGCATCTCTCTCTATGTTGAACTGCTTCAGTACAGCTCCTTGGTATGCTGCCTCAGCATCAGCTCCTCTGCTCCTTCATCAGTCTCCAGCATCTGAAACTAAAACTAAACTAAAACAATATATTTTCTTACCAAATCAAAGATATTCAATAAAAACAAGACAAAGCAAAGAATATTGTAAATAATGCATGTATGCACCTAAATATTCCTAAAATGCACTTAAGAACAACAATAATATGAGATGGAATGCATACAAAATATAAGACTTATGAGCACTTTAAACCTCTCAGCATCCAACCCTATTGTCTATGTGGATCTAAGCTTAGCTCTCTTGACCACTAAGCTAATCTAGCACTTAAGTAACGACTAACTCTCGAAAGCTCTTACAAACTTAAGGAAATAAAACAGTAGATTAAGCATATAAAGCTAGAAACATGCTAAACATCCATTAAAAAACTAAAATAAATCATCCATAACAAACTCATGCCATCTAAAGTTAGTTCATGGCTAGGTGTAAAACATCCATCATCATTCGTTTCAAACAACCCATTTTCATAATATAAATATTAAAGCAAAGAACAACAAAGAAAAAGAATCTCTCATGCTGCCTTGGACTGTCGTGAACCACCCTAGACTTGCTGCTTCTCTCAAAGGCCAGGAAGGTCACCCCTTGGAGCTTCGACAATATAGGGAACCAAGTTGAGGAAGAAGATAGAAAGTAGTCGCCTTTTCTCCTCACCCTTAGCACCCAAAAGTAACTTTTTCCAGCTCCTCTCTTTATATGGGTATCTTGTCCTTTATATAGTGGGGGCTCCTAGGGTTTTTTGCCCTAAAGATTCCTTGTGTGACCCAAAGAATATTCCCTAAGTCACATGTGTGGCACAGCTGGCTGGTTGAATCACGTGTGGGGGCTCTCAAAATATCTTCTTTTTTGTCTTTTCTGCGCCTAAAAATGCGTCCAAAACGCCGCGGCATTTTTCCTTTTCCCTGCTTCTTCCTTTGCTTACCTGCACAACACCATACCAGAACAAACCTTCCTCAAGCAACACCCATTTTATTAAATAAAACAAAATAACCAAGCAACACACCAAATGCAACTATATGAACTAAATGCAGCTATATACGAATGAAACGAGCTTAAAGACAAGCAAATAACTAAGTAAAATGCATACTTTTTACGAGGTTATAATGACTATCTAGCCCATTTAGTTAATTTGATTTATTATCCTTATTAATCGATAATCGGACTTCAATAATTCTTTAACCATTTTTTGATCGAATAAATTTTGGTGATAGATTGTCCAACCGAATTAATTCAGCTTTTTAACCAAACAATTAATACTGTTAACATGTAAATGAATTTATATTTGTCATATGATATATCTCTAAAAAATATAAAATAAAAATTAGAAAAAAAAAGTGCAAATATGGGTGGCGGTGGTGTGGGGATGAGGATTTTTATTCATCTCGAATATAATCCGACTTTAATTATCAACACTCTAATATTTCTCGCTTCAAATTTTATTTAATATATTATCGACTTGACTCGTACTTAAGTCTAGAAACAATTCTCCAATTCCAATCCGATCATATCTAAAATTTTACAATATATATAAAACCTTTAAATGGAACATAATTTTTTTTGTTTTTTTTTGGTATTATGCATGTTCGTCTTAAGCTTTATTGACTTTTTATTATCTTTTTAATTACATTATATCATATCTCATAAAAATAATTTCTTTCTAAACTATATAAAAAATCAACATTGAGACATTATTTATAGAACAGATGGGTTATGTTTATAAAATATTATACAGTAATAAAAATTGTAATAAAAATATATAGAATTTATAAACTAATATATGTATAGTTAAAAAATAAAATAGCATTTTAATAAGGATTAATATCTATACACTGGCGGTGGAAAGTTTTTATTTCCACAAGCGCCTCAATTATAGGGTTTAGGGTTAGTGTTTAGGGTTTAGAGTTTAGGGGTTTTAGTGTAAAGGTTTAGAATTTAGGGTTTATGTTTAGAATTTAGGAATTAGGGTTAGAATTTAGGGTTTAGGGTTAGGGTTTAGTTTTAGGGTAATATGGGTAGGGATTTAGGTTTTAACCTATAAACCCTAAATTTTAACCCTAAACCTAAAATTCTATCAACAATCCCTAAATTCAAAACTACTACACCTATACCCCTAAATTTTAAACCCTAAACGAAGTCTCTAACCCCTAAAACTAAGGCGCTTGTGTAAAAAAGTTTCCACAAGCGCTTGTGTATAGAACAATTACCCTTTTAATAATTATATCGAACAACATGGACATTACCAAAACCCGAACTTAACTTTAAAATTTTCAATAAAAAGTCAAATCAACTCAAAATTAATTTTAAAAAGAATTCATCTTTATAGATTCGAATTGAAGGTTACCCAATCAATGCAAATCACTTGTAATTTAGTAGTCTTACTCGTAGTAGAAAATGGATGTTATTTTTAGAAAATTAGAGTTCGAACAATTTATCTAACGATTTGTGTGAATTTTCAAAGAGTTAAAATTAATGAACAAATGCTACCTTCTAATTACACCATAAAATTTTAAAGAGTCAATCAATCAATACAAACCATTTATGAAGTGATTGTATCTAGCAAACGACATTAAAGTTATAATAGATATGGTCCATTAATATGTCAACTATCTAGTATTGACCAAGCTCCGATGAACGGAAACCACTGTGACAGAGAGTGTTAACAAACGAAAAGAGAATCACACGAGATGTGTGATGGGAGAGAAAAATCTAAAGTGTAGGCCAAAAGACTATCTAGATCAGTACTAAACAATAGTTACTATAGCCCATATGAAAACTAACATAAATGGTAAAGACTAATCTGCTATATTTTGGGCAGTTATAACATAATAATTGCCCAAAGGAATTCTTTTTGAGAATTCAGTTAAGCACACTTTAGCTAATATTCACCATATTTAATTTCTTTCAGAAGTTGCTTGAGAGACTATACTAAAAAAACCCTGGCAAAGCTCACGAAAACATGTGACATTTAACGGCTTAGTAAGAACATCAACAGTTTGATGTTGAGCCAGTACGTAATTCACTTCTAATTGTTGATTTATAACTCTTTTACAAACAAAATGTAGATTCAACTCTACATGTTTAGTTTTCACATGTAAGACTAGGCTTACAGCCATGGAGACCGTATTTGTATTATCACACCAAATCTTTGGTAGATCTTTTAATTGCACGCCCATATCATATAGAACTAACTTGACCCATAAAATTTTAGAAGTTACATCATCCAAACTCCCATATTCAGATTCGGTCGTGGAACGTAAAACATAACAATGTTTCTTAGATCCCCAACAGATAAGATGCGATCCAAGATGAACATTGTAGCTCAAAATGGAGTGGCAGTCATCAACATCTCCTCCCCAATCCACAACACAAAATAAATGTAGCTCAAATGAAGATTTACCTTCTAACCCAAACCACAATCCAAAGTCAGAGGTACCTTACAGATAACGAAGTATTCTTTTGATGGCGGACATGTAAGCTTCCTTGGGTTGTTGCATGTATTGGGTCATTCTGTTTACAACAAAAGATATATATGGTTGAGTATGATAAAAGTACAGGAGATTACCTACCACACTATGATATTGTCGTGCATCAGCATTTTCAAAACCAATATTCTTACCAAGTTTGGGTGAAACAACAAAGGGGTCTCCATAGTTTTTGTACTCCTCATGTTACACATGATTAACAATTCTTCTATGAATTTTCTATGAGTCAAAAATAATCAAACTAAGGTATGAAGTGCTTTTATCCCCAAAAATAGTGCACTTGACGAATGTCTTAGAGAAGATTTGTCATACAAGGCTTGAATGACTTCTTTCACATGAGTGTGGGAGACACCAGTGAAAAGGATACCATCAACATAGACAACCACATAGGTGAATTCAGTTTCAAGTTTGTGCACAAATAAATATGTATATGCCCTTGAAGAGAAGAAAATAGTGCTGTAAAAAAAGTCCCTTAGTTTAGTGAACCAGATTCTTGGAGCTTGTCGTAAGCTTTACAAGGCCTTCTTGAGCTTGCAGACCAAAGTTTTCCCATTTTCACTAGAACACTCAAAGCTTTCAGGTTGCTTCATATAGACATCCTCAAGCAATTCCCCCTTCAAAATGCATTATCCACATCCACTTGGTGTACAAGTCACTTATTAGTTACTGCTAAAGACAGCAAGATGTTCGCAGTGAAAAAATGTATAACAAGACTAAATGTTTAAGTCATATCTTGGAACTTGAGAAAATCATTTCGCCACAAGTCTCTCCTTGTATTTGTTAACTGTCCTATTGGAATTGAGCTTGACATTGAACAGCCACTTGGACCCAGTAGCTTTTCGGTGTAGAGGGGGAGACACTAGTTCCCACGTATCATTTTGAATAAGGGTATCATACTCAGACTTCATTGTTGCATTCCATTGAGGATGCTGCAAGGCTTCAAAAAAAGAAGGAACTTCATGACACTCAGCTGAGTAGACCTTGGGTTTGAAGACACCAAGTTTACTTCTGGTAACCATATGGCATCGATTAGTAGCCCCCTGACAATTTGAGGTTGGCTAGCTTCAATAGGGGCATCATTACATACTATAGAAGATGGAGTTACAACATCTGCAACAGAAGGTCCAGCAACATCTTCAACATGCTCAATAGGTAAATGTACTAGATTGAAAAAAATCAGCATCGTCATTATCAAGTTGAGCAAGAACTTTAACCAAGTTATCAAGAGCACTAACAGGGTTTGTAGCATTACAACTAGCAACTTGTAGACCCACTCACTCTAGAGCATGAGAAATAGAAGGTCCAGCAGACGTGTTAGTGTTGACTTGTGTGAGTGCTTGGAAAAGGGGGCAGAAAATGTATTAGAAATGTAATAAAAACAGTGTCAATGTTGAGTCTTTTGCGTGCAAGTATACATGACCGACAAGTAATATAGTAGTGAGTTGAGTATTGTCTCCACAAGGATTGACCATGAGTTAATTTCTTTGCTTGTTTACTTGTCAAGGAAAAGGTGATGTTTGATTTGAAATTGGTTTTGAAAATAACATAAAGGAAATGAAAGTAAAATAAAACAGCGTTGGCAAGGGGAGTGTTTAAATGAGTGATGAGCGTTGGCAAGAGATGCCTGGTTTTCACGCTATTCATGCCATGCCAGCTTTTAATAATGTCATTCATTGACATTGTTTTCCGAGCATATTCAAATTGGAAAAGCCTCTCTCGATGGCCAATGCTCTAAATTGACCATGTAAAAATGCTTATATCTCTATAGTGAATGTTTTTTAGAAACCAATTTGATTAAGATCCAATTTATACTCCTAAGGAGTATATTGCACTTCCAAAGTAAGTTCATCTACTTGAACACCTTCTCTCGAAGCATCTCACCTTAGTATCCAGCAACTTGATCGTTGCCACCCAAGTTTGTTAGGATTGAGGTGCAATAGGCCAACAGTGCCAGCTCTCGCGTGGCATAGTATTTAGGAAACAATAAAGTATGCCAGATAGAAGAAACAATGCCGAAGCATTTTCATTATTAAAAACTAACATAAAAACAACGTTCAACGTAAACATCCCCCACCAACTATTAAATTAGTTCGTGGTGAGGGTATCAACCAATAAACCTTCAACATTTTGCAAACACATCATCATTTAAAAGAAAGTAAAAACAACTAAACAAAGAGAATGGGCGAGAAGGGGTCTCTCGATGCAGCCCTTCAAGGCCCAAGCTCTCGGTCAAGCTGGTCAAACCACCTCTCCTTGGTGCATCTGGTCGTCGATGGATCACTCTTCACGTCTCCTTGAAATTTGAATGCGCAAGGGATAAGGCGTGCGAATAAACCCTATGTTAAGCCTTTGCATTTGAAATTTGAATGCACAAGGTAAGGCTTGTGATCACCTTTATCCAAATTTTAAGTGATAAGCATATTAGTTGATAAGCTGATCAGGTTAGGACTGATGTCATTCTTCCACCGATCCTTTGGCAACCAAACTTGGCATCATTCTGCCAACCAAGCTTAGCACTATTTTTTTGGAGTTGGTCCAATTGTTATTTTCTTGCAACCTGATCTGGTCATATTTTTTCGAGTTTAACAGCATCTTGGCATTCTCTCTAGCATTCCTTCATGCGCTACTCTTTTCTGCCAATTGCTATGCCAAAACCTACAAATTTACCAACAAAACAACCCTTCACACTGGCATAGACAAAATTCCCAACTCCTTATGGAAATGAATGAATTTAACATCTAAATGTACTCAAAAGCAAACAAAAAACATCGTAGCATAAAAATTAGTACTTTTGAGGAGGTAACAATTAAAAATATCATCATGAACTTGTATAGGAACATGACATGTAGGAGACCCATGTGTTGTACCAGGCTAGGGTGGACTAGCTTCACTCGCCACATCAACACCAACAATAGAAAAAAGTGAAGAGATATGTTGTGGCTCAGTAGGAACATTAACTTCTTCATGGAGCTCAGTGTTAACAATAGTTCCTGGAGTAGATGGGACACGAACTGGCTGAGTAGACTAAGAAGTAGTAGAATCTGATTGTTGTTGCTATTGAGCAAATTGTTAAGTGTGTAAAAGTACTATCATTTCACCCTTTTTATGACAATTATTGCAAAATCTACACCCATTTGAGTCACATTATAGCCCTCCATGCATCAATCACACTGACCTCATCTTTATTATGCTTGATCATTATGTTTGGTTTATTTAGTGAAAATATGCTACTTTTGTGCGTGTTTGATGCGTATGCAGATTTCGCTACTCACTGCCCCGGCAAGCACTGCCGCGGTAGTAAAGGAAGGGAAGGAACGGTGCAGAACCATCTCTCGACGGTCCAGATCAAGATAGTCGTGGATGAAAGTTTCTACTGAAGGAAGTTGTACCATGAGATAGAGCCTTGCTGAGCAGAACTGATAGTCAGACCATTGCCGAGGCAATAGTCAAGCCACTGTCGAGGCAATGCCCAGACACAATCGACAAGGGAGAAAACATGCAAAGTGGAGTGCATTTTGAAGAGCATGAAAAGCTGAATTTTTCTATGCAGTTTGCATGAAGATCGGACTGTGAGAATATCATGAAAACGCCAAAGGAAGGTCAAGAGAAGATTCCACGCAAATGGGAGGGTTTTAAGGAAGAAAGATATAATACTTTAAAAGAAGACCTTTTCTTTTAATGTGTTTAATTCTAAGTTAACTTCCTCCTCAAGAAGGACTTGACCTAAACCTTCTTTATAAATAAGAAGCCAAAGCAGACCATTGAGAACATCTGAGAAGCAATCGAGAGTTGAGAGAATTTGTAGCGAGCTTACATTGTTATCATGTTTTAATTTCTTCATAAGGTTTAGTTTGTATTGTTTAGTAGTTGTGAGAAAACGATTGGATTTTGTTTAAGTTTTTGTTAATGCAATTTTAGTTCAAGATTTGCTTATTCTTGGTTCTTTATCCTGTTTGCGAGTGAATTGGGAAAAGATCTCGTTAACTATCTATTTGTCTAATATCGAGAGAGTTAGACTCACAAAATGGATAAGCATTGTTTTCATCCCAATCGGTAGAAACTAACTCAGCTTAAGGATAAATTCGAGTTTTAACGGATAAAAGAAGTGTAAGATTGGTTGGCGTTCATCCTTGGTTCACACTGGGAGGTATTATCAAAGCATGTACATCAGTACTGTTTCAACTTAAGGATAAGGAGGAGCCACTGAAGGACGCTTTTCCAAACCTTGATGTTGTTCGTTGCTGCCCAAGCAAGAGAAAGACGAGGTAGTTACTAACTCGTTACCGCGGCAGTGACTTTAGTCTTTACCGAGGTAATCTGGTGTTCGTTGCATTCAAGAACCGAGACAATTCCAATTGGTTTCTACACTACGACGCAATATAATATGGTTCATTCTCTCATCTTGATTACTCAACTCTTTATTTTACTAGCTTATTTTATTTTCTGTTTATTAGATTACTCTAAAAACCCAATCAATCACTTGTGTTCTTTACTTTTATTTCCTTTTCAGTGCGAGACGATAACATTAAAGGTTACACCAATCCCTGTGGAGACAATACTCAATACTCATCACTTTATTACTTGAGACGTGTATACTTGCACAATTGCGGGGCACTCTTCACACGCAACAAGTTTTTTGCGCCATTGTCAGGGATTGGCAATAACAACTTTTAATTTTATTTTCTTGCACTTTTTATTTTTAGTTTTTCAAGCGCTAATCAAATTTAGTTTTGCATTGGTGTATGACCAGGGCGAATCCAAAGAATCCATTATACGAACTTGATTCAGAAATCGATCGTACTTTCCGAAGACTCAAACAAAGGATAAGAGAAGAAATGACACATAGACCTGGTAATGAGAATGCTGAGGGTAATCAGATTGTCGACGATAATCAAAATGCCACGGTAGGAGATGGAGTAATTCCGCCACTACAATTTTCTCCGGTACGAAACCCAACCGTCCAAGATTACTTAGAAGAAGATCTAAATGGGCTGAATCCAGGAGTTGTTACACCTGAAATAGAAGCTGCCCACTTTGAACTAAAACCCGTAATGTTCAATATGATCAATGCCATGGGACAATTTGGAGGCTTTGCAACTGAAGATGCTAGACAACACCTCAACTCCTTCCTGTAGATTTGCAATTCATTCAAAATACAGGGAGTCCATGAGGATATTTTGAGGCTGAAATTGTTTCTCTATTCACTGAGGAATATGGTGAAAACCTGGATAAATAGCATTTCAGCAGGGTCAATAGGATCTTTGAGTGAATTATGTCGTGATTTCCTTGCTCGTTTTAATCCTACAAATTTAATTGATAAATTGCATAATGAAATCACTTCTTTTTGGTAGGCGATGATGAATCCATGTACGAAGCTTGGGAGCAATACAAAGAGTTGTTACATAAATGCCCCTTACACGGATTTCCATTGTGGACACAAGTAATAATGTTCTACAATGTTGTAAACACGCCAACGTGAACGATGCTTGATGCCTTAGCAAATGGCATACTCCTGGACAAACAACCGGAGGAAGCAATGGAAATCCTGAATAGGTTGGCCAAAAACGACTATCAACTCCCAACAGCCAGAAGAGGAGGAATCAGACGCCAACACATAGTAAATGAAATAGATTACTCAAACTCGATTTCAACCCAATTAGACACCTTGACCAAGCTGGTCATGAACATGCAAAAGCGAAATAATCCCCAGGAAGTCAAGGTAATGGATCTATTTTGTGAAAATTGTAGGGGTAACCATATTTCTTCTAAATGTTCACAAAATCTAGAGTCGAGCTTTTATGTTGGAAACTACCACCGAAACAACAATGCGATGTCAAACACCTACATCCCGGCCTAGAGAAAACACTTCAACTTCTCATGGAGCAACCCTAACAATTCCCTGAATCAGAACGATCAGTATGCTCTAGCACAGGGATTCCAGTAGAACATGTCACGGCAACAAATGCCTCAGCAGCTGTTGCAACAACAAATGCCAACCAGTTCCTTGGAACAGTCCTTAAATGCTTTCATGTCACAAACTAGTGCATATATGACTATCAATGATAAATTTATAAAGAAAACTGATGCTTTCATGGATAGGACTGAGATGAGAATGCAAAACCATGAAGCAACCCTGAAGTCACTAGAGACCCAAGTGGGGCAATTTGCCCAAATCCTGAACACCAGACCAATGGGAGGGTTTCCAAGCGATACTCAAGTAGCCAAGGGAGCAACTCATGAAAATCAATCATTACAAGGAGTGGCAAGCATCTCAAGGAACCCCGAGCTAATGAAAAAGAGAATACTAAACCGAAGGAGCCCATTGTTGCGGCAACACCTGATAACATTGCCTCGATAATGCCTGACCCGGATGCCTCGGCAATACCCGACCATATTGTCGCGGCAGAGCCTGAAAAAGATACTAAGGAAAACCAGAAGGTGGCCGAACAACCAGATTCCATACCCTAGATCATAGTTCCATGCAAAGAGCGGATTGAAGACATTCAACTTCCATCACCGTTCCCACAAAGGCTAAAACTGAAAAAGCAAGAGTATCAATTCAAGAAATTCTTAGACATCTTGAAGAAAGTTCACATCAACTTGCCCTTAGTAGAAGCAATTGAGCAAATGTTGAATTATGCCAAGTTTCTGAAGGACATTGTCTCTAAGCGAACAAGGATTGGAGAGTTCAAAACTGTTGTTGTGACAGAAGGATGTATGGCCATGCTACACATCCGGACACCACCTAAACTTAAGGATCTTGTGAGCTTTTCGATACCATATGCAATCGGTAATCATTATGTTAGGAAGGCGTTGTGTGACTTAAGAGCGAGTATTAACTTGATGCCCAAATTTGTCTTTCATAAATTACAAATTGGAAAGGCTAGACCCACCACAATCATGCTTTAGCTGGTCGATCGTTCATATGTGCGTCTAGAAGGAAAAATCAAAGACATATTGGTAAGAGTAGATAAATTTATTTTTCTTGCTAACTTCTTTGTTTTGGATTGTGAAGCAGATGAACATGCACCTATCATACTCGGGAGACCATTCCTAACCACGGGAAGGACCTTGATCGATGTGGAAAAATGAGAGCTAACCATGAGAGTAAATGACCAACAAGTCAAGCTCAATGTCTTATAGGCCCTAAAACGTGCTGACGATCAAGAATAATGTCAAATGATTCAAGCGGCCATTGAATTCAACTTTGACATAGATGCACCTTGCCTAGGCAAACATTACCTCGGCAATGATTCTGGTCTTTTCCTTGATGATAGATATTGAGGAATGAGAGGAGGCCAACTGGATAACATCCCAACCAGGTAAGTATTTTGAGCCCCTTAATTACTCGGGAGATAAAAGGAAGATAAAAAAAAACCTCTATCGAGCAACCACCAGTCCTTGAGATAAAACCATTTCCAGGGCAATTAAAATATGTTTATTTAGGACACAATGATACATTGCCCATAATTATTTCTTCTAAGCTGCAACATGAGCAAGAACAAAGATTGTTGATATGCTTAAGCTACACAAGAAGGCAATAGGGTGGACAACTACCGATTTGAAGGGAATAAGCCCAGCGGTATGCATGTACAAAATCATTTTGGATGACGATCACAAACGTACCATTGAGGCTCAATGAAGGCTTAACCACACCATGAAGGAGGTAGTGAGAAAAGAAATCATCAAATAGCTTGATGTTGGTATCATCCACCCTATCTCTGACAGCACATGGGTAAACATGGTACAATGTGTACCAAAGAAAGGTAGAATGGCCGTGATAACCAATGAGAACAATGAATCAATCCCAACTAGGACTATGACCGGTTGGAGGGTTTGTATAGATTATCGCAAGTTGAATAAAGCTAATAGGAAGAATCATTTTCCTTTACCATTTATTGGCCAAATGCTTGATCGACTTGCAGGCAAACCATTTTATTGCTTTCTCGATGGTTATTCAGGTTACAATATGTAAAGTGTCCACGAGTTTTATATTTTGTACACATTCCTGCCCTTATTATTGCTATTCTTAAGCTCATTTAGGCATATTTAGGTGCATTGCATGCATAATAACAGTATTTTCTCTTTTACCATGCTTTCATTGAATATTTTATGTTTGGTTAAGAAAGATATTGTTTTAGTTTAGTTTTTATTTTCAAGTGATGTAGATGTGTAGAGAAGCAGGGGACATGAGAGGATAGGAAAGCTGGGAACAAAAGGAGATGTACTGAAGTAGTTCTAGGTGCCACCAAGGACGTCGTTGTAGCAGCAATGCCGCCAAGTGCCGCCCAGGCAGGAGATACACCGACCTAGTCAAGATGGTTTGCGATTGAAAGAGGGCAATTCCCTGAGGCCAATGAGCCCAGTCTTGCAGTTTTCTAAAGCCTATAGCGGTCGCTAGAGCTGATCCAAGAGTGATAAGTAAGAGTACTTATCCTTACATGCGAAAGAAGGCAACTTCCAAAGAGTCCACATTCAAGTCAAAGAGGAGTTAGGATTTAATGTAAAGTTACTTTAAGGACTTCTACTCCAAGGAGGACTCAAACTTAGGCCATGAGCCCTATATATACCCAATGTATGCGAGGGTATAAGGGCATGCGGATGGAGGGATGCACGGATGCATAGATGCATAGTGGAGAGGTAGATAGATAGATGGGAGGTGTTGGAGGTCACGGCCCAACTCTCCTAGGGTTTAGGTTTTTGTATGTAAAGTAGTTGTGAGAAACGGTTGTAATAGTTTAAGTGTGTTTTCAATAAAATATTCCAAGTTTACTTAATTCATGAACTTCACTTCTTCAATTAGTTCCAAAAGTCCAGTTGAAGAAATTTATTTGTCAGGCACAAAAGTGTAAGGCTCACGGAAGAATTAAGTACAGTCTCATCATGTCGAGGTGTTGACTAATTCGGCTTAGACATAAGTTCGAGTTTAAGCGGCTAAAAGGAGCAACCAAACGTTGACTGTCTGTGTTAGGTTTACACTGAGATTGCTAGGTATTACCTACATCACGTGATGACAGAATCCTTGCCTAGACATAGGAAGGATCACTTAAGAATTGTTCTGCTGAACTTGAAGTATCTGCCAAACGTGCCACCAGGACTTATTTTCATTCCACTTGCCGAGACAGCGAAAGTTGCAGGGGCAGAGACCGGTTGCGGCCACGTGACAGGGTCGAAGCTGCCGTCCGCCATTACCCGCTGAGGCGGCAGATCATGGCAGCACAACACACATAGGCTTTACAATGCAGTTTGCACACTACTTAACTACAATTACCTTACCTAATCTATCGACCTTATCTCTCCCTATCATCCCTTTCATCACTATCTTTATTATTATTTGTGTTTTTATATTTCCACAGTTAGAGATTTAATTGTGTATTTACTAAATCCTTGTGCAGGAAACCATTCATAAAAGCTGCTCTAATGCCTGTGGGAGACCATATCTTTTATACTATAACTTGACAAGAGTGTGCACTTGCGCTCATAAATAGAGAACACCCAAACGCTCTACACAATCAGATTGCCAATAGCACCAGACGAACAAGCAAAGACCACGTTTTTATGCCCATGCGGCACATATGCATTTAGAAGGATGCCACTCAGACTGTGCAATGCCCTGGAAACCTTCCAACAATGCATGATGGCGATTTTCTCTGACATGGTGGAAGATTTCCTAGAAATCTTAATGGATGATTTCTCAGTATTCGATGATAACTTTGAAAATTGCCTCGGCAATTTGGAAAGGGTACTTAAATGATGCGAGAAGTCCAATTTGGTCTTTAACTGGGAGAAGTGCCATTTTATGTGGGATGAAGACATAGTTCTCGGCCACAAGATCTCATCAAAGGGCATTGAAGTAGACAAAGCGAAAATAGATATGATCGAGAAACTACCTCCACCAACTATAGTTAAAGGAATCTGAAGCTTCTTGGGACACGCATATTTTTTATCGAAGATTTATTGCAAATTTTTCTAAAATTACTAAATCTTTGTGTCACTAGCTTGAACAGGATAAGGTCTTTGACTTCAAAAAGGAATGCACTGAAGCATTCGAGACATTGAAGCAAAAACTAGTGACCACACCCATTGTAGTCCCACCAGATTGAACATTTCCCTTTGAACTCATGTGCGGCACAAGTGATTATACCGTCGGAGCAGTCCTTGGACAAAGGCAAGACAAAATCTTCCATGTGATCTAATATGCTAGTAAAACACTCAACGAGGCCCAAGTTAACTATACTACCACAGAAAAGGAGTTACTAGCAGTAGTCTTTGCCTTCGACAAGTTTCGATCATACCTAATCGGCACCAAGGTGACTATTCACACAGACCACTCGGCGATCAAATACTTATATTCCAAAGAAAGATGCAAAGTCGAGATTGATTCGATGGATTCTTCTACTACAAGAATTCGATGTCGACATAAAGGACATAAAAGGAATAGAAAATCAAGTTGTCGAACACCTGTCACGACTGGAACAAGGAATAGAAGACACCACAAAAACAGAAATACAATATGCATTCCCCGATGAGCAGCTCTTAATTGCCGACACTACTACCTCGGTAGAGACTGGGACTACTGCCTCGACAGCGGCTAACAGTATTGCCTCGGCAATTTCAGATTGCATTGCCTCGACAATACCCTTGACAGTAATGGCTGCCTTACAAACACCCTGGTATGCTGATCTTGTCAATTTTTTGTTAATGATGTATTACCTTATAATCTTAACCATCATCAAGGGAAGAAGAGGCTCCAACATGATGCTAAGAATTATTTTTGGGACGAGCCTCTTTTGTTTAAACAATGTACAGATCATATTATAAGGAGATGTGTCCCTGAAGAAGAACAATGAGAGGTGCTTTAGCAATGTCATTCTTCTCCATATGGAGGAAACTTTGGAGGAACCAGAACCGCGGCCAAGGTACTACAGTCAGATTTATATTGGCCTACGCTTTACAAAGATGCCCAAGTATTCTATAAGCAATGCGACCGATGTCAGCGGAACGACGATATTTTTAGAAGCAATAAGATGCCCTTGCAAACCATCCTTGAAGTTGATTTGTTCGATGTGTGAGGAATTGACTTCATGGGGCCTTTTCCATCCTCATGTGGGAATCTCTACATACTTCTGGTCGTTGACTATGTATCCAAGTGGGTCAAAGTCATTGCCTCTCCAAACAATGACTCCAAAACTGTACAAGAATTCTTGCAAAAATATATATTCACACGGTTTGGAGTACCCCAAGCTATAATCAGTGACGAGGGCAAACACTTTGACAATAAGTTCATTACCGCAGCATTGAAGAAATTTGGTGTCACACATAAGATTGCCACGGCATACCGCTTGCAAACCAATGGGCAGGTCGAGATATCGAACAGAGATTTAAAGAAAATTCTTGAAAAGGTGGTTAACACATCTCGAAAAGATTGGTCCTTTCGACTTGATGAAGCATTGTGGGCCTACCGAACAGCCTTCAAAAATCCATTGGGAATGTCCACATATAGACTTGTGTTAGGCTTGATAGGCTTGATTTCCTTCAACCGATTTAGTTTGACAAGTGGTGGAGAAGTTGGATTTTTTGGTGATTTTGTGGGAGGTGAAAAATACACAATGGACACAAGGATTTATAGTGGTTCGGCCTTCGAAAAAGCACCTAAATCCACTACCTTAGCTTCCCACTAAGGATTTCACCAAATTCACTCTTGAATTTCTTCCCCTTTTCTAGGCTAAGGAGGCAACCTTTACAGACTCAAAGCTTTCTAACCCAAAGCTTGAGTAAATCCTCTTTACAATAGAAACTTGAGCAAACTTGAAATCCCTCACTAGGTAGATAGTTTGCACTTTTAAGCTCACTCACTCAATCTTAAACACTTGAAAAATATGACAATTTTGGCTCACAAGTGTTGTCTATACAAATAATTAACAATTAAGTCTCTAAGACAATTTTCTCATTATAATGTTGTTGACAATTGAAGCATTTGTCTTTCCTTGATGCTTGGAGGTCCCTTTTATACTCTCTATAGAGTTTGTAGCCATTTAGGACCATTGGGGTTGAATTGGAGCCGTTGGAGACTATATTTCTCACCATAAATGTAGTTCTAGTGATGTTTGTTTCGATACACGCGTAGCTGTATCGAAATGCCCTTCTTCAGAACTAGTCATTGGAGTCTGATGTAGTGGCCTGTATCGAAACACCTTTGGGCCGTATCGGAACGCTCGTACCGAAACACCTAGTGTCATATGGAAACAGCCTGCAATTCAAATAGTCGTTGGGAAATAGCCGTTAGGGTGTATGCCACGTAGGCATATCGAAACACCAAAAGGAGTTTCGAAACCACACCTATATGTATCGAAACAGGGGAACCCTGTATCAAAACGGGCTCTGGCAGTTTCAAAACGTATCGATACATAATATGCATGTATCGAAACGGGTACATTAAAAACACTGGTTTGGCTACTTAAAAATATTTCAAACATTGCCAAAACCTTTTGAAAACACCTCAAACTTATTTTCAAATAGTTTTTGACTTGAAGAGTATTTTAAATTCTTTTCAATTAAGTCTAAAACATTTTTCAATTATTATATCAAAACACATATTTCTACAATCTCCCCTTTTTTGATATAATAAAACCAACTTAAAAAATTGTTTGGGATTCTTCCCCTTAGAATTTTAAAATTTGAATAAGAGATTTTAAAATTTGAATAAAGTTAAAGCTCCCTTTATTCTCTTGAAAAATTAAAGTTAAAGCTCCCCCTTATTCTCTTGAAAAATTAATTTTTCAAACCATTTCTCCTCTTTTTGTTATATCAAAAAAAAATTACAAGACATTAGGCTCAAATAAAATTGAAGGTTTAAAAAAATTACAATATTAAAAACTTTTTGTTTTAAAATTGGCCCCTCCTTACTTAAAGCATCAAATATTGTTAGTCCAATAATATGATAATCTAGTTGTAAAAAAATAATCTAATTAAAATGAAAAAATAACTAAAAATTTTTACCAACACTTGAACTTCAATGGAGGATGTGAAGCCTTCCTTTTCTTCCTTGTGTATATGGAGCTCCCCCTCAAATTTGGACTTGTTGATCACTCTCCATCACACATAAACAAGACAATCAAGTAATTTTTTGTATCCAAATTACTTTGGATCCATAGACGTTAGTTGCACATAGTTTAGTCCCCTTAGGAATCCAATTTTCAATTTCATCTTTTTTATTTGAAGTACTTAGTCCTTTTGGGACCCAAATACTTCTAAAAACTCTTCTATTCAAAAATCTAAGGCACTAGATTGTCTCACATAAAAATTTGATTTTCCCAAATTGTTTTTCTTTTGAAGTTCATTGGAAATCAAATCTTTTCCTTCTTAAGATCATCAACTTCTTTTTGATGATTTTTTTCATCGTTTGAAGCAAATTTTGTAAATCTAAAATTTAAGTTCAAAATCTTTAATTTTTGCTTCAAACTCTAGATTTGTTTTGGAAAGAAAATCATTTTCCTTTTTCAAATTTGAAAGCAATTTTTTTGTTTTTAGAAAATGATGCCTTAGATTCCAAAAGCAAATCATCATAGGCATCTTGTAACTCATCAAAAGTATATGAACTTGAAATAGATGAGTTAGAAGTTACCTCCCCCTCATTGAGGGCCATGAAGCATAGGTGGGCTACCTCATCATCGGTGGAGTCTTCATCACTCCATGTCGCCATATATACTTTCTTTGAAGATGATTCCTTTTTGTTGGACTTGTGGGAATCCTTCATCTTCTTCTTCGATTCATGCTTGGATTTAGCCATCTCGCTCTTCATGAATTAGGAGAATTTCTTGAAGAGATGAACTATCTCTTCATCTTCACTTTCATCCTAATTCAATTGACGCCTAGCTCCATGACTTTCTTCTTCCTCATCTTCTTTATCTCTTCCTTCTTCTCTTCTTCTTTTTCTTTCTTCATCATTTCATGAGTGAGAAGAGACCCCATGAGTTCATCTAGCTTCAAGGTCTTTAGATTTTTGGCTTCAATGATGGTGGTCTTCTTTGAGTCCCATGACTCGGGAAGAGAATATAGAAGCTATCAAACAAGTTTGTCTTTCGGATTGATTTCTCCATAGCATTTGAGTTCATTTGTGATGGTAGAGAATCTATCAAACATCTTTGTGATGTCTTCATCCGGTTCCATCTTGAAATTCTCATACTCGTGATTGAGGAGGTCGATGTTGGTCTCCTTTATTTTGTTTGTTCCCTTGTATGTGACTTCAAGTTTGTCTCATACTTCCTTGGCATCTTCACAAGAGGACATCTTCTCATAGATGTTTGGCCCAAATGCACAAAAGAGAATGTGCAAGGCCTTGCAATTAAGCCCCATCTTCTTGCGATCATTCGCACTCCATTTCGCCTTACTTCATTGTGGCACGAAAGGACTCTCTTCAACAATATCCCAAAGCTTATAATCTTTGGATTTGATGAAGAACTTCATTCTAATCTTTCAATGAGCGTAATTGGTCCCGTCGAAGAAAGGTGGCTTGTCGATGGATTACGCCATTTGACCGGTTGATTGAATGTTGTATCGAGCTTTCCAGATCGCCTCAATAGGATGTTAATCCCCTTCGATTAAGTCTTTCTCTTATACCAATTGTTAGGCTTGATAGGCTCGATTTTCTTCAACCGATTTAGTTTGACAAGTGTTGGAGAAATTGGATTTTTGGGTGATTTTGTGGGAGGTGAAAAATAGACAATGGACACAAGGATTAATAGTGGTTTGGCCTTCTAACAAGCACCTAAATCCACTACCTTAGCTTCCCACTAAGGATTTCACCAAATTCACTCTTGAATTTCTTCCTCTTTTCTAGAATAAGGAGGCAACCTTTACACACTCAAAGCTTTCTAACCCAAAGCTTAAGTAAACCCTCTTTACAAGAGAAATTTGAGCAAACTTGAAATCCCTCACTAGGTAGATAGTTTGCACTCTTAAGCTCACTCACCCAATCCTAAACACTTGAGCAAATATGGCAATTTTAGCTCACAAGTGTTGTCTATTCAAAGAATTAACAATTAAGTCCCTAAGACAATTTTCTCATCATAATGTTGTTGACAATTGAAGCATTTGTCTTTCCTTGATGCTTGGAGGTTTCTTTTATACTCCCAATTGAGTTTGTGGCCGTTTAGGACCGTTGGGGTTGAATTGGAGTCGTTGGAGACTTTATTTCCCACCATAAATATAATTCTGGTGATGTCTATTTCGATACACGTGTAGCTGTATCGAAATTCCCTTCTTCAGAACTAGCTATTGGAGTCTGATGCAGTGGCCCGTATCGAAACACCTTTGGGCCGTATTGGAACGCTCGTACAGAAATGCCTAGTGTCGTATCGAAACAGTCTGCAATTCAAATAGTCGTTGGGAAATAGTCGTTGGGGGTTATAGTCGTTGGGGTGTATGCCACGCAGGCATATCGAAACACCAAAGGGTGTTTCAAAACCACACCTATCTGTATAAAACATGTGAACCCTATATCAAAACAGGCTCTAGCAGTTTCAAAACGTATCGATACATGTTATTCCTGTATCGAAACGGGTACATTAAAAACACAGGTTTGGCTACTTAAGAACGTTTCAAACATTGCCAAAACCTTTTGAAAACACCTCAAACTTATTTTCAAGTTGTTTTTGACTTAAAGGGTATTTTCAATTATTTTCAATTAAGTCCAAAACATTTTTCAATTATTATATCAGAACACATATTCTACAACTTGTGTACGGAAAAACTTGCCATCTACTAGTTGAGATCGAGCACAAGGCATATTAGACGATCAAGATGGTGAATATGGATTAGGAAAATGCTGGACAGAAACGACTCCTAGAACTCAACGAATTAATAGAGTTCTAAGCCTTGGCGTATGACAATTCAAGAATCTACAAAGAGAAAACTAAGCGTTGGTATGACAGCAAGCTACTGTCGCGGCAATTCTTGTCCGGGCAGTTGGTGCTCCTCTTCAATTCTAGACTGAAGATAATCCCGGGAAAACTCCGATCAAGGTGGTTTGGACCGTTCTAAGTTGTCAAAGTATTTCCCCATGGTGTCGTGACAATCAAATCGGCCAAAGATGGGCATGAATTCAAGGTTAACGGGTAGAGACTAAAGCACTACAATGGAACACATGTCATAAGAGACAAGGAAGTGATCACTATAGGAGATGCATCCCCATGCACTCCTTTAGTGTCTTAATTTTTCTTTCTCTTTATTTTTATTTTATTTCTTAATTTCTTTTTCGCATTTTTTTCTTAGGATTCAGAACTTTAATTAATTTTATCTGTTGTTTTTAGAAGGGAGCCCAAAGATAAGAAGAAGATGGACCAATCCCAACAACCCAACCAAAACCCTAGAGCACACTCATTGCCCAAACGGCAACAAGCCGTCAACGGCTAGTAGGAGGAAGTTTCATGCCATTACATAAAACCCGCCCAATGGTAACAATACCGCAAAATCTGCTCAATGGCTACTTCAACGGGATTTAATATCGTTGCCGCATTTAATGCCCCAACGGAATTCTCATATCCTCTACCTATTTAAACCCCCTCCTCCCCTAAACCATCACTCACAATCTTCTTCATCATCTTTTCAGCCCAAGAATTCTTAGTCTTCTATTTTTTTGTAACCCCCTTAGCCCGGCCTAGACGGTTGACCCGAACTACGAAGATTACACAGGGAAAACCAAAGTCAACCCAAAAGTCAACCTTGATTAACGACCCTTTTTTTCTTTTTAAACTTGTCTAGATGCACATTAACCCTAGGTGTACTCTTGAGATAAGCATACTCAAAAATCACAGCAATCGGAAAACAATAAGGGACCCAATTGCACAACATACGAATTTAGGGACCAAATTGTAAATTCTGAAAATTAAGAGGACTTTACAAATTTTTAAGTTACCATTATGAAATTAGTCATGTTTCATGCATCTCTGCCAAATTTCACCTTAAACGGACATCTCGAACTCAAGCAATTGCACATACAAAAATCAGGACTAAAACGTAAAGCTTGCAAACTTCAAAACCATTCAAATCAGTGCCCAACGGTCAAGTGTTTCGAAACGGGAGTAGACCGTTCAGAAACAGGGCTTGGCAGTAGCCAAAGTGTTTCGAAACATCTCTACCCGTTTCGAAACGCCCAGGCCAAAACATGCCCCTGTTTCGAAACAGGCAAGGGTGTTTCGAAACACCCTGCCCAGAAACAGCAGAAAAGCCTGTTTTATGCATCCAAACTCCATCAAACATACTCCAAACCAATCCTCAACATAACAACAAGAGGCCAAGCATCATAACTACCAAATTGCATTAAAATCTAGATGCAAAGCAACCTTAGGTGCACCGACTCTTTCAACACATCCAACACTTGTTCATGCTTTTAAATCATGAAGCATAAAGTAACAACTCATGAATAAGAAGATTCAAATGTTGCAAAGCGATAACAACAAGATTCAAACCACGAATCAATATGGTCAACATGCTCAAACTCATTTCACATCAATATAAAAGACACTCCCCCCATTGCCTTTATTATCTATAGCTATTAACCGAGACATACTTCTCAAGTGGAGCTCTCCTTGAATCCCTTGCTTCTTGCTGCCCCAACTTCAATTATCTGCATTGATGGACACAATGGAGCGTAAGCACAAAATGCTTAGTGAGGGATGCTCAAAACCCAAAACACCATCAATGCAGCAAAACATAAAACCTCTTTAAAAAGTAAATACATTACGATAAACCAAAGCATTGTTTGAAAACCCCTTTTTAAACAACATGCTTTGAAACATGCATTGCTCAATCATGAGAACCAACCCTTAGCTTAGAAAAGCTAAATAACTCACTTCAAAGCACATTCTTGCAAAACCATCAATTTAACCTTTCCATGCATAAACATCATATGCCAAGTTAAACACAAATTCCTTGGAAAACACTTCCACTTCACAATATACTTTTCTCATTCTTGAAAATTATCTCAAAGCAAGAAACCTTTTGAAAACCACTTACTCCTTCAATCTATCTCATGCATTAAACAAATGCAACACATGAACCACAAAAGCAACATTTGCATTACATGCCTTTTAAAACAAGCCTTCACAAGACTTCAATGCATTTATGAAATTCTATGCACATATGCACCATTCACAATAACAAACACACTTATGGTCAAGCCTTAACAAGTGTCACATGCATTCTTGCATCATTTACAAATTACCCATGCACCTTGCATCATTTCCAAGCAACTCTTGCTTCATTACATTCAAACACATTATATTAGCTTTCAAGTGATAATTCACAACCCATCACAACACAAGACACAATCGGATACGCGGATTACAAGCGTTGTCCCACACGCTTCATACACACTACCGAACAACACAAGGTGGAGTTTACCGGTACAATCTCAACCCCTCAACACCCGTGATGGAGTTTAACGGTACAATCACAACCCCTCAACATCACTCATCGGAAGTTGTATAACTCACTAGCGAGAGCCGGAACACACCACAAGGCATACACATGGGAGCTACCTCAACCATTGTAATCACCTTAACCAAGCTCACACACGGGAGCAACCCTCCACCGTTGTGACGCTTAACAAGGTCCACCCACGAGAGTCACCCTCCATCGCGGTGACACCTAACAAAGTCCACCCACGAGAGCCATCCTCCATCGTGGTGGCACTTAACAAAGCCCACCCACGAGAGCCATCCTCCATCGTGGTGACGCTTAACAAGCCCACCCACGAGAGCCATCCTCCATCGTGGTGACGCTTAACAAGCCCACCCACGAGAGCCATCCTCCATCGTGGTGACACCAATTTCTTCAATCGCTAGGGTACTTGGATGGAGTCTACGGTACAATCACAACCCCTCAACATCCAAGGCGACTCAATTCACGGTGCACCCAATCCTATAGCCGGCTAACTATATCCGATTAAAGTAACCAACAACCACTTACATCACTTGCCAATACACATCAATTTCCATCAATAATCCATTGTTTTAAAGCATTAAACAAAGTCATTAAACCAACATGCATCACAATGCATCAAACCACAATTATCAACATCAAATTCTAGGATCTCTTACCTTGAGCATCCTTTAACACATGGCTTACAAAACCAGCATTAATCATGCTAAAACATGCTTTCAAAACAGAATTTAAACATGCAAATCACATACATCGCATCCAACCATCTCAAGTGCATTAAAAACCAATTCATAGCACAAACCAAGAGAGAAATTCCATTTACTTACTTTTGAGCTTAGCTAAGTTGTTTATACTTAAACTAAGCTCCCAAAGCCTCATCCAAAATGTTTCAAAGCTGGAAAACTCTTTACCACTCACCGATACACAAACTATGCTAGCCGACAAGCCTTCCAAGCATCCGAAGCCTCCAACACCACCTCTATTGCCTCCGAATCATTCTCCCCTGTTTTAAACACATAACAACAGAGGATTAATGCATCATCATGCATTAAAACCACCAGCAACACACCTAAACTCACTGCTCTACAAAAATCCAACATTTCGGCTACCAAACACAACCGAAAACACCTCCAAACTCCTCCAAAACTTAACCCAGCCAAGATCCATCACTTCTAACCATTTTTAAACATCAATTATCATCCAAAATGAACCCAAACTCGTCATTATACCTCCAGCATCAACAAAACACCAAGATCACTCCAAAAACCACCATTTTCACAAGTAAAAACTTAGGAAAATCAACCTATTCGGGATTGCATTGATTAAACCTCCATTTCACATCTTTTAAACATCCAAAATACATCAAAAAGACATCTCAAAATAGAGCTCAATCATCTATTACGAATTTCTTCAAAATTAAATCCAAATCTTGCATTTTAAGCCAAAATCAAGATCACAACATTAAAACCTTTAATAAAACTCAATTTAAGGATTGAGAACTTGGGAATTTCAGTAAAGAACTGAGTATTTAGAGGAGAAGGACGTTCATACCTCTAAATGTGGATTTCTCCTTGTTTAGAGCCAAAATCCTTGAAAATTCATTAAGCAAGTGATGATGATTTGATGTAGAAATGATTAGGAATCATTTAGGAATTGAAATCTCAACTTTAGGTGTAAAAATCAAAGGAAAAGTTGCTGTGGAAATGTGTTTGGCTGAGGGAATTTTGAGAGAAAATGAAATGGGAAAATTTTGGTAAAAGTTAGTTATGAAACTAAAATATCACTTTTCCCTCTTTTCTTTTTATTAATTAACATTAAATGAGTCTTTAAAATTTAAGAAAAATCTGGAGAAATCCTCCCTTGGGTAAATTAGCTCCTTAAAGATTCAAAGTTTCAATCCTTTCAAAATAGTCATGAATTTTTCAAAAATTACATTTTAGTCACTAACTTGAAATATCATATTTCCAAACCTCATTTTGTAAAATTGATTTCACCACTCTCTTATATATATATATATATATATATATATATATATATATATATATATATATATATATATATATATATATATATTAAAAGAGGATTTTTAGATATTTTTCCATATTTTTAATGCATCCCGAACTAGGCTTTCCCTAAAACCACCTTTTATATTCGAACCGAAAATCCGACCGGTCCGGTTTAAACACAAAACTTCTAAGCCCAAAATTGGGGTGTTACATTTTTATTCATGTTTCTCACAACCCTTCAACAACTAAACAATGGCCCTAAAACTCAAGAGATGAGAAAGCTCAAAACCAACCGAGGAACCGGCGTACAAAAGATTTGCACTATCAGAAGTTGAAAGGCGATTCAAAAAAAACACTTCATAGGACGGTAAGTGTGGGAGGAACAAGGCTTCCAATATTTCGACTCCCACACCGACTTCGACATTGACCACTTCATCTTTGACAAGATTGCTCATAAAAAGTGGCAAATCCTTTGCCGCCAATTAAAACCGGCAAACATGACATGGGTGAGGGAATTCGATGCCCATTCTCCAAATCCAAACAACCTCTTCGTGCACGTGAGAGGCGAAGCAATCCTCGTTGATCCCGAGACAATCAACCCTTATTACGGCATACATCTGGCACGGGATGAGCATAAAGAGTTCATAGACAAGCTCACAGTCGATGATTACGATGACATCAAGAAGGATTTGTGCATTGCCGAGACGACATAGAATGTCGGCGCTCACAAGGGAACGGTAAACCGCTAAAGGCTTCGGCCCGAGGCAAAATTATGGAATACCTTTGTGAAACGCTGCTTAATGCCTACCTCTCATAATAGTACTGTCGATAAACCTAGGCTAGCACTCAAACACTCTATATTGCATAAACGAATAATTAATGTTGGTAATATAATTTGCAATGAGATGTATCAGTGCAGCCTAAAAGAGAGAGGTTGCATCTACTTTCCAATGTGTATCACCGGACTTTGCAAACAAAAGAATGTCCCCACCGACTCAACCGACGAATACACATCTAAGAGGAAAGGATGGGACAAGGAGGCGTACTACAAGCTTATGCAGATCAGTGAAGTTGAGCCATTGTCTACGCCGGTGCAGGGCACTGCCGTCGCGGAATCATCGGGCCACACACTAGAAACTCCACATCCCACTACCTCGACAATCACCCTTCAACATATTGCCCAGAAAATGAAAGAGATGAACAGACGGTAACGACTATTCATGACCTTCACAAAGGACTTCAGCAAATCCATCACCCAGGTTATCCAAGAGAAGTTCCTAGACAGCACTGTGCCATTCCCACCATTCCCTGTCGACATCCTTGCCGAGGCAACACCACACTCAACTACCGTGGAAGTGCCGACTTTCTCTGCCTAGGCAACACATGCCTACTCTGCCTCGGCATTCCTTGATCCTCCTTCTATCACAACAACACATCGGGAAGGCAAAGCTCCCATTAATAAGCCGATCTGCACCAAGTCCTTGTCGGGTTGGTCCGACACCATCCGATCCATCATCCAGAAGTTTAACACAGCCGCATCTCAAGCGAACAAGCGCAAGGCAGCCACAACCAAAGAGATTTGCCTTGACACGGATGAGGAAGACGACGTTACCACCAAAGTCAAACCAACTCCTCCAACGCACAGCCAACCACCGAGAGCCACCAAACGGGTCAAGCACATGGCAACGAGAAGATTGATCATCCAAAGTGACGTCGACTCCTCCGAGTCTCAGCCAATCTAGTTTTCTTCTCTTGCTCTTATATTTTGTGCTTGGTGTTGATGCATTGAGGGTAATGCTTGATTTGAGTTTGGGGGTGTAGTGTAAGCCACCGTCGAGACAATTATTGCCGCAGCAGTCCATTATCTAAAAGCAATGCAGTTTTTCTTTATTGTTTAATACTTGCCTAGTTCTTTAATCTGACTTAGAATTGCAAAAATTCTTCAAGCGATGAAACTACCTTAGCACTTAAAATACACTTTAAATGCTAGGATGACTATTAGGACACTCTTAGAATCACACTATGGGACTGAAAACGAAAATACACTTTTGTGACTTGTATGATTTAAGGAGATCTAGGACACTTAGGACATATACTTACTTAGAAAGAAAAATTTGGGTAAAAAGTTAGAGGTGCCCGAAATTGGCTCTAGCTTATGGAAACACTAGAGGTGCCCAAAACTGGCTCTAGGCTAATCACTAAAGGTGCTCGAAATTGGCTCTAGTCGATTAGATAGCTAAAAAAATATTTACCCAAGTTAAGTAGGTAAATGCTTAAGTGTTTACTTAGAACCCGAAAAATCATCTTGTTCACAAAGCATGCACACACTCACAAACATCATAGTCTGATTTCGGGCAATTCCTTTAGTCATCTGGAAAATTTAATCATGTATTCTCAAGTGCTAGGTCATGAGGAATATGGCGAGTCGAAGCAATCTCTATGAAGATTAAGGATTTTGGCAAGTACTTATGTTTTTATTGTTTTCATTGCTTGAGGACAAGCAATAGTTTGAGTTTGGGGGTGTGTTAAGTGTGTAAAAGTACTATCTTTTCACCCTTTTTCTATGATAATTATTGCTAAATCTACACCCATTTGAGTCACATTACAGCCCTTCATGCATCAATCACATTGATCTCATCTTTATTATGCTTGATCATTATGTTTGGTTTATTTAGTGAAAAAGATGCTACTTATGTGTGTGTTTGGTGCGTATGCAGATTTCGCTACTCACTACCCGAGCAAGCACTGTCGCGGCAATGAAGGAAGGGAAGGAACGGTGCAGAACCATCTCTCAACGGTACAGATCAAGATAGCAGTGGATGACAGTTTCTACTGAAGGAAGCTATACCATGAGATAAAGCCTTGCTGAGCAGAATTGATAGTCAAACTATTGTCGAGGCAATAGTTAGGCCACTATCGAGGCAATGCCCAGACACAGTCGACATGAGAGAAAACATGCAAAGTGGAGTGCGTTTTGAAGAGTATGAAAAGCTGAAATTTTTCTATGCACTTTGCATGAAGATCGGAATGCGAGAAGATCATGAAAACGCCGAAGGAAGGTTAAAAGAAGATTCCACACAAATGGGAGGATTTTAAGGAAGAAAGATATAATACTTTAAAAGACATTTTTTTAATTTGTTTAATTCTAATATAACTTCTTCCTCAAGAAGGACTTGACCTAAACCTCCTTTATAAATAAGAAGCCAAAGTAGACCATTGAGAACATCTGAGAAGCAATTGAGAGTTGAGAGAATTTGTAGCGAGCTTACATTGTTATCATGTTTTAATTTCTTCATAGGGTTTAGTTTGCATTGTTTAGTAGTTGTGAGAAAACGATTGGATTTTGTTTAAGTTTTTGTTAATGCAATTTTAGTTCAAGGTTTGCTTATTCTTGGTTCTTTATCTTGTTTGCGAGTGAATTGGGAAAAGATCTCGTTAACTATCTATTTCTCTAATATCGAGAGAGTTAGACTCACAAAATGGATAAGCATGGATTTCATCCCAATCGGTAGAAACTAACTCAGCTTAAGGATAAATTCGAGCTTCAACGGATAATAGAAGCGTAAGATTGGTTGGTGTTCATCCTTGGTTCACGCTGGGAGGTATTATCAAGGCATGTACATCAGCACGGTTTCAACTTAGGGATAAGGAGGAGCCACTGAAGGACGCTTTGTCGAAACTTGACGTTATTCGTTGCTGCCCAAGCAAGGAATTACCAAGGCAGTTACTAACTCGTTGTCGCGGCAGTGACTTTGGTCTTTATCGGTGTTCGTTGCATTTAAGAACCGAGACAATTCTAATTGGTTTCAACAATACGACGCAATATAATCTAGCCCATTCTCTCACCTTGATTACTCAACTCTTTATTTTATTGGCTTATTTTATTTTTTGTTTATTAGATTACTCTAAAAACCCAATCAATCACTTATGTTCTTTAATTTTATTTCCTTTTCAGTGCGAGACGATAACATTGAAGGTTACACCAATCTCTGTGGAGACGATACTCAATACTCATCACTTTATTACTTGAGACGTGTATACTTGCACAATTGCGGGGCACTCTACACACGCAACACAAACTGAGTAGAAGAAGCATTCTGACTTTAAAAGGGAAAGCTTAAAAACTACTGAATGGGAAAGGACTCAAAAGCACCACTAGCCTTATTTGTTGTAGCATAAGGAAAGCAAAACTCATTAAACTTTACATGTTGAGAGATAAATACTCTCCTTTTCTCATTCATACATTGATACCCAAGATGTTTAGGAGAGTAACCCAGAAAAACACAAGACCTAGATCTGAAATCAAACTTATGATTATTATAAGGACTAAGACAAGGAAAGCATTGGCTTCCAAACACTCTAAGAAACTGATAATCAGATTTCTTGGCATAAATTTTTCATAGGGTGGTAACCCTCCAAGCACATTAGTGGTTAATCAAATAAACAACACGGAGGACAACAAAGGACCAATAACATAAGGGAACATAAGCTTGAGCTAGTAAAGTCAGAGCAGTTTCGATAGCATGTCTGTGTTTACGCTCAACAACACCATTATGTTGTGAAATTTTGGGACATGTGACTCTATGTTGCACTCCTAATCTAGAAAGCTCTTTCTCTAAGGCACGAAACTCTTTTCACCATCAGTTTGCAATGCAACAATATTCAAAGCAAACTGATTTTTGATAAGGGCATAAAACAGTTCAAAAGCAGAAAAAAAAAAACTCCAGATTTATTATGCAAAAGATAAACCCCAAGTATTATGAGAGTACAAATCAACAAAAGTAATATAGTACTTCCATCCAAAGGACTTAACGGGAGCATGCCCTGTAACACCCCTTAACCAGTCTAGGAATTAAACCGGTTTAGGAAGTGTTACAAAACAAACAATCAATCAACAAATGTTATCTAAACACGTCTCAATTAAACATTCAACCAAAAATCAGAGTAATTTAAAACTTGTAAATAAGTTTCATAGATCAAGTTCCAAAATATACTTCATATACAAACAAGTATGCTCATACTTTAGGCATAACACTCCATTTGATAGCTCATAACATACTATTTATTTGATAAACTTCCAATTTATGAAACTTACTTACAAACAAAATCATGAAAAGTTACGACTATCCTTAAAATTTCGAATAACAAGTTTTAACTATTCAAGTTCTACTAGGTATTAGGTAAGCCATTTATCATTATTACTATTGGACCCCTTAACTGATTTAGTAGTTAAACTGAGTTTATATATGTTACTTATTACACAAGATACATCAATGAGACTATATTACAAAATTTAATTACGAAAGAGAAGTAATAGATATCAAATGATAATCTTAGGTCGATCATATTAATAGATGATATTATAGCTTCCAAGGTTTTAAGTCTGGTCGAAATCCTACTTACTATTCGAATAGTTAAGAAGGGAAAGATTACAACAAACTACTCTTTTAAATGTTATTTAGAAAACCAACCGAAAACTATGACCATTAGAATTGTCTCATCATAATAATTGAAGGATGAAATCTAAATCAAGGTACCCATAAGTCATAACACGATCATCACTTAACAACATATAATGACTAGTAAAATCATTTACAATTCGATCTCGTAGCTTTTATTTCAAACCATCTTAGAGTCAAGATTACTTCTAGTACAAGAAAATTATGCGTACAATCCAAAAACAATCTCAAACATGCTAAGCACTATGAAAGTTATACATTATTCTACATGAAACCATGATATATGACCATTCAATTCTATCCCTATCATATTCGCAAAGCATTACCATGATTACTTTCATACACTCAACATCGATCAAACATCATAACTTCCTTAACTCATTCAACAAACAACAAACTTGATGCATATAAAGGCCCATTACAAAATATTAATACTTATAGAACTTATATACATATATAACCAAGATGAATGACTTATATGCACTATGCATACTTTTCAATTATGTGCCAACAACTAGGAGATCTTAAATGAGTTACAAAACGTACTTCTTGATACTTGTGATCTCGTCCAAGATAAAGGATAATCAAAGCAAATTTGATTCTGAAATGTGATGAAAGAATAGAGTAACTACAATCTTAGCGAGGTAGTCTAAAACATTCACACAAAAAAAGTTTTCACAACTTTAATACATAACTATTCCTTCACCCAAGACAATCCAAAAACATGAAATTTTAAGTTTAATCATAGAATTATCCACATTTGCTTAATATAAACTATTAAACATTTTCCTCCCTCACACAACATATACATGTTTCATCGAAGTGATTATTGCATACTATGCAATTTATCTCTTAATTCATTAATCTAGCTTATGGATCTTATAACATCGTCATAAGAATTCGAATTCAATGTATACTTTCATGCATGGTATTCGAACAAAATACGTATTTTTAAAGCATTTAAAAAAAAATCACATATATATAACCATTCTAGCAAAGCATATGTCTTCACCCAAGAAAATAATCATAAATCAATTAAATACTTATTACTTATTAAGTTATTGGGAGGATTCATTAACTTAACTTACAAACTTTCACTGCTTCCGTTTAACATAGAATCTCACAGACATATAATACTTGTTATATAATTTATCAAGCATAATGTCACGAACTTATTTCTTCAAGCTCAATCCGTGCGGCGCTAACACTCTCGGCACGATGTTAGCAAGCCTTAATCGCGCAACGTTATTGCAAAACACAAAGAGCAAGAGAGTTTACAAGGAAAAAACCTTGTATTAAACAAAGGAAGCTTACAAGAGAACTTTACAAGTATGCTTGAGTGAGTTACAAATGGGAGGGGTGGCCCTATTTATAGGCACCCACCTCCTCAACAGATGGCTAGGATCGATTTGATCCAATGGTTACAATGTTACCTCCCAAAATATCTAAGATGCCTAGATATCTCTAGATAATTCTATACTTATCTAGTTATATCCTAAATGGTCTAAAAGTTATACCATATTCTAAGGTTTTCTAGAATATTCCGGAGATGTCCGGAGTTGTCCCGAGCCTTCTCGATCACTCTCGAGTCTTCTAGGTTCCTCCGGACGAGCCTAGATGAGTGTGGAACCTTCTAGAACCCCTCAAATTTGTCTGGAGACGTTTGGGGCCCTCTAGACCGTTCTAGGTTCTTCCTTGGGTCCTCCTCGGTCTTAAAATGCCCAAGGCATCTCATTCTTCCCTTGTTGGCCATAGAGCACCCGGGTGGGGCTCCTCGGGCGCGTGTAGCGCACCTAGGTGGGGCACCTCGGTGCTTCTTGGTGCACCTTTGTGGGTGTGCCCCTCGGTTTGCTGGGTTGCGACTTGGTGGGGCGTGACATCCTCCCCCACCCGATCTCGCGACGCCCTCATCGCGTCTTCGTTAAACTGGGGTGTAGCTAGAATGCTTCCCTCGACTCCTAGCTTGCCTCATCTTCACCCTCGGCTTGACAGCTCGATCCTAGGATATCATATCAAGTTGTGCCTTGTCATCAACTCCTTTGACGAAGGCAACAAGTTTCTTTCGTATTGGACATGACCTCATCACATGAGATCCTTCACATAGGTAGCACTTTACTCTTGTGCTAGCCTTTGGCGCGGACTTAGCCTTTGTGTTGCCACGATTCCCTCCCGTGGGCTTGACCTTGGTGACGCCACCTTGCTTACCCCGTGCAAGCTTGGTCGGTGACTCGGCCTTACCTTCAGCCTTTGGAGATGATGGGTCGCCCTTATGCTCCACGTCGAGCATTGACCCTGGCTTAAGTCCCTCGGTGCCATGTCCCTTTAGAGTGGAACTTCCCTCGTTCCTATCAGTGTCCTCAACTGATCGAAGCGCTAAAATCTTATGCATGGATCCCATCTGTGCACCCTTATCACCCCTGTCGGTGTCACTACCTTCTCGATGTTTGGCTAGGAGTGAACTAAGGGCTTGGCGTCGTGGACATTCCCGCGTCCAATGGTCACCATCACAAATGAAGCAACCGTTTGGTGGTGACTTACTCATTCCTTGGAACACCTTGGACTTATCCTTGTCATTGCCCTTCCAAGGGGATGAGTCTCGGTGCCTTGGTGAGTGGCCTTCCTGATGGCACTCCTTGTGATAGCCCTTGTCTCCCCCACCTTTAGTATGACCGCCCTTCTCATCCCTGGGCTTTAGGGTGGTCTCCTTGTGGCTAGATTAGTCGATAAGGTTCTCAGCCACGGCAATTGCATCGGCAAGGGTTTAGACTCCCCTTCGCCTTAGCTCGGTCTTGGCCCAACTCTGGAGACAATCTATGAAGTTGAAAAGCGAGTCTTTTCCGGACAGATCGGGGATCTCGAGCACCAAACTAGTGAACTCCATCACATAATCGTGGATGCTCCCCGACTGCTTCAACCTTCTTAGGTGAGCTCTTGCCTCGTCCTCGGCATTCTCCGGGTAGAATTGTCTTTTTAGCTCCCTTTTGAAATTGTTAAAGGTAGAGATGGTGCACATACCTCTCTCGATGTCCAGACGCCTTCTCCTCTACCATAACATGGCGGTGTCGGTGAGGTAAAGTGAGGTAGTTTGAACCTTGGATGCCTCGTCCACAATACCCATCGCGGCAAGGTATTGCTCTAAGCCATATAGGAAGTTATCGACTTCCTTAGCGTCGCGTGACCCCGAAAATGTCTTAGGTTTAGGCACCTCGACCCTCCTAGTCTCGTAAGTGGTGCTAGGCCCGGCGGCCATGGCTCGCTTGCACAAGCCAAGGTCGCCTTGCAAGGCCTCGATTTGAGCATGAGAGTGAGCAAGCTCTTGTTGGAAAGAGTCACATACCTTCGAGAGCTCCCCCATTAGGAGATCGCGGATTTGCCCCATTTTCGCGTGCATGGTTTCCTCTAGCTTCACCATCATGGCCTTCATGGCCGTGTGGATCTCGGCGTCCTCCGCCTCAAGGCCTTCCACTCGGTTGATAAGGTCGTCCACTTGCGTGCTCACACCCACCACATTCTCCTCGATGTGGGTAAGACGAGTCTCCAAGCTAGAGATCATGTCCTTGGACTTGGCTCTAGGCCTTGTCTCACCAGGCTCAACCATCTCCTCACGCCCTCGACGTTCATGTATGACCTCCGTGTCGGGTGAGCTAACAGCTTGACTCTTGCTCGTTTTTGTCATATCCCGAGTCTCGTAACTTGCTCCGATACCAACTGTCACTGACTTATTTCTTTAAGCTCAATATGTGCGGCGCTAACACTCTCGGCACGATTTAGCAAGCCTTAATCGCGCAACGCTATGGCAGAACACAAAGAGCAAGAGAGTTTACAAGAAAAGAACATTGTATTAAACAAAGGAAGCTTACAAGAAAACTTTACAAGTATACTTGAGTGACTACTTGAGTGAGTTACAAATGGGAGGGGTGGCCCTATTTATAGGCACCCACCTCCTCAACGGACGGCTAGGATTGATTTGATCCAACGGTTACAATGTTACCTCCCAAAATATCTAATATGCCTAGAAATCTCTAGATAATTCTATACTTATCTAGTTATATCCTAAATAGTCTAAAAGCTCTACCATATTCTAAGGTTTCTAAAATATTCCAGAGATGTCCAGAGTTGTCTCGAGCCTTCCGGAGTTGTCCCGAGCCTTCTCGATCACTCTCGGGTCTTCTAGGTTCCTCTAGACGAGCCTAGATGAGTGTGGAACCTTCTGGAACCCCTCGGATTTGTGTGAAGACGTTTGGGGCCCTCTAGACCGTTCTAGGTTCTTCCTTGGGTCCTCCTTGGTCTTAAAATGCCCAAGGCATCTCATTCTTCCCTTGTTGGCCTTAGAGCACCCGGGTGGGGCTCCTCGGGCGCGCGTAGCGCACCTCGGTGCTTCTTGGTGCACCCTTGCGGGTGTGCCCGTCGATTTGCTGGGTTGCGACCTGGTGGGGCGTAACAATAAGGTCACATAAGTACGTATTACTAGTCACATAAATTATCAAACATAGCATCTTATAGGCATGTATTACTTGTCACATAAGTTATCAAACAAATTTATTGATTCAGTTTACAAATTTCATTATTTTATCATAACATAGCCTTAAGAATCAAGTAGCCTAGGTACAAGAATCCCCAACCAAATGTCGCCAAACAAAATGGTACTTAAAGTACCGGTCAATCCCTCCTACTGTCGCCACATAAGGACCGTAGTCCTCCCCAAACACGAGCTCTATGGACTCTATGGCATGTCAACTATACCTATGACTGACTTGAAACAAAGGCTTTTCAATTAAATCTTATCATATCAATGTTATAATTGAGCTTAGCTCCTTATTCAGATAGTAAAGTAACATGTCTTATTCGTATCAGAAATGAGCATAGCTCCATATTCAGATAGTAAAGTAACATGTCTTATTCGTATCAGAATTGAGCATAGCTCCATATTCAGATAGTAAAGTAACATGTCTTACTCGTATTAGAAATGAGCATAGCTCCATATTCATGTAATCACTTAACAAAGCTTATGACTTATAATGTTAAGCACATATATTCTTACAACAAATGAGCAAAGCTTATGTGTATCACGTCATATCAAGATCTGAGTTGAATACAGTTTCATATTCTTATAATTAATTAACAATGCTTATATCTTATCGTGTCAAGCATATATATACGTATTATGTCATATTTCAGAGTGAACGTAGCTTATATAACTTATCGTAACAAGCACATAAGGACATGGATAATTCTCTATAACAGCTCAAAGCTTAATCAACATTACACATCATAAGATATCTAGCAATTTGACACTTACCTCAATTTCCAGCTTAAATTTTGAACACATCTTACCTCAATGAACCAGCAATGTAATATAAAGCAGATAAAGATGATCGGGTGGTTACAATATATCTCCAAGACTTTAAACTACACTCACAGATTACCCGAGCTAGTTGCGATCTTTAATAAAAATTTCCGACTATAACTCCATAGCCTCGTTCTTTCCCTAGATCCATTCTCTTCCACTTGATCTTACTCTTTAAAGAGAAAATAATTAATTCGATCAATTTAGCCATAAAATGCAATTCATGCAAGCACCAAAACATTCACATATAGTTACTTCGATCAATAAAAGTATCCCAATTGCCATGCTATCTTTTAACAACCAAGAACATCTTATTTCCAAACAATCTAACTTTACTAAGTAACCAATTCCAATCCATATACAGTTATAACTTTAGTTTACTAAGTTGTCCATTTCTTTAAATCGCAAAATAGTCCCTATTTTCAAAAAATTTTAAGGCCGCTCATTTAATCACAAAACAGTCCTTATTTTCTAGTTTTTAAAATCAATGTATTTGCTCATAAAACATTCCCTATTTTACTTATAAAATGGTCTCTACATATTTGCAAAACAATCCTCTACTCCTTTTCCAAGTTTTATTTCAAAGCAACCCCCTGGTATTTTCCTTAAAATTGTTCCATTTTTTTAATTTTCAAAATAGTCCAAAATAGTTTCGATTTTGATCACAAAGCGGTCCATCTTTCAGTTTATTAAATCAGCCCCCTTTTAACTCACTAAAACAGTCCCTAACATTTCTTTTAGACCATAACAGTCCACAATTTTGATACTAACAAGCAGTGCAACTAATTCCAAACTACCAATCAAACAATAATTCATTCAAACACTCAAACCATCTCTTCATCTTTTAGATTCATTATCAAGCAACTTGTAAATCTTAAACTATGTTACAAATTCAAAAAAATCCTGACCATTCATCATGTTTACCATTCACATGGTTCTATCACATTATCGATGCATTTTCATAATTTATAAAGAAACGTATAAACATTCAAACAACTACATGCATAGCTTAATTCCAATGCATGGCTTATTTTGAATTATCTAGGGACAAATTCTAAGCATGAATTTGATTCTCTAACAATCTAGTAACACATAGTATATAAGGGACCCATACCCAAATCTCAAATTGAACTCCAAGTTAAAAGAAAGGATGATAATGCTTACCCTCATTCTTAAGCTTATTCGAACATGGACATAAGAGCTTAGATCAAACTAGCTTAAATCTTCAAATTTTTCCATGGATAAAGTCTCCCCTCTCTTTTACTTGGGTAGATTGGTTTAAGGGATAAAGACCAAACCAACCAAAAAATGTGTTTGGTTGTTCTAACCCCTCAAGCCGAGTTTCCCCCATGCCCACATGTCTCCTTGATTCCTTGACATGTGTAAGAGTCCCAAAATAGTTTCTATTTTGCATACAAACCTTTAGTTTAGCTTAGTATTCAATCTAGTCCCTTATTTATTGGCTATCCACTTTTCTTTGCTTCCATTTTTATCCTAGATTACTTAATAAATTTCTCAAAAGTTATATCAAACAATTTTAGTAACATTCAAATTTGGATCATATTTCTAAGCCCAATTTTAGGGTATTACAGGCCCCCACACATCAGCCTCTATAAGCTCAAAAGGTGTACTATAAACTTTAGAAGAAACAGAAAATGGCAACCTATGACTTTTTCCTAATTGGCATGCAGTACATAGAACAAACTTATCAACAGAAATAGCTTTATTGAGCACTAAACTAACAATATCAGCATATGGGTGTCCAAGTCTCATATGCCAAAGCCAATATTGAGATTGAGGAGATGCAACAAAATCTTGAACAAGAATATGAGTAGAAGTAGCATGACAGACAAAACCACTAAAAGTAGCTGAAGAAGCAAGGTTGAAGCAATACAAACCATCCTCTAGTGAACCTTCTAGGAACACTGCCCTCGAAATTTCATCATTCACAAAGTATTTGTTAGAGTGAAATTCAAAATAAACAGAATTGTCACTTGTGAACCGTGACACAAACATCAAATTCCTTGTTATCTGAGGTACACTAAGTAAATGGTCAAGAATTAAAGGATGCATAGTAGTAGGAATTGAAACTCTTCCTATATGAGAAATATCAAGAGCAGAGCCATCGTCAAGGAATATCTTGCCCTTACCTGTAGAGTGATGCTGACCCAAATGTTGATCACGTGTGACATGATGTGTGGCACCCGAATCAGGGTACCATTTATTCGAGAGTGTGAGAATTCCTTTAGCCACCAGAGAGTTAACAAGAGAAGTATCATTTGTAGGCTCAACTACTACTTCAACATGACAAGTAGAGGTATTGACACACGGATTATAGCAATCATCACTAGAATTAGTTACATATTGATAGAGATTGGCCTGAGTAGTTGGAGAAGTGTTAGCAGATTGAGAAGTGACACCTTGAACGACTGGTCAAACTGATGCCAGCACCTATCAACAAGATGCCCTAGCTTGCCACACAACTAGCATTAAGGATGTGGACGACCCTTAAAACGTCCACTAGTCTGGTTGCTAGATCGAGTACGATAGTCAAAGTATCCCTGCTCAACAGATTTGGTAGAATCACCTCCATAATTGTCTTTGGAATTGAAGTGATTCATGTTAATACCAATAGTCATTCGCATTGGGTCAGCAAGCCTTGACTCAGCATCCATCAGAACTGAGGTAACAGACTCCAAGGTGTAAGGTTTACGGCTCAATGTGATTGCAACAATGAAAGGCTCGAACTGAATAGATAGACCATTCAGCACAGTTGCAATATGCTCTACTTCTGATACGGGACTGTCGCACATTGTAAGTAGATCGCAGATTTCTATGATTTGTGTTGTGTAATCACGAATCAAGAGAGATCCTTTCTTTAAGGCGCGAAGATGACAGTGGAGATTCATCACCTTAGTCGTGGAGAGCTTCGAGAAAAGCTTGACAAGGTTGTTCTAGATGGTGGCATTGGTCTCAGCCCCAACCAATTGAAACAAAATGTTAGGGCTAATGGTGGAAAGAAGCCAAGACGTCGGAGAACTGTCTTGTTTCTTAAATCGACGATAGTTAGGATTGAGAGAAAGCTGACCTAAAGAATTGGTGATAACTTTTGGCAGATTAAGGGTAGATTCATCAAGAAAGTGCTCCAGATCATGTCCCCGAATCATTAAGACCACTTGCTGCTTCCATAATAGGAAGTTCGCATCGTCAAGTTTGATATTGATCTGCTTGTTCGCAAATGTCAAATCACCGGAAGCGCCACCAATTTGCGAAGCCCTAATTTCATTGGTCGTCGAACCGAAATTATTAAAGGTCTCAGTAACAATAGCCATGATACAAGGAAGATGATGAGACGAACCGGAAAGAAAGCAGAACAAAATTACAGGTCGGAACGACCGCTCTCTGATACCATATTGAACAAGCTCCGATGAACAAAAATCACTGTGAAAGAGAGTGTTAACAAACGAAAAGAGAATCACATGAGATGCGTGATGGGAGAGAAGAATCTAAAGTGTAGGCCAAAAGGTTATCTGGGCCAGTACCAAACAATGGTTAATATAGCCCATTTGAAAACTAACAGAATTGGTAAAGACCAATCTGTTATATTTTTGGGCAATTATAACGGAATAATAGCCCAAAAGAATTCTTGTTGAAAATTCAGTTAAGCACACTTCGGTTAATATCTAGTAGTGAACTGACTGTGTCTGTAGAGTTATTATATGTGTTGGTTATCGAGCCGATGGACAGTAGCATGGAGTGCGACAAGTGGTTAGAGGGTGTGTCGGAATGGTGCAGTGTTGAATTTTTTAATATGAAAGGATAAATTTATTGAATTATTTTTTAATTAGGACCAAATTGATATATGTATATGTTTTGAGACTAAAATTATTATTACATCAAATCATGTTTTAGTTTTAACGATAAAGTAATTATTTGTAACAAAATTTTAATTGAGTGATTAAATTGTTACTTTTAAAAGAAAAATGATATGTTTGTTACCCAACCTATATTAAGTGACTTATGATGTATTTTAACCAATAAAATATAGTAATCCGCAAAAAGCCACCCCTTTCCAAAAGCACTCCACTCCACTGATCTCAAGTCCATAAAAACTAAAATCAACCATGGCCGCAGTCCATAGAGTGATGTTCGTCGCCAGCCATTCCACTGCCATCGCCACCGCATCTTCCTACTTGCTTTTAAAAACGTTGTTCGCTTTGAAATGTGGCAGCACCACATTCAGTTTCAACAATGGGGCGGATCTATGTGTTAAGTTGGGTGGGCCTCTGTTCATCCTGAATTTTGAAAGTTCATACATTTAGTTTTATTTTTTTTATTTTTTATGACTTGTATCTGCCTGAAATTTTGAGATTTTTATGAATTGTCCTTACCTTCAAAATATTTTAATTTGTGCGTACCCATAGAGATTTTATGGTAGACGAACTAGGCGTGCAAACTTCTAAGAAGTTATATTAGAAATTTGGGTTGTGAAATCTGATCACCAATAGAAAATATAGAAAAAATATGAAAATTTAAAATTTTCAAGGACACACCACCTCCAACACTTCTCAGTTCATCCCTGATTAAAGATTTTTATCTGAATTCAATTTGAATAATAAATATAATATTTGAATCCATAAGAATGATCCAAATCCTTAATATTCAAATCCAAACAAAAAACGATTAGGTAGAACCAGTAATATGGCATTGCTACGTAGTGTGTGTTTAAGAGGATTCGTTTCTGAATAATTCCATCCTTTGTCCCTTAGCTACAATAGAAACCGGGATTATGGATTGCTTCCCCATGCATTTAAAGCGCGTACCAACAAAACATGAAAAATTAGTCACAATTATCTCATTATAATAAATATTTTGAAAAACCAAAAACAGACACTGGTATCTCTTATTTTGAAGTTATATTATTAAGCATCCGTTGATGTTTGCAGGGGACTCTCACTGCAATCAGTGTCGGCTATAAGGCCCTTAAAATTTATTTATTCATATTTTTTAATTTTAATTTTTTTAATTTATTAAATAAAAAAGTTAATTATTTTTCCTAAATAAATAAATTAATTAATTTAAAGTAATGAGATGTATAAAAATCTTCTATCCTTTTCGGTGTCCCTTTTTATATCAATATTAAAAAAAATTAAATTTTAAGCCCTAACTTAAATTCTAAATCTTAAACTCTAAACAATACCTTAAATCATAACTCTAAACCTTTTTTTTTACTGTTGGGCATAAATAAGAACATCAAAAGGAGACAATTAATTTTTATTCATAATGAGGTATGCTTTCCTTATATAAGGATTCAATTTTAGTTTTCCTTTGGGACCCGAAAATTTTAAAGACAGCCCTGACTGCAATCAGCGATTGGTTCAGAGACTATATAAGATCCCTGATGAAAAACCGGGCAACAGGTTGGGCCTCGGCAAGGTAAGTATGGATTCAATATTCTTGTACATTGCTTCAGTCTGCATATTATCACTTAAGTTCTATCTGTGTGATAAATAGGATTATGCTCTCAAGGTCATTACAGACTAACGAGTCTTGGGCTAAACTCGTTACAAGATGGGTCCCCACCGGAGAGCTTTCGCTTGTGTAAATGCTAACAGAAACATTAAAGCAGCAACGCTTTCAATTTCAAATAATCGTCCGATTTTTTCCCTTTCGTGCCAATGCTATGCTTTCTGCTTATTTATTCGACCCTGTTTTCAACTATTTAGTTCATCCAACCGCTTTGAAGTTCGAATTTCAAACTTACAAGTTCTTCCTCTGGTATATGAGTCTTCCCCAAACTGTTTTCTTCTCCCACAAGGAAGTCAATTCGATCTGTGACAAAACATTCTTCGGCGTCCGATAGATTGATGTTCGGTTGCATGTTCTTGGGGCCATTTGCTACTCGGCAACACCATTTTCATAATTTAACAGCACAGCACTGAAATCAACCATATCTAGAAATCAATTCCAAACTCGACTACACACTTAAACTTAGTGCAACAGTTGAGTGTTGATGTTTTAGATGTCCTAGGTTTGATACACTTAAAACACAGTTTATATTTCTCTCAATTTTTCACTAATAAGACAATGATATATGCTGTCCTCCTATTGAAGGGTTAAAACATGATCAAATTGATAGAATATATAAATAACGATGATTAAATATAGGGTAATGTTCACAAACAGTCCCTTTCGTTTGGTGTTTGTTTTAGTTTGGTCACCAGATTTCAAAACAGCTTATTGTGGTCCCTTACGTTTATAATCTGTTTTATTTTAGTCACTTTGCCGTCATTCTCCGTTAGAGGAGTAACGGCCGGCTGACATGGCAATTTTAAAATTAAAAATATTCTACGTGTATAATACACGTCATTGTCCACTCCACCAATACGCCAACATGGACTCTACATTTCTATCGGGCATTTCATCAAACACCTTCCGAGACATGGAGCTTTATTGAAAGTGACACAAAACAAGACTAAAACTACATGCTAATTGCTATCTTCTTCATTTTCCATTCACTGCAACCGGTGACTCAAAAGGGTAAGCCATTGAAACACCTAAAAGTAAAGTTGTTTTACAAGGGAAGAAAAAAAATGGAGTTTACCAATAACAACAGGAGCTAATGAAAGCCAAAGGGAAAGTGGAATCTGATGGCCCAAAACAAACTGAGAAGCGGCGGCATTGAAGAGTGGCTCCAGGGCTGTGGGAAAAAGACATAAATTTAGATTTCAATTGCAAGTGTTTCCAGAAGTTTGAAAACTTTTGCCATTTTCAAATATCATTTTACCTTTAATAGTGTGAGTGAAGGACACCGCAACAGCTGCAAATGATACATTGGACATGACATGTCCAAGGGCATGGCAGAAAGCAACAAGAGTCAGTAGAACCAAGAGCTCCTTATCAATTGGCTGGTAAAATGGGAAGAGATTGTGTTTTCTTTAGAAAAAAAAAAACCCATCATATAAATATTGAACAACAAAGAACTGAGAAAACAAAAGCTTACTGCTCTTTTTGACAGGCCAACACCCCAAGAAACCAGACAGTAAGCCACTCCAACAACCAGATGTATAACTGAAACAAAATGGCCCTTATCAATTGGCTGGTAAAATGGGAAGAGCTTGCGGTGATCGACTTGAAATGTTCCGACGGAACGAAATCTTGTGGCAAATTGGCCCTGTTCACAATTCTCTTCATGTTGTTCTGCAAACTCTGTTGGACCAATTGTTTAACAGCTTTCTTCTCCTCGCTCATCATGTTTTCTTCTTCCACCAAGCACTCCTTTCGGTTCGGATTCGTCGATGAAGATGAAGAGCTGCAAATCGGAGCTGATACGGCTGCATTCATGTTCCCACCGAAGTTCTCCGACACTCGTTTCCCTTTGGTGCATCGATGACAAGATGAGTGACACCAGTAAAGTTCATCAATGTTAATCTCTCAAGAGAAGGGCAGCTCGAAATAAGCTTTTTGAACACATCTTGGGTGATTGTAATGTGCTGAAGATCGAGGCTCTTCAAATTCTTGAAACCTCTGAATGTTAATGGTGGTTTTAGCAAACAATTAAACAGCTCCAAATGAATTAAACTCTGCAACTAAATAAACAAGAAGGTGGTTTACCCTTTTGAGTCACCAGTTGCAGTGAATGGAAAATGAAGAAGATACCAATTAGCATGTAGTTTTAGTCTTGTTTTGTGTCACTTTCAATAAAGCTCCATGTCTCGGAAGGTGTTTGATGAAATGCCCGAGAGAAATGTAGAGTCCATGTTGGCATATTGGTGGAGTGGACAATGACGTGTATTATACACGTGGAATATTTTTAATTTTAAAATTGCCATGTCAGCCGGTCGTTACTCCTCTAACGGAGAATGACGGTAAAGTGACTAAAATAAAACAGATTATAAACGTAAGGGACCACAATAAGCTGTTTTGAAATCTGGTGACCAAACTAGAACAAACACCAAACGAAAGGGACTGTTTGTGAACATTACCCTTAAATAATAATTTCGTCCACAGTTAATAAGTCAGCTGTTTGATAGAAATTAACTTAAAATTTAGTTACAATTGACAATATTTTATTCAAATGGTCAAAATATATTATTTATGTAAATTTGTCAACTTGAACAAAAGTAATAGAAATATTAAGTTGACAGTCGAATATATCTTATATAATTTTTATCACTTTTATTGTTAAAATATAAAATTTTTAATAATTCAAATATCTTATATAATTTTTAAGTTGTGTAAAATAGAATATATATCTATATCAATATTGTGAAAAGATAAAACAATCATGGACGAACGCAAAATTTTATATGAGGGTCCGAACTATTAGGATGTTATATTAAAAATATAAGGAGTGCAGAACTAAATTATCAATAAAAATACAAAAAAAAAAAACTTAAACTAAAATTTTAAAAAAAATTAAAGGGATAATCCACCCTCTTCATAACCTCTCGGTCTATCTCCGAAAACAACTACATTAATTTAACAAGCATATTACTTTTTTGTCGGTCGATTTAATTGAAAAAAAAAATTAAATACTAAAAGAAATAAAAATATTAAATATTAAAATACAAGGACCAATAGTAAAGTTTAACCTTTGGGTAACACTTAAAATTAGGTAATGAGTAAAATAGTGAAACACAGACGTCAGTAGGTCGCGTGAAGCAGAGGCAGAGCGGCTCTTTAAACCGACTATCACTTTTCCCAGTTGATAAATCCGAGGAACACGCCCACTTTTCCTAACTTCAAACCAAATCTATCTCTTGTCCGTAAATCTAACTCCTTTCTGTTATTATTTGCTGTTTTTGCAATAATATCCCTTCTTTTTTACCTGGAATAAAGCGGCGGCGATGGGTGGAAAGTTGACCGAGTCCGACGCCGGCCACAGCGAGAGCGAGGGCGTCATTGGGTTGTTGAAAACAATGAACCGGAACGAGGTTTTTGAAGCTTTGTCGCAAGGGTTTTGCCAACACTGCGAAGCTCTTCTGGAGAAACGGATTCATCAGATCTTGAATAGTAAGAATCTTACCGACTTGGCGCTGCGTTTTCGGTACCGCTATTTGAATCCCGGATTACCGATTTCTTTCTTTCTTTTAGGGTTCTTTTAAAGTTTTTCTTTATTTCTTGATTTTATATTCCAATAATTTTCAATGCTTTTAGTTCATCTGATATATGATATTATTATCTCTGATTATCTGCTTTGATTGCATGTTGCTAGAAAAACTTTGAAAGAAATTGATTCTGATATATGGTATTATATCTGATTATTTGCTTTCCAGGAAGAGGTAGTGAAACATCTTTATCCAATGGAGAAGCCAGTGTGGCCTCGAATTCTACCCCGGTGCCGGATTTGGCTAGTGGCAAACAGCTCACTCCTGTCGCGCCCCCGGCGGCGAATTCTGATATTTTGCTTAATGATGGACTTGGTGGAACTGTGGTTGACAATGGATTGTCTGAGGAACAAAAGGAGCATATCAGGTTCTCTCAAGTTGGTAGGAAAAAGGATTTTGTTCACACCGAAAAGATAGATGGGAAATCGACGAATGTGCTTAAAGGGCTCGAGCTTCATACGAAGGTATTCAATGCCAAGGAGCAGAAGACGATTGTGGAATGTGTTTATGATCTTCAACGTATGGGCCAAAAGGGGCAACTTAGAGGTAAACTTTTAGCTTTAGAACTCGAATGATTCGACTTGCCTATATGTTCTTTGAGCTAAAACCAAATGTCAAGTTATGGTGAATGTGAAATTAGCATAATATCTCGAGTATACAGATTGCTTGTACTAGTAATAATATAGGCGTTTTTTGTTTGAATGATGTTTGCAGAACGTACATACACAGAACCGAGGAAATGGATGCGTGGCAAAGGTCGTGTTACAATACAATTCGGATGTTGTTACAATTATGCAGTGGTAATTTCCAGCTCTTGGCTCTTTTCCCCCTCTGCTTTGTGTGTTTTAGTCCCGAATTTCATATTAATATCTGAACCTTTAAAACAGGATAAAAATGGGAACCCACTGGGAATCATTCGGGACGAAGAAGTCGATCCCTTGCCCCTGTTGTTCAAGCAGATGATCAAGAGGATGGTCCGATGGCATATTTTGCCTCCGACATGTATTCCCAACAGTTGCATTGTTAACATTTACGACGAAGGAGATTGCATTCCTCCGCATATCGATCACCACGACTTTCTTAGGCCCTTTTGCACCGTGTCTTTCTTGACTCAAAGCAATATTATTTTCGGTTCGAGTTTGAAGATTGTGAGTCCAGGAGAGTTCTCCGGACCTGTATCTATACCCTTGCCTGTAGGGTATGTCCTCATATTCTCTGCTTAGTTCTAACCGATTTGATTATTGTCTTCTGAATTCTAACCTAACACTCGGTGTGCAGATCTGTGCTTATTCTAAACGGTAACGGAGCTGACATTGCAAAGCATTGTGTCCCAGCTGTTCCGGGAAAAAGGTATCTGAACTAAATCTTTTCCGATTAATCAGAAAACTCATTTGTCTCAAATATTCGTATACTCAACAATTTCATGTTGCTGATGTCTATGCAGGATATCCATTACATTCCGGAGAATGGACGATAGCAAACTTCCGTACCAATTTTCACCTGATCCGGAGTTATTGAGAATTAAACCATTGGCAGTTTCTCCTAGGGCGAATTCTTTCCCGCAAGGCCATCATCAAAAGCCGATTATAAACTCTTCCTTTGTGAAGGCAACCGTTCAACAAAACCAGCACCGAAATGGCCAAGTTATCAAGGATAAATCCGATCCAGAAACCGCGAAAACAATGAATAACGGTTCCTTCCTTGCTGGAAACGATGATTTTCCTCCGCTCGGTAAAGCGAACAAAACAAGATCAAGGCGATGATAAGTTTTTGCAGTTGAATTTAGTAGACTTCTCATTCATGTAATTAAGACTTGGAACTTTATATTTTATTCTTTCTACTTCTACTATATATAACATCAGTTTTAGGGACTTGAATGCAAAACTTTAATTAGAATGATTTTAACAACTCGGGAATACGATATACAGGTATAATAATAAACATAGCCTTCAATGTTTGTACTTTGTGTCAATTTGGTCCACAATCCTTAAAATGACTAAATTTTGATCTCAATCTTTCAAAAAAATTAGAATTGTTTTTCTAATAAAAATGATGGAATCGCTTACTACTTTAATTAAATCATAGTTTTAATCTCTCTATTTAGCTAGCTCGAAAATTTTAAGATTTAGAATTAAGTAAAATCGATAAAAAAAAAAGTAAAAAAAAAATAGGACTAAAAGTGTTATTCCACAAATTTAAAATCTATTGCCGAGGACTTGATTGACACTAAAATAAAATTTTAATAAATTCTAATTGATAAAAAATGTCAGTGATCATAATAAAACCGAATATGTAACTTACTAACTTAGTCACCAAATAATTGATGGGTAAACTACTCAAATGATCCTTTAACTACAAGATTGGTCTCGATTTGACCACTATACTTTCAATTGTGGCAATATGACCACTTAATTATGAGATTGGTCTCAATGTGACCACCTGTCATTAAAACCTAACGAAGGGAGTGATATGGCAGTTAGTAAAAATTTATATAATTACACATTTGATCCTTGTTACTTATACATTTTATCAATTTAGTTCTAATTTTAATTTAATAAAATAAATTCCACCTTTGGAGGAAGAAAATGAGTAAGTGTCATGGGTTTACCATTATGCTAAATTTACTTTTATGATATGATCTTTAAAATACAATATATGTCTTAATATGTTTATTTTCCTCCAGTGTCATAAACTGGTTAATTGCAAATATAGTTTAGAATTTTTAGTCTTTTGAAGGTTAGGGAAGAACCAATATGCCTGCCTGCAAAAACTGATCACAAATATCCCAAAAAAAACTTGTTTCATCGTTATTTAGGGAGCATGACAGCTACAACAATCTTATGTTGTCAAAAGGAATGACAGAGTGTAGGGTTTATATAGAATGTCCAAGGCAGGTCTGTCATAAAGATTTGCTGAGCAAAACATGCGCCTTGAAAATGGGCCATAGAGGGTGTTGTTTGCAGAATTTTCAAGTATATTATTCGGTATATCAAAACTCATTGAACGCCATGATGCAAACTGAAGAACCACAACAACCCGGCTAATAACCATTTGGTAACATGCTGGTTTTGGCTAAGGTCAATACTCAGTTCATGTATTTCAAGTTTTTTTTTTATCCAAAAAGTTTGCACTATTGTACTTGGAAAGAGCAAAAAGCCAATGGATCGAGTTGTTTTTATCGGTAGAACAAACAAGGATTGCTCACTCTTCATCTGTCAAGATTGTTCTTAAGACATAGTGAATTTTGAAGCCTATATCACACAAGTGAATTTAGCCATGGCACTTACTCCATCTTTTCCCATGCTTGAACCTCCACATAGCAAAGCTATTAATGTATTTTATTTCTTTCTTTCAAGTCTCCACCTTGTTAGAGGAGGAAAATAAAATTATTAAATCAAATATATATAGGTAAAGGCCTCCAATCAGGTGGTGACACGTGTTATCACCTAATTGAATGTTTAGTTTATTTTTATTAAATTAAAATTAGGACTAAATTGATAGAATGTATAAGTAACGAGGACTAATACATAATTATACAGAGTTTTACTAACTGCCGCATCACTCCCTCTGTTAGGTTTTAACGGCAGGTGGTCACATTGAGACCAACCCTATAGTTGAATGGTCATGTTGCCACAATTGATAATATAGTGGTCAAATCGAAACCAACCTCATAGTTGAGTGGTCATTTCAGTAGTTTACCCATAATTTATTTACCCAATTTAATTATGTATGAATTGTTTTTTAGAATAATTATATGTATCCAGCTTATTGGTTAATTAATCCGAATCGAATATTATAGAGATTCATTATAAAAGCGATCTTTCTAATTCAAATCGCTCATTTACAACGTTGAGACTCAAATTTTTAATCTTATTCTAATACTTCATCTCACTAAAACAACTAAAGAAATATTTTTTTAAAAATACACAAATTTATTTTAAGAATCATCAAAGTACACTCAAGCAATATATATATATATATATATATATATATTAAAGAAATACACAAATGTCGGCTTTGGAAATTGGAATTATATATAAACAAAGAGCTAAAGTTTTCAATTTGGTCCCATGTGATCAAACAAAGGGAATCATACACGTAATCTAAGCTGTTCTCTGTGCAAAGCAGACAATCATAACCCCAGCCTTTTCCCTACCAATGCAAGACTTTATAAGCTTGGTCTAATACTAAATTTCATACTTTTAGTTTATAAAAATTAAAAATGAGTCCATTTACTTTTTTATACAATACCTGAACTACTCGAACCTCACAGGCTCACACCCCTGAACCAAAAGATAATGTGAGCTTAAACGCGCTCAAACATATGTCACCCTAGGTGTTGCAATAGCAATTGTATTAACCGAGCAAGTCAATAGCTTTATAAAACTAAGAAGATAGAACTAAGTATGACAAGTGAATTTGAACAACTTGTTTTTCGCTAATTTACTACTACAATTTGTTAAAATGACAATTTTTACTAGTTTTTTCATATAAATTATCCAGTTAGACTAGGTCCACAATTTTATTAAAGTCCAAGACCAAATTCTGACAAAATTAAAATGGAAGAGCCAACATCTTAACGTTCTTAAAATAGAAGGGACTAAATTCAAAATTAGACCTACAATAAGATTTTATACCTTCCGTAAATCGTGGCACCCACTGGTCCAAAAAGATCATCTACAACTTAGGTACGCTCCTTTTTTGTTTCACTTCTCTCACCAATAGGCATTCTCCACGTGTTCCTTGGGACCCACTTGATCCACCAGCCATCAAATCAAATATTTTCCACCGAGTGATTCTGCAAGACACGTGGCTAAATTATGCTCCTCCTTTTGTCCCTTTTTTTGGGTTGCCTTGCTTATCAGTTCACAACGCAGGAAAAAAAAACCATTTTTGGTGTAAAGTTTTGAACTTTGATGATTTCCCAAACTGTAAATCTATAAAGATGCTCAAAGTCCACAGATTTAGGGGGAATATTATTAAAATAAAGGAATAAAACCAATTTTCGTAGGAAAAATATTATAGTGCTGGGAATTTTTGATAAGTAATGCAAATTCATTTATTCCCTTTAATTTATATGGTGGATAAATTCTAGGGTTATTCTTATTTTCATTCATTTTGTTTAGTTGTTGGCATCAAGCTGTCCATTTCGGAAGGAGGATCTGAGTTTTTCATTTATCCCAGGTGATTTTATTTTTCTTTGCTTGAATTCAGTTTCAATTATGTAATATCAAATTTTGAGATTTAGGTTTGAATTTCTTAGGTTGAGGGAAAAGAGAAATAGTTGATTATTCAGTAGAAATGAAAATTTGAGTTTGGAACTTTTTTTTTTGGTTTATTTTGATCTCAATTCATGGTTATTGATATGGGGGTTTATGCATAAAGTTTTCGGTTTCGATAACACGGAGCTAGGATTAGACAATGGGAGGTGCAATGCTTATTCAACTTAGCAGGGACTAAAATTGCCATTAGACAAAAATTGGGGGAGGGGGTTTATGCATAAAGTTTCATATTTTCTTGTTATCATGGAGAAAATAGGCGAAGAAGAAAAGTTACTGCTTTACTTGCTATTTCCTGTCGTTTGGGATGTTTCGGCTTTAACTGGGGATAAATGAACTGCATTTTCAGATTCAGAAGTTAAAAAGTAAGGTGCCAAGTTAAATTTCTTATCTGTGGTGCTTGAATGACTCGCTTAAAGATTCTGTTTGATGAAGATTCTAAAGCCGATAGTGAACGACTCGGTCCCGTATCATGCATCGATTTGGAGAATGTTGAAAGGTATTATATACTCTTCGGCACCTCATCTCATGTATCAGGGATTATGTTTGTTTATGGTTCAAGTAAATTTTTCGTTCCTGCAGGCTTAATGAGAAGGCCTTCTCAAATGGAGATGTCTATGTTGGTGATTTTAAGGAAATTATTCCCCACGGAAAGGGGAAGTATACATGGTCTGATGGAACGGTATATGAGGGTGATTGGGAAGCAGGGAAAATGACGGGCAAAGGATTGGTACTTTGGCCATCGGGTTCAAAATACAGTGGTGATATATCAGGGGGTTACTTTCATGGTTCTGGTGCATTTACAGCATCTGATGGATCTATTTACGAAGGGCAATGGAGGATGAATATAAGACATGGATTTGGAAGAAAGAAGTATTCCAATTCGGATATTTATGAAGGAGAATGGAAGGAAGGAGTACATGAAGGTAAGGGTGTATATTTTTGGAATAATGGTAACAAATATACCGGGAATTGGAAATGTGGAAAGATGCACGGTAGAGGTGTTATGGATTGGGTAAATGGTGATCAGTACAATGGTTGTTGGTTTAATGGCTATCGACACGGCTCAGGTATTTATCAGTATGCAGATGGGGGATATTATTTCGGATCATGGACCAGGGGCCTTAAGGATGGAAAAGGAGTATTCTATCCTGCTGGAAGTAAACGTCCCTCTCTAAAGACATGTTGTACGTCTCTGGGATATGATAATGGCCATAAGAGTGTGTTATCACAATGTTCATCGGTACATTTGGAGGATCGTATGGTAAAGAAACCAAGAATTAAGCGTAGCCTCTCTGAAAAGCTATCAGGACGTGGAGGTCTAAAAGGTTCACGTTGAATCTCACGCCGGAGTGCTGAAAATCCTGGATTTTCTGATTCTGGAAGAGAATTTGTACGCCATAATTCCTCGGGAACATTCTCCCTTGATTCTGATGCTGGCCAAAGTGAGACGCAAGAAAATACAGCTGTAGTTTATGAGAGAGAATACATGCAAGGAGTTATGATTAAAGAGAGAATACGAGATTACGCTGAATTATCAAAGAAAGCTGGAAAGCAAACGAAATCTGTTGCCAAAGGAACACAAAAGAGATCATGTGTTGGCATTTTCAAAGGCGAAAGCAGCTATCATTTGATGCTTAATTTGCAACTTGGTATAAGGTATAAGTCCATTAAGTTCCCTTCCTTTTTTAGCATACTCCAGACCTGTCAGCTCAGCTTAATGGTATTTGACCTATACCGGGGCTTGTCTTCATCAAATTTCATTCTGCCTGTTTTGTGCGAGTTATTTTTGTTATGTACGCAATATATATGATCTTTGGCTTTATTGCATGTTATAAAATGCTTGATTTGAAGTTCACAGGTATACTGTCGGCAAGATAACACCGGTGCCTAAGCGTGATGTTCGAGCAGCTGATTTTGGTGATCGAGCTAGAATTACTATGTTTTTCCCTAGAAGGGGTTCACAGTTTACCCCTCCGCACAAATCTATTGATTTCTACTGGAAGGATTACTGTCCTATGGTTTTCAGGTACTAAAATCAAATGCACATTTTTCAAACTTGTCAAGAAAACATTGCCTTCACAACTTTGACGGTTATATCGGAGATGTATCTTAGGAACAATTTGAATTTCTTAGATTCTAGTCATATTGAAGACAAATTGAATTATGATGCCATTTTTTGTGTATATTTGTTGCATTAAGGCATCTGAGGGAGTTGTTCAAGCTAGATGCAGCTGAGTACATGATGTCCATTTGTGGCGATGATGGCCTGACAGAGATTTCTTCCCCGGGGAAAAGTGGCAGTCTTTTCTATCTATCTCACGATGATAAATTTGTGATCAAGACATTGAAAAAATCTGAACTCAAGGTTTGAATCTATATAGCTTTTCATGCATTGTATCTGCTCGGTTATATTTATGTTATCAAATTTTGAGCTTGTCTGTCAATTAAAACATAAGTTTTTTTTTCTTTGCAGGTTTTACTCAAGATGCTGCCTAAATACCACAATCATGTCAAAGAGCACGAAAATACTCTCATAACAAAATTTTTTGGGCTTCACCGGATAACTTTACGAGGCAGAAGAAAGGTAACTGTTCATCGCTCCGTCTTAGCTTATATACAGCAGTGCGCCTGGCTTATGGTTACTGTTCTGCTTCTAGGTGCGCTTTGTGGTTATGGGGAATATGTTTTGCACAGAGCTGCGAATTCATCGTCGTTATGATCTGAAGGGGTCAACTCATGGAAGATTTACAGATAAAGACAAAATTCATGAAAACACTACATTGAAGGATCTTGATTTGTCATATGAATTTCTTATGGACAAATCGTTGCGGAAACTCCTTTTTCAGTATGTTCCTCACCTTTATCCTCCGTGACATCATGTTCTGTAGTGGTGGTATAAGTTTTTCTCGTAATTGGTAAATTGCAAACAAGCTTTAAGAGAAACGATGTTAAGCGCCAGCCATAGGCAATCTAGCAACTCTTTGGCTAATACATCTTTTTGCTCGTATTGCAGCCAAATTACCCTGGATTGCGCGTTCTTGAAATCCCAACAGATAATCGATTACAGCCTTCTTTTGGGTTTACATTTTAGAGCTCCTGAGCAACTCAATGGCCTCGTAGAACCTCCCAACACGATGCCTTATATGGAGAGCTCTCTTACTGGCCAAGGTAGGTGTCTCTTTCCCATTTGATCATTTTATGTTATTGATATGGCTTGGTTTATGTGATGGGAATACAAAGGGTGGCAAGGCAGTGGTTACTTCGTGAGAGTAAAATAACTTGGGAGTCGGAATAGAATTAAATGCCTCAGTCTTGTCCTGAGGATTTACTCGATACTAGAGTTCCAGTCTCCCGGATTAAACCATTTGTTGGTGCACTGACATATGGGTGTGAATGGCTTAGAAAATGAGATAGCGTCATGTTAATATCATTTGTATTTATTTTAAGCTTCTTTGCACGAGTCATCACCAAACAGTGACTGGTAAACTTGTTGAAAGAGTGACTAGAGCTAATGGAAGAGAGGGAAGGAAAACGTGATATCACGAGAATGTGATCCCCTTTCAGACTCTTGGAATGACTTCTATATTTCATTTCCGTGACTATTTTCTGATCTCGGTTTCCTTTGTTTTTCGTAATATTAGTTTCTCTAATGGCATGCACCTTTTGTTCTGGTACCACTAGGTGTGACCCCAGATGGTGAAGTACTATTTCCTTCAAGAGGCTTGGTGCTGTTGGCTCATGAACCCAGCTCAGTTAATACCGAACCAGGTCCTCATATCAGAGGAAGAGCATTAAGAGCTTTCTCTTTGGGCGACAAGGAAGTTGATGTTTTGGTGCCTGGTACCGGAAGGTAGCTGCTTTCGTTCTCATTCTTTTTGCGTATAGGGTTGAAGACACCTTCAAAACTATTAGGGTTTCATATTCATCGGTCATTTTATTCAGTTGGCGACCACCGTCTTACTCAGGTTACGGGTGCAATTAGGAGTAAACATGCCAGCACAGGCTACTCGGAAGCTTTCCCGAGATGAGTCCGATTCCGCAGAAGTTGAACTTTTTGAGGTATATGATGTGGTTCTCTATATGGGAATAATAGATATTTTACAGGAATACAATGTGAAGAAAAAGGCGGAGCATGCATGCAAATCAGTGAAATTCGACCCCACGTCGATATCTGTTGTGGAACCAGAGCTGTACGCTAAACGGTTCACCGATTTCTTGCAACAAAAAGTTTTCCCCGAACAACCATGATTACAATTTGTGTATATATTCAGCCCTTCTTACCATTGCTTCTTTATTCCTTTCCTACTTTTTGACACAATTCTTTTTACAACAACAAATGAGTGTACATGTATCTGTATCTGTATCTGTTGTACTGCCATGGCAGAGTTCTTAGTAAATGAGTTAACATTTCTCTCCATCTCCCTCTCTGTATACGTATATTCGTATGACTGGCTAGTCAAATTAATGTTCAACCAAAAATGTAGAGATACAGATGCATACATGATACATGTGTAATTCTGCAAAGGACTTTTCAATTACATTTACATCCCTATTGGAGCTCTTGAGACCATTCCAATACCAGTTGACAAAGCTGCAAAATCATCTTCCTAACTTTCATTCCAGATTTGAGAAATAGACATTTCAGCATCATACGACTCTCGTAGCACTGTTGCACCAATATTTCTCATCCTTAAAATAGCTTTAATACGATGGAGCATGCAAGCTTGATTCTATGATGAGAAATCTTTCAAACCAAGGCCACCTGAATTGGGAGGGGAAAAGCAAATAGACTCTCATCTGACAAGAGCAATTACGGAGGAACAAAACTCGACTCGAAAAAATCGAATTATTTGATTTGACGCAATGTAAATATACTCAATTCGTTTTGACTCGGACCCGTACTTTTATAAACTTAACTCATATGTAGAAAAATTTTAAATAAAGTTTGAGTTATAAAATAAGACTCTTCAACTTGACTAACTTGAAATTTTTTATTAGACTTAATCGAACGCCCACTCATATGAGCAACCTTCACTTCCTCATCATTGTTTTACAAAAAAAAAATGCTTGAATGTCAAATAAGTGCTCAAACTATACTTTTTTCATACAAGTGCCCAAAAATTTTTCAGACCAAGTAGGTGTCTAACGTTTTCAAAGTTACTTGTTTATGACTTTTAGGTGCCCGTCGTTAACTTGCTTTAAAAAAATCCATATATTTACTAAAATTCACAAAATAACCCTAAAATTTTTAGATCCTTAAATTCGACCACTGTCATCGCCGTTTATCACGCTACCAGCGAGAAAATGGAACTTTCTTCTCTTGCAGCAAGACTAGAACATCATTCATCGATCATCATTTGTCGTCGATCGTTTTCTTTTTTTTTGCGAGTTCGATTTTATTTTGACGAGAGATACGTTGTCTGCCAACTATCAGCGACAAGAAAATAGGAAAAATAATCGTGGGGTTTGGTGACAAAAGTGGTGGGCACGCCGTTGACAATTGACGACAGCAACGATTAAAATTGAAATTTGAGACTTAAGAATTTAAGGACTATTTTGAGAATTGAGAATTTTAAAATATCTTTGAAAATAAAATATGCCATGTGTTATGTTTTTATTTGCTAATGGAATTTTTTTTAACGGTTGCTAACGGCAAGGCACATGAAAACTTTGAAGACGTTAGATACTTATTTGGCCCAAAAAATACTTTGAGCATCTATCTAAAAATAAGGTATAATTTGAGCACTTATTTGACATTTAAGCTAAAAAAAAACTTGAGCATAATTGCTTAATTCTTTGTATATAAGCTATGCTCCACCTGCATATGACAGTTGCTTTGCTGCCCAGCTTTGAAGTCTAGCAGTAACTTCCTGGTCACCGGTGGCACACCGGGAGACTACCTGCTTTAATCCCAGTCTCATCTTGAATATCTTGCAATTCCTATTCACAAAATTCGTATTTGATGTATTGTTATACATAGTAAATAAACTACAAAATGCCACCTCATCAATTGAGATACTATTAGCAAAGTTGATCTGCATCCAAGATTTGATGAACATAACATTCCTGATTAAAATCACAATTTAACAAACCAAAACACCAACTTAAACCAACAACTTCTCCAGTCAATCATTTTGAGCCAAAAGCAAAAGACAACTTCGGTCGCAATTTGTTCTTTCCCAGTAATTTCATCTGATTTAGACGTTCTTCATCCTCCTGCTGCTTCTTCCTCTTCATTGCCTCTTCCTTTTGTCTCTGAAGCTCCACTAACTCCCGATATCTTTCTTCCTCCCTCCGCTGCTGTTCCAGTGCTTCCCTTCTCTGAGATTCTTCCACCCTCTTCCGGTTCTCTTCGAGCATCTTTTCTAACTCCTCTTTCTCTTTTTGAACTTGCTCCTGTTCACAAAATTAATCAAGATTGATCATAAAATGGAACGAAATAGTCACAACTATAAGCCAGAAAGAAAGAAAAAATCAATAAACACATCACCATATATAGTTGAATTGAAACAAACATCAAGGGACAAGAAATCACATGATTTTGTCTAAGATATTTACCTCTTTTTGCCTAGCCTCGACAAGGGCCGCTTCCTTTTCTTTTTCAAGTTGAGCTGCAACTTCGTCATTAAGTCTTCTCCGTCCCTCCTCTAATCGCTTTTGAATTTCCTGCTTGATTTCCTCAGAGTTCAAGCTCTCTTCAACCTTTTTCTGAATCGCTTCTTCCACTCTCCTAGAAGTCTCTTCTTCTATGAGTTTCAATTCTGCTTCTTGTTGACGCCTGGAAAACAAAAGAAATGTCAAGCGGGAAAGTGAAACATGCATTTGGGGAAATATGCTGCAACCTTTCATTACAGATATCTTTCCAAACCAGAGAACAGTACCACCACCACCCCCCCAAAAAAAACAGCTGACATGTCATGTTTGCGTTTTCTTTCCTTATCTCACCATCTTTCTTGATGCACTATGTAACTATAATAAATGGGCAAACTAACCTTCATGACGACAAAGGCACTAAATTATGCTATGCTTTTAAGGCATACCTCTAATCGAACCTGATCCAAACAAAAGAGTTATGAAACTGGTGAACAGTAGAGAAAGGTGCATCCAATCAGATCATCAAATATAACAAAGTCGAATTATAGCAGTATCTTCCTTCAGAAAATCCTGTGGAGAAGAATATCAAGTAACTTGCCGCAAATTTATAACTAATCACCGTAATACTTCAAACTCAAAGTACACTTCTTAACGAGAAGAGTTTATATCTTTTTATAGACACGTCCTTTTTCAATGGATGGTGAACGATATTCAACTTAAAACATTTAGTCAGAACGGCTTCCACTGTAATAACAAAACCAACAGAACTAAGATGCTTGGACAGCACAATCATTTCTCTTGGTGTTCTACAAAATGGCAAGCACATAAATCTCTCTCTCCCCCTCCATGGTCTTTTCTTTGTATATTCTACGGAAGCAAAATTGCACGACTTGTACAAAGTGGTGCGCGCAGGACACAGAATGTAAGCAAGGTAAAATGCATCAGAATTAGGAAGGTAAGGTAAAGGGGTTTCTTTGTTGCCCTTCAAGAATGAAATTAAGGCCATGAAAAGTGTTTAGAGTTTTGCAAGATCTAACAACCCACATGGGAACTTTACTTTCATGTCTCCTGTATGATTTGTAGTTATGTCATCCTAGTAAACCAAATATCATATTGTTGTGACAAAAACTACACAATAATATATCAGCTTCCACCAGAGTCGTGACTCCATAGCACAATGTTAATGAGACTCAAATATCAATAAAATAAATAAATATTGAACATGTAGAAAAGTTAAGAAAAAACAAATAAAAGTAGAGCGGATGCAATTCAAGAAGATCTACAAGAACAGCAGAAAGAAAAATTAAAATAACCCACATAAATTCGATATACCTTTTCCTCTCCTCCTCTTCTTTTTTCAGTTTCTCACTAGCATTTTTGCGGTCTATTGAACCAAGATTTGGGCTAGATGATTTATGTGTAGGAGACAATGAAGAACTCCTACTTCTTTGTCTCTTATAACGCTTTGGAGTCGAAGAACGACTTTTATGACGTCTTGCAGTTGGAGAACGACTTTTGTAGCGCCGTGGACTAATGGAACGACTCTTTCTTCTGTACAGAAACAAAAATTATTGAGCAACAGCAACAAAATTTGGGCATACTAGCTACACAAACTAAGAATGAGTAAAGCTCACCATCTAGCAGAATAAATATAAAAGCATATACAGTTACCTCATACATTGTTAAGATAAGCATTGAGCTCCATCATTTATGACATGAAGAAGATAATGTTACATTCAAGCAACGAAAGGAACCCATCGGCACCCATCACCTGCTCACTTCCCATCTCAAGTAATGGGAAGAAACTGTCTTTAATGTTCTAACGAAGAGCATGCTTCCTATCACTGTCATAGACTTCTTTATACTTTGCTCCAAGTGTTTTTGTATTTAGCATATACGATATTTCCAATTTACCAATCAAAAAGAAGTTCTTCACATGTCAAATGCTCACTGAGTTGATAATTTCATAGAAGATATTGAATAATACACCGTCAAACATTATCGGAAGAATTCAGCTACACTTCTTTATCAGGCAGGTGGTCATTAAACACAAATTTATAGTCCTGAATGTACTCAAGAAAGTCAGGCAGAGATGCCAATCTGAACAAAAAAATGTGCCACACACATGACAAGACATAGACAACCAAAAGATTAAACTGCAATGTAAAGACACTGAAAGCTCCAGTCTAAGAAGGCCAACAGCACATCCTCAACTGCAGCAGCACCTTCAATTTGGCACATTCAAAAATCTAATTGCCACTCGTTATCAAATTCTTGTCCGCGGTCCAATTCTAGAAAAGCGACCATAATTCTAAACAGAAAGCAAGCTACATAGTCTTTCCAGTAAATCCGAGCGAGCAGCAAAAGACGTACAAATAAGTAGCTTACAAATAAACTTGAAGAATTTGTAATTCCAATCCGAAAACAAACTCCAGAGTTCCAACCTTTCTTACAAAACTTGTTACAGTATCTTGTATGTTAACAATTAACACAAACAGTATGAACATAAACGGGATCACCTGCTATAAGAATAAGATGAATACGGCGACTGGCTTCTGTCCCTACGGCTCCTTCTCCCATGCCTATGCCTTACAGGAGACGGCGAATGTCTCCGCCTATATGAGGGCGAGCGAGACCGAGACCTTGACAAATCTCGAGGCATCTGCTATCAGTTAATCACGTCACCGTTATGAAATATCTGTTGTCGTAAAATCACAACAGATATACAAAGTTTCTCCTGCGAAATTAAAATATTTATAGCTAGGTCAATGAAACTAAAAAGAATAAAGTTGGATTCATCATCCTTAATCAAATGAAAACGCAATATTGCTGATCGAAAAAACAAAAATTGTCAGCTTAATATATAAGATTTTGCTTTTCGACGTTCCTTTCTTGCTCTCTAAAATTTTCCCGGATTTTCCAGTTAAACAAACAAAAGGAAAAGAAATCAGATGAATTTAAAACAATAGAATAAACCCTAGAGCAGGCCAACCTGAGGACAAATACCGAAAATCTTAAGAAACCTCGCTTTACATGAAATTGACATTCAATAATTAAAAAGAAAAAAGAAACCAAATCATATATAAAGCAAATCATAACCAAACCCTAAATTGCAGCAATTAGGCAAATAACATGAACGCAAAGCAAAATTAGAGAGGGAATCTGTTGAACAATCTATTATAACTATTCGGCATACTGAGCGAATGAAAATTTGGTACCAGTAATTTGGTTGAATTTGATGAAATTATCGAACTTCAGATAGGAAAAGTTCTACATTTGCTTTCAATAGCCTTTTTAGGTTTAATTGGGAAGAACAAAATATTATAAATATTTCAGAAAACACCCAGAAATACCGCTCATATTATAAATCAGTCCTTAAATTTTAAAATGTTCTAGTTGAGTCTCAAAATATCACTTTTGTATCAATAGATATTTCAGCTAGTTTAATAATCAATGAAGTCATTAAATGTTAGCTTTGATCTAATGTAGAACATATTAAAAATATGTAGATCAAATTGTAATTTATGTCAGTGTTATGGAGTGTTTGAATTTAATGCATTGAAACAACATGTAAAGTCGTTAATTTTAGGGTAAACTACACAGATGACCACTGAATTATAGGTTTGGTGTCAAAATGACCACTATATTATTTTTTGCCGCAAATGCACCACACAACTATTTAAATAGTTTCATTTTAGCCACACGCCGTTAAAAAAACGAAAAAGTTGACCGAACTGTTAAAAATATTGGTATAATTACACATTTGGTCCTCTATATTTATACAATATATCAATTTAGTCCTAATTATTCAATAAGATGGTGACACGTGTCACCACCTGATTGGAGTAGGAAAAATTGAAAACCAAGGAATTGCCCTTGGTAGGAATTGAACCTGGGACCTTAGGGGTGTTTGCACGTGAGTTTGCCATTGAGCCAAGCATATATTTGTGATATGTGATGTTAATAATAATATATGTGTTATATTTGCAAACTTCATTGTTTTTCCATTATGAGGGAAGGATAGAACAATTTCGACTCAGATTATTTCGACATACCAGGGATTGATGATGCGCGTGTTTGTGGATGGATATTTGCTGCACTTGGGCGTGGAGTTAAGGAGATGGATTTGGTTTTTGACCGCCATAACGACAACAGCAACACGCTGGTGAGATTGAAACTGGAAATCCCATTTGTAATGGATGTTCCCCAATCTGTTAATATACGTTTTTAGATTCAAAAATGTAAATAAAACATTCGAATAACGAATCGTTAATTGAAATATATTCGTATATATTTAGACATAACTCATGCATAGTGAACTTAAATCAGAATAAATCTACGAGTACGACGCATCTTCCGCTTCATTTGTGAGATTGAAGTTTCTCACAAATGAAACGGAACAACCATTACAAATGGGACTCCCAGTTTCAATCTCACCAGCGTGTTGCTGTTGTCGTTATGGCGGTCAAAAACCAAATCCATCTCCTTAACTCCACGCCCAAGTGCAGCAAATATCCATCCACATACACGCGAAGCATCAATCCCCGGTATGTCGAAATAATCTGAGTCGAAATTGTTCTATCCTTCCCTCATAATGGAAAAACAACATTTTATCCATGAAGTTTGCAAATATAACACATATATTATTATTAGTATCACATATCACAAATATATGCTTGGCTCAGTGGCAAATTCATGCGCAAACACTCCCAAGGTTCCAAGTTTGATTCCTACCAAGGGCAATTCCTTAGTTTTCAATTTTTCCTACTCCAATCAAGGTGACACGTGTCACCACTTGATTGGAGGGGGAAATTAATTAAATTAGTTAAATAAAAATAATTAAAATCCCCCAATAAGGTGGTGACACGTGTCACCATCTTATTGAATAATTAATTTATTTTATTAGATTAAAATTAGGACTAAATTAATATATTGTATAAATATAGAAGACCAAATGTGTAATTATACCAATACTTTTAACAGTTCCGTCAACTTTTTCAGTTTTTTTTTAACGGCGTGTGGCTAAAATGGAACCATTTAAATAGTTGTGTGGTGCATTTGCGGAAAAAAATAATATAGTGGTCATTTTGACACCAAACCTATAATTCAGTGATTATCTGTGTAGTTTACCCTTAATTTTAATAGAAATTATCTGTTTTTTTAACAGGTCATGTCTACATTATTATCAATTCCAAAATATTTGATCTAGCAGCATTTTGGGCGCAAACAATTTAAATTTAAGTTGAATTAGACTTTCGGCCTTCTAATTTTTAAGATTAAATACTTAATGAGTTTCATATTATTTTCAAACTTATGTAATTTGCCTCTACCAATATTTGATCTCAGTTCTGCTCATGCTTATACTAGTACTTTAAAGATTTTATTGGGTATTATAGATGTCCATTATAAAGGCAATCTTCTCAACCCAATTTTTTCATTAACAATGATAATATTCAAACCTCTGACCTTATTTGAGACCTACGTCTCATTATACTAGAACGAAAATCTTTTATATAAGAAATAATAATTTATTATAACATACATTTTTAAATAGTTTTCTTATTTATGGAACATAATATTACAAAGCTGTTGAAACCCAAATCATGGATTTTAATTGCTTAGGTAAAAGTTATGTTTTTTTTATGAAAAAAAATTGTCATCACATGCCTCGTTAAAAAATCTCTTTAAATTTAGATGGAGAGAAAAGAATGTGCATGGTAATAATTACATATCAAAGAAATAAAACTTGCTTTTGACGCGAGTTTTGCTAACCAATCCGTCACTTCATTATTTATACGCGTGACATGATCAAAGGAAACTCTCCACTCCCAACTACATAACTCCAAGATATGTCTAATTAGAGCAATCTCACCACATGACACTGTCGAAGGACATGATCTACATCTTTATCTGTTGAAATGTCGACGGGCACGCTCGACGTTTGTATTAGTTTACCGCAACAAGCTAACCACATAAAAAAATTTATCTGTTGAAGGCCCCGGAACCGATGAATAATCTTTTAGATTGGATCGACAACCTTCGACGAAACACCTGGCCGAACCTCATAAGCTAACTTGACCAAAAAATGATGATTTGCACATTGGTTCCAACCTATAGTATCATCCAGAAATGAAGGAGATGGCCATTTAATTGCTACAATCCGCAAGAAAACATGAAGAGGAAGTCGATGTTGAAAGCAGCTCCAATCCTATTCCCCTTGAGAATTTATCATCGAAGCAACATCCACCCTAGAAGGTACAAACATACTAGGAACCACATGATTGACCAAAGATATCGTGAATCCATGAGTCATACCAGAAATCAACGTGAGAACCATTGCTGACATTCCAACCGATGTTGTCTCATACATCACTCCAGACTAAACTCAAACCTTTCCATAATCTAGACCCATAGCGAGTTTGAATAGAATCTGGAATAGCTTCAAGGCTTTTATACTTAGCTCGGGGAAATCAAACCCAAAGCGCGTCATTTTTCACAAGCATATGAAAAGCCAACATCATCAAGAAAGCTTCATTTTAAATATCCAAATTTCGAAAACCAAGTCCCTCATGTTCGACAGGCCGACAAACATCCTCCCAACTAACTAAATGAACACCACCCTTGTCTGATATAGCACCCCAAATAAAACTCTGAATCAACTTTTCCAGGTCGCCACATATTTTCTTAGGCAACATCATCGTCTTCATGGTGTAGACATGGATAACAGAGAGAATCGATTTAGTCAATGTGATTCGCCCTACTAGCGACAACGTCTTTGCCTTCCAACCACTCAACCTTTTCTGACCATATGAACCAAATGTGCATATGATGCGGATGAGAAACGATTATGGAAAAGTGGGACTCCAAGATACTTGTCGAGATCCTCTACTTCCCAAAATCCAAAACCCGCACTAATATCCTATCTGATGTGCACAGGAACGTTAGCCGAATAAAAGATGGTTGTCTTGGCAATACTAACCTTCTACTTTGAAAATGCACTAAACTGACCAAGAATACTCCGAATAATACTCATCTGCTCTATAGAAGCCTCAGCAAACAAAAGCATGTCATCGATAAAGAGAAGATGAGAAATCGTTGGACTATGCTTGGATGTCCGAAACGCTTTCCACCGACCCCCATCAAATTCCAGTTGTATAGCCTACGCCAATCGTTCCATACATAACACGAAAAGATATGTGGATAAGGATCTCCTTGACGAATGCCCCTAAAGGGCACAAACAAATCAATCGCTGAACTATTCTATAAAACCTAAGTAGATACTATCGAAACACAATGCATAATTAAAGAGCGGAGAGACTCATGATGTCTATGTCAATGAAAGTATCGTCAATAAAACTCCACTCCAATCTATCATAAGATTTTTTCAAATCAATCTTTATTGTCATCCAGCCTCGTATACCAATTTTCTTCCGCATCGAATGTATCATCTCTTGTGTCAAGAAATGTTATCCGTAATCGCTCTCCCCGCCACAAGCTCGTTTGATTTTTCGACACCCACAAAGGAAGACAAGGTTTCAAACGATTAACAATTATTCCGATGATTGCTTTATACACCTAATTGCATAAACCAATAGGTCTAATTGAGCGAGGTTCTCAGGAGTAATTACCTTCGGTAAAAGAACTAACAAGGTTCGATAGATCGCATCAGGGAGCACATCATCTACAAAGACTTTACGGATTAAGGAGCATGTCGCCGGACCTACTATGTCTTAATTTCTCTGATAAAACGTTGTATGTAAGTCATCCACTCCTGGAGTTTTAAGCGGACTCATAGCAAAGAAAGCACTTTGGATTTCATCATCCGAAACTGGCACAAGAATCGGATCCATCCCAACGCAAGGTACGTGTGGGAACCGCCCACAGATGGCATATATGTAGCCATCGAGATTAGAAAACGAGAAGAGCTCCTGATAAAAAATTAATCGATGCCTGCAAAAATAATATTATAAGATATTATGTGAATTTTGTCTTGTTTCGGCTTGAAAAATTTACGGCGCGATCAATTTAATAAAAAATAAAATTAGAGAAAAATGGGTATTTGTGGTTTATGTGAAGGAAGTGGGCCGAAGCCCAACTAATCTCACTAATAGGTGTGAGGGCGGAGGCCTGTAGTACGGTACAAGTTATTTCACACAAGATTCTAACTTATAGTTGAAAATTTAGTTTATCATATATTTAATTGGAAAATTCTTTGATACATAGTTTATACAAGCCTTTTAATTTTAGGGCTTAGATATTTAGGTTGTGGTTTAGGGTTTAGGAGTTTAGGTTGTATGGTGTATAATTTAAAGTTTATGATTAGAATTTAGAGTTTATGGTTTAAGGTTTAGGTTTTAGGGTGTTAAGGCTAGAAATTTAGGTTTTATATTTTATAACTTAAATATGATAAGTTCTGTAATTTTTTTACATAGTTTGTGTATCAAAATATAACTCTTTCTAATTAGACAAGAATCTATTGTAATCAAGATATTTATCTTGTACATATGTAATGCGATTAAGGATTAAATAAGTCGTCCATAAAATTATTTTATAATTTGCTTTTGGCTTTATATCAAATTTCTTCTCTTCTACACATAATTTTATATATTCCATCACAGGAAAGAAAACCCATCAAAGGATGAACTTTGTTAGATGAAATATTTGCAGCTTTCCCATCAAAGTTCCCATTCTTTTAGCTCTACTTTTACAGACCATTAAGTTCATCGGCCATTTACATATATTTCATTTGGTCTTCGAACTTTTAAAACTTACTTGTAACGATTTGAAAACTGAATCAAGATAATTTTCGGTTTGTGGCGTGGTTAACTCGACGTCTTCTAGTTTCTTTTCTTGCTCAAGTTCCATGGCTTCCATATGTTTTGATGTTGGTCTGATTTCTACAATAAAAAAGAACAAAGAATAGCTTGGTGGGCAGAGAATAATACAAAGTATGACTATTTAGTAATCGCATCTTTGTTAGATGCATGAAATATCGTAATATTTTTGTGATAATATAAAGTATGTTTTGGAAAATATTTTTTATTTTTATTTTTAAAAGTAACTTTTTATTTTCTAAAAATTGGGAAGCATATTTAATATATAAAAATAAAATTAGTTTTTATTAAAAAATACAGAAACTAGTTTAATTACTTATTTTCATAATAGAAACATGATAACTAAAAAAAACTTACATTTATTTGAATTCAAACCAGAACCCTAGATTTGATAAATATATATATTGGAAAAAATATTTTTATTTACATGACTCGAACCCACGCCAATACTAGGTTAAAAATTATTGTTTTAACTTTACGATTTACAAAACATTTTAGCGAAAATAATGGAAATATCTCGAATTAATGTGTTATATATATATTTTTAAAATTAAGTATTGGATTTAATTTTAAAATCTGTTTGGTACAAGATATAGTTTGATTGTTGAAAAAAATTTATATATATTGGTTGAATAATATTGATCATTTGGTGAATATGCATGCTGATAATAAGTCGTGTCATTTGGTGAATAGACTTATTAATTTTAGTTTAAAGTTGCATCCATTCAATCGTATTTAACTTTTCAACAAATCTTTTCATCAAAAAATTTAATCTTTTCATCAAACAGTTTAATTTTTCAAACACTATATAAAGACTAGTTGAGTGTCATTTTCACAACATCATTGAAACACACCACTCAACATCTTTGAAACAACACAACTCAACAATTTTGAAAACTAACACAGAAAAAAAACGTTTTTGGTTTCCGGTGATAGAGGAAAGTAAGATTGTGTTCGATTGTTCACTGCAATTGTACTACTGCTGTGAACGTTTGTTGTTGTATCTTAGGAGATAGACGTCCAGCGTTAATCAAGCACCGATGAGAAGATGAATCTGTCTTTAAGAAATTGTTCATACATGACAAAATTCTTCTAATTTTTAACACTGTCCAATTTCAAATTCTGTTTCTAATAATCTTAAATAGATTATAGTTTTAATCTAAAAGCGAACAAATTATCGTGACTAATCGAATTGAATTGATAAAGACGACACAATAACTTACGTAACATCGTGGTACGAATTTGTTGAGCAATCCGAACAATTGTTACGTGACTTTAAGTGACGGTCATGAATCAACGTGGTATTGCGTGAAGTACCGACACTGTGATGGCAAATTTGTTTTGAAGGTTACTGATAACAAAGAGGTGTTATAATTTACAAGGGTTTTGGTACAGAAGCTAGAAGACACTTTGGTATCAAACTTATAACGTTTAATTAGTGGTTGCATCTATACATATATTACTGAGGTAAAATAATTTTATGTCTTGTATTGCCCATAAAGTTTCATGTACCGGCAGTGGTTTCAACATTATGAACTTGTAATACTAATAATTAAAAAAAATGTAAAGACAACAGGGAATTGCAATTTTGGAGAAGAATTGGTGATGGTAGAATGAGAAATTCTCCAAATCAAGTAACTATTAAATTCTGGTTCGATTCTCATGATTTGTTGAAAATTAAGGATAAGAGAACTTTATTACTGTTAGTATTTCTAGGACTAACCTATGTCTGTGTTTAGAGTTGAACAGAATTGTATTGACTTTATACTTCTGTTTTGAGTTTTAAATTTTACTAATTTCACGCCTTTCAACATATGTCGATTAATTGTGTTTTTGGTTTTAGTTCCTGACCAAGTTCCTAACCATTAACAGATTCATAATTATGAATGGCATTTAGTTCGTGATTTTTCCATGGCATAGTCCAAGAACCCATTCAATTGTCAGTCTGGTGATATAGTCACTACTCAAGCTTAAACTCCGAACCAAAGTTAAACATAGTCAGTGACTATAATCCACAATGAAAAGCTTATGGAGAAAATGTTAAAACGTGATAATTGAAAAATGTTGCGACGATCCTTCTATTCTTAGAGAGGATGATGTAGATGTTGCTACGGCCTTCAATGTTGTCGAGACATGGAAGTACTCATGTTGCTACCGCCTTATCTCGTAACTACATTCTCAAAGCCTAATTTGATGCGCGTTATAAAGTGTACAATATGATGAGAACGAGAAAAGGTTCTGAGTTATCACAAAACAAGTGGGAGAAATTGTGTTATCAGTAAATTACCTTTGTAAGGTGTCCCACAAGAAAAGGAAAAAAACACTATATACATTATTAAATAGTAAAAAACCTTCCTACAACTACTTGAAAGTGTGGGGTATCTTGTCAAAGTAATGACATCTTCACCAAAACAAATGAAAATAAGTCCTAAAATGGTGGGTTGTATTTTTCATTGGTCGTGTTTGCCATAACAATAATGGTAATGGTATTAATGGTGAAAAATGAAAATTTTGTTACTATGAATTATCCTTCAAACGTGTTTATTTTTGTGGTAATTGGTTATGTTTGTCATAGTGATGCATAAGAGTTTCTTGTGCATGAATCAAAGAATCTTAAAATTCAAAAGAATACAATATTGAAATATAAAACTGTCTCATTCTTTTAAGACTAAGGAAGTTGGTCAAGTTCAACGAAACGAACTACAGACTATTGATAAAAATTGTCAAGACTTTCAACAAGAAATTGATATCGAGGCTGGAAAAAAAAGGCAAAGGTGGAAAAGTCCTTTGGATTAGAGTTTTTAACCTATATGTTAGAGGCTAGATAATTATAAAATTTCTTGGAGGATATTTTAGAATGGCCAAAGTATGTGCCTACAACATGTATATATTGTGATAACCAAGCAGCTAGAACACAGAACGTAATGGTAAGTCGAGACACATGCGTCGTCGACATAATATTGTTAGACAAATGATCTCAACTAAAGTTATCTCTATTGATTCTGTAAGATCAAAAGATATCATTGCAGATCCGCTAACCAATAGGGTGAATCGAGATCAAGTTGATAAAGCATCGAAAGGAATGCGACTAAAGCCCATGAAAATTTAAGGCACTATGTGAAGGAAAACCCAACCTAGTTGGCTGGAGATCCCAAGATCTATGTTCAATGGGACAATCTACTTGCATAGACTTGTGTGGTCACTGTGGGGTTCTTATCTCAAGTTCATTCATATGATGTAAATGGTGACTAAAATATGAAAAGGTTAAGCATTCACTACAACAAAATAGGTTTTTAGCGGTGTTTTTAACCCTATATCGGCGTTTTTAAGCGCCACTAAAAACACTCGCGACGCTTGATAAAGCACTGCAATAAGTACCACTAAATCGAGCGCCGCAACAGCCAGCAATGTTTGTGAACAAAAAATACCGCAAAAAATATCTATAGTGGTGTTTGATATTTAAAACGCCAATAAATGTTATGGGATAAAGTGGCAGTTTCTCAAAATGTTGCAAATAACCGAACTTTTAGTGAAGTTTTCCCTTAAAACGCCACAAATAACCAAACTTTTAGTGGCGTTTTCCCCTCAAAATGCCTATATGTTAGTGATATATAGTGGCGCTTTTATTGACAAACGCTACAATAGCCTAACTTTTAGTGGCGTTTTATTTCTCAAACGCCGCAATATCCCGTCTTTTAGTGGCGTTTTGTTTCTCAGACGCGTTTAATTCAACACCTAATGAAAAAAAATAAGATAGGTAAACTAACTCCAACACATTTTCATAAGTTACGAAAGTAATCTCTACATACTTATCCGGCATCATCTCCACAATTTCTTCCAAGCGAGGGTGAACTTCTACTGCTACGTTACGTGAATCTGCTGTCTCTGAACGAAGGTTGGCATACTCGTCTATAGCCTTGGCTGAAATTAAGCGCATAACAAGTCAACTGCTTGGAATGTCAAACTTAGAACACCTGAAATACAATATTATCAACACTAAATCAATCTTTTAAGACTATCCCCATTGCCTTAAAGACTATCTGATTATGATTGTAGTGTACTATCGATACACTACAGATTATTTGTTTGTTTCTTTTGCAATCACATTGTGCAAATGGCAGTGAAACTCTCTATTGGGGGGGGTGGCAGGTATTAAGTATTGTTGAGTTGTGAGGAGCTCGATTCGTTCAACCGATGTGGCTCACCAAGTGGTGGAGAGGTGGATTTTTGGGTGGAAGGGTTGTGGAAGCTAAAATGAAATGTGACACAAAGATTTATAGTGGTTCAACCTTCTAACCAAGGTCTACATCCACTACTTTAGTTCCCCACTAAGGATTTCCAATCAATCCACTATTGATTCGTCCCTTTTTCTAGGCTTAGGAGGAAACCCTTACAACCGATCAAGCTTTCTACCCAAAGCCTTGATCAAACCCTCTTTTACAAAGAGAAACAATAAGCAAACTTAAATCCCTCTAATAGGTATTTGTTTGCACAATTTAGCACTCACCCAAAACCTAAAACACTTGAGCAAATTTGACAATTTTGGCTCACTAGTGTTTGTCTATACAATAAATGACAATTTAAGTACAAAGACACTTTTTGATCATTTGTTGATTGACAATATGAGCATTAGCCTTTACTTGATGCTTGGAGGTCCCTTTTATACTCCTTGATGAGTTTATAGCCGTTGCTAGCCGTTGGGATTGAATTGGAGCCGTTGAGAACTTTAATTCCTACCATAAATGCAGTTCTACAGCTCTCCGTTTCGAAATGCTCAAACCCGTTTCGAAACGCTCGAACCCGTTTCGAAACACCCTTTAAGTAGAAAGAGCCGTTGCAGTTTGACGTGGACCCGTATCGAAACGCTTTAATCCGTTTCGAAACACCCGTTTCGAAACGCCCGTCCCCGTATCGAAACGACCTGTATTTAAAAGTTAGTTGGGAAATAGCCGTTGGGGTTTATGACCGTTGTGGTCGAAGCCACGTAGGCGTATCGAAACGGCATAGCCCGTTTCAAAACGCTGGGCAAAATCCTTATCCAGGGAAAGCCCGTTTCGATACTAGTATCGAAACGTTTTTGCTCATGGAATCCCTCGTATCGAAACAACTAAGGGTGTTTCGAAACACCTGGATAGTTTTGTGTAGTTTGGCCTTTGAAAACATTTAAAACCCTTTGAAAATGTCCCTAAACATAGTTTCAAGTTATTTGGACTTTGGAAATTATTTTAAATACTTTTTAAATCAGTTGAAAACATTTTTCAATTATTATATCAATACATTAGTTCTACAAGTATAAAACTAAGTTTTACTCTATTATAATAGCATAGAATTATAACATCAAGGGGGACGTGGGAAGATATTTGAAAGGCTTCTTCAATTGATCTATTAAACATTAAAAACAGATAAGAAGCAAACATAAAATAGAGAGGGAATTAGGATGGCAACCGTTGATTCTAACAGAAAAGATAAAAATCACAACTTCTAACTCTCCTTAATGAAGCCAATATAATCACGTACAAATTAATTTCCTAATATCAATACCAGCAAAAGTAACCGCACAAATCTCAAAAGTTCCCTATGACTCGTTAGTCCCAAACTAATTTCTGGTCTGCAGATATATAACCAATTTTATTTTTTATAATAATTACAATGTAATTCTAGAGCTCACAACAAATGTAGAAGAAAATAGAGCCAAATGCTATGAAGCAACAGATACAACAACCCCAAAATATATTCATTCAAAATTGCAAAAGCAGAATCATTTATACCAGCAAAGGTACACACATCTCAAAAGTTACCCATGACTCATTAGTAACTGATTCAGGTCCTCAGATATATAACCAATTTCATTTTTATAATAGTTACAATGTAATTCTAGAACTCAAAACAATTATAGAAGAAAATAGGGGCAGATGCTATGAAGCAACAGATACGACAATCCCAGGGTATATTTTTCTAAAATTGCAAAATTATCAGTTCTCAATTCTCATATTATGCCCATTCACCAATATATCTCGAATCCTTGACAGTTGTGACTTATGAAAAATAAAGATATTTGTGTAGAAGCAAAAAGGTAATGACATGTTTGCCAACATAGAGCTAAAAAGATAGACTCGCTAACATTCTAACAAGATAAAGTTAATTTTCTAGTTAAGTAAAAACATACATTTTTCTGAAGATCGGGACTCTCATTCCTATCAGTTGAAGATTGGAAAAAAGACCTATCTTTCATGTGCTAAATGTCGAAAATTTGCACAAAATAGTTTCAGACATTAATCAAAGGACTTGTGGCTGTAATAAAAAATTGAAATCATACAATGAAAAAGGTACTTTTCCAGTTAAAATTTCAGCACCATCCTACAACAAATTACTTGATAGAGGTTGAATTATCAAATGAATAACATTGAGAATATATACCTCATTGATGGCCATTGCTCTTCTTAACCTTCTTCAGCTTCCTCAAGAAGTACCTAATGAATATATTCAAGAACACAAACAAATTAAAACTTAGCAACAATTTCAATCAAATAAATTAATCGGGAAAACGCAGATGGCCATGAAAATAATCACTTACCAGAACTTGGATTTGGCCCGAACCTCATTGGTGGCCCAAAGCTTCATCCTGTAAATCTTGGGATGCTCATCGCTCTCTGTTGGGTGAGACCTTCCAACAACTTGGTACTGGTGAAACTGCACCATAAAACAAATTAAACACTTCCATTGTGTCATACGAATAATAAAAGAGCTAACGAATTCCAAACCAAATGAAATAAAGAAAATTTTGAATGAATCGAAACCAAGCATGGCATAAGAAAACCGCCATCAAAATTTAAGAACGAAGCATGAAACGATTAATAATAGGGTAAATTACACTGGTAGTCACTGAACTTTTAGGGCGCTTTCAATAAGGTCAGCGAACTTTTAAAATTTTCATTACAGTCACCCAACTTTTAATTCGCTTTCAATAAGGTCATTGTTGTCAACCACCGTTAAAAAAGTTGACGTGGCAAGTTAAATTTAAGGTTAAAATACACTATTAGTCACTGAACTTTTAAGAGGCTTTCAATATGGTCATCGAACTTTTAAAACTTTCATTACTATCACTCAACTTTTAATTCGCTTTCATTACCGTTAAAAAAAGTTGATGTGACACGTTAAGTTTAAAAATAAACGTTTTTCAACCATGTTTTTTCTCCCCTCTTATTTTCATCCATGCAAACATGTCTATTTCTTCCATATGAATTAAATTGTAATTTTTTTGTGAAGGTCGTTACTTCTCTAGTAACACATCAAGGAAAATTAATGTATCTAGACATGCATGCGACATGTGCGAGAACAAGAAAAATACTGGGAGACATCCGATGATGGAATGATAAAGAAATAACTAAATTTTGCTCTTAAAATCCTCTTTATGCTTCAGGCCCGACATTTATTGAGTCATGCACTAGATAATGAGGAGTTCAAAGGAAAATATTAATGTATCTAAAAGATAGTCATGTTTGGATAGAAGAAAATAAGACATGGAGATAAAATAGGGCGGGAAAAAGTTTATTTTTAAACTTAACGTGTCACATCAACTTTTTTAACGGTAATGAAAGTGAATTAAAAGTTGAGTGATGGTAATGAATGTTTTAAAAGTTCGGTGACCATATTGAAAGCCTCTTAAAATTTCAGTGACTAACAATGTATTTTACCCTTAACTTTAACATGTCATGACAACTTTTTTAACAGTGGTTGACGGCAGTGACCTTATTGAAAGCGAATTAAAAGTTGGGTGACTATAATGAAAGTTTTAAAAGTTCGGTGACCTTATTGAAAGCGCCCTAAAAGTTCGGTGACTACTAGTGTAGTTTACCCTTAATAATAATAATAGAATTCCGAAGCTAAAAGAGGGGGAAGAAGAGGGAAATATGGATGATTCGGGAAGAGAGGAGACGATGGGGACTTACTCTCATCAATAGGTGTCTCTGCTTTTGGCTTCTCCACTCTCTCGTAACGATCCATCTTTTCTCCCCCAAGAAATCTATATCTCGAGAACGGAGACTTACCTTAAATAAAGTAAAAAAAACAGAGAGAGAGGAAAGTTCGGCGACGAACGGAACCAAGAAATCTGCTCGAATGGAAACGTCGGACACTGTAGTAGAGGCAATGACGATGCAGCAGCAGAGCCGGAGAGGAGGAGGGCACGAGGGATTAAGAAATATTTATGAATTTAGGGTTAAAAGACTTGTGATAAAACAGAAGGGGTGAAAGGAATTCCTTCACTGCATTTTATATTTGAAATGTCTGTAAAATATAAGATTTTGCGTTGTTCTAAAAAACAAACGCCACTAAAGAATTGTCCCTATGTCAGATTAATGCGGCGCATTCATAAAAATGCCACTAAGATAGTACTTATGGTGGCATTAAAATACTTGTTTTTACAGCGTATATTATAAAAATGTCGTAGTTTTTGTCATTTTGTAGCGTTTGTCCTGTAAACGTCGTGATATGTATAAATTTAACGGTGTTTAATCAAACAAAATTCCGCGAATAGTGCCGCTATATACTAAGCTTGGTGTAGCCGAACAACATAAATTATCTATGTAAGAGTAAAGTGGAGTCGCTTCAAAGAGACTATTGGGGCATAGTTCTCTAAACTCTTGCAGAACTTGAAGATGTCCAAGACTATATGAACATAACCATGAGAACAAATTCTTGTCAGTGAGGTATGTCATCGCTTACACAAACAACAGGACAGTTCAAAGACATCACATCTACTAGACAACCAATAAGATAAACATATTTTCACAAGGGAAGGTTCAAAGAGGGGACGCCTACCTATCCTATGCAAATATAGAACGTAGAATCTATCACCATATCGAGTCGATATTTTTGAACCATCATTTTTATTCATGTGGGAGATTGCTGGAAAAAATTATATATATTGGTTGAATAATATTGATGCTAAGTCATGTCACTTGGTGAATAGACATACTAATAATAAGTCATATCACTTGGTGAATAGACTTATTGTTTTTTTTTGTTTAAACTTGTATCCATTCAATCGTATCTATTAACTTTTCAACAAATATTTTCATTAAAAGGTTTAATCTTTTCATCAAACGGTTTAATTTTTTAACCACTATATAAAGATTAGTTGAAAGTCACTTTCACACCATCTTTGAAACAACACAACAACTTTGAAAACTAACATTGAAAAAAAAATGTTTTTGGTTTTCGATGATAGAGGAAGACAAGATTATGTTTGATTGTTCAATGCAATTCTTCTACTTAAGCACCAAGAAGATGACAAATCTGTCTTAAAGAAATTGTTCATACAGACCTCAACAAAAATTCTTCTGATTTTTAACTCTGTCCAATTTTAAGTTTTGTTTTTAATTTATTAATATTTATTTTTCTTACGGTATTCTATTATATTTGAATTATTACTGCACCGTTTTTCTAACATAATATACTTAAAGAAAATAAAAAATGTTAAATATATATTGCGATAAGTATGTCATTATCTACTTTGTTGTGAATAAAATAAAGAAGAACAATAATAAGAACAAAGAATAAGAATGGAAGAACAAAGAGATGAGAGGAAGATGGGGATTTATATTATTCTCAATACTCACGTATATACAATGCCTTCATTAGATCGTCTATTTTTAGACATAAGAAGTACATAATACATTAAACTCTAATTAACGAAGATAATATTTCTAATGATAAAGTAAATCAAATCTCCTTAATAAAGTCCTTATCTTTATAGACATCCACATAGATAAATATTCATAACACTTCCCCTTGGATGTCTATGAAAATAATGTGTCTCGTTAAAACCTTACTAAGATAAAAATCCAATGGGAAAAAAATTTCTTTAGTGAAGGAAAAAGAGTACACACATCTTTGATTCGCATAACATGTTGTCTCATTAAAAACCTTACCAGGAAAACCCATTGGGACAAAACCTCGGTTAAGGGAAAAAGAGTGCAACGCGTATTTACTCCCCCTCATGAAAACATCACATAAGATCTTTGAATCTTCATAATTCAATCTTAGATATTATTTTTCTAAAGATCGTAAGGGATGAAACTTTGGAGTAATATGTTCCATGATGTATCCACTTTCAAACTAAGATATACATCTTGCATTATCTTCACACAAGATAGTTTTTATCATATATTGTAAAAGTAAATCCACATATCTTTTGGATATGTTGGGTCAATGGTCTTAGCCAAACACATTTTTGGCTTGCCTCGTGCATAACCATTATTTCTACGACATTTGAGGAGGCATCAATGAATGTTTAAATATCTAAATGTAATGATCTTTGTATATCCATGGATATTACTTGACCAACTAATATATGGTGTTTCAAAACCAAGAAAAGATATAATTATCTTTATTCACATCCAACAATCTTACAATAGATATGTTTTATCCATATTGAATCGTCTTTAAGATTCTTTCAACTTATGCCCATTCATAGACAAAAACACATATTTAAGTACTCGATCTTTAGGTCGAGACAAAGCCACATCTCAAAATTCTTTTTCTCAAATCCTTTTCTTAAATAACCAAATGTTTTGAAAGCTCTTCAGTAGTTCTAATATTATAATGAATCTTGATTCAAATTCCTTTATAAAATATATAAGAAAATCTTATTATTCTTATAGTATTTCCCCAATTAGTACTCACCAAGGTGATTATATCAAATGCGCCAAAATATTCAATGAGACGCGTCTAAATAAATTTTCTCAAAAATTTCTAAATGCTTTTAGCATTTTAAATCCTTTAAGGATAAATAGGGATCCATAAATAATTAGACGCATGTAATATATTTCATACTGCCAAAGTAATTGCATCCACCATGAAGTAATTAAAACTCTTCATAAATCATAATTCAAGTCGAATATACGACTACTTATTTGTGCCTCACTTGCATTACACCTTTAGGTGTTTGGACTGTTAGTCCAAATACTTCTCTTTTAGAAGTTCAAAGCGTCTTTCTATATTGACCAATTCAATATCTATACTTCTTGATAGATTTCTATATACGATCCTCGTTTTCTTTCTTCACTTCTATAGAAGTATTCTATTTAAAACTATTTGTAAAATCGTTGTCGACAACTTTTCAATTTTCTGGTTCCATTCTCGTAGTGACAAAACTTATCGAGATCTCTTCAAGATTTTAATTTTTATTTCAGGTACTTGAAACTCTTTAAGATTTTTATTATTAGTTATGTATTTGGTCTCTTTAGGAGCACCCGCCTCCAATATATGACCATCTCATATTACTTTCTATTTACGAGAATTTTGATCATTGGAACCATTTCAACTATCATGCTTCAGGCATGATTTACATCCTCTCGCTCTAACATGTAATTTAAACTTAGAGCATTTCAGTTGGTATATGAGACTTAGTTACTCTCATTGGGTCAGTAAATATGGCTGACAGTTGACATGTAATAACATGAATTATCTTATAAATTTCTGGTTCATATAAAAAGATCTAGATAACGATAATTCATTTTTCTTTATCCAACTAATTATTATCTCCCCTGATGTTGAGACAAATCATGTCATAAATTATTCTCCAATTAATGTTTAAGAGTTTAAACATAAAAGGAGACTCGTACTCAATATATATTCTCAACCCTTTTTATTTACCCATTTTGTGCGTTTTGGTGGAGTAATTCATATCGCACATTCAAAAATTATAAAATGGAAAATGTATGGCTTCTAACAAAAAACTAATCATAACGGGGAGTTTATTATAACTCGTTGGCTTGATGTGTATAAGTGTTGCTATATGGAAACACCATATAAATAATAACTCTTTTGTTCTCATAATTTAACCGATCCGAGTGGGCTACACGGGGATAACCGAGGCGAAACCCATTAAGGCTCCACTTCGGTTATTGACCTCAAAAAAACTTTTTCATTTAAATTATCTTTTCTAGATAGGACATTAAAACCTTATGTGAGGAAAGCAACAGCGGAAGAAACAATGAGGTAAACAAACAACAGCCCATTTTAATATTAAACAGCAGGCCATATCAGAACGCTCATAGGGTGTTTCGATACGCCTTGACTAGGTCAACTGGCCAAAGTCAAACAGGGGAGACCGTTTCGAAACAGGGGTGGCCCGTATCGAAACGACCTCAACGATCATCTTCTCGTGGTCAACGATACAAGGACCATTCCGAAACGCCAAAGCTCGTTTCGATACTTCAATTTATCGTCAAAATCTCAGATTTCCGGTAGCAAAATAGTATCGAAACGCCCCCTAGCGTACCAAAATGCCTGGCCAAAAATAAAGGGGTCGTATCAAAACGGGACTAACCGTTTCGAAATGCCCTCTATCTGCAGAATTGTTTTAGCTGGTTTATGGCACAATGTTGTCCCAAAACACAACTAAAACCTCACATAACACACAAGCATTAACTCTAGATACAAGACATCCTATACGAACATGCTTAACACACATCAAACATATAAAAAACCATACATTCAAAGGACAATCACATCAACATAGGAATCATACATAGCAATCAAGATTCATGCTTCAACAAGAACATACACTTAGGCATTCAAGGTAAGCAATAAAGCATGACCTGCAAATCAAAACATGGCATCAACAAGCCACAACAACATCAACATAAATCCAAAGCATTCAAATCCCATAGCTTGACTATTACAATCTTTCAATTTAAAGTTCATACTTGAGCTAACCAAAAGCGACACTTGGAGGGCCCTTCTTGCCCATGCAACCCACAACCTACCGATTTGCATTGTCGAACAAAAAGGAGCATAAGCATAAAAGCTTAGTGAGGGTAAGCTCATAAAACAAACCTTGACAATGCAGGGTCCAAGCACGAGCATACAACCAAGGTAGAATGCATGAGTTCTTACCTTCGAACCACAAAAGCCAAAATAATAGATGATGCATGAACATATTATCCAAACCATGTCATGCTCAACAAGTCTATAACCACCACATATGGAAACATATATATATATATATATATATATATTCAACATATAAGCAACTTAATTCACAATATGTATTGGCACCTAGCTATGACTCGAATACGCAGATAACTGTTGGAATTCACATCCAACAACACAACCATGACCTTACGGTGGGATTACACTCATCACCGTTTCACGCGGAGGGGATTCCACTCATCCTCACGCCCCGTTTCACGTGGAGAGGATTCTACTCATCCTCACGCCCGTCGATGGGATTCCACTCATCACCGACTAACATATATAAGAAGATTTCCGGGCGAACCCGTACTTCATCTTGATGACTACCATCATCAAGACCACGCACGCATTTTGACTCGCGTGTACACACTAACATCCTAATGATCGATCACTGTACCCAAGCATACTAGTGCCAATACTACACATTTCATTAATCTTTAACAATATCATTTCATATCAACTTCTGTGCTTAGCACGAACTCACCATGACTTACCGTCATGCACAAACTACATTTCCATGCCTAGCATTTACTCACCATGATCCTCGGATCAAGCAACCACCTCATAATATCATTTCACATGTCAACACTACATGTATATCATTAATACAAATATCACATCATATTTCATACATATGTATATCCCTATCATACCTATCATCAACATGCATATAACAATGCATCAAATCATGCTTCAACATACATGTATAACAACATATACATAACCACCATAATCACAATTAAACATGAGATTAGGCTACCACTCTAATCCCAACTCTAGGTGGGTCTACCAAGCCCAACCTAGTCCATATGCTCGAACCAACACTTGAAAACCATTAAAAAAACATTTAACCACTCACCGACAATTCCAAGCTCAACCACACTAGCCGATCAAGCTTCCAACGATTTTGGATTTGTTCCCGAGGCTTCACCAACACAAAATCTTGCTTCTAATCATCCCAACAAAATCAAAATAACCTCAAATCAATTCACAAATCAATGTAGCAAACCCGGAACACTAATCAAGCACAAAACACATGTTTTCAAGCTATGAACAACTCCAAAATCCTCATTCCCGAGCAGCCATGAAAAACAGTTTAAAACTCAAGATTTCAACCTCTTTAATACACTTAAATGCTTCCAAAATGATCCCTAACCAACATACAACCAATAGCCCTCAATTTTCAACATTAAACACACCCAAAATCAACCTTTAAACCCTTCAAAACCCCCCATTAAAACTCAAATTCGGGAATCATTGTGAAACTCTTTAAAATTCACATATGTTGAACCTTTTAGGTTGTAAACAATTTATTCAACCTTAAATAATCGAAAGCTTAGGTTAAAGACAATAAAGTTCTCATTTTTAAACAAAACTCCAAAACTTCAAATTTCAAAATCATTAACAATAATGAAAACTAATATTACCAACATGAAGAGGAAGATAAGGCCAAGTCAAAAATGTCATTACCTTTCAAAAATCACCCAAGACGAAGAAGAATGGTGATGGATAGTGAAATGGAGAAGGGGAGCTCCATTGTCGTGAGAAATGGAAAATGGATGAGTGAAGAAGATGACAAAAGTGATATTTTAATAAAAAAGGGGATTTAAATTAGAAGTTCATTTATTTACCCTTTTGCCATTAATGGGGATAGCAATTTAAATTTCCCAATGCCATGGAATTAGGCTTTAAAACCAAAACATGCCCAACATAGTTTATTTGTTTGAAAACCCGGGCCAAAAATAATATTTTATTATTTTAATTGTGACGCCGGAACCCAAAACATTATTTTAATATTATTTTTACCCGACCCCTAAACTCGAGCGTTACAAAATATGAGGCATCCAATTGAAATTTTACTAAACTATATTTTTCGCAATTAATAGGCTTTGTAACAACTGATATAGCCTAAAATATAAACTCACTAGCTTTTCAAGACGAATAGTCTAACTGCATAATATGAATCCTTTTATAACAAATCTCACAAACTTCTGGTTGTAAGTTGATAAAACAATGTAGATTCATCTACTAAAATCATATAAAACTTTCCACATTTATGAATAAATGAGCTCATATTTCATTCAGATATGCAAGACATGCAGTCTCAACTTTAGTACAAGAACTTCAAGTTCTTTTTCTAAGTGGGATCTTAACCATTTCCTTTGAGAACAAGCAACACAAGAACTTCGTGTTCTTTTAGTAAATGAAATTTAATCACTTCCTTTGAGAACAAGCACCACAAGAACTTCATGTTCTTTTCATAAATGTGCATATAAATCTCAGTAGCTTTTGCATCATTATTGATCAAGATGGTCTAACTGATCATGCCAACTATATACAAGTGCGTATGTACATTTCTGAATTTGGTAAACTAGAACATGTGATTCAATCTCACTCGTACACGTCTAGTACAACCATCAAAATTGTTCCTTTAAATAGGAATATTTATCTCTTTCGAAACTTTCAATAAAAATTATCTTTTTGTAGCAATATATAGCTCTTCTAGAGCTTTCAACTAACTTTTTGGCTACCATAACTTATATCCACATTGGCTTATTTCAAATGCCAATTGATAACACATGTTATCTATAATTCCAAAATAATATTTTTCGAACTCATATTGCTCTTTTAAAATTTCCACTTCTAGTGGTGACGATATTATTACCATTAGTGGTAATTATTGTAATATTCGCAATTATACAATTTTCACAATGTGCTTTCTCTCAAAAACATATTGCTCTTCTAGAGCATCAATACTTTTAGCACTTTAAGATATAATACTCACATTTTTCCCTTTCATTTAAATGGAAAAATATATCTTATGCTTATGCTAAGCATAAATCGTTATCATAAATTGTATTTGATAAGTAATTATGTTAAACAAAATAAATAAATATGATAATATATAAATATAAATATTAACATTAATATGAGAATAATTATAAGATGATTTACTCCATTCGATGGTTGTAAGGAAATCAACAACGTCCAAATGAGTTGGACTAACAATGTCCAAATAAGTTGGATCAATATTATCTTTGTCATTTTTCACAAACATAATTTATTTTATTTTATTTCTTTTATCATTCAATCATTGTTGATTTTTCCAACGTACGATAAGTACGCGACCAATAGTTTATAACATCACATTGGTAATAAAAAAAGATTCCACTTTCTTATAATGATCTTTATCACTCTTGCCATCCTTATAATCTCACTACCAGTGGGTAGAAGTATTCTTAAAATGACCATAATGTCTATATACATGTCTCGACCATGACCACAACCTCTAATGTGTTTTTTATTCTTTCTATAATATAATCTCACATTCACTTCAGGGAATGGAGTAGAGCCAGTGGGCCTTTGAAACCTTTTTCATAATATTGTGTTTGAGGACAATATTATTTATCGTGAAAAGTGGAGTATGTTTTTATTAACATATTCTTATCATAGAGAACAAAGATTTAATCTTCGTACGTAGCATTGTTAAACCAATCCACAAGGTCCTTTAAAAACTTCATTTGAGACCAGTAGCTTCGCAGAACGAGATGTCCAACAAATATACTTGAATTATATCGAAATTATGTCTCTAATTGAATAATGATTTATCATGTTTACATTCACTTCAGGCAATGAAACAATTTCAATAATCACATGGAATAAACATCATGCTTGCATTCACTTCAGAGAATGCCCCATCATTGATAATCGCATGGAATAAACACCATGCTTTGCATTCACTTCAAGGAATGTCTCTCATAAAACTTTTTGGATCAAGACGAATTTTCATAACTTGAACTTGGGAGAAATAGTCGAGTTTTTCGACACATAAAAATTATTGTTTTTGAGCAAAATCACCATGATTTATCGCACTTTAAAATCATAATTTAAAGAATAAAAATAAAATCAGAATTTACCGATATTGATTTTCCTCTCGAGGACAATGGAGACATAACAAACGACCAAGATATCTTCTCATAATGTCATGCCTCTTTCCAAGTCATTATATCATGCAAAAACTCAAAACACGATTAAAAACATATGCTCTCATCGATACAATAACATAAATATATTTTGATTTTTAATTAAAAAAAACTTAGTCTATATCGATAATTTACTTACCCATAATTAAAGTCAAACAATAAAATCAACCTGTGAAATATAATATGCTAGAAACAATGAAACATCCGCATGCAAAACTTGCTAACCTCTCTTGCCTTTAATGCAAAGCATTTTCAGTGAGGATTGGAAGATGATGCAACAAGCATTGACGGTGAGTGTTGGAATATAATAGGCTTTGGAACCATTATGCGGACATAATGCAAGAACCATTAGCTTTGATGCATTCTACGTCTTCTAACAATATGTGGTCTTTGACTTTGCTTCTCCACAACATGGATGAGGTTTTTCGTCAACTCAAATCAGATGAGAAAGACAATCAAACATTCTTTCAGACCTTTCAAAAATTAAAACCAAGTTAAAATATAAAGAGAAATACAATCGGTAACTAAAAAAATAAAGAGAAAAAAAAAATTTATCTTTGGTTCATTCTATAATCAAATTCTTTCCGGTAACTTCTTTTGAATTTGAACGATGAAGACCTCAGTTGATTAGAGTCTCGTGCTGATAACGTGTTGTGAATAAAATAAAGAAGAACAATAATAAAAACAAATAATAAGAATGGAAGAACAAAGAGATGAGAGGAAGATGAAGATTTATATTATTCTCAATACTCAAGAATATACAATGCCTTCATTAGATCATATATTTATAGGCATAAGAAGTACATAATAAATTAAACTCTAATTAATGAAGATAATATTTCTAATGATAAAGTAAATTAAATCTCCTTGATAAAGTCCTTATCATTATAACATAGATAAATATTTATAACATACTTGTCATTTTAAATATTTTTCATGGAAACAAAAATTATAAACTTATTTTCGTTTTGGATTTCTAAACATATTTTAAAAAGAAAATATTAAATTTCAATTAATTGAGTTGGTCGGTTCGGTTAATTTTGAGGTAGAATCTTTCATCATCCACCTGATGTAGTTTTAGCTATTGTACATAAGAATTGGATTGGATTAAATTTTGATCAGTTTTTAAGGTTAATAAAAAAATCCATAATCTCAAAAAAAAATCATAAAAACATTAAATTTCAATTAATTGAATCTATTAAACCGTTTAACAAATAACTTCTAATTTGTATATTTTCAATTGATTAAAATTAATTATTGTTGGAGTTATATATATATATATATATATATATATATTAGTTTTTTAGTCAATTAGTGTTTATGATGATGACTGATTTTGTAATGTTATTATTATAATTCTTATCTATTCTTGTAACTCGTAAACATAAAAATTTAATAAAGTAATTTTTAGTCTTTAAATTAATTTTTTTAGTTTGATCCTTAAATTTTTTGATCAAAATTAATCTTATATTTAGATTTTTTTGTCTTTTTGATAGCGTGACACTCTGAGAGTGTATCATATGGCACAATATTCAAACTTAAAGCTCGTTCAACAATACTTCTCTAACGAGAATTGGAGCGCCAAACGGAGAATCAATGCTGAATAACTATAAGATGCTCATTGAACGAGAGTTGGTCCTTATTTTCTCACATGATTTAATGCCCAAACATGCATTTTTACCACAGTTGAAAAATCCAGCTTTTGAACAATCAGGTATTTAACCCTCAACAAGCGTTCGAACATCTTTTCTGAACGGAGCATAATGCATCAATAGAAAGGGAAGGAAATGGAAATATTGTCGAGTTCGATAAAAAAAGTTTAGGAATTAAATTAAAAAATATTAAATTCAGGGACTAAAAGTTGTATCATCCCGAAATGCAAAGGCCTTCCAATGGCCCAAAACTGATCCGAACCACCCAAACTCAAACGAACCGGGCCTATGTGCAGATCCCTCAGCCGCCCAAATTTGCAAAGCTATTTAATGCTGTGATAAAGGTCAAAGCTTTTTCAATAAATCAAGCAGCAGGAAACTGAATCCAAGCCTTGTTGTCTAATTTCTCTGCACTGAGACGCAGATCCATTTCATTCTTTATCAAATTCGCTGGTCAAAGCTTAAAATCCGAAGAGATGTCGGGGAATGCTGACGCGCGACGGTCGGCGATGATCCGGTCGGCGCTGTTCGTGGTATTGCTGTGGGGTTTGAGTAATGTTCCGGCCGGTGACGCCATATGGTTGAATGTTCCTAAGACCGGTACTAAGTGTGTATCCGAGGAAATCCAGAGCAACGTCGTCGTTTTGGCTGACTACGTCGTTGTTTCCGAGGATCACGGTCACGTCCCTACCATTTCCGTCAAGGTTCATTTCCTATTTTGCCGCTTTTCTTTCTTTCTTTTTTCCCCACTAATTCCCAATTTCGATCTGTTAGGACAAGATTGTTAGGGTTTTGACTAGTATAGTTTTAAATTTCAGAAAAAAAAAGTGGGAAATGTTAATGAGATTGTAAATCAAACCAGGGGCGATGGTTAGATTTGTTAATGTTGTGCTTGAAAGAGATTGTTTTCCATGTAGATGTAGGAATTATTTTGTTTTAGGGGAAATAGCTGGCCATTTTAGCTGTAATATTTTTAGCTATGAGCTGAAGAATTAGCAAATTATGGAAGAACAGATGTGTATTTGTGTAATAGATTGAAATTCCAAATAAAAGCATACATGGAGTTCTTGGTTTGGAATCCAATGGTATTTGTAAAGGTAATGAAACCAACATTGAAGTTATCCCTAAATTTTTCTAGAATCTGCTTCTTTATCTACAGATTTGCTCTATAGGATACTGTAACATGTTTTCAGACAGGTACTAGATTACTGCTGTCTCGGTAGTTAATCTTTGGGACAAAGCAACATTTAGTCCCTAAACATGGCAATGTTTCCCAAATCGGCCCCTAAACTTTTTTGGTCCACATTAATCCCCTGAATTTGGCAACTTTTCCCATTTTTAGTCCTTTAGATGACGTGACACTCTGATTCTATGTTGCATGACACAATCTGAGAGTGCCGCATCACCAAAATAACCAAATATCCAAGTTCAAGGACTAATGTGGACCGAAAACTTCAGGGATCAAGTTGCAAAACATTTCCAAGTTCAGAGACTAAATATGTTGCTTTACCCTTTATCCTTTCAATATAACTTGCATCTCTGAAATGGAAACTGTAAACACCGATGGTGACATCTCCTTGAACTTAATTTACTTGCCGTAAACTTCTAACTCCCATTTTGTATTGTATAGGTGACATCCCCTTATGGGAACAATCTTTACCACAAGGAGAATGTGACCCATGGTCAGTTTGCATTCACAACTCAGGAGGCTGGCAATTACTTAGCATGTTTCTGGTCTGATGGCCAGTATCAAGGATCTGGAGAACTTAGTGTCAACATTGACTGGAAAACTGGCATTGCAGCTAAAGACTGGGAGTCAGTGGCCAGAAAAGAAAAAATTGAGGTGAGCCTTTTTTTATTTCCTCGTTCAATTCAATCATGTTTGGATTTAGAGAGGAAACTATGGGTGTGAAATGGTTTGCAGACTAAAATGTTGGTTCAAAATGGTTTTGAGATGGTTGTACTTGAGAATTTTTATTTCTGCTGGTATGATCACAAAAGAACTCTTTTATCGCGAAGCTTGTGAGCAATAACAATCAACTTTTGCTCAAAAAGAATTTATTAGTTTTTTATTTCATCTTTTTGCTTTGTGGAGTTTGTGAGGCTAAGCTGATAGAATGATTACATGCATGTCTAAAGCTCGGAACTTTAGATTGCTGAGTCGAACATTTTGAATGACCTTGGAATTCATTCGGTTTGATGACTTAATAAACTTGTTTCTGAAGAAGTAAATGAAATGGATTTAAAAAATTGCAATAAAATGTTCTCTCATATTTTTGTTTCTATACACTTCCCCTTTATATTCTTTTGTGTGTTTCGTCGTGCTTATTCACATATAGGGTGTTGAGCTCGAGCTGGCGAAACTTGAAGCAGCAGTGGAGGCCATTCACACTAACTTAATATATATGAAGGACAGGTAATGGTTAATATTTCTTTTTAGGGCTTTCTCAAAGTTGAACCTTATTTTTTAAAAGTAAACTAACATCCTGTGTTTATGCCATCCTTGTCGGACAACAGAGAAGCGGAGCTGAGGTCTACAAGTGAGAACACAAACGCTAGGGTCGCGTGGTTCAGTATCATGTCTTTGGGTATCTGCATTGCGGCGTCGTGTCTGCAAATTTGGTACTTGAAGCGATACTTTCAAAAGAAGAAGCTCATCTGAAGTTCTAAACCTCTTGATTGGTAGGAGAGAAAATTCGAAAAATTGTTTTTTTCTTTTTCTTTGTTATTTTTCTTTTCATGTATGTTCTACAAGGAAAGTTTTGACATTTACAATACCAAGAGAATTGCTTAGTTACACTTAAATTATAATTTGATCGGACTTTTAATGCCTTTCAGTGGTTGTTTCACTTTTACAAGTCCTTAAAATACCTTTAATGGTTGGTTTAGAACTAGTGTTTTAATTTAACCAAACCGAGCCGAGTTCAAGCTCAATCGAGTTTTACTATTAAAACTCAAGCTCGATTTGGAATAAAGATTGAATTGTTCGAGTTTGCTCAATTACTATTTTGGATATAGCCATAGGTACCCAGTCTATTGATCGACTAATCTAGATTTGACATTGATGATTCTTTCAATTCAATTTGCTCTATTAAACGTCTGGACTTCAACTTTTGACATTGCCTAAGTGATCTCTAAATTTTACTTTTGACATTGCCTATGATATTCAAAAATAACTCAAATAATAGATAAGCAGTTGTGTCCAAACTCAAAAGGCCAAAGGGTCAAATGTAGGTCTATCAAACAAGCCAGCCATTAAACTTGTAAAATTGAAGTTTAACCAAATTGTAACTCATTTCCCTTGTTAAAAATCTAATCTAATTGTAACACAAATAATACATAAGTATTGTTACATGTTACTCAATTATTGAGGCAAAATTTTAAGTATCATATTTGAAAAAAAAAATTAATACCAACTTAAGAAAAATGAGTATAATTTAAGTACAATTTATAATAAAACCAAAATATACTTGAAATGGAGATGAATTATCGAATGAACTTGTGCCCCACAAGTGTTTGGGTAAACTATTAAAAATGTAATTACAAGATAGTATCTGTTCATAAATATTTTTAATCTTTTAATAAAACACATACACTTTACAGATAAAGCGGTTGAACTTTAATTTACTAAAATGAATATTATTCGTTTTCCACTAGAGTCTTTGTTGAGTTCTTTCTAAGAACACAATTAATTGCCCATATATTGTATAAAGGAGATCTTTGACTTATCATTGGTCCACGTGCATGGCCCATATTGGTAAGCTTTTTCCCTCCACCACCTACCCCTTGAGTGAAACTCAAATTACATTGAGGAAAAAACTATCAGATAATAATAAGGATAAACTTTTAGTTTTTTTAAATAAAGTTTGATGTTTAAACATTGATATTGTAAATAAAAAAAAATTAGATTAAAAATTCGCTCTCATAATGAGGTATCTAATCAAATTTATCGAATTCATTTTATGTAAGCCATATCTGAACTTTATACTTAGGGGAGAATATATCTCGACTTTAAAAAAAATATTTTTTATTCGATTCGGTAAAAAAATGACTCAAATCATAATTTTATAAACTTGGTTTGAAAATTTTCAAATAAAGTTTTAGTTATAGAACGAGGCTTGAATAACTCGAATTTTTTAGTAATTAGTGGATCGATTTTCAAGTTCGAGTCGAGTCCTTCAACTCTGTCTGATATATGTATATCATATATAAAGAAACATATATGTATATTGTATATGGTTATAAAAAGACGTTTAAATTGGAGCCAATTAGTATAATAAACATTATACATATTTATAAATAAATCTAAACAGAAACTCAAACATCTTACTCGAAAAAATTCAAATAAAACTAAGTTATAGAATAGGACTCTTTAACTTGATTAACTTAAATTATTTTTAACTCAACTCAACTCAACTCGATCCAATGTTGAGTCATATCTATACTAATATCGACACTTATAATTCACATACATTAACATAATTGTAATTCTCCCCCCCCCCCCCCCCCCCCCAAAAAAAAAAAAAAGAAAAACAAATTCAAAGTAGAATAGAAGTAATGGAAATATTATTAATAACAACATTTTAAATTTTTATCATAATAAAATTTATGCAAAAGTGGCTTCATTCACTCACTTTGGCTTTCCCCTTTACCCTTTGCTTCTCCTCAACGTTCGGTAGCCTATAAAGTAATCGGCTTGAATGCAAAACTCTGTTAAATTTCACTAGAAAAATAGTTACAAATTAATTTCAATATATATTATGAAAAAAGAAGGGGAGAAAGTGAGTGTTTTGAGGAAGAAAGAGAAAGGGTGCTGTCAAAATTTAGTATAGTTATGGAAAGTGAGTGAATGAAAGGCATACGCCTACCATTAACACTTATGTCACAATCCACACCCATTTCTCACAACCCTTTTGTTCATCTCTTTCTTTGCTGTTGTTCTTGGAGTTGGTGGTTGTGGTTTTCTTCAGACTGAAACATAGAAGAAGAAGAAGGAAAGGACCCAAGGTAGATATAGGGAAAAGGAGGAATTTTGCTTGTTTTGTTTTGTTACAGATGCTCTTTCAATGGGGAAGAATGAGGACCAAAATCTGCAGCAAAGAGAGCAGAGTATTGAATCAGGGAACAGTCAGGAACATCCTGGATTCTTGTGTGGGAGATGTTGGGTGGTTTTGTCGAGTTTTTCAAATGAGTTCAGTTTCAGATGTGTTTTTGTTTTGTTCCTCGGTTTGTCGGTGTTGTTTCCTGGGATCTTCTGGCTCCTCCCTTTTCGCTCTGTAAAATCTGGGTTTGATGCTAAGCAAGCTATTAAGCTCAGTGGTGAGATTTCTTTATTGTTGTTGTTGTTGTTATTCTCATATTGTTGGAGTTCCATTTTTGTTCTTTGGCACAATTTGTTTGCTTGATTATTAGGGTTTCCAGAAAATTGTTATTTTGATTCTATGCTAGCTTATTCACCATGTAATTGTGTTGCAACTATGAATCTATGCTAGCTCCCGGGTTCGGGTTCGAAAAGCTTTGTGCGCAAGGTATGTATGGCTTATCAAAAGAAAGAGTATGAATGTAATCACCTTAATATTATTAAAAAAATTGCATTCAAAATCTGGAATTTTGGTGGTGTAAAATTGTAACAATAGAAGTGGTTGCTTTTCATAGCTTAAATTGCTATGGCAGTTTGATCACAAAGAAAATGGTGATGTTTTGCAAGATCATGCGCCACTTTGTAAGTGTTCAATTCTCTATCGATTATCGCACTTGATAGTCTTCCTTGACATGTTAACTTCTTTCTTGAAATGAGCTACCGAACTAAGATAAATCGATTCAGTTCCTTCATTAGAATTGATATTTCCGGGTTTGGTTTAAATGCATATTGAAATAAGACGTTTCCTTGGTTGTATTTTCATCGAAATGAATGTCCTTTCTAGATCATTGATGTAGTTCCATTACTAAGTTTCCTTGTTTGTTGCTTATGGAGTAGTATTATTTATTCTTTGCAGCCCCGGTTCATGCATACTTTACACTTGAGAAACCGGTGTCAGAGCTCGTTCGGCATATCGAAAAGTTAGAGTACGATATCTATGAGGAAATAGGTGTTCCGGATACGAAGGTTTTTACACCCCAACTTCTGCCATTGCATTACATATATTTATCACCATATTATGTGAAAAGTTGATATAAAAGCTACTCATTTTCAACAGGTTGCTATCCTATCCATGCACAAGTCCGGTGCATCCAACTCTACTAATGTGGTGTTTGGTGTTCTTTCCGATCCTGTAAATAGACCAATAAATCCAGTACCCCTAAGTGTGCTGAGATCATATTTAATCGAGCTGTTCCTCCGACACTCCAATCTGACTTTGACAACCTCCATATTTGGCCAGCCATCTGAGTTTGAGATTTTAAAGTTTCCTGGGGGGATCACCGTAAACCCTTTACAATCTGCTTCTATCGGCCAAATAACCCAGATTTTATTCAATTTTACTCTATATAATTCGATATCTGAAGTAGATGACAAATTCATCGAGCTAAAGGATCAGCTAAAATATGGATTGCATCTGAGGTCTTATGAGGTATGACAGCGGTTTCAAACAATGTTCACTCATATACACTTTCACTAATGGTTGGTTTTCAGGTTGATCTATGGCAGCCTTCAGATATATTACATTTTTATAATTGTTTTTATTTGTTCATTGCAGAATTTGTTTGTGCAGTTAACAAACAGAAATGGCTCCACAATGTTCTCTCCGATCATAGTTCAGGCTTCGGTGATGTCAGATGGTTTCGGTGGCCTTCTGCCTCAGAGATTAAAGCAGTTGGCTCAAACCATCACAGACTCTCCGGCGAAGAATCTTGGGCTTAATAATTCAGTCTTCGGTAAAGTTAAAAGCATTAGCTTGTCATCTTGTCTGAACGGTACACTTCATCCTACCCCTCCCACTCCACCAGCTTCGTCTCCAGAGCCGTCAATGTCCCGACGTCCTACTTTTTCACCGAGTCACTCTCCAGCACCAGCACCCAAGAAGCATCATCTTCCGCCTTGTCCCAAGTGCAAATCTGCTGCTCCTTTCGGTCATAGTCCAATTCATTCACCAGGTCCAGGAAGTGGCTCCTACCCTACTTTTCCGCCTTCGATTTCTCCTGAACCTTCTAGTTCAGCAACGCACCCCCCACCCCCCTGTCCGTACACTCGTCCTGCAATCTCGCCAAGTTCTTCTCCGAGATCTCATTCTAGCCGATTTTCTAATCACCCGCCTCTAATGAGTCCTGGATCAAAGTTGTCTCCAGGTCTACCACCTTTACCTTCTGTGTCTTATGGCTCTCGTCCAGGCCAGGGTATGGACAGTATGAAAGGCCCGGTTTCTGCACCACTTGCTCAGCCTCCGCCTGCGCAATCTTCATCATGTAAGAATATACGCTTAAGTGAATAGACAATTCTGTGTATGCTAACTGCTTAAGTGAATACATGCATTTCTTTGAATTCTCATTTGTATTATTTATATTATAGCTAATATGCTTTGAATGATTTTTTTGGGGGGTGTTTGTTGTGAGCATTTGCAGCTATAGCAACAGATGTTCTCCCCAACGAACTCTGGTTATCGACATTCTTAGGATTCTTGACCTTTCATCTCCAATTATGATTGAAATCGATTCATTTTGTGTTATACCGTCCCATGTTCCAAGACATCAAAAATTTTGGTAAGGCAATCATGGTAGCAGCCCCTGCGGAAAAGTATCGATGGTTTTCCGGGGAAACAATGTACATGTAAATGAAATGGCAAAGCAAGAAATTTCACAGAACGGACATCTTACTTCGAGTTCGTCAGAAAATACACAGGTTGTTTCTTTCCCAAAGGGAATAATAACTCCAAGAGATGGTGTGACTAATTAAATAAGTCGTCATCAACATGCAGATTTCAACAAGAACCATCTCTCTTATATATGGATTCAAGTGTAAAGAAAATGTTGGTCCCTTTTTTACCGAACTATAATGTCATGTTGGAAATGTAAAAACTATTGTTTTATATTACTCAATGAATGATAAAAACAGCATAGATTTTACAAGTCATCTGATATATACATGTATACGCTCGCGAGAACACACACATACATACCTGCCTTTGAAAAGTTTGCAGAAACTGGTTCCATATGCAGGCGGCTGATATATAGAGAGAACCTATGGAATGAGCCAAGAGGGCCACCAGGAGCTAGCTGCGGCGAAGATAAAATAGCTACTATGTTACAGAATCTCTAGATATATATACATTAAGTACTTAGAAATGACAGTAATGTAAGCAATGAATATGCAGATGATTGAGCTCTGGTAGCAATTCCTACCCTCTTGAGAGAAATTAGTTGCACTGATCATGCTAAAACTGAGAGTGATCCAAGGTCCGTTTTCAGGGCCTGATTCCCAACGAATCGGTCGGCCAAAACCGGTATCTTGTTGACGATGGCTTAGAGACATGTTTCAGGTTAAACTATAATCGAGGTTCGAAGAAGAAGAATTCAAAGCTCCTTATATGAAAAGTTGTGAGAACAAAAGGTGAGAAAAAGGATACCTTATGGATATACAGCAAGGGATTCCTTTTTCTCTTTGAACAGAAATTGTTTTGTTGGATTTCTGTTCGTAATTTTCCCTGATTGTCTATCTTCCAGGAAAAGCAAAGGATGATTTGAGTATTGATGTCAATTTGGTAGCCTTTGATGAATCCAGGTTTCTTGTTGAATGATAAAAAGTACAGTATTTTTCGAAAGTAATGTTAAAGTAATCATTTTATTTTCGGCAATCTGATTTAACTTTAAATATAATCAGGATTCATATGATTATCCGAACAAGATCTTGACTTGTATCAAGAGGTGACAGAGGGAACTTGTTCATGTTGAAGATGGTATCGATCCCCTCTCTATGGGAAATCCGTATATATACTTGCTGTATGAAGTTTCTGATGCTGTCGGGATTCGAGGCGAGTATCAGATATAAATATGTATCGGACATATAGTTGTTAAAACCGGATTGGACACATGCCAGTTCCACCTTCGGTTTAGTTTATGTAAAACAGTTTATTGTATTACAAAGTTGATAAAAGCTTAGCTATCTCAGATTAGGCAGCAGTCACTGCTATTTTCATTCCTGCTTGGCAGTGTCCAACGAAGTTGCAGATGAAATAGTTCTGGCCTCTCGTGAGCTTGATCCGATCCTTGCCGGACCCGTAAACTTTAGCGCCTTTCGGAGTCTTGCACGAACTATATCTGGCCCTGGTTACAGCTACCACATTGTGGATTGATGGCTGTAATTAAATACTGCAGCAACAAAAAAATGATCACTCGTTAATATCGAACACAAACATTATAAAAAAGGTTAATTTCATCAAACGTCTTCAAACTAATCGAGATTTTGATGAATTGTGCTTACCGAATGTGTTGCTGGCCTTGAAGCGCTTGCCTTTGGTCCAGCCAGCGCTGTTAAAGGTCCGACCACCGGTTCCACCAACTGTGTAAGTGGCTGCTCGAGCAAACTCGAGGTGGCTCAGCACCGAT